>OZ020313.1:31373912-32027298 GCA_963971305.1 Arcuatula senhousia | reverse complement strand
CAAAATAAGCTCAAAGTAGGTAACATGTTCTATGAAATTTTATTTTCATTGAAATTTTAAAATTTATATGTAAATTTCCAATAGAAAACCTCATTTTAGTAAGATTTGTCATACTAGATTGCCAATATTTTGGGTTGGATTTTCCTAAAAATGCCCTAAATTGGTATATATGTGTTGGTATATGCCTTATTATCTATAACTTACCCCAACTTTTAAAAGTTTTTGTTGTATTTCACTTTTCTAAGCTAAAATATTAGTCATTTTATCATAGAAATGCTTTTGCGCATAATGGCAGCACATTGTTCATCAATATTTTTGGTAATTTTTTTCTTATTTTAATTATAAATGGACATTATTTGGTGCAAAATGTTCATATTAACCTTATGCGACATACAGAATCTCAGTAAGGCTTTCTAATATTAATAACACTTTGAAAAAATTGGTTTCAAATATACACCTACCTCTTTGCGGCCAAACCAAAAATTTTCATAGTATGAATTTAAAGCAGCAGGATCACAGTACAAATTTGGTTTGATTTACATTTCTCTAGACTTTTTTAGGTTTATATGATGTTAATCTTAAAAAATATATTGTAAAAATGGCAAATTTTATTAAAATCTGAAAATTTGAGCACTAAATGTGTAAATATGTGGATCTTGCCATTTCATTAGACAAAAAGCAGTATATATGTAAGGTACTAAAATAGCAATAATTTTCTTAATAATGCAAATAACTGCATGAAAATTTGCAAAACAACTCAGAAAGGACACTCAAGTATAACACAACTCTTTTTATTAAATTTACAAACAAAAAATATAGTCTTCAATGAATGAAGGTCAAAATTTAGATCACTCATTTACAGTAACTGTGTCCATTTGGATGGTTTAATTTGACAAATAATATAATGTTAAGACAAAATAAGCTCAAAGTAGGTAACATGTTCTATGAAATTTTATTTTCATTGAAATTTTAAAATTTATATGTAAATTTCCAATAGAAAACCTCATTTTAGTAAGATTTGTCATACTAGATTGCCAATATTTTGGGTTGGATTTTCCTAAAAATGCCCTAAATTGGTATATATGTGTTGGTATATGCCTTATTATCTATAACTTACCCCAACTTTTAAAAGTTTTTGTTGTATTTCACTTTTCTAAGCTAAAATATTAGTCATTTTATCATAGAAATGCTTTTGCGCATAATGGCAGCACATTGTTCATCAATATTTTTGGTAATTTTTTTCTTATTTTAATTATAAATGGACATTATTTGGTGCAAAATGTTCATATTAACCTTATGCGACATACAGAATCTCAGTAAGGCTTTCTAATATTAATAACACTTTGAAAAAATTGGTTTCAAATATACACCTACCTCTTTGCGGCCAAACCAAAAATTTTCATAGTATGAATTTAAAGCAGCAGGATCACAGTACAAATTTGGTTTGATTTACATTTCTCTAGACTTTTTTAGGTTTATATGATGTTAATCTTAAAAAATATATTGTAAAAATGGCAAATTTTATTAAAATCTGAAAATTTGAGCACTAAATGTGTAAATATGTGGATCTTGCCATTTCATTAGACAAAAAGCAGTATATATGTAAGGTACTAAAATAGCAATAATTTTCTTAATAATGCAAATAACTGCATGAAAATTTGCAAAACAACTCAGAAAGGACACTCAAGTATAACACAACTCTTTTTATTAAATTTACAAACAAAAAATATAGTCTTTAGGGTACCCACTACTAAATCGGCCAATCAGATTTGGAACGTATGTGAAAATAGTGCTAAAAATTCCCAAAGTAGTGATTTCAAGGTTCAATATTTTTCATAAAAATGTAAAGTTTTGTAATATCTGAATATATTTGGAAACTACAACATCTCTGTAACATGTCCAACCCAAATTTATAAAAATTTTAAGAAGACCTAAGTTAGCTAAAAGGGGGTATCCCAGGACCTATACTTTTTGAAAATGCTGTCTGTAAATCGTTTCTATTTTTAGGCCGCTCTTCGACGAGGAGATAGCTTTTCTCTATAAGGCTTTAAATGTGTCATGAAAACTTGTAAACAAACTAGATACATGTTAAGGATTCTGAGGATATATACTTGTCAAGAGGTTTTACTCAAGGTAAACTGGCTAGAGGGTTTTGAAAAACTTATTTTTTAGTTGATTAAAGAGGGGGCTGGATTTAGTAGTTTGTACCCTCAATGAATGAAGGTCAAAATTTAGATCACTCATTTACAGTAACTGTGTCCATTTGGATGGTTTAATTTGACAAATAATATAATGTTAAGACAAAATAAGCTCAAAGTAGGTAACATGTTCTATGAAATTTTATTTTCATTGAAATTTTAAAATTTATATGTAAATTTCCAATAGAAAACCTCATTTTAGTAAGATTTGTCATACTAGATTGCCAATATTTTGGGTTGGATTTTCCTAAAAATGCCCTAAATTGGTATATTTGTGTTGGTATATGCCTTATTATCTATAACTTACCCCAACTTTTAAAAGTTTTTGTTGTATTTCACTTTTCTAAGCTAAAATATTAGTCATTTTATCATAGAAATGCTTTTGCGCATAATGGCAGCACATTGTTCATCAATATTTTTGGTAATTTTTTTCTTATTTTAATTATAAATGGACATTATTTGGTGCAAAATGTTCATATTAACCTTATGCGACATACAGAATCTCAGTAAGGCTTTCTAATATTAATAACACTTTGAAAAAATTGGTTTCAAATATACACCTACCTCTTTGCGGCCAAACCAAAAATTTTCATAGTATGAATTTAAAGCAGCAGGATCACAGTACAAATTTGGTTTGATTTACATTTCTCTAGACTTTTTTAGGTTTATATGATGTTAATCTTAAAAAATATATTGTAAAAATGGCAAATTTTATTAAAATCTGAAAATTTGAGCACTAAATGTGTAAATATGTGGATCTTGCCATTTCATTAGACAAAAAGCAGTATATATGTAAGGTACTAAAATAGCAATAATTTTCTTAATAATGCAAATAACTGCATGAAAATTTGCAAAACAACTCAGAAAGGACACTCAAGTATAACACAACTCTTTTTATTAAATTTACAAACAAAAAATATAGTCTTCAATGAATGAAGGTCAAAATTTAGATCACTCATTTACAGTAACTGTGTCCATTTGGATGGTTTAATTTGACAAATAATATAATGTTAAGACAAAATAAGCTCAAAGTAGGTAACATGTTCTATGAAATTTTATTTTCATTGAAATTTTAAAATTTATATGTAAATTTCCAATAGAAAACCTCATTTTAGTAAGATTTGTCATACTAGATTGCCAATATTTTGGGTTGGATTTTCCTAAAAATGCCCTAAATTGGTATATATGTGTTGGTATATGCCTTATTATCTATAACTTACCCCAACTTTTAAAAGTTTTTGTTGTATTTCACTTTTCTAAGCTAAAATATTAGTCATTTTATCATAGAAATGCTTTTGCGCATAATGGCAGCACATTGTTCATCAATATTTTTGGTAATTTTTTTCTTATTTTAATTATAAATGGACATTATTTGGTGCAAAATGTTCATATTAACCTTATGCGACATACAGAATCTCAGTAAGGCTTTCTAATATTAATAACACTTTGAAAAAATTGGTTTCAAATATACACCTACCTCTTTGCGGCCAAACCAAAAATTTTCATAGTATGAATTTAAAGCAGCAGGATCACAGTACAAATTTGGTTTGATTTACATTTCTCTAGACTTTTTTAGGTTTATATGATGTTAATCTTAAAAAATATATTGTAAAAATGGCAAATTTTATTAAAATCTGAAAATTTGAGCACTAAATGTGTAAATATGTGGATCTTGCCATTTCATTAGACAAAAAGCAGTATATATGTAAGGTACTAAAATAGCAATAATTTTCTTAATAATGCAAATAACTGCATGAAAATTTGCAAAACAACTCAGAAAGGACACTCAAGTATAACACAACTCTTTTTATTAAATTTACAAACAAAAAATATAGTCTTTAGGGTACCCACTACTAAATCGGCCAATCAGATTTGGAACGTATGTGAAAATAGTGCTAAAAATTCCCAAAGTAGTGATTTCAAGGTTCAATATTTTTCATAAAAATGTAAAGTTTTGTAATATCTGAATATATTTGGAAACTACAACATCTCTGTAACATGTCCAACCCAAATTTATAAAAATTTTAAGAAGACCTAAGTTAGCTAAAAGGGGGTATCCCAGGACCTATACTTTTTGAAAATGCTGTCTGTAAATCGTTTCTATTTTTAGGCCGCTCTTCGACGAGGAGATAGCTTTTCTCTATAAGGCTTTAAATGTGTCATGAAAACTTGTAAACAAACTAGATACATGTTAAGGATTCTGAGGATATATACTTGTCAAGAGGTTTTACTCAAGGTAAACTGGCTAGAGGGTTTTGAAAAACTTATTTTTTAGTTGATTAAAGAGGGGGCTGGATTTAGTAGTTTGTACCCTCAATGAATGAAGGTCAAAATTTAGATCACTCATTTACAGTAACTGTGTCCATTTGGATGGTTTAATTTGACAAATAATATAATGTTAAGACAAAATAAGCTCAAAGTAGGTAACATGTTCTATGAAATTTTATTTTCATTGAAATTTTAAAATTTATATGTAAATTTCCAATAGAAAACCTCATTTTAGTAAGATTTGTCATACTAGATTGCCAATATTTTGGGTTGGATTTTCCTAAAAATGCCCTAAATTGGTATATATGTGTTGGTATATGCCTTATTATCTATAACTTACCCCAACTTTTAAAAGTTTTTGTTGTATTTCACTTTTCTAAGCTAAAATATTAGTCATTTTATCATAGAAATGCTTTTGCGCATAATGGCAGCACATTGTTCATCAATATTTTTGGTAATTTTTTTCTTATTTTAATTATAAATGGACATTATTTGGTGCAAAATGTTCATATTAACCTTATGCGACATACAGAATCTCAGTAAGGCTTTCTAATATTAATAACACTTTGAAAAAATTGGTTTCAAATATACACCTACCTCTTTGCGGCCAAACCAAAAATTTTCATAGTATGAATTTAAAGCAGCAGGATCACAGTACAAATTTGGTTTGATTTACATTTCTCTAGACTTTTTTAGGTTTATATGATGTTAATCTTAAAAAATATATTGTAAAAATGGCAAATTTTATTAAAATCTGAAAATTTGAGCACTAAATGTGTAAATATGTGGATCTTGCCATTTCATTAGACAAAAAGCAGTATATATGTAAGGTACTAAAATAGCAATAATTTTCTTAATAATGCAAATAACTGCATGAAAATTTGCAAAACAACTCAGAAAGGACACTCAAGTATAACACAACTCTTTTTATTAAATTTACAAACAAAAAATATAGTCTTTAGGGTACCCACTACTAAATCGGCCAATCAGATTTGGAACGTATGTGAAAATAGTGCTAAAAATTCCCAAAGTAGTGATTTCAAGGTTCAATATTTTTCATAAAAATGTAAAGTTTTGTAATATCTGAATATATTTGGAAACTACAACATCTCTGTAACATGTCCAACCCAAATTTATAAAAATTTTAAGAAGACCTAAGTTAGCTAAAAGGGGGTATCCCAGGACCTATACTTTTTGAAAATGCTGTCTGTAAATCGTTTCTATTTTTAGGCCGCTCTTCGACGAGGAGATAGCTTTTCTCTATAAGGCTTTAAATGTGTCATGAAAACTTGTAAACAAACTAGATACATGTTAAGGATTCTGAGGATATATACTTGTCAAGAGGTTTTACTCAAGGTAAACTGGCTAGAGGGTTTTGAAAAACTTATTTTTTAGTTGATTAAAGAGGGGGCTGGATTTAGTAGTTTGTACCCTCAATGAATGAAGGTCAAAATTTAGATCACTCATTTACAGTAACTGTGTCCATTTGGATGGTTTAATTTGACAAATAATATAATGTTAAGACAAAATAAGCTCAAAGTAGGTAACATGTTCTATGAAATTTTATTTTCATTGAAATTTTAAAATTTATATGTAAATTTCCAATAGAAAACCTCATTTTAGTAAGATTTGTCATACTAGATTGCCAATATTTTGGGTTGGATTTTCCTAAAAATGCCCTAAATTGGTATATATGTGTTGGTATATGCCTTATTATCTATAACTTACCCCAACTTTTAAAAGTTTTTGTTGTATTTCACTTTTCTAAGCTAAAATATTAGTCATTTTATCATAGAAATGCTTTTGCGCATAATGGCAGCACATTGTTCATCAATATTTTTGGTAATTTTTTTCTTATTTTAATTATAAATGGACATTATTTGGTGCAAAATGTTCATATTAACCTTATGCGACATACAGAATCTCAGTAAGGCTTTCTAATATTAATAACACTTTGAAAAAATTGGTTTCAAATATACACCTACCTCTTTGCGGCCAAACCAAAAATTTTCATAGTATGAATTTAAAGCAGCAGGATCACAGTACAAATTTGGTTTGATTTACATTTCTCTAGACTTTTTTAGGTTTATATGATGTTAATCTTAAAAAATATATTGTAAAAATGGCAAATTTTATTAAAATCTGAAAATTTGAGCACTAAATGTGTAAATATGTGGATCTTGCCATTTCATTAGACAAAAAGCAGTATATATGTAAGGTACTAAAATAGCAATAATTTTCTTAATAATGCAAATAACTGCATGAAAATTTGCAAAACAACTCAGAAAGGACACTCAAGTATAACACAACTCTTTTTATTAAATTTACAAACAAAAAATATAGTCTTCAATGAATGAAGGTCAAAATTTAGATCACTCATTTACAGTAACTGTGTCCATTTGGATGGTTTAATTTGACAAATAATATAATGTTAAGACAAAATAAGCTCAAAGTAGGTAACATGTTCTATGAAATTTTATTTTCATTGAAATTTTAAAATTTATATGTAAATTTCCAATAGAAAACCTCATTTTAGTAAGATTTGTCATACTAGATTGCCAATATTTTGGGTTGGATTTTCCTAAAAATGCCCTAAATTGGTATATATGTGTTGGTATATGCCTTATTATCTATAACTTACCCCAACTTTTAAAAGTTTTTGTTGTATTTCACTTTTCTAAGCTAAAATATTAGTCATTTTATCATAGAAATGCTTTTGCGCATAATGGCAGCACATTGTTCATCAATATTTTTGGTAATTTTTTTCTTATTTTAATTATAAATGGACATTATTTGGTGCAAAATGTTCATATTAACCTTATGCGACATACAGAATCTCAGTAAGGCTTTCTAATATTAATAACACTTTGAAAAAATTGGTTTCAAATATACACCTACCTCTTTGCGGCCAAACCAAAAATTTTCATAGTATGAATTTAAAGCAGCAGGATCACAGTACAAATTTGGTTTGATTTACATTTCTCTAGACTTTTTTAGGTTTATATGATGTTAATCTTAAAAAATATATTGTAAAAATGGCAAATTTTATTAAAATCTGAAAATTTGAGCACTAAATGTGTAAATATGTGGATCTTGCCATTTCATTAGACAAAAAGCAGTATATATGTAAGGTACTAAAATAGCAATAATTTTCTTAATAATGCAAATAACTGCATGAAAATTTGCAAAACAACTCAGAAAGGACACTCAAGTATAACACAACTCTTTTTATTAAATTTACAAACAAAAAATATAGTCTTTAGGGTACCCACTACTAAATCGGCCAATCAGATTTGGAACGTATGTGAAAATAGTGCTAAAAATTCCCAAAGTAGTGATTTCAAGGTTCAATATTTTTCATAAAAATGTAAAGTTTTGTAATATCTGAATATATTTGGAAACTACAACATCTCTGTAACATGTCCAACCCAAATTTATAAAAATTTTAAGAAGACCTAAGTTAGCTAAAAGGGGGTATCCCAGGACCTATACTTTTTGAAAATGCTGTCTGTAAATCGTTTCTATTTTTAGGCCGCTCTTCGACGAGGAGATAGCTTTTCTCTATAAGGCTTTAAATGTGTCATGAAAACTTGTAAACAAACTAGATACATGTTAAGGATTCTGAGGATATATACTTGTCAAGAGGTTTTACTCAAGGTAAACTGGCTAGAGGGTTTTGAAAAACTTATTTTTTAGTTGATTAAAGAGGGGGCTGGATTTAGTAGTTTGTACCCTCAATGAATGAAGGTCAAAATTTAGATCACTCATTTACAGTAACTGTGTCCATTTGGATGGTTTAATTTGACAAATAATATAATGTTAAGACAAAATAAGCTCAAAGTAGGTAACATGTTCTATGAAATTTTATTTTCATTGAAATTTTAAAATTTATATGTAAATTTCCAATAGAAAACCTCATTTTAGTAAGATTTGTCATACTAGATTGCCAATATTTTGGGTTGGATTTTCCTAAAAATGCCCTAAATTGGTATATATGTGTTGGTATATGCCTTATTATCTATAACTTACCCCAACTTTTAAAAGTTTTTGTTGTATTTCACTTTTCTAAGCTAAAATATTAGTCATTTTATCATAGAAATGCTTTTGCGCATAATGGCAGCACATTGTTCATCAATATTTTTGGTAATTTTTTTCTTATTTTAATTATAAATGGACATTATTTGGTGCAAAATGTTCATATTAACCTTATGCGACATACAGAATCTCAGTAAGGCTTTCTAATATTAATAACACTTTGAAAAAATTGGTTTCAAATATACACCTACCTCTTTGCGGCCAAACCAAAAATTTTCATAGTATGAATTTAAAGCAGCAGGATCACAGTACAAATTTGGTTTGATTTACATTTCTCTAGACTTTTTTAGGTTTATATGATGTTAATCTTAAAAAATATATTGTAAAAATGGCAAATTTTATTAAAATCTGAAAATTTGAGCACTAAATGTGTAAATATGTGGATCTTGCCATTTCATTAGACAAAAAGCAGTATATATGTAAGGTACTAAAATAGCAATAATTTTCTTAATAATGCAAATAACTGCATGAAAATTTGCAAAACAACTCAGAAAGGACACTCAAGTATAACACAACTCTTTTTATTAAATTTACAAACAAAAAATATAGTCTTCAATGAATGAAGGTCAAAATTTAGATCACTCATTTACAGTAACTGTGTCCATTTGGATGGTTTAATTTGACAAATAATATAATGTTAAGACAAAATAAGCTCAAAGTAGGTAACATGTTCTATGAAATTTTATTTTCATTGAAATTTTAAAATTTATATGTAAATTTCCAATAGAAAACCTCATTTTAGTAAGATTTGTCATACTAGATTGCCAATATTTTGGGTTGGATTTTCCTAAAAATGCCCTAAATTGGTATATATGTGTTGGTATATGCCTTATTATCTATAACTTACCCCAACTTTTAAAAGTTTTTGTTGTATTTCACTTTTCTAAGCTAAAATATTAGTCATTTTATCATAGAAATGCTTTTGCGCATAATGGCAGCACATTGTTCATCAATATTTTTGGTAATTTTTTTCTTATTTTAATTATAAATGGACATTATTTGGTGCAAAATGTTCATATTAACCTTATGCGACATACAGAATCTCAGTAAGGCTTTCTAATATTAATAACACTTTGAAAAAATTGGTTTCAAATATACACCTACCTCTTTGCGGCCAAACCAAAAATTTTCATAGTATGAATTTAAAGCAGCAGGATCACAGTACAAATTTGGTTTGATTTACATTTCTCTAGACTTTTTTAGGTTTATATGATGTTAATCTTAAAAAATATATTGTAAAAATGGCAAATTTTATTAAAATCTGAAAATTTGAGCACTAAATGTGTAAATATGTGGATCTTGCCATTTCATTAGACAAAAAGCAGTATATATGTAAGGTACTAAAATAGCAATAATTTTCTTAATAATGCAAATAACTGCATGAAAATTTGCAAAACAACTCAGAAAGGACACTCAAGTATAACACAACTCTTTTTATTAAATTTACAAACAAAAAATATAGTCTTCAATGAATGAAGGTCAAAATTTAGATCACTCATTTACAGTAACTGTGTCCATTTGGATGGTTTAATTTGACAAATAATATAATGTTAAGACAAAATAAGCTCAAAGTAGGTAACATGTTCTATGAAATTTTATTTTCATTGAAATTTTAAAATTTATATGTAAATTTCCAATAGAAAACCTCATTTTAGTAAGATTTGTCATACTAGATTGCCAATATTTTGGGTTGGATTTTCCTAAAAATGCCCTAAATTGGTATATATGTGTTGGTATATGCCTTATTATCTATAACTTACCCCAACTTTTAAAAGTTTTTGTTGTATTTCACTTTTCTAAGCTAAAATATTAGTCATTTTATCATAGAAATGCTTTTGCGCATAATGGCAGCACATTGTTCATCAATATTTTTGGTAATTTTTTTCTTATTTTAATTATAAATGGACATTATTTGGTGCAAAATGTTCATATTAACCTTATGCGACATACAGAATCTCAGTAAGGCTTTCTAATATTAATAACACTTTGAAAAAATTGGTTTCAAATATACACCTACCTCTTTGCGGCCAAACCAAAAATTTTCATAGTATGAATTTAAAGCAGCAGGATCACAGTACAAATTTGGTTTGATTTACATTTCTCTAGACTTTTTTAGGTTTATATGATGTTAATCTTAAAAAATATATTGTAAAAATGGCAAATTTTATTAAAATCTGAAAATTTGAGCACTAAATGTGTAAATATGTGGATCTTGCCATTTCATTAGACAAAAAGCAGTATATATGTAAGGTACTAAAATAGCAATAATTTTCTTAATAATGCAAATAACTGCATGAAAATTTGCAAAACAACTCAGAAAGGACACTCAAGTATAACACAACTCTTTTTATTAAATTTACAAACAAAAAATATAGTCTTTAGGGTACCCACTACTAAATCGGCCAATCAGATTTGGAACGTATGTGAAAATAGTGCTAAAAATTCCCAAAGTAGTGATTTCAAGGTTCAATATTTTTCATAAAAATGTAAAGTTTTGTAATATCTGAATATATTTGGAAACTACAACATCTCTGTAACATGTCCAACCCAAATTTATAAAAATTTTAAGAAGACCTAAGTTAGCTAAAAGGGGGTATCCCAGGACCTATACTTTTTGAAAATGCTGTCTGTAAATCGTTTCTATTTTTAGGCCGCTCTTCGACGAGGAGATAGCTTTTCTCTATAAGGCTTTAAATGTGTCATGAAAACTTGTAAACAAACTAGATACATGTTAAGGATTCTGAGGATATATACTTGTCAAGAGGTTTTACTCAAGGTAAACTGGCTAGAGGGTTTTGAAAAACTTATTTTTTAGTTGATTAAAGAGGGGGCTGGATTTAGTAGTTTGTACCCTCAATGAATGAAGGTCAAAATTTAGATCACTCATTTACAGTAACTGTGTCCATTTGGATGGTTTAATTTGACAAATAATATAATGTTAAGACAAAATAAGCTCAAAGTAGGTAACATGTTCTATGAAATTTTATTTTCATTGAAATTTTAAAATTTATATGTAAATTTCCAATAGAAAACCTCATTTTAGTAAGATTTGTCATACTAGATTGCCAATATTTTGGGTTGGATTTTCCTAAAAATGCCCTAAATTGGTATATATGTGTTGGTATATGCCTTATTATCTATAACTTACCCCAACTTTTAAAAGTTTTTGTTGTATTTCACTTTTCTAAGCTAAAATATTAGTCATTTTATCATAGAAATGCTTTTGCGCATAATGGCAGCACATTGTTCATCAATATTTTTGGTAATTTTTTTCTTATTTTAATTATAAATGGACATTATTTGGTGCAAAATGTTCATATTAACCTTATGCGACATACAGAATCTCAGTAAGGCTTTCTAATATTAATAACACTTTGAAAAAATTGGTTTCAAATATACACCTACCTCTTTGCGGCCAAACCAAAAATTTTCATAGTATGAATTTAAAGCAGCAGGATCACAGTACAAATTTGGTTTGATTTACATTTCTCTAGACTTTTTTAGGTTTATATGATGTTAATCTTAAAAAATATATTGTAAAAATGGCAAATTTTATTAAAATCTGAAAATTTGAGCACTAAATGTGTAAATATGTGGATCTTGCCATTTCATTAGACAAAAAGCAGTATATATGTAAGGTACTAAAATAGCAATAATTTTCTTAATAATGCAAATAACTGCATGAAAATTTGCAAAACAACTCAGAAAGGACACTCAAGTATAACACAACTCTTTTTATTAAATTTACAAACAAAAAATATAGTCTTCAATGAATGAAGGTCAAAATTTAGATCACTCATTTACAGTAACTGTGTCCATTTGGATGGTTTAATTTGACAAATAATATAATGTTAAGACAAAATAAGCTCAAAGTAGGTAACATGTTCTATGAAATTTTATTTTCATTGAAATTTTAAAATTTATATGTAAATTTCCAATAGAAAACCTCATTTTAGTAAGATTTGTCATACTAGATTGCCAATATTTTGGGTTGGATTTTCCTAAAAATGCCCTAAATTGGTATATATGTGTTGGTATATGCCTTATTATCTATAACTTACCCCAACTTTTAAAAGTTTTTGTTGTATTTCACTTTTCTAAGCTAAAATATTAGTCATTTTATCATAGAAATGCTTTTGCGCATAATGGCAGCACATTGTTCATCAATATTTTTGGTAATTTTTTTCTTATTTTAATTATAAATGGACATTATTTGGTGCAAAATGTTCATATTAACCTTATGCGACATACAGAATCTCAGTAAGGCTTTCTAATATTAATAACACTTTGAAAAAATTGGTTTCAAATATACACCTACCTCTTTGCGGCCAAACCAAAAATTTTCATAGTATGAATTTAAAGCAGCAGGATCACAGTACAAATTTGGTTTGATTTACATTTCTCTAGACTTTTTTAGGTTTATATGATGTTAATCTTAAAAAATATATTGTAAAAATGGCAAATTTTATTAAAATCTGAAAATTTGAGCACTAAATGTGTAAATATGTGGATCTTGCCATTTCATTAGACAAAAAGCAGTATATATGTAAGGTACTAAAATAGCAATAATTTTCTTAATAATGCAAATAACTGCATGAAAATTTGCAAAACAACTCAGAAAGGACACTCAAGTATAACACAACTCTTTTTATTAAATTTACAAACAAAAAATATAGTCTTCAATGAATGAAGGTCAAAATTTAGATCACTCATTTACAGTAACTGTGTCCATTTGGATGGTTTAATTTGACAAATAATATAATGTTAAGACAAAATAAGCTCAAAGTAGGTAACATGTTCTATGAAATTTTATTTTCATTGAAATTTTAAAATTTATATGTAAATTTCCAATAGAAAACCTCATTTTAGTAAGATTTGTCATACTAGATTGCCAATATTTTGGGTTGGATTTTCCTAAAAATGCCCTAAATTGGTATATATGTGTTGGTATATGCCTTATTATCTATAACTTACCCCAACTTTTAAAAGTTTTTGTTGTATTTCACTTTTCTAAGCTAAAATATTAGTCATTTTATCATAGAAATGCTTTTGCGCATAATGGCAGCACATTGTTCATCAATATTTTTGGTAATTTTTTTCTTATTTTAATTATAAATGGACATTATTTGGTGCAAAATGTTCATATTAACCTTATGCGACATACAGAATCTCAGTAAGGCTTTCTAATATTAATAACACTTTGAAAAAATTGGTTTCAAATATACACCTACCTCTTTGCGGCCAAACCAAAAATTTTCATAGTATGAATTTAAAGCAGCAGGATCACAGTACAAATTTGGTTTGATTTACATTTCTCTAGACTTTTTTAGGTTTATATGATGTTAATCTTAAAAAATATATTGTAAAAATGGCAAATTTTATTAAAATCTGAAAATTTGAGCACTAAATGTGTAAATATGTGGATCTTGCCATTTCATTAGACAAAAAGCAGTATATATGTAAGGTACTAAAATAGCAATAATTTTCTTAATAATGCAAATAACTGCATGAAAATTTGCAAAACAACTCAGAAAGGACACTCAAGTATAACACAACTCTTTTTATTAAATTTACAAACAAAAAATATAGTCTTCAATGAATGAAGGTCAAAATTTAGATCACTCATTTACAGTAACTGTGTCCATTTGGATGGTTTAATTTGACAAATAATATAATGTTAAGACAAAATAAGCTCAAAGTAGGTAACATGTTCTATGAAATTTTATTTTCATTGAAATTTTAAAATTTATATGTAAATTTCCAATAGAAAACCTCATTTTAGTAAGATTTGTCATACTAGATTGCCAATATTTTGGGTTGGATTTTCCTAAAAATGCCCTAAATTGGTATATATGTGTTGGTATATGCCTTATTATCTATAACTTACCCCAACTTTTAAAAGTTTTTGTTGTATTTCACTTTTCTAAGCTAAAATATTAGTCATTTTATCATAGAAATGCTTTTGCGCATAATGGCAGCACATTGTTCATCAATATTTTTGGTAATTTTTTTCTTATTTTAATTATAAATGGACATTATTTGGTGCAAAATGTTCATATTAACCTTATGCGACATACAGAATCTCAGTAAGGCTTTCTAATATTAATAACACTTTGAAAAAATTGGTTTCAAATATACACCTACCTCTTTGCGGCCAAACCAAAAATTTTCATAGTATGAATTTAAAGCAGCAGGATCACAGTACAAATTTGGTTTGATTTACATTTCTCTAGACTTTTTTAGGTTTATATGATGTTAATCTTAAAAAATATATTGTAAAAATGGCAAATTTTATTAAAATCTGAAAATTTGAGCACTAAATGTGTAAATATGTGGATCTTGCCATTTCATTAGACAAAAAGCAGTATATATGTAAGGTACTAAAATAGCAATAATTTTCTTAATAATGCAAATAACTGCATGAAAATTTGCAAAACAACTCAGAAAGGACACTCAAGTATAACACAACTCTTTTTATTAAATTTACAAACAAAAAATATAGTCTTCAATGAATGAAGGTCAAAATTTAGATCACTCATTTACAGTAACTGTGTCCATTTGGATGGTTTAATTTGACAAATAATATAATGTTAAGACAAAATAAGCTCAAAGTAGGTAACATGTTCTATGAAATTTTATTTTCATTGAAATTTTAAAATTTATATGTAAATTTCCAATAGAAAACCTCATTTTAGTAAGATTTGTCATACTAGATTGCCAATATTTTGGGTTGGATTTTCCTAAAAATGCCCTAAATTGGTATATATGTGTTGGTATATGCCTTATTATCTATAACTTACCCCAACTTTTAAAAGTTTTTGTTGTATTTCACTTTTCTAAGCTAAAATATTAGTCATTTTATCATAGAAATGCTTTTGCGCATAATGGCAGCACATTGTTCATCAATATTTTTGGTAATTTTTTTCTTATTTTAATTATAAATGGACATTATTTGGTGCAAAATGTTCATATTAACCTTATGCGACATACAGAATCTCAGTAAGGCTTTCTAATATTAATAACACTTTGAAAAAATTGGTTTCAAATATACACCTACCTCTTTGCGGCCAAACCAAAAATTTTCATAGTATGAATTTAAAGCAGCAGGATCACAGTACAAATTTGGTTTGATTTACATTTCTCTAGACTTTTTTAGGTTTATATGATGTTAATCTTAAAAAATATATTGTAAAAATGGCAAATTTTATTAAAATCTGAAAATTTGAGCACTAAATGTGTAAATATGTGGATCTTGCCATTTCATTAGACAAAAAGCAGTATATATGTAAGGTACTAAAATAGCAATAATTTTCTTAATAATGCAAATAACTGCATGAAAATTTGCAAAACAACTCAGAAAGGACACTCAAGTATAACACAACTCTTTTTATTAAATTTACAAACAAAAAATATAGTCTTTAGGGTACCCACTACTAAATCGGCCAATCAGATTTGGAACGTATGTGAAAATAGTGCTAAAAATTCCCAAAGTAGTGATTTCAAGGTTCAATATTTTTCATAAAAATGTAAAGTTTTGTAATATCTGAATATATTTGGAAACTACAACATCTCTGTAACATGTCCAACCCAAATTTATAAAAATTTTAAGAAGACCTAAGTTAGCTAAAAGGGGGTATCCCAGGACCTATACTTTTTGAAAATGCTGTCTGTAAATCGTTTCTATTTTTAGGCCGCTCTTCGACGAGGAGATAGCTTTTCTCTATAAGGCTTTAAATGTGTCATGAAAACTTGTAAACAAACTAGATACATGTTAAGGATTCTGAGGATATATACTTGTCAAGAGGTTTTACTCAAGGTAAACTGGCTAGAGGGTTTTGAAAAACTTATTTTTTAGTTGATTAAAGAGGGGGCTGGATTTAGTAGTTTGTACCCTCAATGAATGAAGGTCAAAATTTAGATCACTCATTTACAGTAACTGTGTCCATTTGGATGGTTTAATTTGACAAATAATATAATGTTAAGACAAAATAAGCTCAAAGTAGGTAACATGTTCTATGAAATTTTATTTTCATTGAAATTTTAAAATTTATATGTAAATTTCCAATAGAAAACCTCATTTTAGTAAGATTTGTCATACTAGATTGCCAATATTTTGGGTTGGATTTTCCTAAAAATGCCCTAAATTGGTATATATGTGTTGGTATATGCCTTATTATCTATAACTTACCCCAACTTTTAAAAGTTTTTGTTGTATTTCACTTTTCTAAGCTAAAATATTAGTCATTTTATCATAGAAATGCTTTTGCGCATAATGGCAGCACATTGTTCATCAATATTTTTGGTAATTTTTTTCTTATTTTAATTATAAATGGACATTATTTGGTGCAAAATGTTCATATTAACCTTATGCGACATACAGAATCTCAGTAAGGCTTTCTAATATTAATAACACTTTGAAAAAATTGGTTTCAAATATACACCTACCTCTTTGCGGCCAAACCAAAAATTTTCATAGTATGAATTTAAAGCAGCAGGATCACAGTACAAATTTGGTTTGATTTACATTTCTCTAGACTTTTTTAGGTTTATATGATGTTAATCTTAAAAAATATATTGTAAAAATGGCAAATTTTATTAAAATCTGAAAATTTGAGCACTAAATGTGTAAATATGTGGATCTTGCCATTTCATTAGACAAAAAGCAGTATATATGTAAGGTACTAAAATAGCAATAATTTTCTTAATAATGCAAATAACTGCATGAAAATTTGCAAAACAACTCAGAAAGGACACTCAAGTATAACACAACTCTTTTTATTAAATTTACAAACAAAAAATATAGTCTTCAATGAATGAAGGTCAAAATTTAGATCACTCATTTACAGTAACTGTGTCCATTTGGATGGTTTAATTTGACAAATAATATAATGTTAAGACAAAATAAGCTCAAAGTAGGTAACATGTTCTATGAAATTTTATTTTCATTGAAATTTTAAAATTTATATGTAAATTTCCAATAGAAAACCTCATTTTAGTAAGATTTGTCATACTAGATTGCCAATATTTTGGGTTGGATTTTCCTAAAAATGCCCTAAATTGGTATATATGTGTTGGTATATGCCTTATTATCTATAACTTACCCCAACTTTTAAAAGTTTTTGTTGTATTTCACTTTTCTAAGCTAAAATATTAGTCATTTTATCATAGAAATGCTTTTGCGCATAATGGCAGCACATTGTTCATCAATATTTTTGGTAATTTTTTTCTTATTTTAATTATAAATGGACATTATTTGGTGCAAAATGTTCATATTAACCTTATGCGACATACAGAATCTCAGTAAGGCTTTCTAATATTAATAACACTTTGAAAAAATTGGTTTCAAATATACACCTACCTCTTTGCGGCCAAACCAAAAATTTTCATAGTATGAATTTAAAGCAGCAGGATCACAGTACAAATTTGGTTTGATTTACATTTCTCTAGACTTTTTTAGGTTTATATGATGTTAATCTTAAAAAATATATTGTAAAAATGGCAAATTTTATTAAAATCTGAAAATTTGAGCACTAAATGTGTAAATATGTGGATCTTGCCATTTCATTAGACAAAAAGCAGTATATATGTAAGGTACTAAAATAGCAATAATTTTCTTAATAATGCAAATAACTGCATGAAAATTTGCAAAACAACTCAGAAAGGACACTCAAGTATAACACAACTCTTTTTATTAAATTTACAAACAAAAAATATAGTCTTCAATGAATGAAGGTCAAAATTTAGATCACTCATTTACAGTAACTGTGTCCATTTGGATGGTTTAATTTGACAAATAATATAATGTTAAGACAAAATAAGCTCAAAGTAGGTAACATGTTCTATGAAATTTTATTTTCATTGAAATTTTAAAATTTATATGTAAATTTCCAATAGAAAACCTCATTTTAGTAAGATTTGTCATACTAGATTGCCAATATTTTGGGTTGGATTTTCCTAAAAATGCCCTAAATTGGTATATATGTGTTGGTATATGCCTTATTATCTATAACTTACCCCAACTTTTAAAAGTTTTTGTTGTATTTCACTTTTCTAAGCTAAAATATTAGTCATTTTATCATAGAAATGCTTTTGCGCATAATGGCAGCACATTGTTCATCAATATTTTTGGTAATTTTTTTCTTATTTTAATTATAAATGGACATTATTTGGTGCAAAATGTTCATATTAACCTTATGCGACATACAGAATCTCAGTAAGGCTTTCTAATATTAATAACACTTTGAAAAAATTGGTTTCAAATATACACCTACCTCTTTGCGGCCAAACCAAAAATTTTCATAGTATGAATTTAAAGCAGCAGGATCACAGTACAAATTTGGTTTGATTTACATTTCTCTAGACTTTTTTAGGTTTATATGATGTTAATCTTAAAAAATATATTGTAAAAATGGCAAATTTTATTAAAATCTGAAAATTTGAGCACTAAATGTGTAAATATGTGGATCTTGCCATTTCATTAGACAAAAAGCAGTATATATGTAAGGTACTAAAATAGCAATAATTTTCTTAATAATGCAAATAACTGCATGAAAATTTGCAAAACAACTCAGAAAGGACACTCAAGTATAACACAACTCTTTTTATTAAATTTACAAACAAAAAATATAGTCTTTACAATGAATGAAGGTCAAAATTTAGATCACTCATTTACAGTAACTGTGTCCATTTGGATGGTTTAATTTGACAAATAATATAATGTTAAGACAAAATAAGCTCAAAGTAGGTAACATGTTCTATGAAATTTTATTTTCATTGAAATTTTAAAATTTATATGTAAATTTCCAATAGAAAACCTCATTTTAGTAAGATTTGTCATACTAGATTGCCAATATTTTGGGTTGGATTTTCCTAAAAATGCCCTAAATTGGTATATATGTGTTGGTATATGCCTTATTATCTATAACTTACCCCAACTTTTAAAAGTTTTTGTTGTATTTCACTTTTCTAAGCTAAAATATTAGTCATTTTATCATAGAAATGCTTTTGCGCATAATGGCAGCACATTGTTCATCAATATTTTTGGTAATTTTTTTCTTATTTTAATTATAAATGGACATTATTTGGTGCAAAATGTTCATATTAACCTTATGCGACATACAGAATCTCAGTAAGGCTTTCTAATATTAATAACACTTTGAAAAAATTGGTTTCAAATATACACCTACCTCTTTGCGGCCAAACCAAAAATTTTCATAGTATGAATTTAAAGCAGCAGGATCACAGTACAAATTTGGTTTGATTTACATTTCTCTAGACTTTTTTAGGTTTATATGATGTTAATCTTAAAAAATATATTGTAAAAATGGCAAATTTTATTAAAATCTGAAAATTTGAGCACTAAATGTGTAAATATGTGGATCTTGCCATTTCATTAGACAAAAAGCAGTATATATGTAAGGTACTAAAATAGCAATAATTTTCTTAATAATGCAAATAACTGCATGAAAATTTGCAAAACAACTCAGAAAGGACACTCAAGTATAACACAACTCTTTTTATTAAATTTACAAACAAAAAATATAGTCTTTAGGGTACCCACTACTAAATCGGCCAATCAGATTTGGAACGTATGTGAAAATAGTGCTAAAAATTCCCAAAGTAGTGATTTCAAGGTTCAATATTTTTCATAAAAATGTAAAGTTTTGTAATATCTGAATATATTTGGAAACTACAACATCTCTGTAACATGTCCAACCCAAATTTATAAAAATTTTAAGAAGACCTAAGTTAGCTAAAAGGGGGTATCCCAGGACCTATACTTTTTGAAAATGCTGTCTGTAAATCGTTTCTATTTTTAGGCCGCTCTTCGACGAGGAGATAGCTTTTCTCTATAAGGCTTTAAATGTGTCATGAAAACTTGTAAACAAACTAGATACATGTTAAGGATTCTGAGGATATATACTTGTCAAGAGGTTTTACTCAAGGTAAACTGGCTAGAGGGTTTTGAAAAACTTATTTTTTAGTTGATTAAAGAGGGGGCTGGATTTAGTAGTTTGTACCCTCAATGAATGAAGGTCAAAATTTAGATCACTCATTTACAGTAACTGTGTCCATTTGGATGGTTTAATTTGACAAATAATATAATGTTAAGACAAAATAAGCTCAAAGTAGGTAACATGTTCTATGAAATTTTATTTTCATTGAAATTTTAAAATTTATATGTAAATTTCCAATAGAAAACCTCATTTTAGTAAGATTTGTCATACTAGATTGCCAATATTTTGGGTTGGATTTTCCTAAAAATGCCCTAAATTGGTATATATGTGTTGGTATATGCCTTATTATCTATAACTTACCCCAACTTTTAAAAGTTTTTGTTGTATTTCACTTTTCTAAGCTAAAATATTAGTCATTTTATCATAGAAATGCTTTTGCGCATAATGGCAGCACATTGTTCATCAATATTTTTGGTAATTTTTTTCTTATTTTAATTATAAATGGACATTATTTGGTGCAAAATGTTCATATTAACCTTATGCGACATACAGAATCTCAGTAAGGCTTTCTAATATTAATAACACTTTGAAAAAATTGGTTTCAAATATACACCTACCTCTTTGCGGCCAAACCAAAAATTTTCATAGTATGAATTTAAAGCAGCAGGATCACAGTACAAATTTGGTTTGATTTACATTTCTCTAGACTTTTTTAGGTTTATATGATGTTAATCTTAAAAAATATATTGTAAAAATGGCAAATTTTATTAAAATCTGAAAATTTGAGCACTAAATGTGTAAATATGTGGATCTTGCCATTTCATTAGACAAAAAGCAGTATATATGTAAGGTACTAAAATAGCAATAATTTTCTTAATAATGCAAATAACTGCATGAAAATTTGCAAAACAACTCAGAAAGGACACTCAAGTATAACACAACTCTTTTTATTAAATTTACAAACAAAAAATATAGTCTTCAATGAATGAAGGTCAAAATTTAGATCACTCATTTACAGTAACTGTGTCCATTTGGATGGTTTAATTTGACAAATAATATAATGTTAAGACAAAATAAGCTCAAAGTAGGTAACATGTTCTATGAAATTTTATTTTCATTGAAATTTTAAAATTTATATGTAAATTTCCAATAGAAAACCTCATTTTAGTAAGATTTGTCATACTAGATTGCCAATATTTTGGGTTGGATTTTCCTAAAAATGCCCTAAATTGGTATATATGTGTTGGTATATGCCTTATTATCTATAACTTACCCCAACTTTTAAAAGTTTTTGTTGTATTTCACTTTTCTAAGCTAAAATATTAGTCATTTTATCATAGAAATGCTTTTGCGCATAATGGCAGCACATTGTTCATCAATATTTTTGGTAATTTTTTTCTTATTTTAATTATAAATGGACATTATTTGGTGCAAAATGTTCATATTAACCTTATGCGACATACAGAATCTCAGTAAGGCTTTCTAATATTAATAACACTTTGAAAAAATTGGTTTCAAATATACACCTACCTCTTTGCGGCCAAACCAAAAATTTTCATAGTATGAATTTAAAGCAGCAGGATCACAGTACAAATTTGGTTTGATTTACATTTCTCTAGACTTTTTTAGGTTTATATGATGTTAATCTTAAAAAATATATTGTAAAAATGGCAAATTTTATTAAAATCTGAAAATTTGAGCACTAAATGTGTAAATATGTGGATCTTGCCATTTCATTAGACAAAAAGCAGTATATATGTAAGGTACTAAAATAGCAATAATTTTCTTAATAATGCAAATAACTGCATGAAAATTTGCAAAACAACTCAGAAAGGACACTCAAGTATAACACAACTCTTTTTATTAAATTTACAAACAAAAAATATAGTCTTTAGGGTACCCACTACTAAATCGGCCAATCAGATTTGGAACGTATGTGAAAATAGTGCTAAAAATTCCCAAAGTAGTGATTTCAAGGTTCAATATTTTTCATAAAAATGTAAAGTTTTGTAATATCTGAATATATTTGGAAACTACAACATCTCTGTAACATGTCCAACCCAAATTTATAAAAATTTTAAGAAGACCTAAGTTAGCTAAAAGGGGGTATCCCAGGACCTATACTTTTTGAAAATGCTGTCTGTAAATCGTTTCTATTTTTAGGCCGCTCTTCGACGAGGAGATAGCTTTTCTCTATAAGGCTTTAAATGTGTCATGAAAACTTGTAAACAAACTAGATACATGTTAAGGATTCTGAGGATATATACTTGTCAAGAGGTTTTACTCAAGGTAAACTGGCTAGAGGGTTTTGAAAAACTTATTTTTTAGTTGATTAAAGAGGGGGCTGGATTTAGTAGTTTGTACCCTCAATGAATGAAGGTCAAAATTTAGATCACTCATTTACAGTAACTGTGTCCATTTGGATGGTTTAATTTGACAAATAATATAATGTTAAGACAAAATAAGCTCAAAGTAGGTAACATGTTCTATGAAATTTTATTTTCATTGAAATTTTAAAATTTATATGTAAATTTCCAATAGAAAACCTCATTTTAGTAAGATTTGTCATACTAGATTGCCAATATTTTGGGTTGGATTTTCCTAAAAATGCCCTAAATTGGTATATATGTGTTGGTATATGCCTTATTATCTATAACTTACCCCAACTTTTAAAAGTTTTTGTTGTATTTCACTTTTCTAAGCTAAAATATTAGTCATTTTATCATAGAAATGCTTTTGCGCATAATGGCAGCACATTGTTCATCAATATTTTTGGTAATTTTTTTCTTATTTTAATTATAAATGGACATTATTTGGTGCAAAATGTTCATATTAACCTTATGCGACATACAGAATCTCAGTAAGGCTTTCTAATATTAATAACACTTTGAAAAAATTGGTTTCAAATATACACCTACCTCTTTGCGGCCAAACCAAAAATTTTCATAGTATGAATTTAAAGCAGCAGGATCACAGTACAAATTTGGTTTGATTTACATTTCTCTAGACTTTTTTAGGTTTATATGATGTTAATCTTAAAAAATATATTGTAAAAATGGCAAATTTTATTAAAATCTGAAAATTTGAGCACTAAATGTGTAAATATGTGGATCTTGCCATTTCATTAGACAAAAAGCAGTATATATGTAAGGTACTAAAATAGCAATAATTTTCTTAATAATGCAAATAACTGCATGAAAATTTGCAAAACAACTCAGAAAGGACACTCAAGTATAACACAACTCTTTTTATTAAATTTACAAACAAAAAATATAGTCTTCAATGAATGAAGGTCAAAATTTAGATCACTCATTTACAGTAACTGTGTCCATTTGGATGGTTTAATTTGACAAATAATATAATGTTAAGACAAAATAAGCTCAAAGTAGGTAACATGTTCTATGAAATTTTATTTTCATTGAAATTTTAAAATTTATATGTAAATTTCCAATAGAAAACCTCATTTTAGTAAGATTTGTCATACTAGATTGCCAATATTTTGGGTTGGATTTTCCTAAAAATGCCCTAAATTGGTATATATGTGTTGGTATATGCCTTATTATCTATAACTTACCCCAACTTTTAAAAGTTTTTGTTGTATTTCACTTTTCTAAGCTAAAATATTAGTCATTTTATCATAGAAATGCTTTTGCGCATAATGGCAGCACATTGTTCATCAATATTTTTGGTAATTTTTTTCTTATTTTAATTATAAATGGACATTATTTGGTGCAAAATGTTCATATTAACCTTATGCGACATACAGAATCTCAGTAAGGCTTTCTAATATTAATAACACTTTGAAAAAATTGGTTTCAAATATACACCTACCTCTTTGCGGCCAAACCAAAAATTTTCATAGTATGAATTTAAAGCAGCAGGATCACAGTACAAATTTGGTTTGATTTACATTTCTCTAGACTTTTTTAGGTTTATATGATGTTAATCTTAAAAAATATATTGTAAAAATGGCAAATTTTATTAAAATCTGAAAATTTGAGCACTAAATGTGTAAATATGTGGATCTTGCCATTTCATTAGACAAAAAGCAGTATATATGTAAGGTACTAAAATAGCAATAATTTTCTTAATAATGCAAATAACTGCATGAAAATTTGCAAAACAACTCAGAAAGGACACTCAAGTATAACACAACTCTTTTTATTAAATTTACAAACAAAAAATATAGTCTTCAATGAATGAAGGTCAAAATTTAGATCACTCATTTACAGTAACTGTGTCCATTTGGATGGTTTAATTTGACAAATAATATAATGTTAAGACAAAATAAGCTCAAAGTAGGTAACATGTTCTATGAAATTTTATTTTCATTGAAATTTTAAAATTTATATGTAAATTTCCAATAGAAAACCTCATTTTAGTAAGATTTGTCATACTAGATTGCCAATATTTTGGGTTGGATTTTCCTAAAAATGCCCTAAATTGGTATATATGTGTTGGTATATGCCTTATTATCTATAACTTACCCCAACTTTTAAAAGTTTTTGTTGTATTTCACTTTTCTAAGCTAAAATATTAGTCATTTTATCATAGAAATGCTTTTGCGCATAATGGCAGCACATTGTTCATCAATATTTTTGGTAATTTTTTTCTTATTTTAATTATAAATGGACATTATTTGGTGCAAAATGTTCATATTAACCTTATTCGACATACAGAATCTCAGTAAGGCTTTCTAATATTAATAACACTTTGAAAAAATTGGTTTCAAATATACACCTACCTCTTTGCGGCCAAACCAAAAATTTTCATAGTATGAATTTAAAGCAGCAGGATCACAGTACAAATTTGGTTTGATTTACATTTCTCTAGACTTTTTTAGGTTTATATGATGTTAATCTTAAAAAATATATTGTAAAAATGGCAAATTTTATTAAAATCTGAAAATTTGAGCACTAAATGTGTAAATATGTGGATCTTGCCATTTCATTAGACAAAAAGCAGTATATATGTAAGGTACTAAAATAGCAATAATTTTCTTAATAATGCAAATAACTGCATGAAAATTTGCAAAACAACTCAGAAAGGACACTCAAGTATAACACAACTCTTTTTATTAAATTTACAAACAAAAAATATAGTCTTTACAATGAATGAAGGTCAAAATTTAGATCACTCATTTACAGTAACTGTGTCCATTTGGATGGTTTAATTTGACAAATAATATAATGTTAAGACAAAATAAGCTCAAAGTAGGTAACATGTTCTATGAAATTTTATTTTCATTGAAATTTTAAAATTTATATGTAAATTTCCAATAGAAAACCTCATTTTAGTAAGATTTGTCATACTAGATTGCCAATATTTTGGGTTGGATTTTCCTAAAAATGCCCTAAATTGGTATATATGTGTTGGTATATGCCTTATTATCTATAACTTACCCCAACTTTTAAAAGTTTTTGTTGTATTTCACTTTTCTAAGCTAAAATATTAGTCATTTTATCATAGAAATGCTTTTGCGCATAATGGCAGCACATTGTTCATCAATATTTTTGGTAATTTTTTTCTTATTTTAATTATAAATGGACATTATTTGGTGCAAAATGTTCATATTAACCTTATGCGACATACAGAATCTCAGTAAGGCTTTCTAATATTAATAACACTTTGAAAAAATTGGTTTCAAATATACACCTACCTCTTTGCGGCCAAACCAAAAATTTTCATAGTATGAATTTAAAGCAGCAGGATCACAGTACAAATTTGGTTTGATTTACATTTCTCTAGACTTTTTTAGGTTTATATGATGTTAATCTTAAAAAATATATTGTAAAAATGGCAAATTTTATTAAAATCTGAAAATTTGAGCACTAAATGTGTAAATATGTGGATCTTGCCATTTCATTAGACAAAAAGCAGTATATATGTAAGGTACTAAAATAGCAATAATTTTCTTAATAATGCAAATAACTGCATGAAAATTTGCAAAACAACTCAGAAAGGACACTCAAGTATAACACAACTCTTTTTATTAAATTTACAAACAAAAAATATAGTCTTTAGGGTACCCACTACTAAATCGGCCAATCAGATTTGGAACGTATGTGAAAATAGTGCTAAAAATTCCCAAAGTAGTGATTTCAAGGTTCAATATTTTTCATAAAAATGTAAAGTTTTGTAATATCTGAATATATTTGGAAACTACAACATCTCTGTAACATGTCCAACCCAAATTTATAAAAATTTTAAGAAGACCTAAGTTAGCTAAAAGGGGGTATCCCAGGACCTATACTTTTTGAAAATGCTGTCTGTAAATCGTTTCTATTTTTAGGCCGCTCTTCGACGAGGAGATAGCTTTTCTCTATAAGGCTTTAAATGTGTCATGAAAACTTGTAAACAAACTAGATACATGTTAAGGATTCTGAGGATATATACTTGTCAAGAGGTTTTACTCAAGGTAAACTGGCTAGAGGGTTTTGAAAAACTTATTTTTTAGTTGATTAAAGAGGGGGCTGGATTTAGTAGTTTGTACCCTCAATGAATGAAGGTCAAAATTTAGATCACTCATTTACAGTAACTGTGTCCATTTGGATGGTTTAATTTGACAAATAATATAATGTTAAGACAAAATAAGCTCAAAGTAGGTAACATGTTCTATGAAATTTTATTTTCATTGAAATTTTAAAATTTATATGTAAATTTCCAATAGAAAACCTCATTTTAGTAAGATTTGTCATACTAGATTGCCAATATTTTGGGTTGGATTTTCCTAAAAATGCCCTAAATTGGTATATATGTGTTGGTATATGCCTTATTATCTATAACTTACCCCAACTTTTAAAAGTTTTTGTTGTATTTCACTTTTCTAAGCTAAAATATTAGTCATTTTATCATAGAAATGCTTTTGCGCATAATGGCAGCACATTGTTCATCAATATTTTTGGTAATTTTTTTCTTATTTTAATTATAAATGGACATTATTTGGTGCAAAATGTTCATATTAACCTTATGCGACATACAGAATCTCAGTAAGGCTTTCTAATATTAATAACACTTTGAAAAAATTGGTTTCAAATATACACCTACCTCTTTGCGGCCAAACCAAAAATTTTCATAGTATGAATTTAAAGCAGCAGGATCACAGTACAAATTTGGTTTGATTTACATTTCTCTAGACTTTTTTAGGTTTATATGATGTTAATCTTAAAAAATATATTGTAAAAATGGCAAATTTTATTAAAATCTGAAAATTTGAGCACTAAATGTGTAAATATGTGGATCTTGCCATTTCATTAGACAAAAAGCAGTATATATGTAAGGTACTAAAATAGCAATAATTTTCTTAATAATGCAAATAACTGCATGAAAATTTGCAAAACAACTCAGAAAGGACACTCAAGTATAACACAACTCTTTTTATTAAATTTACAAACAAAAAATATAGTCTTTAGGGTACCCACTACTAAATCGGCCAATCAGATTTGGAACGTATGTGAAAATAGTGCTAAAAATTCCCAAAGTAGTGATTTCAAGGTTCAATATTTTTCATAAAAATGTAAAGTTTTGTAATATCTGAATATATTTGGAAACTACAACATCTCTGTAACATGTCCAACCCAAATTTATAAAAATTTTAAGAAGACCTAAGTTAGCTAAAAGGGGGTATCCCAGGACCTATACTTTTTGAAAATGCTGTCTGTAAATCGTTTCTATTTTTAGGCCGCTCTTCGACGAGGAGATAGCTTTTCTCTATAAGGCTTTAAATGTGTCATGAAAACTTGTAAACAAACTAGATACATGTTAAGGATTCTGAGGATATATACTTGTCAAGAGGTTTTACTCAAGGTAAACTGGCTAGAGGGTTTTGAAAAACTTATTTTTTAGTTGATTAAAGAGGGGGCTGGATTTAGTAGTTTGTACCCTCAATGAATGAAGGTCAAAATTTAGATCACTCATTTACAGTAACTGTGTCCATTTGGATGGTTTAATTTGACAAATAATATAATGTTAAGACAAAATAAGCTCAAAGTAGGTAACATGTTCTATGAAATTTTATTTTCATTGAAATTTTAAAATTTATATGTAAATTTCCAATAGAAAACCTCATTTTAGTAAGATTTGTCATACTAGATTGCCAATATTTTGGGTTGGATTTTCCTAAAAATGCCCTAAATTGGTATATATGTGTTGGTATATGCCTTATTATCTATAACTTACCCCAACTTTTAAAAGTTTTTGTTGTATTTCACTTTTCTAAGCTAAAATATTAGTCATTTTATCATAGAAATGCTTTTGCGCATAATGGCAGCACATTGTTCATCAATATTTTTGGTAATTTTTTTCTTATTTTAATTATAAATGGACATTATTTGGTGCAAAATGTTCATATTAACCTTATGCGACATACAGAATCTCAGTAAGGCTTTCTAATATTAATAACACTTTGAAAAAATTGGTTTCAAATATACACCTACCTCTTTGCGGCCAAACCAAAAATTTTCATAGTATGAATTTAAAGCAGCAGGATCACAGTACAAATTTGGTTTGATTTACATTTCTCTAGACTTTTTTAGGTTTATATGATGTTAATCTTAAAAAATATATTGTAAAAATGGCAAATTTTATTAAAATCTGAAAATTTGAGCACTAAATGTGTAAATATGTGGATCTTGCCATTTCATTAGACAAAAAGCAGTATATATGTAAGGTACTAAAATAGCAATAATTTTCTTAATAATGCAAATAACTGCATGAAAATTTGCAAAACAACTCAGAAAGGACACTCAAGTATAACACAACTCTTTTTATTAAATTTACAAACAAAAAATATAGTCTTTAGGGTACCCACTACTAAATCGGCCAATCAGATTTGGAACGTATGTGAAAATAGTGCTAAAAATTCCCAAAGTAGTGATTTCAAGGTTCAATATTTTTCATAAAAATGTAAAGTTTTGTAATATCTGAATATATTTGGAAACTACAACATCTCTGTAACATGTCCAACCCAAATTTATAAAAATTTTAAGAAGACCTAAGTTAGCTAAAAGGGGGTATCCCAGGACCTATACTTTTTGAAAATGCTGTCTGTAAATCGTTTCTATTTTTAGGCCGCTCTTCGACGAGGAGATAGCTTTTCTCTATAAGGCTTTAAATGTGTCATGAAAACTTGTAAACAAACTAGATACATGTTAAGGATTCTGAGGATATATACTTGTCAAGAGGTTTTACTCAAGGTAAACTGGCTAGAGGGTTTTGAAAAACTTATTTTTTAGTTGATTAAAGAGGGGGCTGGATTTAGTAGTTTGTACCCTCAAAATGGGAATGTCGTATGCGGCATACGATATTGTGAAAAACGCAGAAACTCAAACAACTTTATTCGTAGATGCTAGCGACACAGGTGAAAATACATCAACATCGTCAACTGTGGTAATGGACCTTCAGAAAGACGATATAGTTTTAGTCAGAACAAGTCTGACTTATACTCCTCATGGGAACATTCACAGTGATACAAATGGTAGAACGTCCTTTGCCGGGTGGCAAATACAATAAGAATAAAAACATTAAAACAAATGTTTACTAATTTTGTTGCTCTTTCAATAAAACATAAAATGGGTTAAAACAAAATTATCGAATTACAAAAATCTACATACCAAAGTATTACTTTTGTTGGTTCACTGATGCTTTCCGTTGCCATTTTAGGATTGTAGTTAATTTTTTTGTTTTTCGTGTGTTATTGTGGGCATAAACCACCCAGTCCTACTTTATGTATTGGGTATAGCATTGGCTGAGTAGAAATTAAAATATGGTATATATCTGTCTTGCTTATTGGTAAATCGTTTGAAACTTTTTTATTTTTTACAGAATCTTAACCTAATGTCAAGAGTTTCAATTGTGTTCGGGAACATAGTGGACGAGTAAACTAAGATCTTATTTTAATGAGATTGAGGCGGGTATTTAATGAAACGGTTAATTTTGTTGTGCTGTTTATGTATATTTCAAGGCCTGAGTAGCCTTTTATCGGCAGCATTTTGAATCCATTGGTTCTGGATATGCATTTCAGCTGTTTCTTGTATTAAATGAATACATCTTGTTGGCATTTAACTTTTTATGTCCCATCTACGAAAGTAAGGACAAAAAGTAAGATAAGATAAGGTAAGATAATTCTTAATTTCCAATCATAGGGCCCTATATAGAACATATAATGAACAATCACCAAATTATATAACATTACAATGCAATTTAACAGGAGATTATTGGACATTTTTTATTATAAACTAAAGTCTTCAGAGTTATCATATACGATCAAACTTACGACTTAGAGTTCCTGTCGCAAACAAAGGGGCACTTTTCAGTCGCAAGTTGTAGGACTTAGGTTTTGATAAAACGGTCAAAAGTTGTAAGTTTCGTCCTATTTGATTGCTGACAACGGCTAAAGCGCCGTTACTCTAGGCCCTTAAAAATTTAGGAAACCAGTTAAAATCCATTTTATGAGCTAGTCATTTTCGACTGACCAGAAGAGAAACGAAAACCAAAGTAAGTGAAAATTTTCATTTTTTTTAACAATTCCATCTTTCGTCTTATTCTATTTTTTTTTAAATATGCTTTCTTTTTTTCTGTACCAGATACCTATAGTTTTTAGTTATTCTGGTTAATGAATTTGAAAATAAATATTTAAATAATTGGAGAAGCTTAATTATGATTCATTATTCCAACAACCGATTTCTCCGATAACCCATTGCCCCGACAGTCCTTTACTCCGACTAGGACATAGTGATGTGAGTTATATTTCAACTATGGTATATGAAGAAAAATATTGTGAAGCTCATAATGCGATACCTTGTCATTCTCTCAGTGTTCTCCTTTTTTCAAAAAGGTAAGGTGTCACAAAAACCCAAGGTCAACATTCCATTGTAGATAAAAAAACAAGAATCTGTCCAAAAGATAAATGCCCCATCTCGCAACATTTATTTTTTTCCGCAATCACTAAAGCATCAACATGGTTGCTATTAAGGCACTTGTCAGTCAGAAGCAATGGACTCTAACTTAACTATTCTTTTATAAGTGGTCATTCATGCGGAAAATATAGGTCAATGCCAGCATCCGAAGCATGCATTGTACTCATTGTACTAAGCATCACTAGGTGCACCTACCATACCAATATAGTTGGTGTGGTACATGTCAGTATAAAGGAATGGACTTTAACCATTCTTCTATAAGTGGTCATTCATGCGGTAAATTAAGGTCACAGCCAGCATCCGAAGCATACATTGTGCTAAGCATCACTAGGTGCACCTACCATAACAATGTAGAAGATGTGGCACATGTCAGTAAGTGGGAATGGATTTAAACCATTCTTCTATAAGTGGTCATTCATGCGGAAAATATAGGTCACAGTCAGCATCCGAAGCATGCATTGTGCTTAGCATCACTAAGTGCACATACTATACCAATATGGCTGATGTGGCACTTGTCAGTAAGTGGGACTACACTTTAACCATTTTTCTGTACATGATCATTCATGCGGAAAATATAGGTCACATCCAGCATCCAATGTGCTTTGCATCACTAGATGCACCTACCATAACAATATGATTGATGTGGCATTTGTCGGTAAGTGGGAATTTGGAAATAAGGTATTTGGGACGAACGGACGGACGAACCGACCCGAACACTATATGCTCCTCTACTTTCGTAGATGGGGCATAAAAAAGTCAGATAAAGTTAGATACTTAATTTTCCTCTTTGTCGGAATAATGGGCTGTCGGAGCAATGGGTCGTCAGAGAAATGGTTTTTCGGAACAATCGACATAGGGTCCTCAGAAGACCTGCGATCATAACATGTTCCTAAATATTAGGTTAACGTGGATATCATAAAATGTCCTATTACAATATGCAGAGGTTAAGAACATAATGGCACATACCTTTTTTCTTTTACATTATGTTCTAATTTTAGTTCGCTTTTCACCACAAATAGAAAATTAACGAACAATAAAAAATTCAAGAGAATACTTCAATAGAAAATATCTGGTTTTTTTTTAAAATACCGAATCGTTAAATTGTGTTCATAAAGTCACCTGCTAATGAAATGATTCATAAAAAGTCTGATAAAAGTTAAAAACATGCAAATAAAACAAACATTCCTGATGACTTCACATATTTGATTTCCTTCACTTTCTGTCGGATTTTTTTTTCATTTTTTAGATATATGCTTCACATTGATAGTAAAAGCAATAAATATTATAGAAAAAAGCAAAAACATCGATACATGTAAAGATACAATGAAAAAAATTAGTTAGTGGAGATGAACATGAAAGGGTGATAAAATGAACACGAAAGGATGATGAAGTACAGGAAATCGGGACACAAGGCCAATCGGGAATGAGTACTGACTGCCACCGGAAAAAGAAGGGATAGATCGGATCGAGCAATTTAGCTTCAGGGAATCTTACAGTCTTATCAAGATCTACAGAGGTGTTCTGTAATGTGCGAAGAACATATTTTATTTTTCCTTACACGGTGCTCCACTGTGTTAGTGGTAAGATTTTTTGCATTCATTAAAGCCTGGCGAATCCGGCATTTATTATGACCGGGGTAGGGGGTTGGTCCGCATTCAACCAGTTGGAACACACATCCCAGACGCTTTGTGTAAAAAGTGACTTTACCCGATGCAAGTTCTGGGCGTGTTAGTGGAATTTTACCGACGTACGATCTTTCTTGCGAAAAAAAACAAAACAATTTTAATAATCAAATATTCGTTTGATTTTTTTCAGTGCTGTCTGCAGCTGTGCATAGGTAGACTAGATTTGTTTTACGAATTCTCTTCATTCCGTTGCTGTGGGATAATCTTTCAAATATCACTCCATGTCCAAAGTATCTAACACATGCTCAACTGTACAAACTTATCAAATCATTATAATTACCTAATATAGGATGGACAAAGTGAACGATGAAACTGATATATTATCATTTGATCCTTTAAACATGCGTCCCCATCTGCATGGTAAAAGTATAAATTTCTACACAGGTGTCAACAAAATAACATAATAGTAGAATTATGTGAGAATTCTGATATCTGACTAGGTTTTCGTGGAAAGTGATATACAGGGGTAACTATACATCCGAATCTTTGCATCTGCATGCAGAGGAAAAGCTCATAATTCTTGACTTAAAGCTCTACTGTGTAATCCTAAGGTGTATATCAGAACACAAAACCATCAAGTGGAATCGAGTCATCAAAAGTATGTGACTAAGGTATTTAGTTTTTTTGTCTCGCCTGCAAAGCAAAGCGGGACATAGTTGTTACTTTAACGTTGGCGGCGACGGCGGTGGCGTTAACTTTTTGGAAAAGTTTTATTAGCACCTCCATATCTCAAGAACTATAGGTCCTCGGTTGATGAAACTTAGTTTGCATATGCCCCAGTAGTAGCTTAGCACAGTTGCATCCCCATCTTTTGACCTTGACCTTGATTTTCCGGTTGAGTGACTTTGACAATTTTCATTACATATAATAGAAGTGAAAAAGTTTTGCAAGCATCTCCATATCTCAAGAACTATAGGTTCTAGATTGTGGGAGATTGATATGCATATGCCCCATAAGCATAGTTGTTACTTTACCGGCGACGGCGGCGGCGTTAATTTTTTGGAAAAGTTTTATGAGCACCTCTATATCTCAAGAACTATAGGTCCTGGGTTGATGAAACTTATTTTGCATATGCCCCATTGTAGCTTAGCACAGTTGCAACCCCATCTTTTGACCTTGACCTTGATTTTCTGGTTGAATGACTTTGATTATTTTTATTGCATATATTAGCAATGTTTAAGTTCTATAATCAGAAACTGCAAATCCATCTAACTTCAAAAATAGTGGAAGTAAGAAAGAACAATTGTTTCTAATGGTGCTGGCAGGCGAGACATACTTTAGTGTTAACTCTTGTTTTTAAAAAGTGTATACCTCAACGTTGGAGGACATGATTTTTTATGAAAACGCTCGTGGTAGATTAATTGCATGATAAAGTATTAGAAAATAAAAGGGTTGATTTATAAAAAAAAATGAATTATACTCAAAGATATAGATACGAAAGCATATATTTTTTTTTAATACTTTAGTATGTTGGACAAAGTATTTTAGCAGAACACGATAAGATTATTCAAGCTGAATACTGAATGAGTTTAATACACTACTATAAGGCAACATTATTTTTGTTAAAACTTGCCTTTTACCAGTGTCAAACATTAAGGCATCCTAAGAGGGGTTTTACTTCTCCATGCAGATTTCACTAAGAGGACAAGATCCCTTGTACATGAAACGCTCATGGTTGATCTATTGAAAGAATGCATGATCGATATATGATATCCTATACATGTATATAGTCTTTGGGATTCAGTTTCACTTCAAACTGTTACGGTAGGTCTACGCGCTGACTGGCAGAACATTGCATTCTTTGCGTGGCACCTATAAGAAGGCAAACTTCCCACCTAGTCTACCCAGATTCTGATGATCAGAATACCAGAACACAAAACAACCAAGTCGTCGAAAGTATATGGCTTAGGTATTTAGTTTCTTTTTTTTAGAATACAATACCAAAACGGGTATAAGCACGTGCTGTATATCGATATTTTAATCACCACTTTCATGTTCATCTCCCGAATATAGCCGGAATCGTGCTGCTTGGGAGCAAAGCAATAGTTAACTAATTAACTAAATAACTAACTGTATTCATTATATTATAGACGTAGGAATTTAACCAATGTGGACCTTATGCTCGAAGTGTTAGTGCACTGTGGCTGCTTTTTTTTTTGCAGTTGGTTTCAGTTCCAATTTCGGATTCAAAATTTGGGCATATATATTATTTCCTGTATGTCAAAATACGTTTAAAGGGAAGCTTTTTATTTTGCGAAATTTCAATTTTTCGTCTATATCATCGTTCAAAGGAATATATTAATAACTGTTGTGCTTCGATATCTGATTGGTTTCATATTTTAACTTTATTTCTGTTAAAACTTCAACACCACAATAATGTGCAATTGTCCTCAACGACTTTTCTCAAATGATTTGAATAGTTTAACATCATGCTTCAAACTGCAATAATTTTTCGTGAATGGACCGTTTAAATAATTAACTGAAAGAAAAATTGGAATTTTCAATTAACTTTGATTTGTAATTCTATATATTTTACCTATAGTTATGTGTCTGGATATATTATAGCTTGGGTTTTTTTCGTGTATTTTGTGTTGAAAAAGGAATTTGAACAAAGACACAATGATTATAATATATAATTTCGGACATTTTGATTTAAAAGATCTTGGTTAATTACAAGCAAAAAACGGAACTCTTATAGTATACGAGCTTAATATTATTTTTTTAAAACATTATTTACATCTAAGTGAAACTTTTAAAAAAGCACCGAGAATAAAATATTGTTGAAATGCTATCTCACTTCAATGGTATATGCAAATAGTCGAGATTACAATTTCATTTATACAAAGTTTAAAATCAAATATATTTAAAGATTCTTTACAAGGGTTTTTTATCCGTCCTGGGCTAATTTCCATAAAATGAATTAAAAAGTTCAACGTCTGTATCTTTTGAATATAAATTTAAAATTAAAATCTTAAAATTACACATTCAGCATTTTTAATGAAAAGGGATATAGGGCAGTGGCGCATTACTTTTTTAAAATATGGGTAGGAATAAATAACCTTAAATATATTAAGATTGAAGCGATATAATTCTACGTCCTGTATAATGTACAAACTACATGTGCATTGGAAAACGAAACGACACTCTAAAAATTTTGATTTACAATTACACTATAAAGAACATTTTAAACCAACCAATGATTTATTTTGACGTGACAATGCACTAACATTTCATTTGACATAAATGTAACTAGACGAAAAACTTTTCAGTCGAAACCAGGGGAAAACAACAATCAGATATTTGGACTGTCAGTTGGCAAAGCATTTATTTTGTCATTTGAAGCTCGATCTTCAAGTTCTTGATTTTTTTCATTTGCAAGAATTAGTTCTAAACTGTACTGAACCAAGTGGCTACATGTGCTGACGAGGTACATTTAGATATATGTATGCATGAATGGTACGAGTCTACTAAGTAGCTGCAGAAATGTTTAAAGGGGGAAAGGGCATTGACAAGCTATAGGGAGACGGGGGCACTTTGGTCATGCTACATTGGATTCCTATATATGCAACAGAAGTTTTCCCCCAAAAGGCGGGGATTCAGACCCTCTGTCCCCCTCTGAATCAGCCCTTATAATGATTTAATACAATCTTATAGCGAGCATAGCTCGCAAGCGGAGAGCTCTACGGTATTTGTTTCCGCGAGAAATTTGCTAATGCTGATTAAGATTTTTTATGGTCCGGAAAGGGTTATTATTTTTACAGGGCCGGAGTGAATGTTAAAATAATCTATAAGAATAGAAATAAGGCTTAAAAATAATAAATTGCGCTTTTTACAAGAAATTAATATTCTTAAAATAATAAATACACATAAGCTGCTCGTTTCGTCTTGGTTATATGCACGTACGAAACTAACGTGTCTCGAAGCTTAATCGCCCCATACCATCTTGCCCCAAATACATTATATAAACAAAACGGAGTCTCTTTAGCTATGCTCGCATTTAGGCAATGCCTACTCCATATTATTTTACTTACAATGTATAGGAAAAATTTTAAACACTTATCTTAAAAAAAGGAGGAGGGTAAAAAATTAAGGTAATAATTAAAGTGTTGAAGGTCGTTCTACCGACAACTAAGCATATCAAGTCATATAGGTGCGACAAAATGCAAACGCAAGAATGTTAATGATAATTACTAGTCTATAATACAATGAACCTACTGTTTTACCCTGCTTAGTGCACTCAACTGTCCGAATGATTCAGAAGTTAAAAAAACAATACGGTGTAATGGTATTGAACTGCACAACCTTTATTTCTTAAAACCTATCATAACAATTTTGTAATATAAGTGTTGGGATGGGTTATATTGCAATTAATATCACATGTTAATATAATTTTGTTGCATATATCAGAATCGCTTGTCATTATAAATGATAAGATTGATTAATATAGTTTGGTTATCGTCTTCGAGGTTGTTAAATTTGTCACGTGACCGTCGTACAAAAGTGATCGTCTGCAAAGTTTTAAGTTTACATGACAAGTGAGCGTTTTACAAGAAAGATGTCTTGTAAATGTTAAATGGATAACTGATTATATTACTTTTGATGTTTCGTCCTACTCAAAATATATTTTGATGAGAAATCAGGATCTAAATTTAAAAGGAATGACGGCTAACGGGAAAGGAAAATCTAGTGTTGATAGTAGAATTATTATACTGGGACGTAGCGCAGTAGGAAAATCGGGTAAGTGTGAATTATAAGACATGTTTATTTTTCTAAACATCAATTCGCTTTCTCTGTACAGCGAGCATATTGTCGATATCCTTGGTGCTGAATTTGGCTTCCCTGATTGATCTTTTTGGTTACAAATACTTTCTTTCCATACTTTTTTTGCTTTTTGACCTACCATTTATTGGCTTCAAATGCTACTGATGAGAAGTTACTCCATGAAATATTCACATACAGCATCTATACATGTACCAAACTTAGAGTTTCATTTATACCTGCTTTAGTATCCTTGGTAAACACATGTCACTTCTCTTGTAATAAAATTTCTTGTATGAAAACATATTGTTACGTGACGATAGGAAAGCCGTTGACTGGCCATCTGAAAACGGTATTAAGGTCATACTTTATAGTGGAATATTGCTGTGAGCTAGTCAGTAAGTTTCAAAGTAGAGTAAATCCTATCATTTCCGAGAGATGACAATTTAAGGGGTGATAAAATGAACATGAAATGATAATGAAGTGAGAGAAGTGGAATGGGGGCACAAGGCCAATAGGGTAAATGGAAGGATAAGTCAGGTCGGGAAAATTAGCTTCCAATAGGTGAGCCGTGGCTCCTTTTTATATCAAAAACTGCATATAGAGGTGTTTTTAACGTGGGTGTAACGAAACATTGCTGCCCACATGGTGAACCTATACCACGATGATCCCATCCAATCACTTTGGGCACGCATCTTAATCGCCTAGTGGGTAAGCGGCCTGGCCAGTCAACATGGTACGTTTATCGGTAATCCTAGCATCGCAGTGGGTCTATGTGTCAGCATGGTAGGTTTGTCGCGAATGGCATTAATATACCTCCCGCAACATGCTATTTAAAACTCTGGATAGGTCTAAAAACTTACCATTTAATCGCCATTACCAGAATTCTATATATGGCTGCAAATTTTATATTAGAATTTTGGCAAGAAGAAACACGCCCTTCAGGTTTTACTGTGAGGTGACCGATTGAAGACCCAAGAATATAACACTGGCGAAAAGGATGGTCAGCTCAGCAAAATTGAAAATAAAAGGCATGCACTGCTGTATGTGATGGAAATCAAAATTACAAATTTCAAACATTGATTTTTCAAGCAAATTATTGTTAGGTATTGAAATTAATAAACGCCATTCATGATTTGGAGATATATAAATTAAATTATTTCATCGTGGTGGTGTAAATTTATAATCAGACAGTTAAGTCAACACTTAAGCCACGTAACCTGATTAAAATCATTGAGTCTCGGCACTTTAAAATGATAACGCACTGACAAAGCCAGCTACTTATTTATTTTGGAAATGTTCTAATTGAAATATTTCTATGTATGAAAATACCTTATATGTTAAGACACCTCCCTCACATTTCAACAGGATACGTAGGTTCGTTTGTGTTGCTGGGTTCTTCAAAATTTATAACGTGGTGACTTTTAGTGGTAGGTATACTTGTGGGTGACAATAGCCTGCTAAACGAGAAATATTTATAATAACTTGAAGTTAAACGGAAAAATTAATTAACATTAACAGAAATCAAATGTATAGATGAAAAAAGACAATGCTTAACCCAAAGAACAAATTTCCGTCAGCGTAGTCTATATATCTTTATTGAACCCCGTTCGAAAGCAACTAAAGTACCCATAAACTCACAATTAAACGTCAAAAGTCTAACCTAAATTTGTTTACACATTTTTAGAATAAATCATTGTTTTGCTATTTTTGTCTTTTTGTTGGAAAAAAATGATTTTACACACATTTTATATTTTAAATACGCTTTTTTTGACAATTATTGGCCCATATCTTTATGAATACGATAACCACTACAACTTGAGAACTCTAGTATATTTTTGCGATAATCATATTGTTTTGTAATAGTGACTCAGCATTCCATTAGAATATGATGAATTAGAAAATATTTTATAAAACATCATAAACAATTCTTTTTGAAACACATATCTATAAGTACCTCAAAACAAGAATTTGCCAGTAACGCGAGTTAATTGACCAGAGACATTTAAGCTTAAAATTGAAAGAGAGAAGCAGAGGTACCAATGGGGTATCCGAATATCAAAAGTCCGAAAGAGCAGAGACAAAACCAGTAAACACCAACAAGAGCGGGACAAAAACAGACAACATGTAAAACATGGAAACACAAAATAACTGAATATCAATCAACAACGCGAACTCAAAGATCAAGTGAACTATAAACGGTAGAAAACAGTAACTAACCTACAAGTATGTTTCCATGAAGTAAAATCCGGATTATAATATAAATGGATCATATGGCCGAGCAGAAAAATATTTTTTTAGTAACAGTTTTCTCAGCAACTACTAATAACTTATTCCGGAGGATATGAATGGGGTTGTCCTCTTTTTGCATTTTTAACATTTTTGCCCTATTCCCCTTTCTTTTCCATGTATTGGTCACTTTCCTTATTATTTTAGTGAAAGGGTATACAGCATCCTCAGTGTGTCCCATATCGTGGAGTTCGATTTTAGGTCGATCGCTGAAGGGGTAAACCCACTTGCTGCATGTGTAACCGAAACACGGCCATTGTTGTTTCTGATTCAATATTATAAGGGACAAGAGATGCAAAATTCGGAAAGAAGGCTTCTATACATGTTTCATCAGATTTAGATTTGTGTATATATACCAATATGCAGACAACCAAGTTTGTTTCAAGAGCAATTACGCTGTTTTAACATAGCATGTATATGAATGTATTTGAGTTCAAATAAAACTCTCTAACGCAATTTTCAATTACTCTGTACATAGTACGACCGCTTCTTTCGACGTTTTTGTTTGAATGGGTATTGAGATTTTGCCTTTTCATAATAAATTGCATTTATTAAATTGATATGTTATTTCAAAAGGACCATAGAAGGTTTAAAGTATTTCGATTCAGTGTATTGATTCCAATAATGAGATGTCTACGTTTACATGTTGAAAATTATATTCGTTCTTTTCAAAATTTGGACGCCGAAATCAGTAATAAGCCATTCATTTTTTTTTTTAGAAAATATATCGGATTCAAAGACACATAAAAATATCAAAGCTACATATATCTACGTATAAGAATCTAACGAATTCGAAGATCAGGATCAATGTGTTTCTTATAGCTTTTCCTTGAACACACACAAAACGAAAACATTGATGATATTGTATGAGAACATTAAAAGTCATTTATTTGAACCGAAGATACGGACCTAAATATACAGAGCAACATTAAGACACAAAAATATATAATAGCAACAACTTAAAAGAAAATAAGTTTATCACCCACCCACCCCCTCCCCCAAAAGCCTACAATATTTCAAAATTAGTAATTCTGTGTTTAAAATCTTGACACTTAGTCAGTGTCTTTTTCCTTGCTGAAATGTTTTTATTTGTGTATGCTCTAGGCTCCTACAGATATTCGCACCTACTTTATTCCCTAAATAAATTCTAATTCATTTGCATTCCTCAGTTAGGTTCTGAAGTGTTATTCTTCATTTATGCTAGAAATTCGAACGTATTTCATTCCCTTAAAAGCTCATTCAATTCCATTCAAACCAAAGACTCTTAGTGATTCTCTGAAATATTTTTATTCGTTTATGTTAGAAATTCGAACGTATTTCACTCCTTTAAGCTCATTCATTTGCATTCCCCAAAAAAAGACTCTAAAAGTAAGAGTCTAAAATGTTTTTATTCGTTTATGCTAGAAATTTGAACGTACTTCATTACCTTAAGCTCATCCATTTGCATTCCAACTAAAGACTCTCAATAAGAGTCTGAAATGTTTTTTATTCATTTTATGCTAGAAATTCGAACGTACTTCATTCCCTATTATGCCCATTCATTTGCATTCCAACCAAAGACTCTCAATGAGGCTCTGAAATGTTTTTGTTCATTTATGCTAGAAATTCGAATGTACTTCATTCCCTTAAGCTCATTCATTTGCATTCCAACCAAAGATAGTCACAAAACAAAACACTAACCACATTGAACCTTTGTCAGTACAGTAACACTATAACCGATATGCAAATGTAATTACTATGTACTTTGTAAAAACCACAACAATAAAAGTTTCAAATACCGATAAATATTACGTATCGAAACGATTTCCAGGTTTTAACTGCCAACTGGGGCATCATATTTGTAATTTATGTCGGTAATCTACACGTTATCACTGACAAAAAGAACATTTTAAGAAATTAATCTCTTGGCTTCCGTTACAAATTTCGACCACAAAAAAAACATGTACAGATGAAGGAACGATCGAGGTTAAAGAGTAAGCATGCAAGAAACAGTTGAATTTTATGGCCTTCCAACGAAAGATGCAGAATATACATAGTATTTGATCCGTCCGTCTGTCCGTCTGTCCTATGTGTTGAAAGATGTTTGTCAGATGTATATAAAATTTTGTACACTAAGTAATCATAAAAGGGATTCGACTCTAGCCTAGGCTTTGCCTATGTGCTAAACACAAGCTTTGAAACATGCAGTCGTCATTTATTGGTTGATATAGTATCTTCAGTTGGGAGGTAAAATGTTGTTTTAACCCTACAATTAAACATTTTAAGTTACCAAATAATGTCCACAATATAAAACAAACTTTCACCGAAGTGTGATCCACCATTTTTGTTTAGCTAATTACGCCCTCTCTCCAATTACGACGCTTATTAACGCCACAGAGGCCAGTGTAATGAGATTTTCGTGGTCAAACAGTGGTTTTGTTGCCAAAATGGCTGCGACTTGTCATATTTTACCTGTTTGTTATTATTATTGACAATAAAATTGTGATAAAATATCTGATTATAGATAAAATAAAGAAATAAACCACATAATGTTTGTTCATTTGCTATCCCACTTATGCATTGATCTAGCAATGGCTATAGGCGATATGTTTTGTTAATCTAAAATAAAAAAAAGCTTGTTCATAAAAAGTACAACAACTAAGAAATGTGATTCTTCAACATACGATATATAGGTTTGTATGTAATAGTACTGGAAGTCAACATGTTTCTAACAAAATTAAGGGCCCCGAGAGAGGCATACATGTAAATATATATGTCATGTTCAGCTTAGTCTTTGAGTTCATGTATTCTAGAATTGTATTACAAACACTGACACAGCAACTCCTAGGGGCTCCCCACCGCGAATCTTTAGGGTTTCCCATCGAGGACTTTCCCAATCAAGTTAACTATGATGCACCGAAGGGGCAACCGTTGACAGCAAACCATCTGTCACAGAGTTCTTTGGACTTAGAATTAGTATAAGTACATCATGTTTATAAACGTGTAAAATTTTTAACGGTCTGGCTTTCAACACCCTTACATGCATTGCATCCAAAATCACTGGTATTTAAATTGTCTCAACTGGCATTACTCGAACGCATCTTTTTTGTTGTTCCATAACGACAACCATTTGGGAAGGATTGCTTCAGATAAACTTATACTTTTTTTCGGTGCACCAACATAATGGCCCTGTCACACTATAACGTTTTAGCCAACGCGTGCCGACGTTTTAGAATATATTTTCAACACGTTGGTGTGCGTTACGTAAGTTTTGTACACGTTATGAACACGCTACAAACACGTTAGCGATCGTCAGCGTGCGTTGGTGATCGCCGAGTGCGTCGCAAATTTTTCAACATGCTTAAAATTTCCGACGTTCGCCAACGTGTTAGAAATAAATTATTCGAACGCAAGGCATAAGTTAGAAGGACGTTATACACACGCTGATGTTCGCTATGTGGTCGTTGTGCGCACGTTGAAATGCGTTTGACGAACGCTAAGCTAAATGGAAACGAACGTGTCTAGCGATAATGCAGCGCACGTCTAGCGTTAGTCTAACGACCAAGAAACATATTCAACGTTTTTAAAACGTGTACAGAGCGCACAGAGCGTCATTGTAACGAACGAGTAGCGTATCAACCCCAGAATTTTATAAGTTAGATTGAATTACAAGGTGGAAAGTCAATTTCAAAAGCTTCAAATACTAATTCAAACCTGAAAAAAAATATTTACAAAAAATAATGAACAAAGCCAAAAAAATCTTGAATATAACAAAGATAACTTAGTCTGGAATTGAAAGTAATTCTTGCAAATTGTAATACACCTGTCGTGTTTTCGGTGGATATTTTTGGGTAGAAAAATACTCAAATACAACGAGTAACGACAGTCTAACTTCAATACTCATTTGAAATAATGTGTATTTTAAATATTCAAAAAGCACACGCGTTTTTCTCAATTATGGACATCTCCGTCATGCTGTCTGCGATCATTTAGGATAAGTCAAGTGCTATAAAAAGGATGCTAGGCAAAATCTACAGACCGGTATTTCTTACATGTATTTACTCATTTGAGATTTTGAGAGTTTGTTTACAAGCGCATGCATTCCTCTCTGTATATTTTTGACATATCAAAATATAAAATCTACATTATATTTTATTCTTTTAGACTGAGCGCAAAAATCATCACTATTGGTTTTAAAAGGGCTTTAGAATAATTATACATTCATATTACCAGAACGCTGAAAACCAATATTTTTATAACGAAACTAAATTTCTATAAATTACTAATTAATTCAGCGATACATTTAAGCCAGATAATAGATCTATTTGGCTTATGAAATAATACTAAAGAAATTGATAGAAATCTTAGGTCTCCCCATCGATAGAAAAAATTATAAGTTAGAATTACGCTATGAATGCGTTCTGCAGTCGTCACACATGCGCTAGGCAAACGTCAAGTACGCCAGACAGACGCTATAGATAAGTTTTGAATAAGTTTGTCGTGCGTTGCAGGTAGTTAGTCTGACGCTCTGCGGTCGTTCACCGAGATATTTTTTAAACCTTTTTACAGCGACTGCCAACGTGTTCCAACGTTTTAGAAAATTATTTGAACGTTCGGCACACGTTGGCTAAAACGTTATAGTGTGACAGGGCCATTAGAGATGTTAATATTACCAGAATGTAATCATGTGTGTATCAATGGAGTTAGTGAAAAAAATTCAAGTACAAATGTAGCTACAGTAGCAAAATGATTACAATAGAAGCATTATGATAGAAGAAAGTTCGAAAAGTTTAGCCAAACCCAGCATTTATAATCAAACCAGGTTATCTTTTCAGAAAATCAAATTCATGAGGATTTTGAAATAATAAGTGACTTTGTATCAATCATCTTTATGATAGCATAGATGCACAAGTTTATGTCTTGTTTATTATTCGATTTTATCAGATCTTGTATTTTATGAAGTGTAATGTAAAACACAGAAAAAATACGAGATATTTTAGTTTTTTGCATATGCTCAGGTTATCGTCAATCATCTGACTATTTTCATTCTAATTATTTACATATACTAAATTAGCAAAAAAATGTTATTACAAAAAATCTTCTATCCGGAATACGCCTATTCATTTTATCATTCATGTAGCTTAACATGCTTAATGTTCATTAATTTTATTTGTTAGGTTTTTCGAGTCTGTAATTTTGTAATTACTTAATCTATATAAACACAGCATTCAATGTAATATCATCAAATAATATAAATGTTTCATCAAAAAGATTTCAAACGAACCCGTCTAACTGTTATCTCAAATCTTCTTTAATCTTGTAAAATAATATAGAAACTGCATGCTCATATATAAAAACATCAATACACATTGATTGTTCCTTGCATTTGCATGCCAATTTAATTTATTGAAGAATTCAAGAAGAGATAAAACTTTATTTAATTAAAACTTTTAAGAGGCCCCAGCACAAGATTATTGTTGTTAAACATAATTTTTTTCGTTTTGAAAAGTTTCAGTGTAAATCGACATGGGTGTGTTCTTCAGGCAGCAACTGTTTATCAACTAAACTTTAAGGCAACACAAGACTACAAGTCATGACGATACAGTGACAAACTTATAGATAATATCTTTATTTGCAAAATACACCCATATGGGTCAAAGAAAAAACAAAAATATGCAAAATACAAAACATATACAGAAAACAACAGAGTATACAGAACATTAACATATGGAGTTATAGTTTTGAGAACATTATGACATAAAATCAGTTTATTTTTAGTTGTCTTGCTTGCTACTGCTTTTAATAGAAGAAAATGAGATGTGGAATAAGTGTACGCGACACAACCTACATTATAAACGTATATTTTAAATATCCACAATGGAAAACAGCCAGCAGCCTTCAATGTGACCAGCGGTCGCTGCTCGCTGTTTAGTTTGCATGCTTAGTGCTTTATATGCTTTAATAAATACCTGCTAGAATAGTTTTAATGGACACTATCTCATTTTATGATTATTGCTTATATGTGCTTGTATGATTTTATGTGTTGCATGCTTTGTAAATTATTATAACTTGTCTTATGTCGGTTCAAAAGCTCTAAAGAGCTTATGTTATATTGTTATATGCCTTGCCGACTTTAAATAAAGTTTATTGATTGATAATTGACAATGTGGACCCCATGATCGTAGTACCAGTGACTGCTTTATAAAGTCGCATACAATTGGAATCAGTTCTGTATCGGGATTCAAAATTCATCTTCAACAACTTAAGTACATCTATAAAGAAGTCATGAAAGTTATAGCTATTTAATAAACTAAAACTGACCAAGGTCTTCTTCCTCAGTTCTGCTGAAATTCATCACGATCATCTGAGTTAACTCAAGCTAGCTCTTTTTCAGTTGTTAGCTGCACACTAAATAAAGTTATGTTTTAATGTCGGTTGTCTGTGAACTTGTTGGTCTGAAAAATGCATTGTTACGCCCCTTTGGTACCTATTCTTTTTAATACACAAAATTAACCGAACGCATCTAATCTCTTAGTTCACAGGACCTGGATGGCCAAGTGTTTATTTATATAAATACTTTTATAAAGCTGTGAATCTTTAAAACTTTAAATGTTGTATATAACCTTATGGGAGTGAAAAAATATATTCACAAAAAATTGCTGTTTAAAGAAATAAACTAAATAGATATTTAGAAATATTAAAATATATTTAGCAATCATTCATGTAGGAGTAACGTTTTAGCCTGTAATTAAGATTGTTTAAAATCAAAATGTTTGTATCTATATGACATGTATGATTTATTCTGTGTTTGTGAAAACTTCTGTTTCTTTAAGTTATAGAAACAGGCAAAACCCTCTAACCATCTATACATTCAATGAATAGTTAAATATATGAATTACAAGCAAAAGAAAATTGAGGATTCACATTATTCATAGCTAGCTATTCTAACGGTTCTTTCGCGAAAAGTATTGCCGTTTGAAGTTTGATTTTGTTTAAGTGTAAAACCATTCAAACGTTCTCGGGAAAAGTCTGTGAGTATAACTGCACATTTATATGAAAATATGAACAAATGAAACAGTTGTATAAGATACCAATGCACACCAGTTTATTTTTTGAATTACGACATGTATAAGTGTACAACATATTCTTTTGATCGATGTTTTTAAAAACTTAAACCGCACAAATAGCAGCATAAAAATCTCCACTAAGCAAAAGCTTCCTTTAACAATTTAAACATGCAGAGAATCGTTTGACATGTTCAGCTAAATAAAACTACCATGGACAGCTTTAATACATGCATTATAAAGCAATATAATCATCGACAAATTGAATAGTTACACGTATTTAGAAACAACTTTTCACCCCCTCCCTTGACAAGTACGAGATGAACAGGAAAGGAGTGATAAAATGAGCATAAAGGGATGATAGGGTGGGAATTTGATTTAGAGATGAAGGATAAACAAGTGGAAAATGCAGGATTGATATAGTCAGGCATTAAAGCATAATGCAGTGGAGTCGAGGGTTCTTCTTCAAGTCTTGTGCTGTTTTCTTTATCATGCGAGGAACTTGACATTTTTCTCAAATCGGCGCACCAGTAAAGTTTCTCTGTATTGAAGGTCTGACGACATGAAATGGAAGATGACAGCTAGGGTTATACCCATTCAACCAACCTGGGCACATGTTCGTAACCAGGGTCCTGAATGCTCTTTACGACAGTCCTGACGCTGCTGCGGGTCCATTCGCCATCCCAGACCCGCAATGGGGTTTATCTGACCGGCTTGTAATCATTATAATCGTACAGTTGAAATCTAAGATTTGAAGATTTTTATCATGTTTAAATTTATAAACGAACGGAAAAACATGTCTAACCATAAAGTTAATGATCCACAAAATGCATCGATGATCGGTTAAATTACAGATACATTTTTTATAGGTTTATTGCATAGCAAAGTGCTTTGAACTCAGTTTGATTATATAACAGGTGAATAAACTTGTGTTGCTTTTACGCAAAGCAGGGCATTCTCAGGTTTTGTTAATTTTAATTATGATTAGGTAAAAATACAAAGATAAACGTCCATGGAAACAATGTCTTTATTAAAAATGGTAAACATTGAGAAATTATATAAGAAGGTACACGAACTTGTCACAAAAAGTGGTATTATGTTGTAATAAATAATTTTTGGGGAAATGTCATGTTTCACGCATGTTAAAAATCACTGCTACATGTAATGGTAATAGTTAGATCATGGCCCCTGCAGAATTGTCCGACCTTACCCATCTGTTCGAATGTCAAGCAACTGTCGTTTTCTTGATTGGGTGGCGAATAGGCCCATAGCAATTCCAATCTTGCCGTATAAGGCGAATAAGGTTTTGAGATTCTGATATCATGTTAGAGCTCAGTCCATCGAGCGATTAAAATATGTACTCTTAGTGAATATGGTGGTCCTTGTTGCCGGAAGCTGTCGGATTTTTATCCGGAAAGCCTGACCGGAGCATATAATGGGCCAACGTATGTGGAGAGTGCCATGCTTTATGTACGTAAAAGATCCCTTTGTGTTTCGCCAAGTAGTACACAACAAAGACTAAATTTCCTTTTTTACCCACTTTCCTTTTCCTGCGACCCGGTATTTTCATCATCATACCATATATCCATTTCATCATTCTTTTCATGTTCATCGCCCTTTGATATATAGTGTTGCTAGGGCATAAAACACCATCACGTACTCACTCACTGATTGGCTATGTGGTTTCATCCCTTTTCACATTTTATCATCATTTCTAGTTCAAATTGAATCACTCTCTTTAATACAGCCGAATTTGCACTGCTTGGGATTAAAGCAATAACAAATCAAATTAAATCAAATTTATTGTCATTTAAACATTTGAACAGAGTTTGTGACAAAAACAAATAATATAACAATGCAACAGTAGAAATACATACATGTAATACGTATAGTACATGATATTTTACGTGAACAACGCATATAGGCTTTGCAAGTACTGTATTAAGAGTCCCCTGTCCTCAATACCAACGATTGTTTTAAATATGAACTTATAACATTAACTTGTTTACAGCTATTTTGATTAAGAAGTATTTATAATGTTTGGTGTCATTATATTGTTCGTAATGAACAGTATTTTCGAACAATCCTTCGAGTAATTTTTCCCAAAGACAAGTCTTGCAATGTAGAAGAAAATGAGCCTCGTCCTCTACTACATTGCAAGAAACACATAATATTTGCTCTCTAGGGATTTTTAAGAATCTTCCTTTTCTATGGCTAAATTATGGTCACACATTCTGATTTTTGTGAGGAAATAATTATAGTATAACTAATGAGGGGTGGCGAATATCATTTGTAATGTCACGAGTCTCGAATAACGCCAGGAAGCACGAGTTGAATCCCGAAGCGTTATTCGACACGAGTGACATTAAAATTGATATTCGTCACCCCGAATTAGTTATACTATCTATTATAAAGATGATTTAGATAAACGTGACAAATAGATTATCAAAATAATGAAAAGGAAAGAAATTATTGATCGATGAATTGTGTATTGCGCACTAATCTCAGTTACGTATTTTTCGCGGGAAACTTCACGAGGTTTAGATAAATTCGCACGCGAGTTAGATAAATCCTGTAATTAACTCCGTGAAAATGTAGAAATTTATCTAACTCTATGCTATATGCCTGACGCGTGTTTCGTCTATTCAAGACCCATCGGAGGCGCTTTACATACAAATGATATCGGTACTTTATAAATATTAAGAATATAGAATAATAAAACCAAAAAATACCGAACTGTTACCGAAATCATAAATCAACTTATGCCTAGGGTAGGAACAAACACAGAGTTTTGATACTTTTTGTTTATACTGACAAATTCAGTAGATTTAAATGTCTTCAACAAAAATGTGTTGATGCCTGAGCGGGCTAACCTCGCGGAAATTAAATATACCATCATGGATGTTTAAAACAAATATATAGCAAAAATTTATATATATGGATGATTATATTTGTAGTCTAATTAAGTTGTGGCAACTTAATTTTCTTGTTGCTCGTATTCTTTGACTTTGGTTGTTCTTGGAATTTTACGGTTCTTCTCACGCAATGAACTTTTTAAAAAATATTCTTCAAGGTTCCATTTATTTTGAACTCAATGTTGTTGCAAACGATGATTTTTAATCAATTTTGATGCAATGCTTTAAATTAAGTGCTATTTTATCGTCGTTTTATTGGCCTCTAATTAGTCTGTGATGAATTTTATATCTATCTGACTATTCTCGACTCTGTGTATTATTAAACAATGTCTTCAAAATTAACTTTATGGATGTTTCAAATATAACTACACGTGTTTGTCATTAGCATAAAATCCTTTTGAAATATTAAAGTTTTTTTTCTTGAAATTTTTTTTTAAATTGCGTGGTTCGAACTATTGTCTCTAATGCACTTAGGCCATGAAAAATTAATACCAGCCTGAATATTTTTTTTTTATTTGACCTATTAATATATAGTTCGTGGATGATATAATTTTGTGCATGTAAGGGAGATACATAAATTATGAAATTGTCAGGTGATATTATTTTTTTTTAAATCCTAATACCAGCCTGGACCCAAATACTGCGTAGTCTTTCAATTTGGCGACCCTGCTCGAAATAAGTTTTTTAAATTGTGCTATATGCGTTATTTTTTTTTTTCGACGATCTCTTAGTGAGTACATGTACTTAGTTTTACTTTGTCCATATAGATAAAGGGAAATTTTTGCGGCAGTTTTATTTTCGCGAGTTTCGTGTTGCCATTGCTAGCGCGTAAATTTAAACGGCGCGAATATACTTTTCTTACATAATATAGTCTTATAACAACAGTACAGTGCGAATTTAAAACCGCGCGAACTAAAATTCAGTCGTTCTACTGCAAAAAAAGTAGCTCTTATGCCTGCGTGCAAAGTGAAATCTACTTTTAAAAACATCAGTGCATAAATTTACAAACGACTTGTTTGCATCATCATTCCTCTAAAATGGAAACTTTTAACTTTTTCTTTTTCTCTATTTTCAGCTTTGGTTGTACGTTATTTAACAAGAAGATTTATATGGGAATATGACCCCACATTAGGTTTGTATTTTAGATATTTTCGATCAAAGTCTTGATTTCTGAAAGAAAGTTTGTTTAAGTTATCGGAAGAAAATAAACCGTACGAAGGTATGAATGGAATCACTTGCATTTTTTATATGAGGTTAACTGCAAGACACAGGAGCAGCGACTACTGGTCGCATTGAAGGATTCTTGTGGTTGTTAGTACACCCCCGGTTAAGGGTGTATATTGGAATTATACCCTGTCTGTGTCCGTGCGCCTGCTATCTACATATCTCGTTATTGTATCATATGAAAATGCGCATAATAAAATTTCATTGCGCTCGATTACCGTTAAGGGGAGATAATTAAACTTAGGGTTGGGGTTTTTTTTGGGGGGGCTGGTCTAGTGTTTACTTTTGTCATTTTGCTTTTAAGCTTTTATGCCCTTAATACGAGGCGCATTTTCTGTGTTTTTATTGTCAATTGGATAACAAAAATTCTTTCGGAATTTTAAGATTTTGTCTTGAACTTTACATGCTGTATAAACTTGCGAGAGCTTTGCTTTTCACTACAATATTAGTATTTGTTTCATCATGGTACCCTTAATAAGTAAACATCATTACAAACAGCTTTCCAAATAGACAAAGATAAATGCAGATAGTTAAGTGTTATGATAGGGTTAAATGCATCCTGCAATTTTGTTCTCTTTTATTGAAGAACACACTGAGAAGATGAAACATTACTTAATTGTATATTGCTAGTCTAATTACCCTTGCGATAGGGTAAATTATCATTAGAATGAATGACATCTTAACTATCTTTGATATTGCAAAGATTTTTTACCTTGGAATTTAAGTTTTGTCTTACTTATGCTTAATGCATACCCTTCTTAAGCATCTGATGGATCTATTTCACTTCAATGTTGTGAGTCCGTGCTGTAACAAAACTAACTGTCAAGGGTTACTGTGGTTTCATAAATATTCGTGCAGTATCAATTTTCGTGCTTTATGTGGATAGCCTTGACCCAAGAAATTTGATTCGCCACGAAAAGGAAATTTAACATTGATTTTTATCCCGCAGACTTCAGAATAACTCATTTAAGAATCCATAAACTAATCTTTTTCATAAAGCCACGAAAATAAGTATCCTCGAAAATAAATGATAATAAATGAATATACACAATATTCGAATCACGAATACTAAAATACAACAAAATGGAATACTAAGGACACCACACCTATTAAGGATTGATTTCTGATTTTGCTTCATCGTGTGTGGTTTCGATGCAAGTATTTTACATGCAGCGTGTTGCAAAAAGAAATATTGGGATCACTTTGTTTCTATCCGTCATCTTGTGTCCTAAGTCACCGATTAAACAGGGTTTATTTCCCATAACTCATCTACTTACAGTTAACCAAATACTTTAAACTAAAGACGACACATGACTTTATTCTTGCGGTATTGTCTTATATTTTTCTTCCTTTAGATAAATGTGGAGTTCTGTTTTAGGTATTTTTCTTTTTTTCGACATTTTTATTCAGTGACATAACAACAAACAATTCTGACGTGTGTTACGTTTGTACAAGCCAAAGAAACATTCTATCAAACTATTGAAATAAAAATGCCAAAGCATTGTCAAATAACTCGAAGCTTAAACCAAGAGTATCAATATATATATAATTTCAGAATGTACGTATAAACACCATAGCACGGTTGACGACGAGCCTGTTACTATGGAGATACTAGACACAGCAGGACAGGTAATATTGTTGTGGTATCCCGGGACCCTTGTCAGTTTGTCCTGCATCCTTTAAGAGGCAAACCCTTTTTTCTGTACAATCTTAATTAGTTCTCAAAACACTATTCCGTATAATTTATATTTTAGTTTTGGCACAATTGACCACAATTAGTATACAGTTCAGTTAGAAAACAAGCGCATTGGAGTTGAATCTAGAAATAAATAAAAACAAAACAAAGACAAGACCAGTAAATACAGACACTAGAGACAGTAACACAACAAGGAAAACACAAAAGACAACCAAACTGCATTAAGCAACACGAACTCATGTGAACCAAAACGAGAGTGAGCTCAGGTGTGTCGGAATGATAAGCATTACTGCTTGCTGCAAGCCAACAACCCTAATAAGGTATCATTTGTACCTTAAAACCCCCAACAAAGCCATTGATAAAGAGTCGAGTAAGGGTTTCGAAGTTCATTCACATTCTTTTCCAAATACGTAACACCTCCTTCAATTATGACCCGAGATTGCCGCGTGGCTCTAAGGGTTTTGGAATAATAGGAGAACCTTTAAATCTAAGAAATTGACAAACAAGATATTTTTGTAAGTTTTTTTTTTTTCGCTTTTAATATTTTTTTCAAAATACTTATGAGTTTTAAAATATACGATGAATGTACTTGTATTATCTTTTTTTTATTTTTTAGGAGGAAACCATTCACAGAGAAGGAAGCATAAGATGGGCAGACGGAGTTGTTTTAGTGTATGCTATAAATGATCGACAAAGTTTTGAAGATATTACCAATATCAAACAATATGTAGATGAAACTAAAAAGACAAACGTACAGTGTGTCCTTGTTGGATCAAAATGTGACCTCCATCACGAAAGAGTCGTCACGACTTCCGAAGGACAAAAACTAGCTAACGAAATGGCATGTGCTTTCTTTGAAGTGTCAGCCAGTGAAGGCGGACCGGAAATACCAGAACTTTTTCAAGAACTTTATCGAGAAATAAAAAGACGAAAACTTATCGAAAATAAACCAAGACGGAGAAGTTCCGCTCAGCAAGTGAAACAAGTCTTGACTAAAATGTTTAATAAGCAGAACAGTAAAAATGGCCCTTCGTGATACATGTTTGTTTTTATTTTACACAGTCTTTCCAGCATTGATGCATATCCGAAACGTTGTTGTTTTTAATGTATAGATAATTACTATTAAAGTGATTAAATTATTTAGAGGTCCATCAAAAACACCACCACCTTTCCTTCTTGTTTCTGTTTGAGCCTTGCCACGAGAAAGATGTTCTACGCATTCGTCAATTTAAGCACTTTTCATGAGCATTCTAGACGAAATAATAAACAGAAAAAGTATGCAATTATTTCTAGGTTTTTACTTCAAATCATTATTTTAATTTCAAGAAGACAATCATAAGGTTTGATATCAGGGAGCAAGATAAGCATAAACACAATAACTATACGATTTAATGAGATCAAGAAAAGTTCACCTTGCACATAAAGTGCATCAGTTTTATATCGCCGTCAAATATTTCCTTGTTTTTAATGATATTGGTGTTGACTTGATAATTAATTTTAAATGGTTTCGTGATCAGAACTCATCAGGATGAATGAAAATTATTGCAGGAAGGCATGCTGTCGAATTGATGAATGAAATAAGGTTCGAAAGTTGTTGATCATGGTAATTGTTAAACAAATTAGTTAAGATAAGCCGTATTACAATTTTTATTTCTGGTGTTTGCTTATGAATGATAACGTAATACGTTTTTGCTTACAGGCACTTATTTAGAATAATTAAGTACCTCTTACTTGGCATGTAAAAGGGCAAAGGAGTATCCAAAGGGCATTTAAATGTCGAAAGTCCGGAAAAGTCAAGGCAATATCCGGTAGACATACAAAAAATCTAAAACGAAAGCAAAGAATTAACAAAAACAAATGCAACAACTCAACAGAAATAATCAACCCAAACTGAAGTCGGAAGGAGAGTACTCAGGTGCTCCGGAAGGGGAAAACAGTCCCTGTTTGTTATAACACATCCGACCGTCAAGCTACCGACGATAAACGAACGCATGAAGTGTCGGTTTAACTCCTACATAGAACGACGGACAATGCAAGCACTCAATGACAAGTTAACCAACCCTTTGTACTCATCTGAACGATACAAAAAATATCTTTGTTTGCGTTTCATAACTGTTTGAGAATATCTGGTACAAATTGCAAATCATATTTCAACTACAACAATGAGCATTTGTTTATTCTAGATGTATTTTCATATTTATTCTGAAGTTTTATCTTGTGCTGTTATTATAAACGATGTAATGGAATTAACTGATATTTCTTGAGATTAACTCCTTGACTCCAAACAATGAATTATTGAAAGCTTGACTGTTTGTTTTACTTATCCAAGTTAAATAATTATACCTGTAAGCAAAAAGCCTTCATTCAACGCTTTATCTTAGGATTAGCAAAATCCATTTTAAGATGCTTGCAAGATTAAATTTCTAGCTACGAAAGAATTGAACCCTCTATATATTTGGCAAAGATCAAAGTTCTACGTTCTCTATCTTCAAAATAAAAGTAAACCAAGAATTAATGTACCTGATGTTGCTTTTAACTGATTGTCGCTAATATAATGTAGTAGTCAGTCGCTGAAAGAAGCAAAGAGGCACCAATGGGGATCGAATTTGAGTGTCAAAGTCCAAAAGGCCGCAACGACGAAACCGGTGTTACATACTAGTTTTTCCCCCATACTAGAATTTTCCCCCGGAAAAATGAGTATATACCCAGCTTTTTCCCCGGAAGATCTAGTGTATACTAGATTTTCCCCCGGGGGAAAATGAGTATATACTTGCAGGCTTTTGATATTTGGTATTCAGCTTTAGGAAGGAGTCTCCAATGGCGGGATGCGTTTTCAGGACTGTCGCTTATCTGTTTCCTGTTTAACAAACCGAGGTAGATTGTTTTGCTCTTGGAGGAGATAAAAAATTCTGTTCTTGTATTTTATTTATTCCTGAAAGCTTATTTTACAATGCCTGTTTTTTGTTGTTTTTTTTATTCAAATTGATGTTAATGCTTTTTCTAATATGTCACATTATGAAACAAAAAGCCAAATAAGATTAGCATAATCAAACAGAATCTTAAAGTTTAAACCAAAAATTAAAGAAAAAGGAAATGAATTTGATAAAATTCTTGCAAATAGATCAAGTTTTTTCTCAAAGTGCATTATTTGAAGTGTTACATTGACATAGTGATAAAAATTATAACATTAAATCAAGCAAGACTAAATTAAGGGAGCCTTGATATAAAGGGGGAAAGATAAGTATGGTATTGCGAAAAGGGGAAAATCTAGTATATACTCATTTTTTCTACCCAAATTTAAGGGGGGAGATTCAGTATATACTGATATTTCCGGGAGGAAATCTCAGTATATACTGATTTTTCCGGGGGGGGGGGAAAGATGAGTAGGGGGAAAAACTGGTATGTAACACCGGTACACACACGAAGAAACACGGTACACACACGAAGAAACACAAATCGCAAAATAAACCGAACATATGTACATGGACCATTCAAAATAGTAAGGTGGTCTGCAATAGTAGACGCATGTAGCCTGCATCGCAAAATATTTAAAATATTTTGAACATAAATCGCTTAATACTGTACAGTAATAACGTACCAGACATCAAGCGGCTGGGTGTGGCATATGGTTGATCGAAACCTGTGACGAAAATTTCAGTGACGCTAGAGGACGCCGGACACGGCAAGACGATGATTAGTGCTAGAGTAAGTCTTAAGTGTCGACACGTTGCAGGTGACATATAAAAGAGAAGTTAACATCTTACGTAGAATTAAGTGAACAAAATAATTACAGTCGGTGGTTTAGATGTTTATTTTCCTATTCTCTCCTGGCACGCTTTGCGATGATGGTCTCAAAGAACGGCGATGTATCTTCGGAATAGACGTAAGACAGATTGGGAGAGCAATACCCCACGTACGAAAAGAATATCTTTGTAATCTTAGTAGATATCGATAGACTTAATAAGACCCGTAATAAATGCCACAGTCACATATTTCAAACACGAGACGGACTTGTTTCTCAATCCATTAAAAACCAAAAAAGTTTGAAAATAAATAATTGATCGCTATAATAAAAGGAATTTCTATGCTTATCATATTTATACTGTATCTGATATTTTCAGTCCTTTAGGTTGAGCGCCTCTGGTAAGTCTTCAATAGACGAAACACGCATTAGGCATAGCAAAATGTATTGCCTTGAACTTAATTGCAGCTATATGGTTTTAATTCTTTATATTAAGCAGCAATGGTATAAAACTCCGATATTTTTTCCTGTCATAAAGTGCGATACGTTTTTTTCTCGCTTCAAAACTTTAACACCCGTTTTATTTAGTTTACATTGAACATCTATTTCTTTATTTTGAAAATAAAAGAATGCCGTTTGACCAATATGATCTTTTGCTACAAACAAGGGACATTACTTACCTCAGGACTTAATTTTCTCAGTCTCAGAAATTGTTTTCTTCTGTCGACAAAACAATATTATTTTCAACACTAACCATGTAAATTGTTGATTTTGAAACAAAAAGCTCATAGAAATTAAAACTTTTAGACTAAAATTGTTGCGATTTGTTTACTCTTACCGATAATGGTACTTTGTTATCGAATATCTTATAATTTATTGCATTAGAAAGGTTACAAAAATGTTATGAGTTATATGAATAAGTTGTGAGTTTTGAGAATAGTTATGAGTTGTTTAAGATATGTTACTTGAAAGGTCGTGTTTGTGTTCTTGTTTGTATTGTTGAAATGTATTAATTTAGAATGTAAGTAATTGTTAGGCAACATATGATGTAGTGTGTATTATTTCCGAGATTTGTGTGTAATTTGTTAACCCCCCCCCTTACTTGTGAACTTCAATACACAGATGAAGCGTTATCGATATTTAACATTTAATTCTATTTAAACCAGAAACATGGCCGTCCAAAACTACCTACCAGTCAATGATGTAGCTCCTCGGACATCTTTGATTTGGCAGAATTCAGTGAGATCCTAATGATGAAAATAGAATATCTTTTCCTGACTTTCATAAAGCTTAAAATGGTTTATATTCACTTTAAACACTATAATAACAAGGAGTAAATAGAAAAACCTTAAACCCACAATTGCCATGCAATTAATTCGTTAAATAAAATTCCATTTTCATCATTCTGATCTTGAACTTCATTATAAAGTTCAAGATCAAAAAAGTCTTTGATCTTTTCACGAAAAACTTGATATTGGGTAAATAACCAATTTTTTATTTACCTAAATTTATATTCGATTTAATATATTTTTTTAATATAATAACATTTTTGCCTTCTTTGGAATGAAATATGCCGTGTGTGGTTCGCTTTCGGCGTTGCTCCATTACGAGTAATTCGACCACGTTGCAGCTAATCCTAAACTTGCAGTGAAGTGCGAATGTAAGCGCTAATGAAGAACATCAATAAAAGCGCTATTCCTTTGCTTCAATATTTATAATATACGAGTTAGTGCCATGCATTTATCAAAAGGAAAAGCAATTTTAAAAAATTCTATTATTAAGACAAACATACATTAGTGTTTCTTGTAACACATGTATTTTTACATACATTGTTTAAAACTGCATATCAATAAAACAAATAATAACTAATGGTAGACAAAAGCAACCACAGCAAGACAACATTTTATAGGGCTGTGGGATGGAGTGTGTATCATGTGCCTGTGTGAAAACAAGTAAACATTTCTCGTCACCTCAAGTGGCGAACAAAATAAAATAATGAAATTTGGAATAAGTGTACGCGACACAGCTCACACAACAACCGGTAATTTAGAAAAGCCACAATAGACAACCGCCAACAGCCTTCAATGAGGACATTAGACGTGGCTCTCCGTTCTGCAATTGGTCCATGGTCTCAATAGATTGCATTATAATTCAAATCCAGTCCTATTAAAAATGGTAAAGAATTTAATGAAACTTAATGTGATTGCTCCAAAAGATGTTTTGCACAAAAGGTGTCTTTTAATTCCTGATCCGTCGAAAAACATGGCCGCCGATGTAAATATAGACCAGGGGCCAGGCTACTTTTTTGTCTTGTAAATCAAAGAAGTATAAGAGAAAGAGAAAATCTAAGGCAACTATCATTATTCAGCATCATAAGCTCTTCAATAGTCTCCATTGGGTAGAAGTTATCAGGTAACTCCTTATAGGGGCCTAGGGGTTAAGGGCGTAAAAAAGTAAAAAAATGCGTTTTTCAAGTTTTTGACCAATAAAAAGAAAACTACTGCAGGTAGAGAAACGCTGTTGCTTTCTAAACCCATGACTGAGCTCATTGAGACCTACAATATTCTCTATTGATTTGAAGATGTCAGATGACCACTTATAGGGGTTGTGACCCTTGAAAGGTCAAAGATGGTAATTTTTCATGTTCATACTAAATATCACATTTTGTTGTTTGTTCTTTACATTTGCACGAAAAACTTAAAGTAGTAGAGAATGCACTCTTTTCTCCGTATTTTTGTTTTGTTTTGTTCAGACTGGTTTTAATACACTCTAAGCGAAGCAACTCCATTTCACCATATACAAGAAATAGTTGTTTTTAATTGACATTATATTTGAATCGTCTAGTGTTATATCCCGTGCGGGGCCTGGGTGGCAAATAGGCCCGCAGCAGAGCCTAGCTTGCCGTAAGAGGCGACTAAAGGTCTTTGGATTCTGACGTCGGGTCAGTGCTCAGCCCATAGAGCGACCAAGTGTGTACCCTAGGTGGCTGAAAAGGATAGCCCTCGTCCGCAGGGGTATCAGGTCTATAATACGGAAACCCTGACCGCTGATCATAGTGGGCCAACGTGTGTGGAGAGTGCCACGCTTCACCGCCAAGTAGTGCACCACATAGGATAAAATTTTTGCCCCTACTCACCTCTCCCCTTTTCCTGTGGTTCTTCAAAGTTTACCGTTCTTTGTTTCTCACCCATCCCCATATTTCATTTATCATCATCATTTCATGTTCATTTTATCATCCTTTTCATGTTCATCGCCTTTAAATAACATATATAGCGTTGCACGGGCGTAAAACACCAACTCACCTCACCTCACCTCTAGTGTTATATTAATCAATTTCGGAAATATTCATCCGCGTATTATCCTAGAACGTATAACCCCCGGATTCGGTAGAACAGTGTGCATTAGCTTTCCGATAGTAGTGTATTTATTTTAGGTCAACGGACTTTCTTAACTGTATTCTTTATAGCCACTTATGATAACCTGATTAAGTTTCTCTATTTCATTTTAAATGATGATATGGTTCGATATTTCTCGTTTTTAAAACTAGTTCGCGTGCCCTGATAGAGAATCATGGGACTCGAATAATTCAGCGCCCTCTAACTTACGAGCTCTGGACCAATCAGCAATGTCTATTTCAACACACCCACGGGGTATAATATCCGGTCGAAATAAACGTAAACAATATGGATATTTCGGTCGCGCTATAGTGTTATTGAAGATAAATATTCTTTTATATGTAATGAAAAGCAGATCGGAGCTATGTTTAATCCTACAAGGAAATGACACCTTCATCGTTTTGATGACTGTTTTTTAGTCCTACAATATAGGACCTCACGCTATATTTGTTTCCATTTTAGCTCACCTGATCCGAAGGGTCATGTGAGCTATAGCCGCCACTTGGCGTCCGTCAGTAGTGGAGAATGTGATGGTTCTAGCGACTATGTTCCAATGTTAAACCTATGGAAAAAATGTATCCTCCCAGTGCCTCGGAGGATACACCTTAATGACTTTTTTTCAAATTAATTAGGTCACTTAGGAAAATTAATTAAGTCAATTATGACAAAATATTTAGGTCAATTATGAAAAATAATTAGGTCAGTTTAGATTTAGAGGGGTCATTTAATAGTATGACCATTTAATTGATATAAAATGAATCTTGTTTAAAGTGTTTTTTTAATTGTTTTGTTCTTTACAATAATGCTTTTGTTCATGTTCTATAATACTAAGGAACTGAAATGCATGGCGTGTTTCTATTTCATTGATCCTGTTTTTTTTATATATATCCTTATTAAAGCGTCCCTCTTATAGTACTGTTGATTTCGTTTTAGTCGATAAATATGTTATTATTGAACATTTCATATACTAATTGATAATTGATAATTGGCTTGAACATCTCTGATGAGTCTTGTATGGTCTTCCAGAACTGCGTTGTATTTTTTATGCAATATCGATAGTGTTTATAATTCAATTAAAATTAAATAAACAAAGACTGTACATATTGATTTAATATCTCCGTCATGAGACAAATATGGGTCGGAGAGCCATCCACATATCGTCTTTACAATATACAAAATAAATGAATCTTTTTACATCTAGATAAGCATAAATTTACAGTTTTTAAATAATTTTTATAGGTTGTTCACATCTGCAGCAGGTATCCACGAGTTGAATTTCTTCGGCCAATTTAACCATTTTACGAAATATTGTTTGTTACGTCCCTTTCCTCTGGTTTTTATAACTTTTTCTATTTTCCACAGATCATCATCTCGCACATCGACTTTTTGTAACTCTGATTGATAGAATGTTCCCTTTATTTCTTCATCATTAAAATCCACTACTCTGTATACCGGTAGTCCACCACGTAAGATTCTTTGAGAGATCTTAAATATTTCACCAGACCATCTTTCATCGTATTCCCTAGTAAAAGGGTTTCTGATATAGGTGACGCGGACTTTGTCTCCAATTTTAAAACGATATGGTTTTCTTGTTGTTTTTGTCTTAACTATTGACACTGATTTCGTAGGCCAATACATTTTCCACCACAAGTTGGTTTCTTTACTTTTTGTTACTTTCTCGGGTGGCATTCCAATAGTTCTATGAAATGACTTGTTGTAACTGTTGGCGAAATCCTGTAAGATATCGGTGTAATTATAAGACTGTATGTGGGTCATATATCTGGTTATCTTTGACCTGATGGTTTTAATGACTCTTTCTACATAGTTGACCTTAATTTCTGTATTCTGGGCAAAGAGATGTTGTATTCCTTGTTGTTGAAGCAAGACCTCTACTTTTTTAGATCTAAATTCTTGTCCTTTGTCTGTACGTATTCGATTTGGTGTTCTCCCTTCTAAAAGAATGTCTTTCAATGCGATGGCTACAGACTCTCCTTTTTTATCTTTTAATGGTCTCATCCATACATATTTGGAAAAAATGTCTATAACCACAAGAACAAAGCTTGACCCGTGATTATATTTAGCAAATTTTGTCATATCCATTAAATCTGCATCCCACTGATCATCAATTCCGGTCGTCATGACTCTATTTCGTTTGAACGTTCGTTTTACTGGTCTCTGTAGACTATACGGTTCTTGTCGTTGCAACCATTTACGTATCTTATATTTACTTAAGATGAATTTTCCCTCTTTTCTGACATATCTGAACAACTTATCAGGTCCACTGAAGCTGGCAGGGTTAGATAGATTATAATATGTACTTTTGAGGTATCTTTCCGACGGAGAAGACATCTGTTCAATTCAAGTTATAACTTAAGACTAATAAACACAATGTTTCAAACAGACATTTATACTATTAATCTTCATCTCCCTCCTCCTCCTCCTCCTCCTCCCCCTCCTCCTCTTTACTGTCTTCGTCCTCACGATTTTCATATGTTTCATTGTCAATGACGTCGTCAAGATAGCCTTCTAGCATGGGTTTGTATTTTCTGGTGGAAATTTTTATTGCTTTTTCATAGTCCATTCCATCGTTAACTAAACTTTCTATCATCGTTACGACTTTGTTGTGTAAGTGCCCATCCTGTAGCTGTAGCATATATTTAAGCAAATCTTCATATCTTGAAGTAAAATCGTCCATTTCCTCAGCTTTTAGTTTACGATTAGCTTTCATTATAGCCTCGTTATTTGATAACCCTTCTGAGATATATTTATCAACTTTAGTTTCCCATTTATCTTCGTTGGACTTTCTAGTTAATGTTGCTATACGTTCAAATGCCACTTCTTCATCGTCTTCGATATCGATTTTTCGTTTCTTAATGGTAGGTTCATATTCCTCAGTATCATCGAACTTTCTCTTGTTTTCAGGACACCATCTGTTCATATGTCTGGCCAAGTCATGCACACTCTCGAACACTAATCCACAATCATCACAAGAAGGCATTTTATCGTTTATATATTCTTCTGTGTCGTTGGTATATATATTTCCTATGTCTATGGCATTGGCATCTATACTATTGCTTCTATACGTCTGTTCACCTTGATGTCTATCTTTTAAATGAACAATATCAGATGTGCCCCTCTTTATATACTGACTACCACCGGTTTGAATTATAGCACCCTCAAAAATATTAGTTTTTAGTCGCTCATCATCGGGTGTGGTCTGTTTCAAATCTACAAACAAATATCCGTATGGCTGCTTAGTTCCCTCCGTATATTTCTTCATGAATTTATTAGAGTTTTTGGGGTACATTTGTCTTGCTAAAGTAGCAGGCCCAACTTGGTCACGTGGGTTTTTGAAGAGAACCAAATACTGACTATTGATGCTCATGGTTCTACTTCCTCTACCTTTGTAGAATGCGTTTTGTACCAGACACGCCACGCTGAGATTCCTATGATGACTTCCTTCCACAAAGAGTTCGCAAACATCTTGACTATTAGTAACATCCTTCATGAGATCGTCTAGGATAATTAATGTTGGGAATTTTGTGTCTATAAATGAATCTTCATTTAAGTCCTCTGGGATACCATGGACAAATGTCATGTGTTTGACTGTCTGCTTCATTTCGTTAAACATTGGCTGCCATCGTTTGTAGCACCAAATGATGCGTTCCGGACTCGGCTTTATCATAGAATTTGCATTTTCCAACAGCTTTTTCATCCAATATGTTTTACCGGAACCAGTGGGCCCTGCTAACATCATAGTAAACGGATGTTGTAAAACAAAGTTGTGTGGCGGCGGCGGCGACGGCGGAGGCGGCGGTGGCGTTGGCGGTGGTGGCGGCGGCGGATACGCTTCATTGCTCAGCGGATATGCATCAATGGTTGTATGTTTATTTCTCTGATGTCTCATCATAACATCTTTTCTGGAGAATTTCATATTACACTCGGAGCAAACATTAGACATGGTTTTCACAAATGACTTTAATATACGTCCTTCTTCGTCAACTGCACAAATAAAACTGACAGATATAAAACAGTTTTTCATATTTATACAATTCTCCAGTGTCCATAGGCCAAGCTGCTGATTCCATCTTCGAGAATATACCTTTTATCGTCAAATGGTGATAGTCCTAGTTTATTGATAGAAATGTTGTATAGCTGGTGGTCATATGATCTAATCTGATTCATCGAGGACATGTGAATGGTTTTATCAAACAAGCATTTTTTGTAATGTTCATGTCTGGTGTGCTGTTTAATGACAGACTTCTTGATTCCTTTTGCTGTTTTCTTTTCAATCAACTTGTCATCTTCGTGGTAGATAAGTGAATACATTTTTGATTTGAGTCCTACAAATTCATGTATAGGAGTGCCATGTGTTTCATCTTTCATCTTTCCAAGGTGGGTGGTCATGCTTGTACTCTGAGGTATCAAAAAAGTCTTTGTCGTTGAGCATGTCATTGTATATGTCATGTGTGTTAACGCTGTAGCAAAGGCTATCGGTATCTGTAAACAAGAGTTGTGCCTTTTGTCCATACTTCTGCTTCATATAATTATAGTGAAAATCGTACATCAAGGTTTTTGACATGTCCAATATGGAAAATCCAACATAGATGGGTCTGTTCAAATAGAGCTTCTGTTTCAGCATATGCATGGCGACCAAATCCTTGTTGAAAATCTTAAAGGCATGGAATGTTGGTTTATTGGTTAGTTTTTTAGCCTTTGCTACAGCGTTAACACACATGACATATACAATGACATGCTCAACGACAAAGACTTTTTTGATACCTCAGAGTACAAGCATGACCACCCACCTTGGAAAGATGAAAGATGAAACACATGGCACTCCTATACATGAATTTGTAGGACTCAAATCAAAAATGTATTCACTTATCTACCACGAAGATGACAAGTTGATTGAAAAGAAAACAGCAAAAGGAATCAAGAAGTCTGTCATTAAACAGCACACCAGACATGAACATTACAAACAATGCTTGTTTGATAAAACCATTCACATGTCCTCGATGAATCAGATTAGATCATATGACCACCAGCTATACAACATTTCTATCAATAAACTAGGACTATCACCATTTGACGATAAAAGGTATATTCTCGAAGATGGAATCAGCAGCTTGGCCTATGGACACTGGAGAATTGTATAAATATGAAAAACTGTTTTATATCTGTCAGTTTTATTTGTGCAGTTGACGAAGAAGGACGTATATTAAAGTCATTTGTGAAAACCATGTCTAATGTTTGCTCCGAGTGTAATATGAAATTCTCCAGAAAAGATGTTATGATGAGACATCAGAGAAATAAACATACAACCATTGATGCATATCCGCTGAGCAATGAAGCGTATCCGCCGCCGCCACCACCGCCAACGCCACCGCCACCACCGCCGCCGCCGTCGCCGCCGCCGCCACACAACTTTGTTTTACAACATCCGTTTACTATGATGTTAGCAGGGCCCACTGGTTCCGGTAAAACATATTGGATGAAAAAGCTGTTGGAAAATGCAAATTCTATGATAAAGCCGAGTCCGGAACGCATCATTTGGTGCTACAAACGATGGCAGCCAATGTTTAACGAAATGAAGCAGACAGTCAAACACATGACATTTGTCCATGGTATCCCAGAGGACTAAAATGAAGATTCATTTATAGACACAAAATTCCCAACATTAATTATCCTAGACGATCTCATGAAGGATGTTACTAATAGTCAAGATGTTTGCGAACTCTTTGTGGAAGGAAGTCATCATAGGAATCTCAGCGTGGCGTGTCTGGTACAAAACGCATTCTACAAAGGTAGAGGAAGTAGAACCATGAGCATCAATAGTCAGTATTTGGTTCTCTTCAAAAACCCACGTGACCAAGTTGGGCCTGCTACTTTAGCAAGACAAATGTACCCCAAAAACTCTAATAAATTCATGAAGAAATATACGGAGGGAACTAAGCAGCCATACGGATATTTGTTTGTAGATTTGAAACAGACCACACCCGATGATGAGCGACTAAAAACTAATATTTTTGAGGGTGCTATAATTCAAACCGGTGGTAGTCAGTATATAAAGAGGGGCACATCTGATATTGTTCATTTAAAAGATAGACATCAAGGTGAACAGACGTATAGAAGCAATAGTATAGATGCCAATGCCATAGACATAGGAAATATATATACCAACGACACAGAAGAATATATAAACGATAAAATGCCTTCTTGTGATGATTGTGGATTAGTGTTCGAGAGTGTGCATGACTTGGCCAGACATATGAACAGATGGTGTCCTGAAAACAAGAGAAAGTTCGATGATACTGAGGAATATGAACCTACCATTAAGAAACGAAAAATCGATATCGAAGACGATGAAGAAGTGGCATTTGAACGTATAGCAACATTAACTAGAAAGTCCAACGAAGATAAATGGGAAACTAAAGTTGATAAATATATCTCAGAAGGGTTATCAAATAACGAGGCTATAATGAAAGCTAATCGTAAACTAAAAGCTGAGGAAATGGACGATTTTACTTCAAGATATGAAGATTTGCTTAAATATATGCTACAGCTACAGGATGGGCACTTACACAACAAAGTCGTAACGATGATAGAAAGTTTAGTTAACGATGGAATGGACTATGAAAAAGCAATAAAAATTTCCACCAGAAAATACAAACCCATGCTAGAAGGCTATCTTGACGACGTCATTGACAATGAAACATATGAAAATCGTGAGGACGAAGACAGTAAAGAGGAGGAGGAGGAGGAGGAGGAGGAGGAGGGAGATGAAGATTAATAGTATAAATGTCTGTTTGAAACATTGTGTTTATCAGTCTTAAGTTATAACTTGAATTGAACAGATGTCTTCTCCGTCGGAAAGATACCTCAAAAGTACATATTATAATCCATCTAACCCTGCCAGCTTCAGTGGACCTGATAAGTTGTTCAGATATGTCAGAAAAGAGGGAAAATTCATCTTAAGTAAATATAAGATACGTAAATGGTTGCAACGACAAGAACCGTATAGTCTACAGAGACCAGTAAAACGAACGTTCAAACGAAATAGAGTCATGACGACCGGAATTGATGATCAGTGGGATGCAGATTTAATGGATATGACAAAATTTGCTAAATATAATCACGGGTCAAGCTTTGTTCTTGTGGTTATAGACATTTTTTCCAAATATGTATGGATGAGACCATTAAAAGATAAAAAAGAAGAGTCTGTAGCCATCGCATTGAAAGACATTCTTTTAGAAGGGAGAACACCAAATCGAATACGTACAGACAAAGGACAAGAATTTAGATCTAAAAAAGTAGAGGTCTTGCTTCAACAACAAGGAATACAACATCTCTTTGTCCAGAATACAGAAATTAAGGCCAACTATGTAGAAAGAGTCATTAAAACCATCAGGTCAAAGATAACCAGATATATGACCCACATACAGTCTTATAATTACACCGATATCTTACAGGATTTCGCCAACAGTTACAACAAGACATTTCATAGAACTATTGGAATGCCACCCGAGAAAGTAAATATACAATAATAGTACACTGACTCCACATAAAATTTTTATACGGATGAGGCTTAGAAACAGGAAAACGCGAGGGTCCCCCGAGCGTTTTCTTGTTTCGAGCCGAATTCGTATAAATACAATTTTATGTCGAGTCAGTGTACTATTATTGTGTTTATACTGCAATATTTTGTATTTTCTTTGGAGTATTCTTTATTTAAAAAAAACACAAATAAAAAAATCGATAAATGATCCTACCGCGGGCCCCTCTCCTTATATGGTGATAACACCTGTGTCGCCAGGTAAGGGGCACACTGTATAACATGGAATGGTTTATGTACTATGATACAAATGTTCATGGTCTAAAGTAAATTAATGTAATGAAATTTGAAAAAAATAAAATAAAAATAATATATTTATACTGAAGCATAAATTTAAAATTAAAAATTGAATGCTAGAGTGACTGTACGTGAAGTCGTACACTTTTTCAGGTTTTAACTTTCAAAATATCGACGGCAAATGTGAATCGGTTTCTATCATTTTCCAAAATATAGAGGTTGACAAGATCTTCAAAAACTCAATACATTTTTTGAAAAATATAAGTTAGTTATGTTTTTACAGATTATTATTTGAAGCTAACAAAAGTGTGGAAAATTGCTAAAAATAGTACGTACACCTTAAAAGTTTGAAAATTTCCGTTCATTTTTTACCAAGTCGTATATGGGGTGAACGACAATCATTTCAAAGACAATTTGTGACTGCTTAGTTTCCAGAAAAAGACAGGAAGACATCGTGTTTGTTTATTTATCAGTATGCATACACGATCCAATTGTGCAGCATTTTAGACCACCTCTAAAAATCGGCAAATTTATATTTTGAGCATAAATTCTGAAATCACGACTGAAACTTTTAAAACTATTAACGGAAACTAATTGAAATAACTTTGTTTTGCATTGTCCAAAGTGATTTCTGATCTAAGCAAACACAAGAAGGTGTTTTCAGATTTATTGTTTTTTTCGATTACATAAACCAATTATAACTTTTTTCAATAAATATTTCAAAAAAACATTTTTTTTTAGACAGATCGTTTTAGTTAGTTTTTAATAAATATATTATTTGTATAACATTTAAAATTCCTTATTGACGTTTCATAAAAGACAAGTTTTCAATTTAGCGGATTTATAAGACTTCGATTCTTTTTTTTTTTTTGGATTTTAATTTATATGTTCTTCAACTCAAAAACGTATGGAAGCCCATTAGTGCAAATTAAGACTGAAATGTGACTTGTAATGTAAAAGAACATATTAATGATATAGTATCATTTACACATAAAAATATTTGAATTATCATTTACTGTTAAAGCTAATTTTGAAATAAACCTAAAGTGAACGACTCCACGTCTTGTACGACTCCACGTACAGTTACTCTACTGTTTTTTAACTAATATGCGCCTTACATGTAAGAATGCAGCTTAATATCATTATGCTAGAAATAAAAAAATAAAAATAATGGTTTTTCTTGGAATAAAATGTAATACATTTATTAAATACATTCGGCGTTAAAAATATTAAGATTACATATTTTTATCAAAAGTATTTTAAATTCGGGTATTCAATTCAGCGCATTAATATTTACACCTGTCAATCAAAAAGCACGTGGAGTTCGTGCAACTGCAAACTCAACTAGCTCTCTCTATAATATATGTTGTTTACCGGTTTATACGGATTTGATAGTATTTGCCTACATAAATTGGGCATATTTAATTACATGATAGAACATCCAGTTATTTCCCACCCATTTTTTAAATTTATTGTTTTTAATTTTCTTTCAACGCACACCTAACAAATACTTTTCTTAAATTTATTTATACGGGAATAAACGGTTAATTTAATTTTGCCGATTTCAAAATTTCAAGGAGTAACCTCTCATCAACAGCATTCACGTCAAAACATTAGAAGATCAATAACCAAAACTATGAAAATGCATTTGTACAAGTAATCAATACCAAAAAGTTCGAACAGGAAAGCCAAATCAAGGACCACGGATATCTGTATTCTAATTGCTTGCTTCTGTCCTGACTTCTCAATCCGAGTTGCATGAAAATTTTCACATACTATCCTTTTTAAAATTATATATTCAATAATTGGTGATTTATGTGGTTTTAATCGTCATTCCGGACCATGAAAATTCTTTAACAGCATTAGGAACAAATTCGTAGAGATCTCTGCTAGAGCAAATAACCCGCTTTCGATCTGTGCTCACTAATACCAATATTCATTTCCCCACTCATACGAAAGGTTTCTTTTATTTATACATATTTATTAGAGTTTTTATTTAATTCTTTAATGTAGCTGATGTGTCCTAGAATGCACCCCTCCAAAAAAAAATAAAACAAAACAAAAAACACTGTGTATGTTTAGAGTGTGTACTGCTAATTTTGTGATTTACAAATTATCAAGTTCCATAAAAAATAATATAATAAGGTATCCCTTATAAAGGGTCTTGTGTGGCGGAATCTTCATGCTTGAATACCACACTATCGGTAATTAGCCAATTACCAATTTTCTAAATACTTGTACCATACTATATTCGACCTTGTTTTACAGCATGCCTCGGAAAGGGGGCGTGTACTGAAAGTGATATACTGTCACTGACCGTATATCACATATCGATATAAGGTCACTGTAATTTGACTGCTCAAATAGACCGATTGCAGTATAACAAAAAGTAAAGAAACCAACTTGTGGTGGAAAATGTATTGGCCTACGAAATCAGTGTCAATAGTTAAGACAAAAACAACAAGAAAACCATATCGTTTTAAAATTGGAGACAAAGTCCGCGTCACCTATATCAGAAACCCTTTTACTAGGGAATACGATGAAAGATGGTCTGGTGAAATATTTAAGATCTCTCAAAGAATCTTACGTGGTGGACTACCGGTATACAGAGTAGTGGATTTTAATGATGAAGAAATAAAGGGAACATTCTATCAATCAGAGTTACAAAAAGTCGATGTGCGAGATGATGATCTGTGGAAAATAGAAAAAGTTATAAAAACCAGAGGAAAGGGACGTAACAAACAATATTTCGTAAAATGGTTAAATTGGCCGAAGAAATTCAACTCGTGGATACCTGCTGCAGATGTGAACAACCTATAAAAATTATTTAAAAACTGTAAATTTATGCTTATCTAGATGTAAAAAGATTCATTTATTTTGTATATTGTAAAGACGATATGTGGATGGCTCTCCGACCCATATTTGTCTCATGACGGAGATATTAAATCAATATGTACAGTCTTTGTTTATTTAATTTTAATTGAATTATAAACACTATCGATATTGCATAAAAAATACAACGCAGTTCTGGAAGACCATACAAGACTCATCAGAGATGTTCAAGCCAATTATCAATTATCAATTAGTATATGAAATGTTCAATAATAACATATTTATCGACTAAAACGAAATCAACAGTACTATAAGAGGAACGCTTTAATAAGGATATATATAAAAAAAACAGGATCAATGAAATAGAAACACGCCATGCATTTCAGTTCCTTAGTATTATAGAACATGAACAAAAGCATTATTGTAAAGAACAAAACAATTAAAAAAACACTTTAAACAAGATTCATTTTATATCAATTAAATGGTCATACTATTAAATGACCCCTCTAAATCTAAACTGACCTAATTATTTTTCATAATTGACCTAAATATTTTGTCATAATTGACTTAATTAATTTTCCTAAGTGACCTAATTAATTTGAAAAAAGTCATTAAGGTGTATCCTCCGAGGCACTGGGAGGATACATTTTTTCCATAGGTTTAACATTGGAACATAGTCGCTAGAACCATCACATTCTCCACTACTTCCGTCGTCCGTTAGCTTTTTTTTCAAGCGTTAACTCCTCTGACACTATAAGTCCAATTGCAACCAAACTTGGTACAGTTGTTTATTAGCATTATTGCTACAAAATTATCGTTTGGATTTTTGATTTGTCAAAGAACATGGCCGCCGTGGCTAAAAATAGAACATAGGCGTAAATTGCAGTTTTTTTTTGCAAATAACTCCAAAACAGTGACAGATATCAAAATTCTGGCAAGATCAACTTGTCTGAAACGGTAAGACCAACTGCATCTAAATTTGGCACACATGTCTAGTAGCATATATGCTATAATTCTATTGTTCAGATTTTTTTAAAACATGGCCGCCATGACTAAAAATAGAACAAAGAGGTAAATTGTAACTCAAAAATTATCACAGATATCAAATTGTGCAAGAATCAAAAGTAATGAGCATATTAAGATCTACCAGTCCTGAAATTTTGAAAAAGATCTGACTGCTGCCCTTTTTCATAATTTTTGCCAAATTTTCCATTTATTAAGCCCTATATCTTGATATTTCATAAATTTAAATTGCATATCGTTAAGCACAATAATATCTACATTATATGTGTATCTGCGTAGTTTAGGTGAGCGATTCAGGCTCCTGGGAGCCTCTTGTTTTATGTATTTATTTTTTATTTCATAAATACTTACCTTTATAAATTTAGATATTACCTGCTCGCAGTCTTGTATCGGAAATCACTCCACTGGCACCAAAAGAGAACTTCATTCACGACCCTCATCACAATGACCTGCGCACTCCCCAACTTCAGGTGGTAATCTATTCTTTGACTATTAAAATGCATGAAAGGGGGTATGAAGGGGATGGGATCGGGACCTCTGAGTTATAAAGGTAAGTCTTTATATAATAAAATCAACTTTAAAATATCAAAAATTTTAACTTTAATAGCAATGAATACGATGCCTTTATCAATTTAGATATACAAGATTTAAGGTAGAGCTGAATGATTATTATTACCCTTTGGGGACGAGGAGGGAAACCAACTTTTTGTACAAGAACCAGAGGCCCAAGAGAATAGAAATTGTCACAAAGAACGGGAATAGAGCGAAGGTAGTAAGTAGAAAACCTGAGAACATGATTTCAAACATAGAGAAAGGAATCGGATTGAATTTAGCCAAAGAACAAGTTAAAGCTATGATGTCATGTGTAGAGGCTAAAACATATTGGGGAGAAGAAGACTACTACACAAACTTCATTTACTGACAAAGACAAGCAGAAATAGGCTTATCTGAAACATTGAAATGTCAACTAGACTTTTTCTTTTAGGAATAAAAAGTCTAGTATGTCTCAGAGAAGCTGACAGATATTTCAGAAGAGTACGAACTGGGCACATATTATGATTACAAAATGTACCAGCTTAAGCTGGTAGAGCAGGAATAATAATTGGTCAAGAACTTTTATCTGACAACTACCGGTAATTAAAAAAAAGAAGGATCCGTCAGAAGAGTTACAGATGATTTGTTAGCTGCAAAACGAATGCAAGAGTCTGCGACAAAAAGAGGGTGAATTTCACCTCGTTTGCTACTCGAAGCTAAAGCAAATAGAAAATAACAAATATTGCATTTCAGAAACTTAAAAGATGCTGTTGACAAAGGTTCATAAGGAGGAAACTACGAAGACTTTAAAACTAAGGCTAAAACTTAAAACTAATTTACGTTGTATATGATAAATAGTGTTGCGTACAGCTCTGTAAAGTACTTGATATAATATAGAATGGATATGGTGAGCTGCAAAGTTAGAAGGGGTGTCCGTGTGCCAACAGTGATAAAAATCATCTTTTTAAAGCCGTTGACACCAGAAAATCCAGCATGGGGTTGAGCTGGAATCGAACCCATATTCTGTCATCTATGGCAACTTCGCCTGCACTGTGTCCAGCGCCCTAGACCACTAGACCACCTAGGCTAGATAAAAATCTAGCTTTCGGTTGCCTAGTTAAGCCTCCTCGTAGACAATCTAAGGTTGTAACACAGTACACGATGAACATTAGGTGGGTAGGAAGAGAAAGATAGAGAATTGGTCGCAACTGGTCTATGGAAACTACGCCTGCACTGTGTCCAGCGCACTAGACCACTAGACCACCTAGGCTAGATAAAAATCTAGCTGTACGCAACACTATTTATCATATATATCCTTATATTACTATACCAGTTGCGACCAATCCTCTATCTTTCTCTCCCTACCCACCTAATGTTCATCGTGTACTGTGTTACAACCTTAGATTGTTTACGAGGAGGCTTAACTAGGCAACCGAAAGCTATCTAGCCTAGGTGGTCTAGTGGTCTAGGGCGCTGAACACAGTGCAGGCGAAGTTGCCATAGATGACAGAATATGGGTTCGATTCCAGCTCAACCCCATGCTGTATTTTCCGGTGTCAACGGCTTTGAAAAGATTGTTTTCATCACTGTTGGCACACGGACACCCCTTCTAACTTTGCAGCTCGATCACCATATCAATTTTATATTATATCTAATTTACGTTGCCTTGGACGCCCCAAACAAAAGTTTTTTTTGTGAGAAAAAACTTCATTTTTACACAAATCAGGACCTGCCAAAAGAATAATAGTTCTTGATTAAGCAGAACGATAATCCTTTATTGTAGAAGGAGAATCGTTTTTTTTTCATCGAAGAGATAGACAAAAAATTAAAAGCTAGTTGTTGTACAGAGACATGATCAATATCCCTAATACAACACCAAGGACAGAAAAATGTCCATTTGGAGTCATAAATGGCTTCCTGTAGATTTCCTGATTGATGACGAAATTCGTCTTGCTGCTCACTCAGAAAAGCCCTCCTATCTGAGTGATTCCCCGACAATAACCAGGAGTGAAAATGAAGACTGTGTAGACCCTGATTACGTTTCTGCCATTGAACAGATAGGAAGAAGAAGAGGTCTCGCACAACAAAGATGGAAAAGATCTTGTAACCCACCTGTTTCGGCCAAGCCAGAGCAATGAGAATGCTCTTGCAACAATTTGTTTTAATCTTGTCGAGAATTCTGGGAAGAAGAAAAAAAGGGAGGAAACTTGTAACAAAACATCCCTTTCAAACTGATTGACATTGCGTTTACTGCAAATAATTAATTGTCCGGAACTGGCGACACAAAGGTTGGAAGTTTACAGTTCAGTTGCATTATGGACATAAAGTTGGGTTTTACCAAGTCTGCCAAATGTCAAGGTCTTGGCTACGTTTCACTGGGGAAATCATGGTACGCACCCTCTGCACTACTCACAACCAAGGAGGAATTTGGGCATCTAAAGGTTGTTCAACTCTAGGGTTAGGGAGCACGAAGGGAGCACTGAACATAAATCTTCTATTAATATAGAGTCGGAGCAAAGTAATGCGGAAAAATGTGAAACTAAAAGAAAACAAGATTCACAAGATGCAATTAAAGATGCTTTAAAAGTAATTTACTATATCATAGAACATAATATGACACTTGATTCATTCAAAAGCATAGTTGACTTGAATATTGATCTTGGTGCAAAACAATTGGCAAATCTCCGTTTAGCAAAGAATGCCAACTATACCAGTTGGGACATAGTATCTGAACTTCTAAAACTTTTAAGTGATGAGGTCCGAGACAAAATATTTAATGAAATTAGGGAAAGTCCAACTTATGCATTGATGGTTGATGAAGTTATGGACATTTCTTCACATAAACACCTTGCAATTTGTGCAAGGTATATTGATCCAGACTTTAACATTAAAAATGTTTTCATCAGTGATCCTCGTATAGATGATGGTCGTGCCAAGACTATAACTGATAAAATAAAAGCAGAACTTTGTTCTGGTGAGCTTTCTATTTCTAAAATGTCAGGTTTTGGGTCGGATGGTGCAGCTGTCAGGGACGAAAAGTGGGGTATGGGCCCTGCTTAAAGAAGAGAACCCCTCACTTATTACAAATCATTGTAAAGATCATAGGTTAGCCTTGGCTTGTAGGGATTCTTATAAATCTGTCAAAATTGTGAAGCGCCTTGATGATACGCTTGAAAATCTGCACAAATATTACAAATACAGTGCTAATCACACTAAAACCTTAGAGGACGTCCAGAAACTTCTTGGAGAACCTGTATTGAAAGTAAAAAAGGCCAAGCAACATCGATGGTTAAGTCATGGTCAAGCTGTGAGGGCAATAGTTACATCTTATAGGTATGAATAATTCAAGTTCTTGTGTAAAATATAATTTTAGTAATTTGATGCCTCTACTTTCTTTATATTTTTAATGGTTTAATCTGCACAAAACTCATATCCATCTCATATGCATAAATTTTAAATTAAATTGATATTTTTCTTTCTTTACAGTACATATCTGTGAACATAGGACAACATATAAAGAATTATATTTTTACAGGGCAATCATCATAGATTTGGAGTCAAACACTGTGATTGGAGACCCTGTTGGTAATGGTCTTTTGAAAAATTTAAAGGACACATACATCCTAGCAATTACCACAGATGACCAACCTATCCCTGTTTTTTCAAAGAAGAGATGTTCATCTTGGTAAGTTATTAACTAATCATAACAAGTGTGGCCACTAAAAGTATGTCTCGCCTGCCGGCACCATCACTAAAATCAACTACCTAAGCTTTCATTTCTTGATATAAACACAAAAAGTGTCTGTATACCTAAAAACAGATGCCTAGTTATTATACTATTCAAGCAATCCATTGTCCACACAAGTATTACAAAAAGTTTTCTGTCTAAAAAAAAGACCTAAGTTCACAGAGTCACTGGAGCGTAAGAATGAGGTCATGGTCACATGGCATGGTGACAGTTGCGTTGTCCATAACCGCAACTGTCTGTTTACCCAATATCAGATGCCTAGCTATTATAACTTTCCAGCAATTCATCGTCCACAAAAGTCTTACAAAAAAGTTTTTTGGCCTGAAAAAAGACCTAAGTTCACAGTCACTAAAGCGCGAAAATGGGGTCATGGTCACATGGCATGGTAACAGTTGCGTAGACCATAACCTAAACTGTCTGTATACCTAATATCAGATGCCTAGCTAATATACTTTTCCAGCAATTCATCGTCCACAAAAGTCTTACAAAAAAGTTTACGGCCTGAAAAATGACCTAGGTTCACAGAGTCACTGGAGCGTGAAAATGGGGTCAGGGTCACATGGCATGGTGACAGTTGCGTAGACCATAACCTGAACTGTCTGTATACCAAATATCAGATGCCTAGCTAATATACTTTTCCATCAATTCATCGTCCACAAAAGTCTTACAAAAATGTTTACGGCCTGAAAAAAAACCTAAGTTCACAGAGTCAATGGAGCATGAAAATGGGGTCAGGGTTACAAAACATGGTGACAGTTGTGTAGACCATAACCTGAACTGTCTGTATACCAAATATCAGATGCCTAGCTAATATACTTTTCAAGCAATTCATCGTCCACAAAAGTCTTACAAAAAAGTTTACGGCCTGAAAAAAGACCTAAGTTCACAGAGTCACTGGAGCGTGAAAATGGGGTCAGGGTCACATGGCATGGTGACAGTTGCGTAGACCATAACCTGAACTGTCTGTATACCAAATATCAGATGCCTAGCTATTATACTTTTCAAGCAATTCATTGTCCACAAAAGTCTTACAAAAAAGTTTACGACGCCGCCGCCGTCGCCGCCGGAAAGTAATACCTATGTCTCGCCTTCCGCGACTATTCGTCGCAGGCGAGACAAAAATGATGATGAGTAGGTAGTTCTTATAACATGCTCCTTATATTTTATTTTCAAATTTTTTTCCAGGCATGGTCAAATCAGTAGTTGACAGGACCTTGTCATTTTTTACCAAGAAGAAGAACCCAGAAAATGATGGACCATGGCTGAAAAAACTTGATACCATAGCTCAGGAATGTAAAATCGATACTTCAAAGTTGACTGACTTTAATATTACTGTCAGGGAACCCTTTTTGACTGAATTACTTGACAACATTGAAACAAGGTGTTATGCTTCTGCATTATTCCCAATTAATATTTTAATAATGGCAAAGAACTCAGGCATTACACATTAATAAAAAAGTACAGATATTAATATTTTATTAGTCCAAACTCAATTAAAATGTACCAGATATACATGTATTAAGAAAAAATCACAAGAACTGTTGAATAACCAATTAATATGTTAAAGGAATATAACTCTTTGATGAAATCTTTAAATTTCAGATTTGCTGATTCAGAAGTGATTGATAGCCTTGCCCAACTTGATTCATCAGCACTACATGATGTGCCTGATACCTATGGTCTAGCTGAAATAGGCACACTAAGCAACCACTTTTGCATTGATGATGACATTTTATTGAATGAATGGACATCATTTATTGAATTAATAAGTGGCAGAGAGTGTAATGATAGGAGCCTAAATGGCTGTTTGAAACTCTTGCTCAACTCAAGATTTGGGCTAACTGTGATGTACCCTAGTATAATTAGATTGCTTAGCACTGCTGCTGTGCTCCCTCTTAGTACAGCAGAAGTGGAGAGGGTATTTTCGCAAGTTAAGCTAGTGAAAAATGAACACAGAAATAGACTAAAGCAAGATACCCTAAATAACATTCTTCAAATTAAAATAAACTGTAATAGACAAATCTTTGATGAGATAGTTCAGAATGTTATAGAAAAGTTCTTCAAAGTAAAAGAGAGAAGAATTACAAACTACTTAGCTTGAAACTGGTTTATACTTTGACTTCATTTTGATTTGTATTAATTTTACCATGTTTGCTGTACATAATACAAACATCTATGAATAAAATTGTTACTTAACTAACTATAGTTGTTTGCCCTTTTGAAAAATTTGTCAACGCATGAAAGTGGTCTTTTTTAAAATGCCTCCCTGCCCTTTTAAAATCCTGGCTGGAACACTGCATATGCCAAACAGATCTTAGAGGGGATGATCCCAAATAGAACAAATATCACTGAGCATTGCTGTATGAAACGGAAAAATCTGTGTTCACTGAGAGAGACGACCCGGACAGAGCAGTTGCTATCTCATTTAGATTGCCTGGTCGAAGACTCATTGACAAATGAACGCCTAGAGTTTGACATAGAATCGACATTTCTTTGCAAAAAAGATAAAGAGAGTGAGAATGCGTTCCTCCTTGGTTCTGAAGATACGCTACAACTGTTGCATTGTCCGTAGCTAACATCAGAGCCTGAACATGAATTAAATGGAAATGTCTCAAAGCTAGAAGGACAGTTCTCATTTGAGCCACGAAACTGAAAGACCTACGTGATCTTGGGTTAGAAAAAAGAAGTACTGACGTATTTTCTTCTTCTTACAGACTTTCTAGCATCACCTGTGATATGACCCTCTTTCGTCTTTTCAAGTCTGTCAGAAATGGGCCTCTTAGTGCTGAGGAAATAAAATTTTCTCCACATTCCATATAAGAACAAAGAAGTAGAGGCTATCAACATCAGCATAAGTATGCATCGTTACAAAGTAACATATTCATCCTTATTTTAAGAACCAGTCAATGCCAATTGTTTCCTACCGCTATAACAAGACCATTTCAGTCACACAAAGGCATTGCAGGACCCAAACACTGAAGACTACCTTAAGTCCCTTCTGGCGTGCGATTGCTCCACTTCTCCCTTCCTCTGTGGTCCATTAAGTCATGTTATCACATGTGATCTAAAGATAATTGAAAACGATTTGTTACGAGATTTGGTCTCCCCATGGACCTAAAGACAAGGAGCCACAACGTATAAATTGGAACTATAACTATAAAGATCATCAAAGACGCTATGGAGTACTATGAGTACTATGAAAGAGCCTGGACAAAGCGGGAAGTGGACGAAGAACCAGAACCTGAACCGATGTCGGACTGAGAAAGAACTATCCGATCTCTTGTACGCAGCCGAATAGACAAACTTCGGAAATGTGTTAACCGTCGGCCCCGTTCCAATTTTAGAGGTCGTTAAGCTCTCAATTGTCTCTCTTCCGTGCATGACAAGTTTGTTGTCACACCTGCTGACAAGCCTTCCAATAATATAGTTTTCGTATGTAAAGCACACTACCATCAATGTCTGATTAAAGAACAACACATTGATGATGATTTTCCTGCTAATGCTACATACACTCGGACTTCATTTGACAAAGATAGGATCATAGCCGACCTTAATATTTTCATGTTCTCTTTAAATATCCATTTAGGGAAGTAACATGAAAAGTTACTAATTTTGTACTAGATACCCAAACTTCACTAAAACCCGTACAACGAAAGGTATATAGCTTGATAATCATCATGTACAACTACAGAGCTGTCCGTCCAACTTACTCAGATCTTGTCTGCTGTCAAAAAGGACAACAAGCATACTGTGACACTATTAGTATTTAAAATCGTAGTGGAATTAATCACATGCGGATTCTAAAAAACTTAGAAGTTTTATATGATAATTTTGAATCCCGGTCATTTCATAAGGTTCATTATTTGAAAACTTTCGATTTTCAACTTTGTACACCTCATTGCCACACGAAAAGCTTAAGCGCGTCTAAAAAAATCTTCTCGAAAAGGCATTTTCAAACTTTAGGAACTTTGTTTCATTAGGATATGATTCTAATTATTTTTCCAAAATATCTTATAAAGATAAATTTTGTGACACATTGGGCCAAGTTTGCTGTATGATTGATTTCCTTAAGCTTATTGACAACATATTTGTCACATTTGGAGGAAAGATTTTTCAACCACAAATTTGCATTGCAATTGTGTCCTTTACTCTTCGATTTGTTTTTATACTCTAACGAGTCTGAATTTCTTGAATTCCTTTTATATATCCCTCAGAATGAGAGAATAAGGAAACCACCGAATCCAATTGCTTCACATCATTTTGCATTTGCATCTCGAGTATGACCAGGGTAGGGTGGTCATCTCAGTACAAAATTTTACCATGAAAGAGACGACATTGATTTTCAAATTACATGTATTAATTTACCTAACCTTAAAAGCAACAAACCTACTTCACCTGCTTACAGTATTAATAGGCCACAGCTTAATCGAATTGGTTTGATTTTTTTTTATACCACACCACTGTCGCCGTGACCGATTGCTAGACCAAGGTTACAAGAAAGTACGTCTCATACGGTCCCGAAAAAATCTTCCTTCGTTATCAGCCACTGGTGGAAAAATTTAAAAGTATGTTGAACGTGAGGGTTTGTGATTGTTTTGATTAGTGTTTCAGATTTGTGTTGCTATATAGCTAATTGTTGTACTGAGATGATCACCTTATGTTCCCTATTGTGTCTTTACAACCGTGATGTGTTTTGTGTTTCTACCGTACCCTAGGATCGAACTGTATCTGTTTAAACCCGCAATTTCATTTGAAATGCCCTTACCAAGTCAGGACCATTGAGATCTATAATTTTTTCGGTTTGTTATCCATGGTTTTTTTTTTCTCTTTAAAATTGAGATAGATCTTCCAACTAAATTCGGTGATTTTGTTATTACTTTTATTTCTAATAGATTTATATGTACTTCTAACTGACGAGGACACTAAAGACCCAAGGCAAACACCTGCCTTTCAGGGTAGCTCTTCAACCTGTCAGGGATGCGTCTGTATACAAAGTAATCGAAGGAACTGGATGAACTAGGTTCCAATCCTTTAGATATTTCCCGGCTCAGGTCTGGCACAGGTTAAATTAGTTGATCAATTCCACTAGAGAGAACAAGAACAAGCAACCATTAATGCTAATGTGGGTACATTTTGGGAAGAACCCTCCTAATGGTGAGAGGCTGGCACCAAATATTATAAAAGATACCATTGTAAGGCGATCCAAATGAACAAGATCCATGGGGGAAATCAGAAATCAAAACAATTGGCATGCTTAATCTAGTTTTGAACTGAGAAACTGAATCAAAATCTCCCGGAGTTTCACAACTTTTTCTTCCCCCTGATCTGTTAGAAATTGTTCCCCGAGGACAGGGAACTATTTCTGACTTTTTCAACGAAATACTGTAAAAGGGAAAATTTTCGCTAATTTTGCTATCATAACAAATTCGCGAAAATATCTCCTCGCATATAAATTACATTTAAAAGGACCCAATAATCCATGATCTAATAAAACGCGAAACTAAGACCTCACGAATGCATTTTGGTACTGAAAACGCGAAATTTAAACCACACGAAATTATGCCCTTTTACAGTAAGGAAACCCAAACTCAGAAGAAGATGAATGCCCGAATGAGTGTACTGATCTAGAAGACAAACATAGTTGCTCTTAATCAGAGAATCCCGCAGATACGAGTGGATAAAAATTGATGCGGCATGAAGATGTGCCACACTGGCATTTTTTGTTAAGACCAGCAGTGTTGTAGCACAAAAAAAGCACAAAGGCAAAAGCTTTTTCGTCACAAACCAACCTTAAGCAATTGCGAAAGGCTGTAGCAATGGGAATGTGGAAATGCGCATCTTTGAGATCAAGAGAGGTAGTCCATACTCCCGTGTGAATTGAACACCTGATTGATTCGTTGGTTTCCATCTTAAAATGTGGAACCACGAGATACTGATTCAGGGAGGACAAATATAACACTGTTCTCATTTTTCATGTGTTTTTTTTTCATGTTTTACATGTTGTCTGTTTTTGTCCCGTTATTGTTGGTAAAAACTGGTTTTGTCTCTGCCTTTCGGACTTTTGACATTCGGATACTCCATTGGTACCTCTGCTTCTTGTTTCGTAGTTAAGAATCTTGGCTCTAGTAGAGGTACCGGTGATGTAGACTTGAAGCTGGTTATAATATTTTATTTCATAGATTCAAATTGCGGTATCACAGTAGTATATCGAAAAGATTCTAACAATGTTCTACAACTCAAATCATAAAATTAAACAGCATATTTCTACAGTTGATAACAAAACCTCAATCAACGAAACATGCCTTTAATACTCAAAATAAATAAGTATTAACCTAAATAGTTTAATAAATAGTATTATTGAAGTGCCAAAAACAAGGAGGCCTAACCGTTTATCGAGGCATTTTGTCCGTTACGTGTTTCTACCATAGGTTTACATTACGGTTTTGTCCGTTATATGTTGCATGAAGCAGTCCGGTAAGTAGTTTTATGAAAAAAAATTTATTTTTACGAAATTAACTCTGAGGCTAAAATATAGAAAATAAGTGAAACATGTGATAGATGTGTTCAAATGGTTTTTATTCACGAAAAACTTCCCGCAAAAACCATTTTGATTTGATTTGACACTTCTTCGCAAAACGAAAAGACAGAGACCTACCCTCTGCCAAAATGTGTCCTTATAATGACGAAAAATGCGTTAAAATACGTTATTTTCGTCATTGAAACATTTTTTTGTAGTAATTCTTGTGCTACTTGCACAATAAAAAAGATAAGAGAAGGATTGTTTGGGTCAAAATATTAGTATTGGGACAAAAATGCCAAAAATGCCAAAATTGGTATTACTTTGAGAAACATGGTCCGTTAAGAGGCACGTGACACTTTTTAGGTCCGTTAATGATGCATGTCTCACATTTTGAAAATGCAGGTCTGATGGAAATAAACCTTAATATAGCGAATCCCAATTATTAAAATTGGCCAAATCGATGATATCTTTGTCAGAAGATTGTAATGATTGGTTTCCCAGAATTATTGTATTATTCTTAATATAATATAAATGTCTAAATTATTTTCACGAGTTTGTGGCAAAAGAAATAAATCTGAACACAATTATTAATTTATTTAAATGTATTTTGGAAATACTGACATATATGATAGAAATAGAATAATAGAGCGTTACATTTATTTATGAAAAAATTATAAAAAGCGACAGGAGAAATATTGAAAAAAATAAATAAAAGGTAAACCTTGCTAATTGATATATGTACATATTGAAATGTTTTAAATAACTGAACAATAAAACGTTTACCTCTTCATACAAAGTCTTGTTCCTTAATGAGCAGTTCATTATTTTGGTCAACAGATAGAGCATCTGAGCTATAAAGCATTAATTTCAACACAAATATTAACTAATGATACACAACAGTAGCAACGGACATATGTATTTTAGTTTCGATAAATCCACATGAATTTTGTCTTTTCTTCTTTATACTAGCGTTCAGTCCTTATAGTAAAATTATGATATGTCATATCAAACAAAACTATTTTAATCTTCTATCTATTTATGCTATTTAACGGACATACTATTTTGTCACAGGCACTTAACGGACCAACTTAACGGACAAAATAATATGTCATCAGCCCTTAACGGACCATATTTTATAACTTTTCCCCTATTACAAAACTATTATATAACATAGAGCATTGAAAATTAAACAGAATGTTGAAACATTATTGTACTTTCTATGGATATCAACCAAAACATATGTTTTGTTATATAAAGAGAGAAATTGATAAAAATGAGCGACCTTTAAAATACTAAGGAGCCACACGCCTTTTCATTTTATGAAGTTTTATAGAACTATTTTTACACAAATGCAAATCGTATCGAACAGTCATTCATTTTCATTTTGACAGATGTAATTTTTATAAATCTAAAATGTGTATTGATTATGATATAACAAATTAATTACTGACCTTCAGTGTTTTTTCTCGATTATACCTGGTTAACGGACTGTCACGGCGACTTTAACGGACCACAAAAACCGTGAAACTCCTTTTAACGGACCATATTTCTCGATAAACGGTTAGGCCTCCTTGAAAAAAGAGCATTTGAAGCGTTGTTGCTGAAATCAAGACTTTAAAGTATGGGAACCTATGCTGCCATCATTATGCACTGGAAGTTCTTAAAACTTGTTGTATTTTATAGAATTGATTGTGAACTTCATGATACACTTTTATTTTAATATTCCACTCTCATTGATGATTGCAAAAAATAAGCTGCGTCTAATAATGTAGAGGGTATCTAATATTTTTGTTAACTTGTTTAATTTATCTGTACATGTTGCAACACGAACAAATATGCAACAGACTTGTACACACCATATAATTATATACATTTCATTATCTACTAATAAAAACTTTTACAAAAAGCAGGCATAATTGTTGTTACACACGGTTGCTTCGCTTTGAATGTACTTTGTCAATGGGATATAAAACGGCTTTTGGCAAAGAAAGAAAACTGACTAGTTATATTAAGACAAGGAGATATACTGACGGAAAAAAATCATGACTTTAGATGATCTTGTCCCTAGAAGGGCTTTGATAATGATGATAAATTCTGTCTTATGACTAATCGTAACGTCTGGAGCCTTTCACTTTTAGGGAAAATTGGAATTCCGATTTGCCCTGGATTTAATTCAGTGTAAATTGAAATTTCAATTTCTCCTAGGACAAATTGAGATAAAATTATTCAGATATGCCCCTAGATCGATTCTGGATCCTCTGGATTTTTCAGTGGAATCCAGAACTACACCAAATATATTCTGGATCCAAATGATATTTTAAATGCATTTAACAAGATAATTCGATAATAAAGGTTTAAACACAAATTAAAAAATACATGTATTGTTCATTATCATTGATTTATACAAGCCATTCCTGTTTTCTTAATAAATGAATGTATAGCTTTGTAAGTTGAACTCGTGATCGTTTACAACCTGGTCAAAAAAATTATTTCGGAAATATATGCTCTAAAAATTGATTTCGCAAACAATAAATGACATTTGTGTCAATTTTATTAAAACATATCAGATCTATATACTGTGTGGATTCATTTATTTTCGTGTCGATCAGTTTTCGTGGTTTGATGAAAAAGGATCAGTTCATGGATTCTTGAATTCGATGATTTGAAGACTACAGAATACAGATCAATGTAAAAAAAGACCACCCTCGAAAGCTTCGAAAATTATTACCGCACAATTAATAATGAAACCACAGTAGTTTCTAATTTTTTACATATGAAAGTTTCAAATTTATGAGGGTGTCACAGCCCTTTTGGTACGCGGTATTCCATGCTTTTTAAATGGTATTCGGAACGCCAAGGTGTGGTACGCGGTATACGCGATGTTCCGAATTTTTAGGCTTTTGGTACGCGTACGCCGTGATCTTTAGAGTAATCGGTATTCCAGTCTTTTTAACGGTATTCTGTCTTTTTTTAAACGGTATTCGGTATTCCGGGGGCGGGGGCTGTGACACTCCCATTTATGTTAACCATATCTTTCTACGTTAACATATTTCATCTTTTCCTCTATAAACTAACATGTAACAAGCATATTGCCTGTAGCATCCCCCCAGTTGGCTCAATTGACCGACCTTAACCATCCTTCAATTTTCAGTGTCCGATGAAACCCGTTTGCCCTTTGGTCTTGTCTCCCCATCCCACTACATATCATCATGTTATGCAATTCCATGTATTATTTCTCAGATGATGCTTGAATTTGGGCTGCTAATGAGCAAAGTAATAACTAACTGCTTGAAGAAAATATAAAGAAAAAGAATATGCATATATAGAAAAAGTATATATGGTATATGCATATATTTTGAAGTAGATGCATATATAGAAAAAGTATATATGCATATAAAGATTTAGTATATGCAAATAAAGAAAAAGTATATGCAAATAAAGAAAAAAGTATATGCAAATAAAGAAAAAAGTATATGCAAATAAAGAAAAAGTATATGCATATATTTAGAAGTATATCCATATATTAAATAAGGAAGACATAAAGCAATTACGGCGTTCCATATAAAGGCTTAGCATATTCTTAATTCAAAGGCTGTCAAACGACTTTTTGTAAAAAGAAAATGTGATATTGATCAGAATCAAGATATAGGAACTTATATAAAATCATAAACCCTCGATTTAACTTGTTTTAGTTGTATTTAAGCATATCGTATTGTGCACATTTTCAGCATGTAAAGCCGCGTGCTTAGGTCTGCGTTTTTACACACCCATATAACTCTAGAATATTACTTTCAATGTATAAATGAAGCAAACTTTTTGCAATCTCTTTAAAGAAATGCTCAACCCTGTAACACCACTTCTCGGTTTTATTTGACGAGGTCCTTATACATTCAGCAATCCTAAATTTTCTGCTTTTCTTCCTTCATCTCATATAACACCAGGAATTTGCATTGGAATTATTTAAAGGATACCACAGATTATATATAGGACGTCTGCTTCACATTTTGACTCAAACATCATTTGACTTTTCATTTGCTGCGTATTTCACTTATTTGTTCCCGGTCTTGTGGAAAATATCAAGATTTTCTCAATAAGGCTCACCGTCTGACGAACCAAAAATGCTAACACATTCATGGTTATTTGACATGCTTCCATGTATTTTGTTTCAATATTTTTTTTTTTTAATAAAAATGTTCGGTAACGTGCTCAATCAGTCAAAAAAGTAAGATTAGTAAAATGAGTAAAGGCGTGAATTTGTCTAGAACTTTTTGACCCGACCAAGTATGTGGATCGGACATATAGTTTTATCCTTGTCCGTCCGTCCATATGTCCATTACACTTTGGTTAAGTTCCATAACTTGGATACTAGATGTTGGGGTAAATGATATTTCACCACTATATAGATTTGTCTGAGATGGCGTTACACCACACATTAGAATTAGGGTCACTGCGACCTATATTTTACGCATGAATGACTTTGGTTAAGTTCTAGGTTAAGGTCCATAACTCAGATATGTTGGGTGTTAATGCTTTTTTACCACGAGATGTGTCTTTGCGTAACATGACACCATCCACTAGAAACTGAGTCACTGCGACCCATACAAACAGGATCATCACCGTGTTCTACCACAGAATTGTCCGTTCAAAAGAAATGGTCTGCTGTCAAAGAAGGACAACAAGCATACTGCAAAACTTTTCATTCTCCTAGTGGAATAAATGACATGTGGATTTTCAAGAACCCTGAAGATTTGATGGAAAATTTCAATTCTCGATCATTTTCTAAAGTTGTTTCTTTGAAAACTTTCGATTTTTCAACTTTTAAAATACACCACCTTATCACACGAGAAATTAAAACACCAACTGAAAGAACTAATTAAAAAGGCATTCTCTAAATCTAGGAATTTCGTTGTTTTGACTTATAATTCTACATATTTTTTTTTCTTAAAGATCTTATTAAGATTGACATTCGAATGGGCACAAATTGTGCCCCTCTCCTCGCCGACTTGTTTTTATATTACGAGACTGCATTTCTTCAGCAATTTGTTAAAATCAAACAAATAAAAGAAGCTAGATCCTTTAATATCACTTTCAGATATATTGATGATGCCCTCTCTGTCACCAACGCTTCGTTTGCTGATGCGGGATTCCTTCAATTTATCCTACAGGTGGTTGAACAGGGTAATCTGTCACCTTGCATTGAGTCATCAGGGTATAATAAGGATATTTAACCACAAACCCTAGCGGTTCAACGTATGGTAACACTGCCACTTTCCTCATCACACGTTAAAGAACACTGCTGAAGCTTTAAAAAAAAACAGCCGAACCCGTAGGATTCATCGCAGTAAGGCTAAATTGACTGATTTTACCTTTAGGATCTGAAAATAATACAAACGCATGTGGCAAAATCTATTGAGCTTGGTACCCCCAAGCCAACAAACCCCCCCAATACAAAAATGTCCCAAGCATATAACATATAACAAAAGTAACATAAGAGTCTGATTTTATCCATCTCTCCTCTCTCCTTTTTCCAGTAGCAGTCAAAACTTGTTCATCTAATTTGAAATGTATTCCCACTTTTCTTTTCTTTTTTTCGTGTTTATTATGTCACCATTTCATGTTCATCTCCTTGATACAGATTAATTCGCGCTTAACTTATTAACTACTAGTATTTCAAGTAAACATAATCTAAAAGAATAAACATAATTACTCGTAAATATGCACTCTTCGTCACAAAATGAGAGAATGTTATAACAAATACATGCAGCATGCTAATGACATCAAAAGACGAGTAACGAGAAAACATTATAAAGATCAAATTAGTTCTGACACTGAACTGCTAGATGATAGGGACTTGGGATGTCGCCATGGTACTTTACCTCTTTCTGAGACAGGTGTCTTTGTTGTGACTGATCACTATCTTAAAATGTTACTGCTTACATTTGCATGTTTATTTATGTTCAGTGAATATCGAATGATTGTATACCCGATAACTCATTTTCCTCGCAACAATGCAACTTGCTTCGTATCTACCGGGATATTATCGAATTTTATATTATAATATAAGATGATGAGAAGTGTACGCGACACAAGCTACTGTACAATATAAACGACAATTTAAAAAAAAAACAGCCAGCAGCCTATAATGTGACCAGTGAAGTCACTTTTTGTCTATATACTGCATGTACACTCAACCATTAACAAAACTTTGTTAACACCATCTTAATGGGACATAACCCCTAAAGGGGGCCTACTGTGCTGTACATTCAAACAAGCAACAGCTTTACTCTATCTGTCGTAGTCTCCATTCATTAAGCAAAAACTCTATTTTCAATCATTTTAGGAGCATAATTCATATAATGCTGTGTCCAAATAGGCATAATCCATAACAACTGTTTTCTCTCTACACATACATAATTGTTTTTGTTCTGTATGTCTAAAAGTGAAAAATAAAACGCTCATTTGAATTGTTAAGGACAAAAACTACAATTGCATGGGTCTTTTGATCGATCGAGTGATTGCTGTTTGTTAAAAGTTAATTCACTTGCATTTCAGTACTTATCATGACAAGAACAAATTGAAACAACAAACTGAATTTTGTAGACCCACCCAGGACACAGCACTTAAGACTCGAAAGGGGCCAATGTATGACTACAAACCAGAAAGTTATTGAAACAAACTCACAAGACAGGCGAATGTACCCTCAATGCACCATAGGCCAATACACCCAGAAAGTGACTAAACCCAATTAAGGGTCATGTTTTGGAGCCTTACTGCAAGTTTTTTTCATTCAATCTGATTTAAACTATGATATTATTTTAAATTTGGATTTCTTTAGGCACAACCCTCTAAAGGTGATTTAATCCTCAAACAATCCCACAGATGGTTGTTCGAATTATACGGTACGTGTTAGGGGAAATCTCAGAATGACAGTCGATGATTGGGCGTCTGAAGTTCACCTGACCCTAAAGCTACTACTTAAAAACACATTTAAAACAAATTCAAAATGCACACACAAACTCGGTATTTCCTACTTTAATAATATGCACATGCATGAAGTAAATCCAATATTGTCAATTAAATTATGCATTATATATTGAGTTGTTCCTGTTGTCAATTTAGACAAATATATTACATATTACATTATTATATAAGATAAATAAGTATTCGTTATCCTTCTAGCAGACGACTCTTACAACATTAGCACGCGCATAGTCGCGGGAACAACTCATTACTGCTTCATCATTTAAACGCCTGTTCTTAATTTGGACGATATCATTTGAAGTCGTGGCGCTACAAACGCAAGCCTCATCTTGAATCGTCTGTTACAAATATGGCAAGCCCTACCGAGATATTAGGTTTCTATCCAACCTCAAGATATTTTGCATATTTGTAATTGCTCCTATTCTTCTAGGCTTATGGCCGACAGTCGTTGAAAACCTCTCACTGACTTCGTTTTGTTAAACCGGGTTCCTTTCAGTTCATGGAATTATAGGAAATTTCAATTAGGTAAGTGAAACTTTCGAAACTTTATCTATTGTTATGAATTCCAATCAGACAAAGATCGAATGACCTCAAATGAATCGGTTGCTACGGCTTTAATTGAAACAGGAAATGCCCAAATCGTCTGCTTCTTACTGATAAGAGATCATTATCGGGTGGTAATTAATCCATCGATATTTGTGTATCTGCTTTCATTTTTGTTTGTTTTGATAATCATAATAATATTTATTCATATTATATATACATATTTGTTTCTTTCATATTGGTTACACAAAAAAAAAACCTTCATAATAACGATTTGCATAAAATTTGATACAACATATACATTTGTTCAGTTTTAAAACATACATGTATATCAACGAAACAACATTTGGTTACACAATTTGTTTTTGTCCAATTTTCTGTATTTTTTCACCTTGTTTACAACTTATAACGACATCAATGTCATTTACTGCCATGTCATGATTATCATCTTTGACACCTGTTGACTTCCGGTTCCTGCTTGGTTCCATTTATGGTAACCAATATGACAATCTCAGTGATTAATGAATGCAAATTGGAATATGGAATTTATTTTTCATCATAACCAAAATGATTCTTTAGGTTTTCGTTTGTTTCGGTTTCGTCTGACCTTGTGTCTTGTCCTTTTTTTTTTTCGTTTGGCACATGAGCACTTGAAGTCTCTGTATCCTAAAGGTCCCAACTGGCGTCAGAATTAAGACCTATATGACATCCATCAAATGGTGTAAAATTAACTGAAAACTGAGTTACATCCTGTAAAAGTACACTCGTCTCAAAATGGCGTTTAAGTCACAAATTATTTTAATAAAGACGTGGTTTTTTTAATTCAAACATGAAGTCTGCGTTACTGTGACATTTTTATATCCGCTCTACTGAGAGGATTTTGGTTTTGGTTCGTAAAACTTAGTTCATTGCCGTTGTTTCCTGAAGAATACTGCATGCGGAGAAATTCTCGACGCTAAATTCTAGTCTGAAGATTATGAACCGTATAATGTAATTCTGTTAAATCAAAATAATGGGGGCCTTTGATGCAAGAGTGGCAAAGATTACTCGACATGGCATACATCCTATTCTTCACACCATACATGCATGGTTTTCTAAAGCAAACGAAAGTTTATATGATATCTTGTCTAAGTAAATTTCATAATTTGTTACTAATCAGCGATAGGGCGTATGACTTGTGTTTTAGAACAACATTAATTCCCATCTAAACAGATAGATCGTTAATCAAAATCTGCATCCAATTTGAAATGTTTTTGCGAATCTTATAACAACTTCCCCATTGAAACAAATCTTTATTATCTACGCAGTGTGAATTATTACAATGATAACTGTAAACTAAAATCTCAACACCTTTTTGAATTCAAAGCAGATTTGCTATTTTGCTATTTACGATTGTATTTGAAACGAAGTATTCAATTTTTTATTTGTTTATGTATTGTGTATGGTATTATTGAGTTTTTTAGTTCTCACCAGGCAAGGGTCTTAATCGAAAAGAGTGAAAAGCCTTGGCTTGCAAAGATGTTGTTATCGTCAAATAACAGTTTTAAAATCTTGCATTGTTATAAGCAACAGGGCTGAGGCTCATTTGTCTAAGTTGGTGCATGTGAGCTTGACCTATGATCTATTGACCAGTAATCGAAAATTATGAGATTTGGAATAAGTGTACAAGACACAGCTCACATATTGACAAGCGGTAATTTAGAAAAAAAACATACACAATGAAAACCGTCAGCAGCCTTCAACGAGGCTAGTAGTCGCTGATCTAAATAAAATACATATACAATTCAAATCATGTCCTGACATAGCCACAGATAGACCCGCTTCTTAAACAAGGAACGGAAAACATCAAAAATACTGGCACAAACAAAAGCTTTGTCAAAGATTCCTGGCTTAAGACAGGCACATATATAAAATGTGGCGAGGTTAAATCGATATTCAAAAGCAGCAATATGTGTCAAAGATCAAGGTTTCAAAAGTTACATCCTAGACATTTGGACGGAAGGACGGACGGGTCGAATGTTGAATTATATGCTCCCACTTTCACGAAAATCTGGGTATTTTAATGTTCGATAAATTTGAGGCACACGACTATCAGAACCATACGAGACACTTGTTACTTGTTACAAAGACAAACGCATCTTGTAGACATCAAAGAACATTCCTTGAACGATTACAAACACTTGAATGTTGACATTATTTATGTGATATGTATCTATAAAGTGCACTGCATGGTTTTAATGGATCATATCTTCAAAGGCAATATTTATAAACAGATAGACTTTGGAATGTGTCTGCAAAGACTTGATGAAGGAATGGATTGACAAGTGATTAAACACAAATCTCTGTACTTATGTCCTAAACAAAATCATCAATATCACGTACAAAATTCCATGTGATAACACACATCTTGCATCATTGCAAGAGCGTGAGCTTGATAAAAATGTCCTATCGTATTATAAGAAACAAACATAATTGCGCTAGAATTACAACTTAACAATATATGAGCATTCAGATGAAGAGATATGAAAAATTGTTGAAATTACCTTTTTTGTATTTTTGCATATTTTTTTATCAAATAGGGTGTTCATGTTCGCTTCTAACCAATGCAATTTCTACTGAAAAAAAAACCTAATCCTAACAGCAAGGTAGTAAATATTAATAAATGTACTCATTTACACCTTACTTTGATTTGTTTACTCTAAGGGATCACCATAAATCTGGCACGGGTCATGTTCGTGTGCCAGACATTTTAATTTGCATTTTTTACCTACCATCTGTTTGCATATGTTCACTTACACAACACCAATCACGAATAATCAATAGAGATCAACCATTAATCATAATCAATAAATCTAGAATTAATTGGAGATAATTGAGATTTACACGTGCTTTTCATTAGCTCTTCTATTAATCATGTTTAATTCATGCATATGTTACTCTTGCACACTTATACATTGGTACTGAGATCAGGAACTTCTCCTTTCGGTCGTAGATTCAAGTATTTCAGGTTTGTCGAAGTCTGCTTTTTTAATTGTTAAATTGTTGTAAATTTATGTAACTCAAACACAAAACACAATAATTTAACATGAACTACTGTGGGTCAATACGTTACTTTATACATGTAACGTTATTACTATACAAGTTTTTATATAGAATCTGGAAACATGCCACTTCTTTTTCATATGAGTTTATCAGTGTTAAATATGTTACTTTGAAATTGTTCTTATTTTTCCTGAATACCATGATAAAACACTATTCCATTAATCTGTGTAAAGATTCCGAGTTGCTTTCGAGCAGACCTTTTACAATTATTTGTTAATATGGGACTGGCTGTGAAGTACCAACGGTCCTATATCGAGTATCGATTAAGAAAAATGCAAGTCCAAGCGACAAGTCATACACAATACAAAGTACAAGATCTTTTGAATTCATGCTGCTTTTTAAAGCATCCTTTAATTAAGTTATTTTGTATAATTAGAACGGAACAAAGCTACGACCATACTGAAAGAAAATTTAGTTAGTTTATTTTGTTTTTTATTTATTTATTTTTTTTCTTTAGTAAGTTGGTATTTTAGGTTTTTGTGGTCTTTATTTTTGTCATTAAACCGTTTAAACTGTAGCATTTCCATTGTAAGGAGTGTAACCATGCAATGCCTCCGTAGAATCTACCTGCTTTTCATTTTCAAACGCTATCATTACAAGTATTTGATTTCGTATTCTTTTACATAATAATAATTATTTTATTACCATGGAATAATTAGATGATTTATAACGAGTCATACATGTACAGTACAAAAAGTTTATAAACAATCTTCGGTTTTTTTTATATCATTACTTCTTGTATAAGAATTCTTCTGGGTTTCCATAGCAATGTTTCTGCAGTGGTAGAAAAAATTGCTGAGTTTTCTCTTTTTCTGTGATGGTTCTACATCGATAACTGCTGCATAATGTTCTCTTAGGAATTGTCGTAAGACTTGTACAGAAGCCAGAATTTCTCTCTTGATGCATTAGACATGTTAATCTGACATAGATGCACTGCATACATGTACATGTTGCTTGAATAATACGAGTAGAACTATATGAACGAATATACGTCTTATTGACATTGATAGCGTGTTATTTTGGTCTTAAAGAATTGACGGATCACATGTAGCTTGGGTATGCAAAAAAAGTATTCTGATTGCTTTACATTACTCAGTTTGGCAGTAAATTTCTAAAAGGTTTAACTAGCTGATATAGGCATTACATTTTTGTGTTAACTACATGTACTCATGACTTCTGGTTTTATTTTTACATGTAGCTTTGGTATAAATATATTAACAAATACGTCGTATTAATAAGGTTTTTTTTCCTAGACATGTATGTTCTGACAAAATTAGCTGGTAACAATATCGGCCTTACATGTAGTTTTTGGTATGCATAAAGGTGTTATGTATTGAATACCATGTTCTCATCAGTTGCAATTTTCTCAAATTACCATAACATAACCACATGGAAGTACGAACTCATCTGCATGCATTTGGTTGCATTTTTTTCGACAAAATGCCACAGTTTCATGTTCATCGGCTTGGTTATGCAAAAAACCTATTTCGTAAAGCTTCGCATTGGCTGTAACTTATAGAAAGCTTTGGTTGATATTGGTATTGTATGTAGTTTAACATGTTTAATAGCCACAAGCTATATATGAGTTCATCCGCTTGTAGTTCTTTTCTGACAAAATAGCTTGTCCTATTTTGGCAGCTTGGATATGAAAACGTATTTTGTAAAGATTCGGCTGAAATGCTCAGACGGCTTTGGCTAATATTGACATATCACTTCGATGTATAGTTCAATAACGACATGTACGAACTCGTCTGGTTGTGTTTTTTTTTGTCTGACAAAAATGGCTTGTTCCAATTTTGGTATAGATGTAGCGATATGCACAAACTCATTTTGTATAAATTTAATTCATATTGGATGTACTTTTCTGAAAGCTTTGGTTGATATTGGCATAACATCGATTTTAGTTTGCTAACTTGCTTTATTTTTCGTCAGATAAAAACTGCTTGTCCCATTTCTCGGAATTACATGGAGCAGGATATGCACAAACGTATTTACGGATAGCTTCACATTTGCTGTAGTAACTTTTCGACAGCTTTGCATGCCTTGTATTTGCATACCATGTAGTTTCAAAGCTCGTTTTCTGGCAAAATTCACATATTCGGCCTTTCATGTGTCTTGGACATAAAGATGTTTGTACGTAGTATTTTAATACTGGTATATATTTATAGCTTCGCTGAGCTTTGGCTGGTATTGGATTTATATGTAGTTTGATAACTACATTTTCGACCTCGTCTGGTTCTTTTTTTTCTGACACAATGAGCTGTTACTACCACTGGTCACAATATTGGCACTTTACGTGAGCTGTTTCTGATTCATATATCTTTTAGTAATTTTTCTGACAGCTTTGGGTGATAGATATTGGTATTGCATGTACCTTGGAAGGCATTGGATAGAGATACGTGTACTCAGACGGTTATTTGACATTGCCAATTAAATCATTTTTTTCTGACGAGTTTGGGTTACCATGCATGAAGTATAGGTATAAATTGTACGAGTGCGGCTTCGTTTAATGATTTCTGACAGCTTTGGCGAGCAAATGCATTACATGTAATTGGGAATAAAAATAGGTATATAAAATACATCCTAGTAAATTCATAATGAAATTTGTATGATGCTTTTTCTGACAAATATGTGGTGCTGTTGGCATATACATGCATATGCATAGCTTTAATATAAATAAATTGCACATAAGATACATATGTTAGTCATAGAACATGTAGAATGATATAAAACTTTGAAGTCGCTGCATGTGAAAATGAACACAAACACACATGACAATTTACAGTCTAATCCATCAAGAGAATTTGTTGATTTTTGGTACATATAGTTCGTCCATTTCTCAGATTTGCTGCAGCCTGTGAAACGAAAACAAATGAATAATTGAATACTAGTACACTAAAAATATGTAAAATTTTGTCAAATAGATTTATTCCTTTTAATAAAATTTTGTTTCAAGCTTGCTCGTTTTCGGTTGCCTTGAAACACATATTTTGAAACTTAGTCGTATAATGAAAGTATATCTATAATTGTCAAACATTTGAAATGCTTAAACCATGCATGGAAGTAATACCAAGTCATGCAGGATCGTTGCATTGTTTTAATTTGTACAGTTGCTAGTATGTAACTTTGGCCAATTTTGCAAATTAGTACAACATACACTGTTTTATTTTTGCAGGTAACATTTCACAATGGGGGTAGGTGACGACATCGCACCTCGCTTTACTCAGAAACCAGTCTTAAAACAGGAGGACAATGGGAAACTACTCGTCTTCGCGTGTACACTCGAGGCTTCTCCGAAACCTGATATCAGCTGGTTCCAAGGAACAACTCCTTTGTCACAATCTGACAGGATAAAAATGCGTGTTGAACCCGCTGGCGGGAACAATTATAATGTTATGATGGATATAAAAGGAGTTACGCAAGCCGATGCTGGGACGTATAAAGTTGTTGCTAAAAATAAACTCGGAGAAGTTTCAGCTTCCATAAACCTTAACTTCAGTGGTGAGTATTATAAGGTTTTACGTGTTTAATCAATATAACGTTAACTAGGTCTCTGCTTTGAGAAAGTAGAAGCCCTATAGTTCTCACTTTGTCTGTCTGATTGTCCGTCCGTCCACATTTTTGGGTGACAGCTTTAACTCCAAAACACAACGGAAACGACCTGGAATGTAATTTACTTAATAATTGAGAACCATTTAATGATTTGTAGATTCAAAATTCATGTAAATCCGTCGAATATTTTTGGATTTTTTTTGCGACTGTGCCCATCCTAACTTTTTTTAGTATTCTAGTTATTGAAAGCTTGAAGGGAACATATCCAATTATTGACATTGGAACCATAACAGCTATAAAGGATTGTCTTTGGAAGAAACAAAATAGCAAGAGTCCGGTCACATGCTTATTCACGATTCATTCATGCAACTTATGGAAACGGTCAATTTTTTTAGAGGCCATCGTACCGAATAGATTGAAGAATACACAGGTAATTTTATTAACATTAAATTAACGTTAAACTAGTGTTAAATGAGCTTAAGGTTAATTTAACGTTAAGAAAAATTGCCTGTATATCATGCTAGATTTTTTCTCTTTTATATCCACGTGTGAATGGAATTCAATAAATATTGACCTATTCTAATGTTCTCCAAAATGGACTTTGTCTGCAAAAAGCCTTTTATGAATGAACAAATCGCTATGGAATTAATGTAAAGGTGGATCATGGATCCAATGTTGGCCTATAATGTCTGTAGTAAGACTGGGCCTACTGTTGCTGTCATTGATAATGTTTTCTCAAATTGACAACTCATTTTAACTATTGAAGTACTCATTGTTTAACTTGCACTTATAATGCAGATTGCTAACCGGAAGCAGTAATTAACTTTTTTGACAAGTACTTGCATAAGTGTGCAACCGTTAGTTTTCTCAACAGACACACGACGATATAAGAAATGATAAAAGAAATTAACCGATATACATTTTTAACTAAGGGTGGTTCTGATGATTATTACATTCATCTATCACCGTTATTTCCTTCTGAGCAAATAATCTATTATACATGTATTCTTATAACTGTCATGTTTATGTATACCCAAGGTTGCATATCTTGATGTGTTGCTATGGAAATGTGTATTACTAATTAGAAGAAAGTGCTGAAACTGCACAGATTATTTGTACTTAGCTATATAACAAAATTTACATAAGAACCATTGTACTTGTATAATATTAATATCAGTACAACATATCTCCGTTTAAGAAAACTGTTCCCTCACTGATGCTCTGGTATCAAAATAATCAAGTAAACAGTTTTAAATTTCTAAATTACCAATTCTCATGTTTATTCTATATCATGCGGAAAAAAGAAACAGCATGCCTATGCAAAATTCATTGTCCCAAGTATCTACATCGAGTTGAAACTTTCACTGAATTTCAAGTGGATGGTGCAGATCATTTTAGGATGGAACACCCCAAAATTGAATTCCAATTTCTAATTATAGATATAAAAAACAACAACACATTTTTACCCCTAAAAAAGAAAAGTCCACACCTTTTATTTAACTACTAAAAAGAGTCTCAGTATAGATTTTGGTGAAATTCAGCTAAGAAAACTGAATTTCAAAACTGTGTGTTGTTTTTCAAGTGTGATTTGTGCACCCTAGACTGACACTACCTTATTTCAAACTGCAAACGAACATCGTAATTAGAAAAAACAAACATTTCGTTAAAATCTTAACAAAAAGATATCGCATTTTTAATTTATTTTTTATTTTACATTTTTATAATATTTATTTAATTTCTTTTATAAAATGACTCAAATGTCAAATAAAATGATGAATTCGGGCTATTTTGTTTTAATGATGGATAATGTCTTTTTTCAACAGTAGAGAATAGTTGTCTTCGACTGAATTTGCAGCTTTCAATGACACCCTGTCCGAAATTTACAGCTCGACGGGAGCAACCATTTGATTTTCATGGGGGCTATGGATATTATCCTCGTCCTGCCTTTTTATTTTCGGAATAAGCTGAGTGTGGATTTATTTTTCAAAGCCACTTTAAAAAATTCGGCCAAAACTACCATCATGCTTGGCACTGTCCTGTCTTTTTATTTCTTGATTTTTACCATCCTGCCTTTTTATATCAAATTTCACCATAGCCCCCCCCCCCCCCCCCTCATGAAAATCAAATGGTCGGTCCCTAATGCTTAACATATGTCTTGTTTGTTTGGCTTTGCCTTTTTACCTTCGTCTAGAGGAACTCGGTTGTACACTTTCTATATGAAGGATTTAGAACAGGACCGTGCCCAACATACTGTTTTTGTATACTTATTCTGGTATCATGTCGGCAAAAATTCTGGTTGTCTTTTTCAATATAATTTGCAATACCACCCATCTGGTTCATCTTTAAATTTGTTTGATTTATTTTTTCTATGCACTTTCATATATAATTACTATAAATTTATTTTTTTACCGTTTCAGCACCCGGACAAAAACAGTAAGTATAGTGCTTAATTATGATAGGATTTAACAAGTCATGCTATAACACTAATATAAAAAGTACAGGGAAATTTTCCCGCCATATTTTCTTCCTTCATCATAATCATTGAGAAATATTCTAGGCACCTATTATCATGATTATATATTTTTATACGGATAAATGAAAGCGTCTAGACGAAACAACTAAATCTAGAAAGATTTTATTGTGTTATCCAATATTTGCTCCTTCATGATGAATACATGTAACTGGTCTCTAAAAGCAAGGAATTAGATATCTAATTCCTTGCTAAAAGGTTGAACGGTTTTTATCTCATTGAAATCCTGCCATAAAATAAGTTATTTACCAATGCAATCAATAAGGGATAAACTTTTCGCCTCAGTTTCCTATTCTAATCATAGGCGGATCCAGGGGGTGCCCCCCCCCCCCCTTTTGGCGGAAAATTGGTTGAATATATAGGAAATCACTGAAGCGTGACCAAAGCGGGCCCCCTCTTAGGCCAGTCAGTGGGCCCCCTCTTTTCAGAATCTCTGGATCCGCCTCTGACTAATCAAACCATTGTATTGGGGAAGCTTGGGTGAAACTTTTCAAGAATAATCTGTTTAAATATGAAAAACCGGAATATTCGGTTTGTGTCCGTGTGTGGTTTATATTTACTTTTTTTTAGAAAGAATTACGTCCCTTGTTTTCAAACGAAAAAAAATCTCCACTTTCTACACAACACTGAACGGCGAGTGTGAACAGGTGCACACAGATTTCAGAAATAGCATAAACCGTAAATATAGCACCGAACAATGTCGTTTAATTGGTTCAAAGTGTTAATTCTAAGCAAAACGGTAACCCATAAAAGGCATTACAAGACCCACTGTGACAAGACCGCGGGAAATTCAAACTTACAAATTCAGCCCATAGTACAACTAAATTATTGACATTTCTACCATTATTGTCACCTTTAGGAGCGTACTCACGAGTGAAAGGGAGTTCTCAACTCGTGTTCACCGTCCATCCGACCCCTGTTTTCTACCCACCACTTGTCTTTTTCTTCCCCACTTGCCTTCTATAAGGATGTCTTCATTACCCTGACTGTGGTCGGTGAGGTGAAACAAAATTGTATCGTTTTCTATTAAAATAATATTTTTTTCCAATTTTTTTTTGAGAAATAAGATTATATTAGTATAAGCTATCATAATATAACACAAACAATATAAAAATCCTCTTTATTTAGTCCCGGGCATCTATTCCCTCTTTTCAGTTTACATAGGTTATCTCCCATATGCATGAGTTATCTAACTTTACAGCAGGTATGAAATTTATTTTCTCTGGATTTATTGTTGAAATCCTATGATAAATTTGAGGGGTTCAGAAATAAAAGGGATTTCCCAACATTTTGAGATAGTTATGTAACTTTTTAAAACATTTCCTTTTACAAAAATTCTTATTAAATAATCTGCAATAAAAATGTAAACTTTAAAAGATTTTATATAGTAAAGTTCTTGTGAAATTTAGGGAAATCCCTAATTTCATTCAGATCTCTCTAGATTTTTCTTTGATTTTCCATGAATAGAACAGAGGGGCTAAGAAATTACACCTCCTGCAAAGTTAGATAACTCCTGCTTATGGGAGATAACCTATGTAAACTGAAAAGAGGGAATGGTCATCATCTGACATCTACGGGCATCATTTAGAGTCACCGGGTTTTTCTTGGACATAATGGAAATTTGCAAATTTTCGTAGTATCAATCAGGAAAACCATAAATATTTCAGACCATCTTCTTTCACAAAAAAAATGTTGCTCATAACATGGTCAAATGCCACAATGGAACAAAAAATTCAAATTAGTGTTGGGCAATCGGAAATATTTCATAATCGATCATCGGAAATGATCGGAAGATCATAATCGATTATTAATCATTTATAAAATTGGACACTATTTTTCATGAAAATTATTAATTTACCCCCAAAATCAATGTAATTCTTCGCCATTTTTGTGTAAAATCACTAAAATTCAATATTTTCCGATTAATCGATTATTGATTTCATAATCGATTCGTAGCATCGGAAGCCCATTTCGATTAGATTTTTCAATTAATCGATGAATCGGAACATCACTAATTCAAATCTAAAAAAAATTGTTTTTTCTTCATGAAAATTATAGTTCATTTGATACTAAATACCATCAAATGAGCTACATAGCACAAATGAGCTACATGTATTACATCCAACACCGTTAAAGACAGAAGGGTTTCATTAAACATGCTTAAAAATTTCCAGTGGAATATTTTATATCATGTTTTTACAAATCAACAAAACTTTATTAATGTACTAGAAGTACAGTGTACATGTACATGTACTTATGATTGAGAAACTGAATTCTTTTAAAAACACCCCACATTAAGGTGCAATGTCTGGTATTCCAAAAATTCGCACATTCAATGTAAAAATAGATGCAAAGAAACTTTTATAGTAGTAAAACACCTGTTGGATCTAACAGTTTGGCATTCATCTTGAAATTACAGAAAAAAACTGGATACTTTTAAAACTTGCAGCATGTAATAAGCCCACACACAAATACCTTTAGGGTCAACAGAAATTTTATACAATGTTAAGTATTGTTTTGTATTCGGTAAAAAGCTCATCAGAGCTTGTGTTTATTGTTTTATATATGTGCCGAATTGAAATAAAGTTTTTGTATTCATATTCGTATTAGTAAGTGCCTTCAGCCTAAGGCCAAAAAAAAAGTAGGTGAGTTTACTGTCACCCGACCCTACCTAATTTTTACCCCCCTACCCTAAAGTTTTTTAGAGCATTTTCCATTAAGCACTGTTAAAGTCACAAAGCTGCCCCCATAGACTCAAGGTAAAAAAAAATTATAAAAAAAATAATTTCCTACCTACCGACCCTAATTTTTTTCAGCATGTGACAGTAAACACACATACTTTTTTGTTTGGCCTAAGACTATTGCAATGTATTGAAAGGGAGTGCAGTATATACATGGTATACATATACATGTATTTTAGGTATTGGTGTTACATGTACTGATTAAGTCTAAAAATTCCAGAGGAATTATAAGATTTTCTGAAAAAGGAGGTTGTATTTTTTATGTACCCAATGCTGAAGAGTTTTGCAAGATAAGAATCCAACATTTTTCCTTATCTTTTGAAATCTTGTTATTAAATCAATGTCAGTGAAATGATACTAAAGATTTCATCACTCTTGATAACTCCTGTACTTCTGAATGTAAACAGAAACTACCTTGTTTCTAACAGTTTATCATGTTTATCTTTTTTTTAGATAACCCCATAACTTTCTTTTAACTTTTTTCTGTTAATAATTCATAGTATAAGTAAGCTGAATCTGGAATTAACACAGATTTACAAATGAAGAAAAAAATCTATTTTCATTCATTTACTCCCTGCTAGAAAAATGCAAGGTGTATGGTACATGTAATAGCATTGTCTGTCCATCTGCCTGTCAGGTCATAGGGTAGCCATCTATTTTTTTTATTGTTTTAATGGTAACTACATGTACATGTAACATGTGTAAGAAACCTAATTCTTCCTTGTGATAAGGGTCACAGGGAAGTGTTGATTTCTATATACAGTGTATATACATGTATAACATGGAACTTATATTTTTACAGACAAGATGGAATAGCCCCCAACTTTACACAGAAGCCATCCACAAGACAAGCAGATGGTGGTAAAAAGTTATTGTTCGAGTGTCAGCTAACAGCAGATCCTGCTCCACAGATCTCATGGTTCAGAGACGACACGGCCATTAGTGATGGAGGTACCGTATGATATATTTCTAAGCTGATCTTAGTAGAAAATGTGTCTTTTAAATCTATTTTTGTTTCAGTAACGTTATTGAAGGTACATGTACATGTAGTTGTACATGTATGATACAATAATGCTTGTTATCCATGAATTGCAATATGTGTCTGTTCAACAACTAATGACACAAATCATATGTTACACCTTTTATTTTATACTCCTAAAAATAAATGAAAATTGTAGTGAAAACTTAGAGTATGAACATGGCAGCATCTTGTCTACATCTTCATGGACATGTGCATGATATGTTGATTTGTCAGACTTTACAATCAGGTAGGAGAAGACCACGTAAGTTGGTATAACTTGTGTCTCATCCTTTTTGTTGATTATATGTATTCATATGTATTAGCAAATAAAATATGTTTAAACTAAACTACAATCACTCAACGCATAAGAAAGAATTAGAAGAAATGTCCAAAAGATCTTTATCAGAGAAGATATAAAGACTACATTTGAAGTCAGAATTAAGTAAAACATTAAACTTAGAGTGGAGAAGAAAACTTGCATTAAAACATGTTAAAAGTAACAACAACCCTTAAATAAACTTGCCCATACAATGTTCATGATGTTAAACTTCTTGGTATTCTTTGCTATGGATGGGAGAAAAAAATAAAGTTATCCGATTTGTTGAAATGTGTTATTGCATACTATTTTACATCTCATTATAGGAAGATTTAAGATCAGAACAGAGCCTAAGGACAAGAACAACTACTTCATTGTCCTGGAAATCAATGGTGTAACAGCACAAGATGCAGGAAACTATAGAGTCACAGCCAAAAATGCCCTCGGTGAAAGTAACGCTACAATCAGGCTCAACTTTGACAGTGAGTATATTGTTGAACAACTGAAACCCTTTTTAACAGATTCGACAAAACGTATATCTTAACTACATTGTGTACTTTAAACTTTCTTTAATTGAAACCCCTAGACTCGGGTAAAGACACTTGTTTCTATGTTTGCTTTGACAAATTAAAAATTTCGATTCTTCTGTTCAATTAACAGTTAGCCTTTGAATGATATTAAAACTGAAAGAGTTCATATATTAGCCTATCACTTTTAAAAAAATGTTTGAGATATGATTATCTAGCTTGACATGAACACTATTTTTTGGTGTGATTGACCTGTTCTTGTTTTGTCTCTTGCTACAAATGTATTTCTGTATTTCTATAACAGAAGTTAGACACAAATAGACCTAACTTATCATTATGTATCTGTTGTATGTTTTCTGGACATTTACCCCTAGTTCCAAAAATAAATTACTTATAGATATACCTAATAACATAATTTGGTTCCCAATCTTTTCTGTTCATCTAAGTTGATCCTGTACTTTACATGTAGTTTCCCAGATACTGATGATATACTTATTATTAACATGAAGATTTACAGCACTACGAGGTTCAATGTTCTTAATTATGAAAATGGGTCATTTATGATTTCAATAACCTAAACAAAAATGAAAAACTTATAAAAATTCTGAACCCAACTTCAACTGAAGAAATTAAGCCTGTTACTTCCTTTATTAAACAATCATTAGAACTGAGAGAAGGAGACCTGTCATAGATATTTTAGTTGTATTGTACAATTTAGTTATCCCCATGTCTTTACATTTTTTTTTCTAAACATGTTTATGTTTTAAAAAACTGTTTTGTAAAGCTATATTTATAAACAATGTGGTTTACTGTGTTCTTAAATAATAAAGATAAATTAATTACTTATTAAGATTCATATAAATATTACAGTGAGTATGTGGAATTGAATGCACATGAATATGTATATATGTTAGACACAACATAAATGAAAACTTTTTTCAAAATTTGCCGTGGAAAGAAAATGTTGTTATCTGTGTAACACTTAATGACTGATGTAAAAGAATCAACTATAGCTCTTCTAAATGGATAAATAGTATAAATGTATATATTTTCATTCAGTGGAAGGTTCTTCACTTGTTTTTTTATATATGTACATTAATTTGAAGTTACACATCTTCCTCTCAACTTCTCTGGTTTTACTATATCTTTATCTTACTTTTTAATTTTTTTTATTTAAATCTTTTTAGCTAAAGGTAAGAAAAAATGACACATAGTCATATATAGTGTAACATGCATTTATAAGGCTTTCCAGCAAAGCTGACTGACAATGCTTTTCTAACTACTATGTATGTATTTTTAGACCATGTCTTCCATTTCTAAGAAAATGATATACATTTGAAATCCATAAACATCCAGATACTCTTATTAATTGCAAAATGTTTAAGCTTTTGTTAACCATGTTTTTCGTGGATTTCTTTTAATTCTGATAAACAAATGAACATTCTTTTTTATTCCAACTTTTGTGTAATATGGTCCTACCCTCTTTAACAATTATACTATTTTTATTTGTTTTGTTTTTGATTTTAGTTGAATTTTACCTTTTAAAAATCTAATTGTCTTCAACTGACAGCTATTTCATTAACACATGAATTCTACTACTAAAAAAGCCAAAAGCAAATTTTGTTTTTCACTTTATGCTTTATGCCCTGTGTATTTATCTCACATTTCCAAGATTTTTTTACTTTGCATTTTCACCCATTTTTCCAGTACCTTTGATTTATTTTAACTACAGGTATACATTTATTGCTAGTTAAATTTATTGGCCGGATTTCACTAGTGAAAATCCGGGTTATAAATTGGTGAATGTCGGGCGGGCGTGGAAAAAATTTTCGTAACAGTTTTCTCAGCAATTACTAATCATGATTTCAGGTCTGTCGCTCATCTACTTCCTATTTGACGAAATCTGGCCATTTATGTCTTTGACCCATTTTTTTATTTTATGCTTAATGTAGAAATTCATTCAATGATTTACATTATTTTTGTTTTCTCAATAACATTTATTTTCATTTATTTATCATTTAATTTGATAGATAGACACCTATTTTGCCTCTTTGCCTAATTATTTCATTTTGTAGACACGTCACTTTTCAGGGATTTTATGTTGCTCATATAAGTTTGCCAAACAACAAAAAAGGGGTTAATACATGCACAGATATCATTTTAGCATATTTTACCATCATGTGCAGAATTGTGCAATTTGAGATCCTACTTGGGACAAAATCCCTGCAATAAATCTTTATAATACATTGCTTATTACATAATATTTTGCACAAATTATAAGCCAAATCTATTGATTTATTGAAACATTTTCTAAAGATACCATGTCATGTTTCTCAATATCTCAGATTAGGCAAGAATTTTATCAAAAGCCTCGTAGGAATGATTCTGTGAAGATTTGGCAACACTGCAAATCGATCTGGTTTCATCGGGACATATTTCTGTCTACTAAAATGCATATTCACAATGTGGAATTCTTCCTAAATATTTGCTTTTTGATTTAATTTCACTGAAAAAGATTGAAGACTGCTGGCTGTTTTCCATTGTGATTTTTTAAAATTGCCGTTTCTTTAATGTTGGCTTTGCCGTGAACACTTATTCCTTATCTCCTTATCGTCTATTGTTTTTACAAGAAATATACAATATGGCTTTCTTTTAATGACAAATAAAAGTTTTGTAATCAAAATTGCACCTAAGCTTTATAACACCTGAAAAGTTTGGTAGGTTATAATATGAGAAATATATGATAATATATCAGAATTGATGGTAATTGAATAAAAGAAAGATTTTCACTGACCTGTAGTGAACTCAGTTTTAATGAGATTTCTTGCCAACAAAAATAAACATGAGGTATGAAGCAGGTATGAAAATGCTGTAAAAACACTAGTTATTGTCTTGAAACAGGATCTTAATGCTTTTATACATCCTATTGAACTTATAGCTTTAGAATGTGTATGCCTCACCTACCAAAGTAGAGGGTAATGACAGTCTGCACCATTAGCCACTAGTCTGATGCCCCAGACTAGTAAAAATTTGTTCGGACTAGTGAAAAATAGCCAAGATTTTTTATAGACATTTAAGGAAAAACCTTTAAAACTTGTTGTCGGACTAGTTGTTGAAAAAGTTTTTGGTGCAGACTGAGTAATGAAGGATCTGTCAAGCCGCCCTTTATCAGGTTGAATTTACATGCTGCATGGTAGGGCATTCTGTCTTTTGGACATATTCTTGTCAGATATTTGAAAGTGAAATGATCAACCTTTTTATAACTTTTAAGTAGCAAGGATGAAGAAGACACCATATAAACAGGGGCGGGGCACATGGTTGAAAAAATAGAAAAATATAGGGGTTTTTTGTGACAAAATTTGCAAAAAAAATCTTTTTGAAATTTCAGAGGGTGGCCCCATCCAAATTTGCACCTGATAACATTTGTACATGCAACTTTTGAAAATGTTAGTTATTGAGAAATTTTCCATTCATGTAAATATATTTGTAACCTTAGTTTTGTTGATGAGAAACCCTGGGTTAAACTTGTGTAAAAGTTACATTATTTTGCAAAAGAATAGTCCAGAAAGATACATATATCTAAAAGTTAGCTAAAATGTAAACTATGCAGTAGTGATTAAATAAGAATATGTCCAAAAGACAAAATGCCCCATCTTGCAACATTTGAGATGGACGAATGAGTGGACAAACAATTCTGAACACGACAATGTATATGTCCCCACTTTCATAGATGGGGCATAAAAATCAAGCAAAATTAAGTTTGTTTCCAAAACATATTTAATTTTGAATTAAAGAATTGCCCATGTACCGTACCATGTGAATGTTCTAAGGTTACCTTACGATTTTAATTTTTACTAACTAATCCTGACCTGTTTGATATTATAGGTGCAAAAGATAAGGACAAACCCCAGGGCATCAGACCTAACTTTACAACAAAGCCTGTCATTAAACAAGTTGGAGACAAGATTGTGTTTGACTGTAAACTCACTGCCGACCCCCAGCCAACCATTACCTGGCTGAAAGGGACACAACAGCTCAAAGACGGAGGTCGTTACAAGATGGTACAAACAGGAGACAAAAACAACTACAACATTTCTCTGGAAATCGACAAAGCCGGCAAAGAAGACGGAGGAGAATATAAATGTATCGCTAAGAATACGTTAGGAGAAAGTACGGCAACGATAGGTCTTAACTTTGAAGGTAGGTTAAAAATTGTACAACTTCAATGCTACTCCATTTTCAGCAATTACAAGTTGTAGACTCTCTTTTTGCTCATTTGCAGGCTTATCATATTGATATTGAATCTGTCAGAACAAATGGCTTTTTTTTTATATGTATTTATATGTTCAACTATAATTTTCCATACATGTACATGTATATTCTGTTAGACTGAATGAAATTCGTCTGACATCAAATTCACATAGGCACATGACTGCTTTTTCATTGGATATCAAGTACATGTATTACTTTACTACAATGTACAGTTTTATCTTATTTTTCAATTTTAATTTTGTTTATTTTATTCTTTCTAGCTAAAGGTAAGGATAAAGAGAATACTGTTATCTGATAAAGCTTTCCAAATTGACTTACAATGCTGTATTACTTACGGCTTCTTTAACGGCATACTAGAAAACCCGGGATGGGATGGTGGGATGGACACATGGGATGGACCCATGGACCCTAAATGGGATGGACCCATGGACTCAAAATGGGATGGGATGATGGGATGAACCCATTTTGTAATAAAGTCACCCATTCTCACCCTGATAACATTCGATTTCCACCTCCAGACAAATTTAAATAAGGATATATAGAGAGGAAATTGATAATATATATTCGAATTGGGTGGATGTTTATTTTGATTAAAGGCTTTACACCGTCAATGGTCTGTTCAATTTATTAGAGTCACTTATTATGTTTTAGATTACGGTGTTTCGTGAATTTTTTACCTGCGACAAAAATCGACCGCTAGGTATTGGACCAACATAATAAGTGACTCTAATAAATGACGGTGTAAAGCCTTTAATCAAAATAAACATCCACCCAATTCGAATATATATTATCAATTTCCTCTCAATATATCCTTATTTAAATTTGTCTGGAGGTGGAAATCGAATGTTATCAGGGTGAGAATGGGTGACTTTATTACAAACAGATTAATGGACTTGGAGTCCATCCCATTTAAGGTCCATGGGTCCATCCCATGAGTCCATCCCACGATCCCATCCCGTGTTTTCTAGTATGCCTTCTTTAACAAGCATAACTATGTTCATAATTGTTTTTGTGGGGAGGTGAAAAAAAAAGACATTTACTATGTTAATAACAACTTTTATTTCAACCTGGCTTTTATTTTCTGTTTCATGTACAATTATGATTGATATGAAGTTTTCAAACCTATATTTCATTATAATTGCATTTGTACATATTGTGTCCCCCCTTTCCAAACACAGAATCTCCAAAAACTAACTTTATTCAACTGACAGCTTTTGAAAACGAGTAAAAATGTTTTTCCCTATTATAAACATGTATATATTAATATTCCAACTTGCATGTAAGCCCCTAAAAACTAAAATAACTTACTGGTACATTTGTACTCTTTTTAACAGTCACACCTGGGTTCTTATTATTTTTTTTTGGCCATTTCTCATAATTCACATTCTTAGTTTTTACTCCAAAACTTATTGAAATTTTTTATCTTGGTCCTTTTTAGTTAATTTCTAATTTGAATGTTATTTACCTTCATTTGTGTTATATGTCTTACCAATATTTTACTGATTTATTTCTTTGTATTTTAGTCTTTAGAATGGTATCAATTTATTTCTTTTTTCCTCTTTATTATGTTTTATTTCTTTCCCAAGATTTTTTAACTACTATCAAAGAACTAAATTATCATCCATTCTGTACATATTAAGGTTTGAAATTTAAAATAAAACATATTTGAGTTTTTTTTCATATTTTAGGTGCAAAGAAACCACCGTGAGTATAATTTCATACATGTAAAATGGCATAATTGAAATCTCTTCCAAATAGGGAACCATTCTTGTTTTAAAACCTTAGAGAACTTTGTTCAATTAGTATATGAATGTATGATTTTATGTAAGTTTCTTTTACATGTACAAGTTTATAGTTTATGCTGCTTACATTTAAACAAATATTTGAATTTGTTTATATTTTGCCTTAATATGTTCAACAGTTGACTTAAATACCAATGTTTAACTGATTTCTCATACATAAGAATGGATGTTCATGAAGTTTTGTACAAGGACCACTAATTGCAGCAAAAATGATGCAATTTCTACAAATGGGCTAAGAGAGCCACCAGTGTCTTAAGCGACAAATTTGCTTACTTTACTAAATGCATGTTGACAAGTATGGATTTAGGGTAAAATGAAGTTGTAATTGCCATGCATGCCAAATTTGTAATGAAAATTTAGAGTATCTTGGCAAAAAGGCTAATTTTTTGCCACACCCCTAAAAAAATCTCATATTTGGGGGACACATGTCCTTCTGCCCACTTGTAATCATCAATGGCTTACATTTTTTCCTACTAACTATTACAGAGAAGGAAAGGCACCACAGTTTTTAGCCAAACCTGTTATCAAACAAGAGAAGACAAACCTTATCATGACATGTAACCTAGAAGCCAAGCCACAGCCCAACATCAGGTGGTTCCAAGGTGCCACAGAGCTCAAACAAGGAGGAAGATATGACATCAAGCTGACACCTTCTCCAGGAAAGGCAGACAGCTTTACAGCTACTCTTAACATCAAGGTAGGGTTGGATATATTCAAGTTACCATATCAAGGTCCTTTATATTGTGGTCGGAGGGGTAAGTTGGGGTATGTGAGAGATATGACATGAAACTGACACCTTCTCCAGAATAGCCAGATAGCTATACAGTTACTCTAAACAACAAGGTAATGTTTGTTAATTCATAAGAATACATATCATGGCCGTCACATGTTTGAATGCACTGTGTGCCATCTCATCTCCCTTTTTGAAAAAAATATATAGTCTATGTGCTGTTAGACTACAAAGGGGTTTCTATCTCTTATCCGCAACTTCTCCTAGCTTAAACCCTTAAATGGATTTTGATGAAACTTTAACATAGTCTTTTTCATATAATCTAAATGTGCACCTTCTATATGAAAGTTTCATCAGATGATTTTTGTGGGGCAGGGGTGTTTATTTGTTAGCTGCAAAAAAATTTTTTTGCTGTTGTTAAGGATTCTTCGTAGTTGCTCAATTTCATATCTTTTCAAAAAATCATTTAAAGAACACAAGGCCTATTAGAAATGAATAAAAATTCATTTGTTAGTAGTTTATCAGTTAATGTGTTCTTTCGTCTCTGCATCAAATAAAAGTCAGATCAAGGTGTATTTAACAGCTTTTTAAACCAATTTCATGCTTTGTGAAAATTCATTTGAAGTTAGGTTTAATTGAAGAAACACCTTAGTTTTATGGAATATAAACTGTGGGTATTGTAATAACTAATAAAGTTGGTTTACACAAAATTTTTAATGTAAATTTGATGCAAGGTGCAAAAGTTTATAAAATTTTGAAATCTTATCGTACGGTGAAAGTTTTACTTTCCATGTGGTGTCCATTTTCAGGGTTTTCTTGCAATGTATAGATTTATGTGCGGATTCAGATGGGGTGCATTTGGCGTGCGCCCCACTTAAATTTGAAAAAGTTTAATTTTTTGTCATAATTCTTGAATTTCTCAAACAATAACCTTGAGTTTTGAAAATATTTTTACCTTGAAAAAATAGGTTAAAAACTTGCAATAAAGAACTGGTTAAAATCACTTTTCATGAATCCAACATTATGCAATGGTTTTTCAATTTGCTAAAATTTATGCCCATTGATTTATGTATTTTAACAGTTGTTTGTCTGTCTGTCTGTCCCAATATGTATCAAATGCACTTTCTTGACATGCCATAATTCTGGTTTAACCCACCATGTCTTTTGAAATGCCCGTACCAGGTCAGGACCATTGCGATATTCGATTTTTGGTATTTCCTCCTTGTTTTGTCTTTTCTCATGGACATTTGAGATTGATCCTTCAAGTTCAGTAATTTTGTTATAACCTTGATTTGCATTATATCATGTGAAATTAAAGCTTTCATATCTTTATTCAATCAGACCTCCCCTCATTTTTGAACTTGCATCATTTTCACAAACACATGTTGGTGTATCTTTTAATTTTGACTATCTGCACTTTCTTGACATTAATCTATTCTATTTTTTACAACTGTATACATCTTTTATAAACACTTGCTTTTTTTATTTCCTTGTTTTTGAGATGGAACACCTGTATTGTTTAGGGAAAATCCTAATTCATGGCAAATCGTAGGTAAACAGGTGCCACACCTTGCACTTGCACATTTTAAATTGATTTGATAGAGGGATGCCAAATTCTTCAACTGCTTACCATGTGAATTATGTATAATTAGTGCACTAAGTTTTCTGAGTAGTTGAACATTATTTAAGAAGACAAAGATTAATGATTATTGCTTTGAGTAAAACAAAAATTAAGAAAGCAAGAAAATAAAACTGAGTACAAGCAAAAGGAAAATAAAAGACCAGTAAGCAAAAAGCACTAACCTCGTGTGAACCAAATGAACGATTTCAAGATTTTTATGCCCAACTACAAAAGTAGGAAGGCAAATAGTGTTCCAGTCCGTTCATCAGTCTGTTTTCTGTCTCAAATAGGAGAGATGTGGCATTAAGTCTTGTTATTATAAAAAAAAATCCTTAAAATATGCTGTGTTTTGAATCTGTAAGCAATTTGAGCAAAAATTACATTTTTAGATTGTTATCTTAGTATTTAGACAGCCACTTCTACTTAATTAAGTGATTTTCTTGAAACTATTAGTTAAGTACCTACAATTTGCTGATGTATTATCACTGTGTTTACAAATTAAAGGTGTGTTTGAATAATTTAGTTATTTTTGTAGTCTAAATATTTGGCACAATCTAAAGCATCTTCTATTATCTTTTTTCCTGTCTTAAGTACCATCCATTACATCATCAGCTAAATTTCTATATTTAAAGGGATGGTTCAGCTTGTATTTTTAAATACTTCTAAAAGAAAAAAGAAAAATTATAGTTTTGTTTTAACATCTAACATTCACGGAAGATGATTCAATTTAAAGCATTTTTGTAGAAAAACAAACACAGTAAAAATTTTGTAAGATTAATAATAGAATAAGTGAGGTGCATTGACAGAGTACTATGTAGGTCCCCACATAGATTCTACAACTCCAACACTTAAGATCTAAAATTTAAGACAATTTTTATGTACCATTTGAGAAACATTTATTAAAGATCAAGTGTAAATCCAATGAACAATTTTGGAAAACATAAAAAAAATTCCTTACAATCAATTCATTATAAATTACTTGCTGTAAACCACTTATTTTTGTAAATTTCGTGATTTATAGAATTTAATGAAATTAACTTGTTGCAAGTTAATTCATTTTCTTAGAAATGAACAGTATATGTAACAAAATACTTGTGAATATTAATAGCTGCAAATGGCTCAACGTCAAATAAAGTAGTTGCAAAAATATGTTTGTTTACAGTTACGGAGGGCTAAGCATTGCGTGTGAATATTTGTACATCCAACAAAATGCATGTTTAATAACTGCATCTAAAATGCATTTAGTCTATTTGAGATCAGAGATGCTCATTCTAATTAAAATGGGCTACAAACAATATAAAGAGCAAGGTGTATAAAAGAGCTGCCAAGAGGGAAGATATACAATATTTTGCAGTGGTGGATTCAGAGGGGGGCGAAGGGGGTGTACACACCCCCTTTAATTGAGAGATTTTAATTTTTTCTGTATAAAATTGATTGAGCAACTTCAAATTATCATCAAAATCTGACATTTATAGCAATTACGCCCTCTTACACTGACCTCTTGATCTGCCCGTTTTGAAGGCGAAAAGCACCATTAAGCAAAATTTAGCCCTATTAAAACATACACTATTTATCATAAACATTTGCAAAAGATACTAATTTTTAGTATGATTTCTTAATCAATTCAGTACTAACTCCTTTAGGTGAACTTAACTGTTTTGCACTTATCCTTCTTTTAATACACCCAATCAACCTCTGACCCCATGTGAACCTCATTATCATGGCAGGGTGATGATGGGAAATGCATATCTGACCTTGACTTTGGCATTCTTTGACCATCTATGTAAAAGATAAGTGTAAACATGTTTTACATTACTCCCACTCTCCATGTGTAATCAAGTTACAATGCTAATTTCTGGTTGTATTTTTAGTAGATTCACTTGAGGTTCATTGACATTTAAATCATTACTACAAGATGATTCTCTTTTCATTTTGTCCAATTTGGTTTTGTGGTGTAAAATCTACTGCCTGACTGAATGAAAATTTGCCTGTCAGGGTAGAAATTGGTGGGCTCAAATTTTTTTTTAATTTTCAGAAGGTAGAAAACTCCTGACTTTTGATGGATTTCGTGGTTTTCTTTTAGATAAAAAAAAAACTTGAGGTGAATTATAAACATTATTAAGAGAAAATTTGTGTTATTTACCTTTTGAAATCAATACTAAAGAATTTCTATTTAAGAAGGGTATATATATAAAAACTAATACTATAGATGTGTAATATGTATACGTCCACGGTGTGCAAGTAATAGGTACACAACATGCATTGCAATTCTTTCCATGGAGGATTGTAACAGAATGTATTACTTTTTTTTCAAAATCTTAAGTTCTTTATGTCTTGCAATTTCAATATTACGTAAAAAAAAAATAGACCTAGGCATTAAGTACAGATAAATTCTGTGGAAAAATCTATAATAGTAAAATGCATTTTTCAAAATTTGAAATTGCAAAAGCTATTACTGTTTATTGCAATAAAGAACTAGGAATAGATGATCTAAAAAGGTGTTTTCTAGTATGTAAATCAGTTTCATAAGCAGATATGCATAAACCATAATCTTAATACTTTGTTTTATAGCCCTCCTGATTAACTTTATGATATTTAAAGCATACATTTAGAAACTTATCAATATTGTAATGTTCCTGGCTGATGATGATATCTTAAGTGCTTGTTGAGGAGCATAAAGCATGCAGCAATTGTTTGGCAAATGTGATGCTAAAATAAAGTTGAAATTATTTTTATGGGGATGAAAATAAATTTCCTTCTAGGACATTGTATAAATTATGTAAATAGTTTTATTGAAGCATGATTTTCACATTAAAGTTTTTCTTTTAAAAATGCACATTAAAAACCTAAGATTATTTATATTGTTTTAAGAAAAAGAAAAAAAACATTGAAGCCTTAATATACATTGAAACTCATTAATTTACTAAATCAAGCTTTGGAACCCTAAATCAACTTTTTAAAAAATCAACTTAAGTATTATAAACTTTGGTGACCTAGTTCTTAAGCCTTTTACTTTTTTTTTACCAATTATGTAAGAGACAAGGGTATATTGTAATAACCTTTTCCAAGTTCTACTCTTTTATTTAGTAAGAGTAAAATTTCTGTTCCTTAAACCTGCTAGGCCATAGTCGAGTTGATTGTCCAAATCCCCCTTCCCCCTGGACCTTGGAGGAGAAGTCTTAGAAATTTTGACCAAATAATCCTCCTTATAAATTTCTGGATAGAGGTATGTGTACCCATCCCATGTAAGCACCAGACTTTTTTCTCGATGGTTACCCTAATCAATCAATCAATCTTTCCAGAAAAGTCGTTAGTCTATGATTATGTAACTCCGGGTAATAAGATATTGAGGAACCATATGGTATATATATCATTCGTGAATTCTTGTAATTAGCAAGAGAAGCTGTTTTCACATTATCTGAAGATAATTTCTTGTGCATCATTGACTATATCTATAGAATTCCAGTGGTTGATGTATGAGGTTTTTACATTTTATATATTTTTGTCCTTGGATTTAAAAAAAAATAATTATATTGAAGAAAGAGGTCAAAATTGTTGTCTGCCAAAAGACTTATGTCTGATCTAGAAAAAGTGCTGGTTGATTATTGTGTATCTGTAGGTATAAGAGGGGCTGAGGTTCCTCACACTCTAATGATATCCTTTATATTCAACCAAAATTTATTGTCCCTTGCTGCAAGGCGGACAGGGGACAGTAAAATGCTGGTGTGTGTCTGTGGTTCTGTTACACTTCAGATAGGCGGCTCGTTTGATGGGATGCGTGTTCAGGTCTGTCGCTCACCTACTTCATGTTAAATGAGCTGATTTAGAAATCTTAGCTGCACGGAGGGGGACCTAAGAATTCTGTTCTTGTTTCATAAGAAATCTGGCAATGATAAGAATAATAATTATTTACATGTATTTATATGTTAATATTAAAAGTACACTGGGCATGTTTGTACATTTTGTTTATGTCTCTTTCAATATAAATAATTTCTGAATAAAGCATACACAGCATAACCAATAGATTGCTTTGACACTTGTATTGACAGTCAACCACAATGGTCTTTAAAGCAAATGAAATATTTGTTTGTCTCTAATTTCACTAAATATTAATAAACAGCTACCCTATTGTTGTCCTCACCCAAACTGGATTTTGATGTGTTGCCTCCTTTTAAATGCAAAAAACATGAACAAAAGATAGTCTAGGTCTTTTTTGGACACTTAACTTTTGCAAATTTCCAAAACTGTCTACATAAATATCCTAATTAACTAAAAAAAAAAATGAATCCTATTCCAAGATTTTTACATGTGTCTTTAAATTTGATTTCTGCAGAAATACTTGATAAGAGAATGAAATCTTTCCAACAGGCTCTACAGATTGTCTTAGAAACTGCTCAGAAATACAAAAAAGAGCTGTCAAAATGCTGATGTAATTGCTTTCTAGACTTATTTTTGCCAATTTGTAAGATTTGTGTAAACACTAATCTTGGAACATAAATATTAATCAACCTGTTTTTTGCCATGTGTAAATAATATGCAGTAAATCTTTCTAGAGTTCTTAGAATAAATTGACCTTATGTGCACTTGCAAGATGTTCTTGTTAGGTTTTGTAGAATTACCAAGAGTAGACCAAATAGGCCCGGCCTCAGCAAAGGCCACACTTGAGCATGTCTGACTATAGTTTTATTCACATAGGCCTATAGCTTATTTTCCTTTATAAAAATGGGCTTGAACTAAGATTTAGATTTTCACTTTTTAAAAGGATAATGACCTTCTAGAGTCCTGACAGTATTACAGAAAAAGAATTAGTATAGTTATTGCTGTAAAGTGGATTTTTTTTTCTGGCTGTTTTATTTTTGCCATTTTCGCGTCAACATTGAAAATTAAAAAGTTTAAATATATTTGTTTTCCATTGTATTCTATCGACAATATCATTACAATGCCAATTTTAAAATTGCGCATACTAAAATTCAGTTGATCTTACGTGAAAAAGATGATGCAAAAATTTCGTAGTTTACAGTATATTACTTAATTAAGATGATAGACATTTCAAGAAGTGCATAAATGTATGTACCCGCCCTTTCATGATTTCAAGTGTACTATTATATATGATATAAAAACCCATCATTACTGATATTTTTGTATGGAGAGCATTAATTTCTTACACTTCAAACTAATAGTATCTCCTCTGTCTTTGATCTAGAACTTAGATGTTAGGAATGTATATAAACCTTGATTCATGATACATAAGAATTAATATCTAGAAAACTAGCTTTTAACATGCCTTTGTGCATGTTACATTTATAAATAGAGGGAGATCTAAGGACTGAAAGTAATAAAGTAGATAAAAATTATTAATAGATTATGTTTATTTTTTGGCATCATTGTAAGGAGAGAATCTAGACAATGGCCAAGCATGTTACATAACCAGGTTGATAAATTCTCTAAGGTTTCAGGTGTTTTTACCTGCATTGTCAAAGGCAGAAACTATACACCTGGAAAAAAGTTAAGCACCTCTAGACTTTTTGTGCTTTTCGATGATTCGATTCATGATTTTGATCATTTTTTTCTTCAATATATGACTTAAAGGTTGTGAGCTTTCGATTAAAAGCACATTTTCTCCATGAAAAGCGGGAGACAACTCTTCAGGATATTAGATGCCAAACTGGTAGTTTGAAACCAAGGACTCCAGTAGTCATTCATGCTGAAGGTGGACTCACTCGAAATTGACTCTTTGGCGATACAGTATCAATATTTAGATTATGATTTACATTTTTTAGTGCGATTTGACAACTTATTAAAAAGTTTGAGCTTCAGGCGACCATACTTTTCGAAGACCATGTTAATGTACAAAAGCCATCTTTTTTTGCCATGTCATGTTATGTAAATGAAAATGTCTTTTTCTTTGTTACAAACATGCTAAATTGCGCTTAACAGTGCATATTTTCGTTTGCGATACAAATAAACAAAGACTATTATTGAAATAATGGTAAAAATGTTTTTAAAAATGAATGAATTTAAAAAATCATGGGGGTGCTTAACTTTTTTCCAGGTGTATATTCCATAAGGTTCATCAGGGGTACCTGTAGTTTAGTGCCTTCCACTGGACCATAACTCTTTAAGGTTTCTGGTGTTTTTACCTGCATCATTAAAGGCAGAAACCTATCTTAAATTTTATGGGGGGGGGGGTACCTGTAGAGTAAATATTAAACTTGCAAGCTTTACATATATAGAGCTTCGAAATGTATCTTTAGGATCAACATGTCCTTGAAAATGTTCCTAAATTTTTTAACAATGACACCCCTTCCTTAGTTTTAAAATTTCTATATGTGTCTCAGATTTTATTGTAGAAAGATGCTCTGTAAATGTTTTAAGATTTTGTAGGCAATTGTGAAATGGAGGTGGTGGAGGGTAAAAGAATAATCTAAAAGGACTAAAGTTGTTATTCCATCGTATCATACAGGCACATCTAGTTATTGTTTAAAAAAAAATCTTAATAACATAAAAAAAGGATTTATGCACCTTCTTTAATTGAATTTTCCATCCCAGATTTCTTAATGCTCTGTTTTTTGCTTGATAATAGATTGTTAAACAAGATTAAAATTAGCATCAAAGTTCTGTATTTAGAATTTTCATCTATTTCTGTCAAATTGGTTTTAAATGATAATGATTTATAAATTGGCCTTAAAATTTCAGTATCAGGTAAATAAAAATGAATAGTAGTTCCACAGAGAGATACAACATAGTGGAAATACTGTGATGTAGTATTAGTTTACAATTTCCATGTATTTCAGAAGCAGATCCAGGATTTTTTTAAAATGAGAGGGTTTCCACAAACGGTCCACTGTGAAAGAAAGGGGGTTCCAGATCAATTTTAAGGTGGTTTGAAAGTTTCCAACCTTCAAACACCACCTGGATTTGTCGCTGTTTTTAACATGTAAACTATATACAGAAATTTGTAAAGTTTTGAACGGAAATGATAAGTTTTATTCATGGGTCATCAATTATTGTGGTTTGTATGGGAGGCCTTGATCCATGAAATTTGACACCCCACCAAAAGGAAATTTGATCTTGATCTATATGCTGCAGACTTTAAAACCATGAATTTAAGAATCAACAGAAGGATAATTTTTCATCAAACCATAAAAATTTGTACTTTTCATCAAACCATGTACCCACTAAAATAGATGAGTCCAAAGTAACGTTTTGGTTTTCTATCTTTCACAGGACCCAAAGCCAACAGATGTAGGAGCCTTCAAATGTACAGCCAGTAATGACTTCGGAGAATCTAACGCAAATATTACTCTTAACTTCCAAGGTAAAAATGGGTGTTGCCGTTTCTCTAAAGTGAATATAATGACTTGTAGCTTGAAAAAATGCATGTTTTTCGAATCGTTAACGTTGAAATATGCAGTTATGTAATCATTGCTGCTCTTTGAAGATGGTAAGTTTTTCTGTTTGGTTTATCAATTGGGAATTTGAGAATTTTATAGCTATGGATCTTTGATTTGAAATGCAGTGAAGGTCATCTATTATATCATGAATATGGATCTTTGATTTGACATGCAGGTCTTTTGTTATGTACATGTATTTATGCTTAGTATGCACATTATGATTTGAGAATTGGTACAGGTAATGTTTATTTGCTAATTTTGATGCTTTTGATTTATTTTATGCTTAATCTTTCTAAAATAAAGAAATATTTAAGGATTAATTTCTTTGCAGGTAACATGGAATTTTTATATACTACCTATCCACAGACTTTAAGTTTTTGGTCTCCTTTAAAATCAAGATATTCATAAATACCGTTATTTGTATACCATTAAATTTGGTATTGGTAGAATATTTTGGATTAAAATTAATACTTCTTAATTATGTGATGTTTACTTTACACCATGCTTATCAAATTTAGTCAAATAGAAGAACTTCTCAAAACTAGAGACCAAGCTACTTCCAAGACCCTGTCGCATTTAAGTCTGGGGTCGCCATGACTGAATAGAAATTGCACGGTTTAATACATGGTTTCCAGATTGCAGTCATACTTCACTGTAAATTGTCTGCACAGCTGACATCCCTTGTTCATATACTGGGCACTACAGTGCCATGATGCTTCAGAGTGAGCCCTTGGCTTTCAGGAAGATAGATAGATAGATAGATAGACAGAAAAATCAATGAGAAAGCATCTTATTTGCAAAACATCTATGATATGTGATTTGGAAAATTGTCTTGATTTACATTGTGATATATAAAGCTTGCATGATGTTTTTAGATGAATTTGCAAACATTGATTTTAACTACATTTTGCAACAAGTTTTTTATTTGAGCTATTAATATATTTCTTATTTGCAGTGGTTAGAAAAATTTTCGAAATTCTTTTATTTCGATTCGAAAATTTTGGTGAAAAGGGTGAGATCATTTGTTGTGACTAACCTAAAGAATGTTCCAGTCATTCTTCAATATGAAATCTATCCCATAATTCAACATTTTCTCATTCTTCCTTCGTTTCCCAGAATGCAACATTCTTTCTGCCTACCAAATCAAAGTAATTTGTGTATTTTGTCCGGTCCTTAAAACCAAAACTGTCACATATTTTTATATGTTTAATGCTTTATATTACAGCTTTTTCTAAAATTTTTATATGTATGAACATGTTGAATAAAAAAGGATTATAGTTAGACTATATGAGGTGCTTCCTCTGATAATACTTTCCTAATGCTAAGCAAACTTGAAAGCTTTGAATGCATGTACTAAATATACATGTATTTTCATGTCAGTCCCAAAATTTGCTTATGAGCAAAAAGGGCACAAAATTTGTGACAGTTTTAGTTAATTCCAATAATGAATCTTTTCTTCCATATTTTATAAGTAGAGTAGAATATTCTGTATTTATGTCTTAAACATGTAATTCCAAAAATGTTTGTCAGCCAATAGATTAAAATGTTTAAAAATACATGTTCAGTTGCATGCTGTAAAATAAACTGTATCAAAAGACTTTATATTTACATGCTTTTATTAGATAGTTTGTCAATATTATAGGCTTTCATTCATTAGCTCAAGTTCTACACAGTTCATATAAGTTCATAGTTATTGCACATATTTCATTTCAAGTAGCAAAAAACTATAACCAATAATTTATAGCATTAATCATTGTTTGTTTGCCATATAGATATGATAGCATTTATATACAGGAAATGAGTTACATGCAGTTGAAATAAAATTTACATTAGAGTGTGAAACTATATTATTGCATTTCATTAAAGTTCTCTCTTTGCATTATATAAGGGTTATGCAATAGTTGTTAATATACAAATCTAAAAATCAATAAATATTGGCAAAATTCTAGTTACTAATGTGAAGAGAGTTCTTAAACTAGTTTATAATTTATATTCATTTTGCATTTTGATTAATTACTGTAGAAATTCAGAAAAGAATGTAAATTTATATTTTACTGGTCCTTCTTGTAGGAGCTCAACAGCAAGAGAAACCAGAGGAAGAGAAGAGTAAACCAGCTCCAAAACAAGAGGAAGAGAAGGCCAAACCTGCACCAAAACCAGAGAAAAAGGGTTCAGCACCTATATTTGTGGGACAGCCTGAGATCAAGCAGGAAGGGAAAAACCTGGTCGTCCATTGTAAATGTACTGGTGCACCTAGACCAACGTTTGTATGGTCAAGGAATGGACTTCCATTGAAGGAAACTTTCAGAATTAAAACCAGAGTTGTTAATGGAAAGGGAGACGAATATGATCTATATTTAGATCTGATCGTAAGTTTTGTGACCTGTTGTTCATCTTTGTATCTCAAGAATAAGAAAGCAACTACAAAAAAATAAATAAAAAAAAAAACACAATCACTTAAACAAATGTTATACATTTATGAACCAATGAACTCAAAATTACAACAAACATCCAGACAATAAATTTTGTGACGCCTCACATGTGTTTTGTTAGTCCTGCCACAAAGACATTATACCAATATAAAAGACATCCATGCAAAATGGATTTGAAGAAGAAGGTGTTTCTGAATCAGAATAATAAAAGAAAATCACACTAGATTTAAAGACAATAGTTTGTTGTAATTCATCATACAATGTATCCTTTAATATATAACATATAAGCTCTAGTGAGCATTTTACTGAACACTGGTTGTGTCATTTTAAATGTCACTTTACTTACCTAGAACCTATGGTCTTTATTTTTTCCATTACTCCGGTATCTTCCACCATTAAAACTGACCGCACTATATGGCCCAGTAGTGTTGAAAAGGCGTTAAACCCTTACACATACACAAACACATACATTATTTTTCCATTACAGAATGTATCTCCAGCTGATGCAGGTGACTACAAGGTAGTTGCTAAGAATGAATTTGGAGAAGGAAATGCCAACATCAAAGTCAATATGGACCCTCCAAAGTATGTATTGCTTCAGTTGTTTTTGTATTTTGTCTGTTTCTTTGTGTTGTACTCTTTTGATGTTTACTGGTTTCATCTTTGCCCTTATAGATTTTTTATACGACCGCAAAATTTTTGCGATCGTATAATGGTATGGCGATGTCGTCGTTGTCGTCGTCGTTGTCGTTGTCGTCGTCGTCTGGGGGAATTTGGTTTCCGTGCGATAACTTGAGTAAATATTGACCGATTGTTATGAAATTTTGATATGATGTTTGTAATCACTAAAGAAAGGTTCCTATTGAATTTCGGGTTTGTGGCCCCTACCGTTTTAGAAAAAAGGGCCAAAAGGGGCTAAAACAGGTGTATTGACAAAACTGTTGTAGAATGTTTGTTATTCATTCAATTTTGAAAATTCTTTTTTTATTGAACTCATCATTAAATTCTGTCAACAAAATGTGTCAATGGTTTTGATATACATTGCACTGTTTCATTGCTACTGGGGGTCAAAAAGGGGCCACACCCAAAAAATTGACTTTTTTATTTGTGGTCCGTTTTTCAAAATCTTTTTTTCATTGGCATCCTTGTGAAAATCCCTGCCTGCGGTTTTCAATCAGATTTGCAATATCTCTTACCGTTTTTGAGAAATTAGGGGTCAAAGGGGCCAAAAACGCCATTTTTAAAAGTTTGTCAAGGCAAATAGTTCTATACCAAAAATTAAGTTGAAGTGGACCTGCCCATTGTTATGAAGTTTTAATATGATGATTGTAACCACTAAAGGAATGTTGGTTTTGTATTTGGGGTTTGTGGCCCCTACTGTTTTAGAAAAAAGGACCAAAAGTGCTAAAACAGGTGTATTGACAAAACTGTTGTAGAATGTTTATTATTCATTTGATTTTTAAAATTCTTTTTTTACTGAGTTCATAATTAAATTCTATTTACTAAATGTGTCAATGATTTTGATATTTATTTCACCATTACATTGCTACAGGGGGCTAAAGACAGGCCACGCCCATAAAATCAACTTTTTTATTTGTGGTCCGATTTTCAAAATCTTTTTTTCATTGGATTCCTTGTGAAAATTTCTGCCTATTTTAATCTGATTTGCAATATCTTTTATCATTTTTGAAAAATAAGGGGTCAAAGGGCCAAAATTGTAAATTAATACATGTACATGTATATAAATAAGGCTTTTTGTATGAGATGTTGATGTAAATATATATGTGTCAAAAATGCATTTTTTAAGTCCACCACAGGATGCATGCGTCAAAAAGCTTTGTAAGTCCACCATGGGCTTCTTGTGACCAAAGCAATGGACTATCCATATTGGGCCTCCAACGTACAGGGTTCGACTTGTTGCGGTCGTATCATGCTGCGCTCGGCGTAGCTTTTTTTTACATTTGGATGCCCCATTGGTACCTCAGCTTCTTTAGAACATATAATTGTTGTTAGAATAAAAGGTATTGGTATGTGGAATAAGTGTACCTATTTAAATCAGAGACAATTTTAAAAATGCATAATGGAAAACAGACAGCTGCCTTCCATGTGACCAGAGTGAAGCTTTCAGAAATGGTTTTTACCATTTTATTGGTTTCCTTTACTTTGTGTTGCCCAGTTTTATAAAGAAAAATGACATGTGGAATAAATGTACAATTTGATTTAACACAAGGTCCATAAATCAGGGGTAATTTGAAAATCCACAAAAAAACTGCCAATAGCATTCAATGTGACCAGTGGTCATCTTGAAAAAAATAGATTCCAACTTTGATTTATTTGATCTTTATGTATAGATGAGTTTTAGTTTCAACTTTCTTGGGAGAAGATAATGAATATAGAATTTGCTTCTTACTTTCTACATACATTAAGTTATGAACCCAGACTATTATTATGAAGCCCAATTGATGGTTTTATTTTCATAACATAAGGCAATAAAAGGAAAATACCATTTAAAACAACAGCCTGAAATAGCTTGATTGAATCAATTTTATATTGGAGGTCCTTTTTAAAGTATATTTTATTTATATTCAGGGCTAAAGAAGCTCCTCCAGAATTCCTGGGTGTTCCCACGGTGGCCCTAGAGGAAGGAGGAAAAAGATTAGTAATAGAACAGAAAGTTAAGTGTCCAACCAAACCTACTGCCATGTGGTACTTCATGAACAAGCCAATTAAGCATGGTGGCCGCTACTTCCTGGAAATAGCTAAAGATAGAGGAGATGTTTGGAACATTGGTTGTGAAGTCTTAGATGTAAGTGGCTATTTTATAGTACTGAAAACCAACTTATTTTCACGAATTTAATGAAAATTAAAATGTCGTGAATTAATTCATTTTCGTAGTTTAACAGTGTATAACCTATGATTTGCAAATATATAGGAGCAAAATGACCCAATGACTTCAAAGTAAATTAAAGAGAGTGCACAAAATATGTTGGTTTACAGTTTATCATGAAAAAATTTGTGTGGCAAAATATAAAACGATGTGTTCGATATAATGGTGTTGATAGATATAATGGGGTTGATAAAAATGTCCATAAATGCTGCCATTACAATTACAATTATGAGGGTACACAATGACCAAAATTTTAATGTTATTTCCAACATTTCGTGGTTGAAACATCTTGCTTAATGTAATCAATGTAAAAATAACACTTTGATGGATTCTAATTTTAGTGGTTTACAAACACCAACAAAAACCACAAAAATTGATACCCCACAAATAATAATAAAACCACAGTGTACCTAGCAACACAAATCAAAGTAAGAGGGAACTCAGGTTGAAATATACCTGTTGATTGCCAACCAAATTTTCAAACCCTGTAAAGGATGCCAATATAAAAACTTCCATGACAAAGCTGAATCTGTGCTAATCTGAGAGATTGAAAATCCTGTTTTAACATTTGAACAATCCTGGGTTAAACTAAAGATGTTGATTCTAAAAATTACAAATTTAGCACGAAGTAAAATGAAACAATTTTCTGTTATTTTCAGCCCAAAGATTTAGATTCAGGAGAATACAAGTTTAACATCAAAGCTCCAGGTGGGGAAGGCAATGGTACAGCTAGAGTAGATCTCAAAGGTATGTAGGATACGCTTTAAACAATCTAAATTCATTTTAGAACATAATAATTCTACCCCAAGCAAACAAAGCTTATGTGAGGAACGTGTTATACATAAGAATGATCCGTACATTCTGTTTACATATCTTGTAAGGACAACTCCCTCTTTAACCCATTGATGGATCTTTGATGAAATTGTACACAATGAAAGTACATCATAAGAAGATGTGCATTATGAAATTTCATTGCTCTCAGAAATTATTTAGGGGAGATAATTGGACTCAAGCTTAAAGAATTTGATATGAAAGGGGTTATTCTTTTGTGAGCTTGCTAACAGTATTCTTAGTTTTTTGTTGGTTTTTTTTTTTGCAATGAGCCTTAAAGTCTTGCATTTTCATGCTTTAAAAGCAAAAGAAGGTTGGACTTATTTATTCATATTTTTCAGCCTTAAAAATTCCTAAACCGAAAGCACCTAAAGGATTTCCTCCAGAATTCACACAGAAACTAGCACCAAAGGTAAATATTTGGCAGTTAAACTTTTTACCATTAACGCATATGTACTTGTTGCTTTTTCATTGTGTTTTCTTTTGTATGTGATTTGGGGTTTGTCAGTTACCTGCCCAAAGTCGGTGGTTTCCTCCAGGTATTCCAGTTTCCTCCACCTTTATAACTGACCGCACTACATTGCCCAGGTGCATCAATTAGGGTGTTAAACAGCAAAACACACACACACTGCAAAATTCCGTACATGGGAATTGTTCAACTTGTGATGAAACAACCTTTACAGTCTGCTTTTAGCTTTGCTGTGAATGGAAACTAATTGGATATTTCCTCATATTCAGAATCATTCATTTGTTGTATAATTGAAAGGTCTGAATAATATTTCAGGAAGTACTTGATGGTGATGCTTGTGAACTAATGGCTAAAATCAAAGGAACAGAGCCCATAGAAGTAGTATGGTCAAAAGATGGGGAGAAACTGAAGAGCACTAAAGATTGTAACATCACGTTTGATAAGGGCACCTGCAAGTTGAGTATCCCAGAAGTCTACCCTGACGATGGCGGCGTCTACCAGATCGATCTTGAGAACGAGTTCGGCAAGGCAATGTCACAGGCTACACTGTCTGTTGCAGGTAAATGTTTTGATGCTATGTAGTACGGCAAAGCAATGTCACAGGTTCTGCACACTCAAAAAATCTGATGCGCACACGATCATATTTTTGTAGTTCACTCAATCTAGTTAATTATCCTGTATATATATTATAAATATGAGGGATTTTGAATTTAAAGAAATTTTAGCATTTCAAACTCTAAAACATTTATGTTATGACCATTCTCTCACTCTATCAATTTGAATGTTTATAACAGCTTTCCTTTCAAAATCTGATTTCTCTAATTTAATTTTTTTTCAGAGAATCCTGAACTTGAGTTGCCAACAATTAAACCTATGTTGGGTGATGACCCTGAGGGCAAGGTCACAGTAAGTTGTTTATTAAAGCATTATTTTTAAAGGAGGTAAAAAAAAACAATCAGTAATTGGGAAAGACCTCATTATGTTATTGATTATAAATGAGATTGTTACAAGCTTTTTATGCCAAAGAAACAACCTTGCATAATAAAAAAATTACATTTGCCATGCAAATATTTAAATTGCAGTTAATCTTTTGGTTAATTGACACCTTGAATCGCCTTTCATACCTCGATGAAATGTCACTTTAAACACCTGGCCGTAGCCAGGTCATGACCTTACTACATGTATATGCATAACTAAAATTTGTTCTTATCCAGGTAAATTCTCACAATTTGAATTCACATTTGGATATTAATGCGCAAATATAAAATACACCAATATACACCACAAATCATAATGAAAAATCAGAAACAAATTAAAAAACTTTTAAATGTAATTATAAGAATTGATTGTTTGTATTTTGATGTTTCATAGGATAGTAAAACTGTTGACCAGTCGCACATTTTTAACATGAAGGGCTAGTGTGCTTCATTCAAAATGTGCTACGGTCAACGGTTTTACACGCCAATGAAACATCAAAATACAAACATTCAATTCTTAAATGCACTATAAAGCGATTAGATGAAGTATATGTACATTTGACCCAATCATTTAAAGATATGTACTACTATAAGCATAGTATTTTTCTGATGTACTAAATTTTGCTAAATTTGCAGTTAAAAAAAATGAACAGAAATAGTCATCAGGAATATGCAATTTTATATGTAAACATAATAAATGAAGACCTTGAAAATTGATACCCAAAAATAGCCATTTGGATTTAATATGCGAAAATTAATACGTTTACAGTGTTTCAAAAAACCAACATCAAAATATGTTAAAGATGGACCAAAAATAAATGGCTTTTGTTAAATGAAAGTCTCAAAAATATAAAGTAAAGATGATATAATAAATATAATTTTAGAAAATTCCAGAAGAACTTCAGCAGCTGGCACCGAGAGGAGCACCAGCAATCAACGTACCAGATGAAGCACAGAAGAAAATGTCTAAAGGTAACCAGTTCTAGACGTGAAGTGTCTTTCTATAGATAGAGTTCTCAGTTCTAACCATCTTTCTTCAACGTAAAATACAGCCCATCTTATGTATAAGGATACTAGGTTCAAGAAACGTCTTTTGTTGATCATTTAACAGTTATTCCTGGCACTCTTAGATTATTGAGGCTTCCAGTTTGGTGGTATATGTTCTTGGATGTTGGTTTAAAGGGAAATAACATCTTCAATATGAGGTCAAATTAAGCTTTGTAAATTACAAAAATGATTTGCTTCTCTGTTTGTGGTTAGTCAGTTTCCTGTCCATAAATGATGGTTTAGTCAAGGGATTCCAGTTTCCATCAACTTACTACTCTGTGTGACCCATATACCAGTTTGTAAAAAGGGGCAATAAACCTCAACTGTGAAATATTCATTGATGGATCTTCTTTGTGTCTGGAAGATCATAAGTATAGGGGCCACCAATTAATTGGTGGTTTTGATTTCTTTAACCAGAGTCTATAGAGTAGGAATTCACAACTTAGTTTGCTAGAAGGTACACTGGCTTCTTAGAAGGCACATAGAGGATGCTACACTGCACTAGACTAATGCTATCTTACCTCCGCAAAATTTTAATCGGTCAAGTTTTAAAGAACAAGCCCATAGTACATCTAGTTTTTAAAGAATTCTAACTTTGTTTTAATTCTTTGCATGATTTTTTTTTATCTAAATTGTCTAACTTATCTTTTTTTCTAAATTTCTTTTCTTTTCTTTATTTCTGATATTTATAAAAACCTTTTTCTATGATTTCATTATAATGTATATTTATTTCTACAATATTAAGTTAACATATTTTCTGTAGTGCTAGTATTAATTTTCACAGTACACTTGCACCTTTTAATTTTATAGTTGAATATTTTCTTTGAGGTCACCTTAAGAATGAAACAAGACAAAATATCTTCTTCAATTCACTATTTGTACTTTTGAAAATGTAAATTGTTGCAGAGAAAAAAGGCAGTGATCTTTTTCTGTATTTATTTTTTTTTTGTTTTTTGTCGTTGATTTTTTTATTTTTAACAAGCAAATTACATTTTTATCTCATTTTCAGTATTTCATTATTGAGGTGATCAAATTTCAGTTAACAATTAGATACTTATTTATTTTTCTTCTATGTATGGCTGTTTTATAATTATTTGAAACAAATTTCATTCATATTCAATATTTTCTCATAGTCATAGTTTTTTTTTAATCTGCAATTTGACACACTGCTATCAAAATTATAAAATAAATAATTTTAAACATTTTTTACTCCAAAAAATGATGTCTACAAAGTATGATACACATGTACATTGCCTTCTATTACATGCATTAGATAATGAGAATCTGTTGGACACATTTGGCAAATTGATCATGTTTTTTATACTGTCCAGTAATTTTAGATTCCACAGCTACAAATTAACAGCCTTACATAGATAAAGAATTCTTTTGTTTTCTGTAGTTTCACTTTAGTTCTGTTTCTTTTTTTTACCTTCCTTGATTTTTTCCACACCTTTCGATGAACAGAACCTGAAGAAAAGAAAGGGGCTGCCCCTCCACCTCCTTCAATTGTAATTGGAGATGAGGATGAAGGTAGGGTCATAGGTCAGAAGGGGGAATAACTCATCAGATTTGAAAATAAGGGGAGACAATCATTATACATTATGGCCTTTGGCTTGTCTTGCTTTCTGAAGAAATGTGTTGGTCCTGTCTTTTTCTTCTATTGTTTTTATATACTTGCTTGCTTGTGATACTTGCATGATGTATGTATCTTTATGTCTATTATATATTTTATAAATGGTATCTGTTTTTCACACAGGACATTTTTAAGGGAGGTCATGCCCAAATTAGGTAGTTATATTATATGAGGGATTGGTTAGGGGAAGAGAGAAGGAGTTGAAGGGATAGAGAGGGTCCGGAGAGGGGGTTGAGTGGGTTGGAGCTGCACAGAAAAGCAGGGTTGAAATAATACCTATGTGTGGGAAGCACAAATTAATGGGGAGGGATCCTCCTGTAAAGCTCCTCCATATATAAAACATGGAGAACTAACCATTGTTACTATCAATAAGAAATATAGAATCAAAGGAGATCACACCAAATAAGCCAAAAAACAAATAGAAAATATCATGAAATAATGTAAGTCCTTTTGCTGATTTTAACAGATAATAAATTTATTCGCACTCCCCCTCGGAAGCAAAAAGTTTACACTAAGAAGCCTACAACCATATTAGAAGAGGCAGGTATGTATGTTTAGTCAATGTTTATAGTCAACAGTGTCACAATGTACCAAAAAATGATAGAAAATTGAAAATTAAAAGCTTCATATATTTTGTAGAAAAAAATGAATATCTTTGGAGGACTTATTTAAAAAAAAATTAAACAAGCATTAATGTTTTCCCAGATAGCATTATCGTGTAAGTTTTGAATTTGAAAAATCCACTATGGAGTATTGGGAGACGTTGTTGGGAATCCATTGTTTTGGTGTTTTCGAAGATCAATGTTTTCCTGTTTAATTCTTTCTTTAATGGGAGTCGCTCCAACCTTTCAAAAAGCTAAAAACATCTTATAAATTACTTTAATTATGTAAGGTATATTGTAACTGCTGACTATTCATGTATATTTATAAATGGAGGCATGACTGCAGTTTGCTGAGCTTTTGCTATGTTTGCATGGTATATGTCCCTAACTTATTTATACATTATGTGTCGTACAAAACATCAGACATTTCATTGTTGTTTAAAAAAAATTTTAAAAAAATTAATTCTGTCTTAAAATTTTCCAAATAAAATGTGAAAATAGTAAAAAATAGATTTTTTCTCTTGCTTAAATGTGATATTTTTATATTTATTAATATTATTCTGATTCAGGTTTTATTTCAAAATGTTTAACGGTATAAAAATTCAAAAATTAATTTAGATATTTTTTGAACTGGGACATTTGTCATGTTTCTGTTGTCATAGCAACTTCTCTCTATATCACCTTTGCTGTTTTTCTTTTCTCTTTTTAAGGTTTTTACAATTTCACAATTTTTACCAATTTAACCATTAAAGAAATTGAATAGAACATTTGCATAGGAAGGAATCATTTAAGTATTTTTTTTTTAATTGTTTAAAACATTTCCCTTTAAAATCCAGTAATTGCTGGAAATTGAATAGAACATTGGCATAGAAAGGAATTATTTAAGTATTTTCTTTTTAATTGTTTAAAACATTTCCTTTTAAAATCCAGTAATTACTTGGTTTATCTAATATTTTATAACAGCTGAAATTTCTAAACTTGAAAGAAAAAGGAAATGCTGAGATATGTCATGCATATTTCTAATAGCTTGTACAATAATAATAAGCATAAATAAAATATCTATATAAACATAAATATTGCTTGCACCTTAACAGCTTTTTCCAGCTCTCGTATAAAAATGTAAGTGCAAATAAATATTCATCTATAATATGTCAACTGCTAGAAACGCTCTAATTGAATATGTAACTGCTTCTATAAAAGTATAACCTAACAATAATGAGAATGTAAGAATCATATAGAAATATAAAATGTAAAACTATAAGTTTTTTAGTCGTGTAAATATTTTGTTTAAAAATAAAATTTCACATAATTTTGTTCAAAAATTTAATTTATTTAACGAAACGCCATGATAATTTTTTTGTAGAACGAAAACAAAATTTTTCTAAAGAATACTCAGAAATGTTAGAAAATAGACAAGTTCTTATAATTGAAATAAAAGCCAGGAATGAAAAGGCTTCGATTAAAAAATTGACCTTCATTTGAATAAGAAATTCATGATTCATCTGTAACGCTAAGCTTTTTAACATAGATGTAAAACGTAATACACTAAGTCACTGTGTAAATGAATGCTTCAAGTAGAAAATAGACAAATTGTCCAATCGTAATTTAGTGTTAACCATCTAAATTTAGATGCCATGAATGAAATAAAATAACTATCTTCAAATAATTTTAAAATCATTTTAACAGATGCACAAATAATTCATATTGGTGTTGTAGTCTTAATGTAAATAAATAATTGCATTTTTTTGGTAATGATATTTGTGAGAGAAACGTTTTTAAAAAATGTTTGAAGGTAAAAGATTCCTTTTTAATTCTACTTCAAGTTTTTAACCTTGGTTTAATAGAATTTGAAGAATCATTAATTTAAAACATATGTATTAGTTTTTTCATGGCTAAGAAAATGCTCAAGTTTTTTCCATTGTCAATGATAAACAGCAAAGGGTGATAACTCTTTTTGATTTGTTTTGCCTCCATTTTATTTTATTTTATTTTTCATTCATGACAATGAATTCTGTTAGAAATATAAACAATATTTATTTTCATGTAACTATAAAAAAGATTAACTTACAAAATGTAGAGTTTTCTTTCAAAATTTTTAAAAAAATTGGTCATGAATGAAAAATTTGTTGCCTGACACTGCTCATTCCTTATAAAGATGGCCTTGAAGACGGATTTGACACTGATGATGATTACAGACCTCATATTCCTCTTATTATTATGAATCATGGTAAGTCTGAGTCACATAAATCCAGGTTCTGGTTGGCCTAGTGGTCAAAGGTGCTGGGTGTGGTATTGTACATCATTGGTCACTAGTCATCTACCAAGGCAGGTGAGAGTTTCAAGTCATGATTTGTTGTGGCTTGCAAATCTGTATACTGTTAAAGGGGATAAATTTTTGTGGTTTAAATTTCGCGTTTTCAGTACCAAATTGCATTCACGAGGTTTTATTTTCGCGTTTGTTAGATCATAGAATATTGGGTCCTTGTAAATGTAAATTAAGCGAGGGGATATTTTCATGACTTTGTTATGATCGCAAAATTAGTGAAATTAAACATCTTGCGAAAATTTCCCCTTTTACAGTTTAATAAGTTAACCTGCCAAAAGTTGGTGGTTTGTTCCGGATGCTACAGTTTCTCTATATTTTAAAATTTACCATCTTGTATGACCCATATGTTACTTTTAAGTGTGGAAATTGTAATTGGGGTGATGTTTTAACAATTTTGTAATGGCTACCCCTTCGTGTGGGAGAAAAGCTCACATCTTGTCATTGTTTGTATTCTTTACCTAAAGAATACACAATTCACATGGTGGTTATTTTTTCAGTTATTTTTAGATTGGGAAAGAATACTTCCCATTTGAAATTATTTTTGCTTTTACAGTATTAAAATGTATTTTGAATCCTAACAATCACTCACAAGTAGCCTCTTGCAGGTTAAGATATAGGACATTGCAGGACATTATAGCTTTCGTCTGTTATCTGTCTGTTTGCCACTGCATATTGAAAACTTTATCTCTCTTCAACTTGATCCTTATATGTATTATTGTACAACCTTAATAATGTCACTTATGTATTTCCTCATATAAGAAATTATAAATTTGGAGTCAGTTAAAAAGACACAAACACACACACATTCAAAAGGAGAAAAAGTGAAGTCAGTATTTCTCAAAATACCAATTGAAATAGAGCAAAAAGGTTATTCTACAGGGTTCCCACTCCATCCTTGAATTTAAGGAAACCTGGAAAAGTCCTTGAATTTCATTTCAATGCTCAAAAAGCTGGAAAAATCCTTGAATTTTACCAAATATCCTTGAAAAACCCTGGAATTTTGTAATATGCAAATTTGTTGACTGTTTGATAAAAAAAAAGCTGAAAAATATTGGATTTTTAAAATTTTTGTGGACTATTTTAATCCTTGAAAATGACCTCAATACCCTTGAAAAGTCCTGGAAAAACCCTTGAATTTTGTGTCTAAAAATAGTGGGAATCCTGATTCTAGTAGATGAATTCTTGGTAAATGTAGATTTGTATTTCATGTCAACATTATTTTGATGTCAAAATTGATTGTTAAGCTTACGATTGCATTTGGTTTGAAAAATATCACCCTATTTTTATTCTGAGCATTGACCGCATGGGATCTTCAGCCACATAATGCTCATATGCATTTGCATATTAACTATATTTAAATGCTGTTTTGCTATTTTCACTGTAAAACATTTTCAAACATTTGCGCGCTAAATTTGAAATGAGAAAAGAAATATCAGTAAAATGATTCCCAAATTTATTCTGCAATGGCAAAGTCCCTCATGTGTTATAAAACTTCCCGCCATTATTTTCAGCCGATGTTGAGTATGAAGATGCAGGACCAAGAAAAATTTCAGTCCAGAAAAAGAAAGATGGACCTAAAGAGAAGACAATCGAAGGTCCAACTCATGCTTTGGCCAGGAAACCAGAAAATATAACAATCGTGGAAGGTATAAACATGTTCTCTCTGTTACCTTCCAATTCAGTAATTTCACACTCAAACCACGATATTAACTTACCGTATTTTGCTGTGTATAGTGCCCAGTATTTTACAATTCTTTCCTGAATCTTACATATAGGGGTGTGCACAATACATCCCTATATGAGATTTTCAATGACATGTTAAACAAGAATTGCAACTGAATTAAATATTACTGTAAAAAAATTATTCACTGAAAATTGAATTCTCTATTAAAAAAATGAATAGAAAGTTTGAAGCTGAAATTGTGAATAAATATTGTTTCCTAGTGAAAGAAAAAAAATCTTTTTTTTACAAATTTTTTTTTTCTATCAACATTCATGTACAAGTCAATATTTTGTTCTCAACTAAGGTGAAGATATCAGAGTCACCTGTCCCCTCGACCTCAAAGAGGGTGTGGCCGCACCTACTATCAAATTCTTCAAAGGAAAACGAGAGCTCAAAGATGATACTAGAACTCGTATCATTCATAAGGAACAAGGATCTCAATTGAATATAGCCAAATCCAGATTTACGGACGAATCGAAGTACACAGTCATTGTCGAACAGGAAGGGGTCTCTGTCGATCAAGCCACATTTAGTGTTTTTGTTAAAGGTTCGTTAACTGCAGTGATTGTAGATCTAGATTTTTTTTATCTTTTTGCAAAGGGAGGTAATTTTTTCATCAGCTGTTTTGATTGCTATTTCAAACAGTGTTTTGTGCCTACTTTGTAACCTTGATTGATTGAAGCAGTTTGATAAGAATTGCCTCCCTTTGTATTTACATCATTGCAGCATTGCCATAAATAATGTCCCTGGCGTATTTAAAATTTCGATGTAGCTGCAGACAGCACATTTTTTTTGCAATTTTGCATATTTTTTTAATTTTAATGTTAAATTTTTATCATTTTTTAGCACCTGGTAAGTGAACCTCGAAATCATGGAAAAACTTTGAATTTTATCTTCAACAGTTGCCCATGATTTGAATGCCGTTTTAATAGTTCTAGAAATTGATCTTGTCATAAAAGATCAAAATAGCGCATAGCGGCTTTAGAATTGCATGCAATGGCCAAACAAAATTGCATGGTGTCCATATATACACACTTTACCTTTGTCTTTTGACTTTGCTATAATTTGTAAGCTTGTGTGCAAGCAAGCTAAAAGTAATTTTGCAAAATCACACACACACACAAAATAAATTGGGCTGCTGATTTAAAATACATTTTTGCTGCTCTCTGCGACCCTTTACAAAAGCACATTAAAAAGTATTTAGTTTTACATAGCAATAAATTATCAAAGCGCAGGACATTTCTTTTATAATAAGAAGCATTCTCCTTTTGTTAAAAATTGATATCTGCAAAAGCGCTGATGTCTTTTAAGTTTCAAGCAGCACAATTTGCAAAAATTATGCATAAAACCTTGTTTGGTCTTGTGTCCGCATAGCACCTTCCGTGTGTATACATAACTTTCATATGTATATCAATACATGTACGTGTTTGTGAATTGCATGTTTGTGTGTTAGAAAATGAGAAAAAGCAAATGGCACAAGCAGAGCTGCAAATGCACTGACACAGTAATGTGTCCTTAACCTTTCAACTTTGACCTCCATGCACCAGCCATCAACTTCACCTTGTTGACCTTTCACACCTGTACCCTGTTTGTGTGCACCAATGGCCGCAAAGCGTTCAAGAGGCGATCAATCATCTATGGCGAGCAAATGGAGAGCGCTGCTTAAGGCATTAAGGCAAGTACTTTGGTCAAAAGTAGATAGAAGATGGAAAGGCAAATTTTTAAATATGCTTTTACCTTTTTGAACCACGTTAGAATCACATGAGTTTTATTTAATTGGAAAAAATATTCTTTTATCAATTAGATTAGACAAAGAGTGTCAAATTTATTTAAAATTCCCTTAAGCCAGCGGGGGTTCAAAATAGCATTCGTAACGAAAAATCCCTGACTTTTTGGAATAATTTATGAAAAGTTCACAGATAACATAAACAGTTTTCAATTATAGTAGATGTAAATACTGGCAGGTCCAGGACTTTTTAGTTAAAATTTAAAAGGTCCAGAATCAAAGATTTAAGGTCCCGGATGTCAGACAAATCCTGATTTGAGCCCTTAGCCATTATTTAAACCATGTTGATAAAGCAGCTTGAAGTAACTGCATATATATTTTGGTGGGGAGTATCATTCAAAAGGGAAGAAAACCTTGTGGTCATTTAAATGAAATGCAAATGCAACTATTTTAATTCTGGCCATAATTCTAAATTTGTCTAAGCATTAGCTATTATAATTGTCAAAGATACATATTCAATTGCGCAAACATCGCAGCAGCTCAATTATTTAGATTTCATTGGAACCCTTCGTGTAATCGAACATTACATATCATAGTATATGTTGCAAATGGCAAAGCATTTTGAAGGATCAAAATGATGATTTAGCAAAGCTTCATATTTAAAACATCCTTTTCTTTTCAAAATCAATTCAAAGGTTTATACTTTCGTGCTTTAACCATTTCATTTGCGGCTTTTTGGAAGAAATCAAAGGGATTTTAAAGAAATTTTCATGCGTAGCCTTTTATAGTCACTATGAACACCCCTACTATTGCCATACTGAGATGAACTTTGCAAGTTCTTAATGCATTCATTTTTCATTCAAACGGTCATTATATTTTCAACTACCAAACATATGCATCTCCTCGGTTCTTATTGGAGACAAATACCATATAGCAGGTTATTTTCTCACGGTGTTATTTTCGCAAGTCGACAGAAATAGCGAAAATAAATTCTGCAAAATTATCTACTTAATGCAATTCGTATACACACAAATTCACAAACCATGAAAATAAAATCCACAAATTTTTTTCCCATACATTATGACACCAAAACTGCGAAAATTAACCCCTGAGTAAATAGGTCGCTATACGGTAACATGGAGAAAAATGAATGACACACTATCACAAAATGAACAATGATATAAAACAGAGCAAAAGAGCAATTCTCTTTATACCATAGTCACAGAGTGGCCATCAGTTTTAAACAAATACAGGTTAGATTTTAAAGTTAACCATTAAAAAGACCTTCAAATGGAGCATATTATGCAGATATTGTTAACTCAACAAAAACAAATATTACCCATGTTATTTCAATCAGGGAATTTGCATAACAAGGCCCTTTCAGATTTTTTTCATTTGTCTTTTCAGCTTCTCTGGTAAGACTGTAATGAAAGTTATTCAATCATAATAACTTGTTGATGGTTAGGGTGTCTTTTATTGAACATGTTCAAATGAAAAATAAAACAAACAAATATAAAAACAAAACAGAAAACATGACAATATTATGTTTATCCTCTAGTTCAATTTTCGTTTCACCCATGATCAGTACCATCTTCCATTATTTCAGATCCTAAAGATTCAGCCATGGACTTTAGATCTCTACTGAAACATAGAGATCACAAGAAGGTCAAGGATGATGATGACGATATCGACTGGGGTTCGCTAAAACCAGGTTTGTTATGATTAAAGTTTCTGTACAAAATGGAAATAGGTAAAGAATGGGATGTGGAATAAATGAAAATTGCAAATCATTGATAAAATAATAGCAAGTTAATAATCTGGGATGGAAAACCTAAACGCTATGTATAAAAATTGTCAAGTTATTTGAAAATTGAAGAAAATATTCAATTTTTGATACTTTTATGTAAAATATGGCCATTGAAAAATGATGACAAACAAGATTTTTATAATTTGTCAGCAAATTGTGTAGTAACCCTACTACATGTATTACACCAATACAATATGCCTATAAAACTATAGAAACAGCAATGTTTTCACAGTTTTCCAAAATTTTATTATCCTCTTCTGTAATATAATAAGTTTTTAAGTGAACTATTATGAACATTTAAATGTTCTTTATTTCAATGATTCCAGGTACTTAGAGCCCCTGACATTTCACATTAATATTATTTTTTCTCTGAAAACCAAAGTTCAATTTTGAACTTAAATTTTTGTCAATGTTAGCTCTGTAAGTTTTTATATATATTTAAAAAAATAAGTAAAGATATTCTGGATACTTGTATGTGAACTTTTTAACAAACTGTTAAACAAAACACACACACAAATAAAACAGCTTTATGCATTTTGAAATATAAGTTTTCAAAAAAAAAAGAAGTAAGATTTGTTAAAGCAGTCCCCATACTATTGGTGTGTACACTTTGGTCTAAGATATCAAGGATAAGAAAATGAAAGGCACGCTTGAAAAAATATTTGAAAAAGTGTGCATATTATTATCAACATGTTTTAGGTCTGTTGTCATAAATGCCATTTTAAGATAAAAAAAACAACTAATTTTTAATATTCTAAAGGAAAGCAAACACAGAAATGATAAAATAGATTTAGTACTGTTGTGTAAAGAAATTTATTTCTTTGATAAAAAAAAAGAATCAATCAATGTTCTGTTATAATATGTTTGCTCTTCTTATGTTTTAATGTTTCCAGGGCTAACCTAATGCACTGCTCTCTTTCAGTGGACACCCCTGCACAACCTCCGAGTATGTGAAGCAACAACGTAAAAAATAACCCACTCCCCAAATCACGCTCATTCCACATACAGATCTAAATATTATCTCTAAGCTTTGTTAGAATTTGTCAACACTTTGAGTTAATTTTATGCAAAATTCTTCTATTTCAAGTTATTCATGCATTTTTTATTCAATTTTACAAAATTTGACTTCAATACATTACTGTAAACGTAGTAATTTCCGTCGTGTGCTAATGTTAGCTAAATTAACAGTCAATGAAAATCCATGTAAAATAATACATATGATCATGCAAATACATGTACTGTATGTACATCATAGTATGATAATTGAAATCCATGAGAATTTATAGCCTCAAACTAGACATTTGGTTTGAATTAATGAAAATTAATAGGTTTACAGTATTCTCATTAACATTTCATGTATTTCACAAGTACTACAATAAGAATTTTATATTTATTTTTTGATAAAATAAAAAAGCACAGACAAATTTACTTTTAGAAAAAACACCATGTTTTATTTCAATAATTTCTTTTTGCTGAACTTAAATTTTCTCAAATATTAAAAAGTGTTGGCAGATTTTGACAAAACTTTGTGCTAATTTGAACCTGTATGATAGTGAGCAATAGCAAAATCTGCATACAGCGCTGTTTTTGCTGTTTAAATGATAGTCTAGACTAGCTGTAATTTTAGGCATAGCTTATATAGCACAATATGAAAATCATTTGTAAAAAAAATCTGTTTTATATAAAAAATCATTAGAAATGCTTTTACATTTGACTAATTTTACATGACGTGTTAGTCAGCACTGGTGTAATTGAAAAATTAATATTTCAAAAGTGTCTCAGTTGAAAAACAATATTTACTCTCATGTATGTTCATACACTTATTTTGATATCATATGTTTTAATGTAAATAAAACAATTTGACACCAAGCTCAAGTAAATTTTGGACACTTTTTCCTTGTATTTTATCCAAAGGCCATTTCCTTTCATTTCAATAATGTAAAACAGCTTGGAGACTTTCAATATGATAACTTACTCGTAGTTTGAACTCTCTAAAGACTAAGTGCTCTATGCTAGTGATAAATGAATTATTATTACAGCTAGTCGTGGTTTTCTTAGCGTTGCGCATTCATACCATTAACTGTATAACATTCCAGTTGTGGATCAAGAAAATGGGGCTGTAGGGTTTTTGATGGGGAGGGGAAATGGGGGATGTCAAAAAATTGGCAAAAACCTTTTCATTGTTTTTTCTTGAACCACTACCATTTCTAGATCTGTCTCTGACATTATGTCTTAGCAGTAGAACTTAAAATAGATCTTACTAACATTTTAAATGTAGGGAGTGATTAGAAATCAAATAGACTTGCTCAAATTATTTAGAAATTAGACAAAATTTTCCCTTTTTGGATTAATAAGATTTGAGCATGAAAATTTTAGAAAGTAAGTTTCTTTTTGTGGATTTCAAATTAGATTTAGGAGTGATTCTAGAGTGAAATTAGAATAGAATTATTTTAATTTCTTACATATTTTGAAATTTGAAAAGTTGATATATAATTAAATTCTGTATACATGTAAAATGCATTTTCATCTAGTTCAGTTTTCTTTGTGGCTATAATTATAACTGCCATGTTTGAATGCATGTGTATTTATAATTGTTGTTTTCAAAGAACTTTGAACTGAGTCAAGTTTTGATGAAATGCCTTTTAATAATTTTTCTATGCTCTAAGGGAGATAATTCTTGTTGAATGTTCATCATATTTTAATTTTGTGTTAAATATATGTAATCACTGTACAGTATATATGTGTTTTTATTTAATGTCAATATATAGAATGCTTCATTGTTTGCAATGTACGTGTCATTCATAAGAATTGGTCATATAATATATGCAATATTCTTTGCAAACTGGTCACCAAAGGCAATTAAATATACATGCATATTAAATTTAATTTCTAATTGTACAGTTCATTTATGTACAACTGTAAGCGCTAAGCCGATTGAGAAATTGCTGCAACTTTAAAGAAGGCTTCTTCTTTCATATAAATTTACTTTGCGCACAAGATGCATTTGAGCTAAGCATATTTTTAAAAAAAAAGAATAATTCATAGTGCTCGCATCAAAAAGCTCATTTTTCATGCCAATTTGTTAATGTATGCAATGCAAGGCTAAATTTTTTATTTCACAAATCTGAAAGAAAAATATTCTCTTACTATTTTCTTTTTTGTATCTCAGTTAAGAAGGAAAGACGAGCCTCTTTAGTCGACACCATGAAAGAGCAGATTGCAACATCGGAAGAATCCAGGGTACGTTTTGAATTAAACAAAAAAAGATGTTGCTATTAATTTAAGGTTTTATAAACTTCAATTTAAATGTTTTGATCATAAGTCTTTTTCTCAGTTCACAATTCAGAAGCTACCTTATCTGTATTTAACTTTGAAACTACATGTAAAACTGTTGTATTTCATATGCTTTATGTGTTTCATATTTTCTTAATCTTTCCATACCTGCTAGGAAGGGTACACATTCAAAATTTTTCATCTATTTATCTATTCTTACTTTTTATTTTACCTAAGGTCTTTTGACTTTTATATCAAACTTTTATTCATATACATGTATTACAACATGTTTAAGTTCCGATTACGGATGCAATATCACTGATGGGACTATAGGAGAACAACAATTAATCAAACTTTTTCAATAAAAAATTTAACCATTTCTCTGTCACTTTCTTGTTTAATATTTATCAGCATAAAACAGGGTGTCAAACCCTGTTAGATAAGTAAACAAACATCCTTTATATACTTTCATTTTAAAAATCTAAAAGTAAGACCAAAATCAATTGATGATTAAAAATGTTTTAACAATTTAGATGTTTTCATAACAATAAAATACAATTACTTTGATTTGGTTAAAGTCCGGAAGTATTTGTTCATCAAGACGTAGCTCATCAGTGTATGATGTTGAACCTTCCCATAGAATTCAGCAATTAAAACAAGATAATTGGTTAAGGAGACTTTCTGTATCGTCCACGGGGTCTGACCTGCAACCTGAAGTACCAATAAGAATTCAGCCATTCAGACGTGATAGTTTATTAAGGCGACTTTCCACATCCTCCACTGGTTCTGATATCCAATCAGATTTCTTTCATGTTCAACTGCGTCATCGGGAAGAAATTAAGGCAAAGATTGTGATTTTGTAGATGGCTAGTCATGTTTGTGTAGGAAATGAACAATGTTTGCTTTTTTGGTATTAGGCAATTAGGCATTATTTTTTTTAATCCACCTTGACCTTTCTTCAGACAAAAAGCTATCAGAAACCTAGGAAAATATTTAGAATATTTTTGAAAGAGTTTTGTTAATCCTACGACTGCTTTATATTTTAGCAAAGTTTTTGCAAGTTGCTGATTTTTTTTAAAATTGTTAGTTGCTTATACACTTATAATTAGCAAGAGAAAAGTTTCATTTAACTAGTTTAAACAAACTGATATTTCCAGGGATATGCCTTTGATTTGATAATTGCTTTGCTTTAGAAGATGATTGAGGCTTGCATAATTAGTTTTAATTTAGAAAAATATAAATAAATCATAAGTGTACTTTGTGCACAGGTAGGAAAATGTTTAACATTGCTTCATAACTGCATCTGTCAAACTTTGATGAATAGGAAAAGTTTTTATTTATGTGAATTTTATATTTCCCCAAAACACATTGCTTTCTTTCATGAGGCAAGTTAGCTAGGCCTTACAATGCAGGATATCTAGATTTTAATATTCAGACTTACAATTTTTTCTTCACAGCCTGAAATTGAGTTAAGGAATCGTAGAATGTCTTTGAGACATAACGTAAGTCCAACAGGTTCCCTGAATTTGCCCACTCCTTAAATTTCCAGAATACCAGAAATACATGAACATATTTGTGTGCTATTTACCAATTTAAAAACAAATCATTTGTTTTTAAAAAAAAATCTTGTGTTAGTTAAAATATTTAAATTGAAAAGAATGCACGTTTGTTGCTACTGTGTTTGTTTCAATGCAAATTTTACAAAAATCTATGAAAATCAAAAGATGTACAACTAGGAAAATTCTAAGTTCTTTTATCACACAGATTTGTTCTATCCTATATTTTCAATAGATCAAGCCCAAGTACTTATATCCAGGGGTTTAAAGACCCCCAAACTTTTAATCATGTACATCACAATTCTACCATGTATCACACCATCTCACAAACATTCATTTTGCCTTTGTGTTGTATTGTTTGCTGTCTTCCTCAGTGCACAGTTTTTTTTTCACATGTCTAATGCTATCTATGATATAAATTTGCCATTAATATGATGGTGTCATCTCTGCGTATAAAAGGCCTGCACCAACTTTCATAAAATTGTAAGTGTAAAGTTTCCCGTTAAATTTAATTGTAATTTGCAAGATAGTCAATTGGCTTAAATAAACAGTTTTGACAAATTTTACACTTACATATTTTTATGAAAAAGTCCAAAGGTTATGTTCAATTTTGTTGAATGTGTATTATTCAACATGTGATGGTTAGTATACCAAGAGTCAGTTATTCCCCTTGTTTTACCCTAATTATCCCCCTTGATTACCCTGTACAATTTTGTATATTTTTAGCCCAACATGATGCAGGTAAATTTTCCTTGTTGTAAATCTGTGAACATATTTTAATCATTAGTAATCACTATCATGATAATGATTTGTTCGATTAATTAGAAAATAATCATTTATTGTAGTTCATTTCATTAACATAATAACATTATTAAAAATATTAAAAACTGATCTAATATAGTAAATAAAATTTCTGATTCTTGGAGGAGTCTTTGGAAACTTCAAAGCAGGTGAAGTTTTTTGTGGCATTACAATAGATGAATTTTCAGTAAAACACACCATTTTCCATGATCCGCCAACACTTAAAAAATATTGGATTTACCCCAAGAGCAGATATTTGATTAATAAAAATTTTAATTGGAGGCTCTGACCCCTTTTTGGTGATTTTTTTCCAATGTTTGACGCTAGATATAAAAAATGGAAAACCTTCATTTGTAATCACTTTAAGAGAAAATAGATGCATTGAATCGGTTGTTTTGAGTCCTTTAATTTTCATTTTGAAATGAGATGTTCAAGCTTGACCATGTCAGTAAGGTTTTGAAGGTTTCAACATGTATGGTGTGTTTTGTTTTATATCATTTTGTAGAGAAAGTATAATTCTTAATATAAGCATTATTTGAAGGTTAATTCATTTCTGAGGTAGATCATTTGTTTTTCTAGATTTTATTTTTATTTTCTAGAATATTTAAATATTTTAGTTACTTTAAGTTGAAAAGATTGATAATCAAATACACAAATGTTTTAAAATTATTTATCCTTTTCCTTGACACAACATTTTCCCAGATTTTGATTCACTATTCCAAACCACCAATTTACCTTTTATGATGTATCCCTAAAATGCATGAACCTATGATTCAATTTTATTTGTTGTTGAATGTTACGTTAATTATTGAGCGTGAAGATCTTGGGCCACTTTTGGTGAGTTAGAGGGCCCAAACTTGGCAAAATGTTTGGATCTGCCACTGCAGCAATATTCACAAAAATTCGTAGATGTAAAGTCAGGCGTAACTAACATATTACAAGTAACGTTTACGAACTTATGTGAATAAGTGTCCTGGTGAATTTTCCTAGTGTCTCTGACTGCACAGTATAGGTATCAGACTGAAGCTTAGGGCTTCACTGATCTTTACAAAACTTGGCAGTAGTGTTTTACTAGTAGGAATAATTTACAAGCTTTTGGGATTTGGGTGATAACAGGTAAATTTGAAAGGGCATTAGTGGTTTGGGATAGTGAACCAAAATTATATATGAATCTAAAAAATATTCAGGTCAGTCTTTTCAATTTTATGGATCAAGTGATGAGGAAGTGGTATTTATAGACTAAAAAGTTGAATTTATTCCTCAAATAATTTTATTTTTTCAAGTCTCCTTGGTTTTTTTTTAAGGAAAAAAAATCCCCACCACTTGATTTCATCATAAAATTAGGGTATGACCACTATATATCAGTATATCATAAATAAACAAAAACCATATTATTGCTTGACCTTATTGCACTAAACAGAGAGACTCGGCCATGGCATTGAGAAAACAATCCAGAGATAATTTGGAGGTAGAGAAGGCCACGGTCGATAAACTTGACGCTTTGGAACAGTCTCGCAGATCGTCAATGCAACAATATCGCAGGCCATCTCTGGTAGATGTAATTCCCGATTGGCCGACCCTTAAACATAAAGAGGTCGTGAAAGAGGTAGACGTCAAATGTCTGTTTTCAAATACTAACCAGAGACAACTTTTCTTCCTTTCGAGGCTTAAAGCTTCCATCTTCAACCTTCCATTTTTTTGTCCTACTTTGGTTTTCTTATCCAAAGAAGAAAAGTTGTCTCTGTCAGAATAAAACTAACTCAGCACCCAAACTGTCTGTGTTTACATGTTTTTATTTCTAATTCTTATATTTTATTTATCTTGTTAACTTTTATTTGTTTCTGTTTTTTTTTTGGGTTTCTTATAAATTTTGTTTATTTTCAGCATGTTATTTTGTTAATTTATTTATTGTTGTGTTTGTCAAATCAATTAATCTCTTCTTAAAATTGGTCTTATATGTAAGTGGCAGCATTTTCTCAAACAAAGTTAATGTTATAGGAAAGCACCTGAAAAGTTAAAGGTATTAGAGGCTTTTGTAGATTATGGTTATACACCAAATTTGAATAGGATTATTTGTATGAAAAAAAAATTTAAGGCTTAGAAATGAGTCCAAATTATTTGGAAAGAGTAAAGAGACTGCTAGTCATTAAAAGTAGAAGCAAGTCAAAATGTATTTGTACAAAATTAAATGCACAGGATTAAAAATCCTTTGTGACAAAGCCTTAAAGTTGCAAAATAGATCCTTTAAACAATTTAATTGAAAGACAGACGATATGGTTTGATATACAATGTAGAAGCAAATCTAAATTTGTTCGTCAAAATTTTAATACACATTATAAGAAAAGTTAGTGGCACAAAACAGATTTTTCAAACAATGAGATTGTTTTTAAATTCTGGAGTTAAATTTTATTCAATGAAAAATCCCAAGATAAAGGAAAAACACTTATTCAATGAAAAATCCAAAGATAAAGGAAAACACTTATTCAATGAAAAATCCCAAGTTAAAGGAAAAACACTTAGTACATAAATTTTAGAGAAGTTAATTAGATATTCTTAAGAATAGTTTTAAAAAATCAGTTTGTATTTATTATAATTCCATAAGATTTGTTGATTTAAGCATGAAATACAGTATATGAATGTTTTCAATGTAGGGGCTAGTCTAAAGTTGCTGTGGTTTTTGTAGGGCTAGATGTTAAAGTTTTATTTGGTTTAATTTCAATGTGTTTTGCATGAATTGTATTCTTTTTTTTTCTTTCTGTAAGTTTTATCAATAATTTTATCACTATTCAAGTCACATTCTAATTTCTTTCCATTTTATGCACAAGTAATATTCATTTATTAAACTTATCTGAGTTCTTTATCTTCTGTTTTAAGTTTTCCATTTCCTGTCGTACCAAAGCTATTCAACTAATCTGTCATGGATTCAAGGATAAGAAAAATGTTTCTTAGAAAATTTAAGCTTGTGCCTGCATTCATATTTACTTATATCTATATATGAGCATGATTTAATAGCTACTGAAAAAAAAAAGCTGTTTGGCATGTTTTTTTAATTTATTAACAAATCTTCTTGAAAAATTATAAATAAAAGCGCAAGAGAGAACAAAAATAGCTTTGGATTTGATTTTATGGTTGAACATTACAATAACCAACGGCTTCATATACAATTCAGGTAAATATTAATGACAGGCACAAAACTTGAATTTTAGTTGAAACAAAGACACTGGGGCCAAGATCTAGAGCCTTAAATCTCATTAATATATTTATACTTCTGTTTCCATAGAAACCTGATAAATATTTGACTGACATTGACGATGTCAAGGCCACGGAAGGAGACAAGAAGGCCCAGTTCGAGGCAGAATTTTGTAAACCTAATGCCAAGGTCAAATGGTTTAAAAATAAACTGGAAGTATTCGCTGGACATAAATACCACTTTGAGAATGACGGCAATCATTATCGTCTCGTTATCAATAACGTCAAACTGGAAGATGGTGGCAAATATACCTTGGAGTGCAATGGTGTGAAATCTGGTGCTTGGCTTTATGTGGAAGGTTAGTATGATAAGTTCCGTTTTAAGATTAAAAAAAATATCTTTATTTCAACTCCAAGCAAACAAAATCAGAAGACATAAAGGAAGAGAACTAAATGAATGGAGGGAAAAAGACAATACAAAAATACTAATGAAACAACTCTACTGCAATCAGACAGGCAAGCTTAAGTAAAAATTTGAGTTAACTCATGTGCTATGGAAGGGTAAGCAGTTCATGTATGTTCTAACACACCAGTCTTGTTGCCAATGATCCATTAAAGGAGAGTTGCATGAGATTCTTGCATAATTGCCTACCTTACTACCAGTTCTCTTATTTGCAATGAAAGTTGAATGAATTCATATACCATAACTTTACAAAACATTCAAAGTAAATTGCAAGTTCCCTTCCCTTTTTAAAGTATATTTGTATGTTTCTTCTTCTAGCCAAGGCCCCTGAGTATTTGTTTACTCAGCCACTACCAGAGAAATACTCTCAGACCAAGAGAAAGGAAGCTAACCTGGAATGCTTTGTATCTGACCCCAGGGCAAGGGTCAAATGGTTCAAAAACGGAGAACCTATTGAGGTAAGCATCTTCTGTGTGTTTTAATAATGCTTGTAGAATTAGTACTTTGTAGTGAATGAAATGATTAGGATTCAGATTTATGTAGTAGATTTGAAAATTAGATTTATTGTAGAAGCTTGTATTTGTATTATTAGAGGGATAATAGTTAAACATAATGTACCATATATTATAGTAATTTGATTTTATAGCAGTTTGTAGACTTCAGAAAACCAATTATAACAAGGGAATTTGATTGTTAGCTATAAACCATAACTAGTAAAGCATAGTAGATAGAAAAGTTAACTCCCGTTTTAACTATAGTTCATAATTTTCACTATTGCTATTTCAAATATATTTTTAGGTATTAATTAGACTGTCATTTTAAATGCAAAGAAAATATCTGAAAAACATTTTAAAGTTGTTATATCTAGTGTAAAAAAATAATCATATAAATCTTTGGTCTGTATGGCAATTAATTTACATAAACTAACAAAAACAGCTAATTTTCTGAACATTTTAGATTTTTGGCAGAAAATTGTGACTAAATGCTGAATCTGACTGGTTTTCTGTTCCATTATCACTATTTATGTAGTCAAAAAGTTGATAATTGTATTGGAATCTCTTTTGTTTTACTGATTCTTTATGCACACGAGTCGGATGAGAATGGTCCACACTTTGATGCAAGAGTTCTCTTTCCTTCAACTTTGTCTTCTTTTTCTCCCGAAGTTTTTGAATGCTTGATTGATGAACATTGTTCATCCCATACGGCCCATCATCGAGGTTTGCCATATTAAGACGATTTGTTGTTGTGCGTGTTTGTATGTTTTTCATCCAGGCTGGTATCCTTGACCTTGGAGAATCGTACATGTTAGGCAGAGTTGTATCTGCTGAGTTTGGTCGGACATTTTGATCGATATATTGCCCATTTTCAAATTTCGGCAAGTGGCTTCTTTTACTCTGATGGTATACCCTTGGACTTGGTCTCTGTTTTGGTTTTTCACCAGGGGTGGGAGACGACTTTATAACTCTAGGTTTTATTTTTTCTTTCTTGTCTTTTTCCATTAAATGTAACTTTCCAAGATTTTTTATTTCAGATAATGTTTCCCTAGCTATTGGTAATCGTTTCCTAATTTTCAATTTTACACTTGATCGACTAGCTTCAGCAATCCTAGGCATAAAATACCAGTACAGAATTGTTAGGATACAATTTAAGCTTGATTCTGAAACTTTCCAAGCATTCCAAACTGTTTGTTTTATCTCCTCTGCTGTAGGATTGTTCGTGATTCTAATTTTATCCAGCCATCGATTACCAAGAATAGAAAAAGTTTCAAGGTCTTGAGAGGGGAGGAAAAATATAGAATTTCTACAACTCACTCCAGATTCATATAGAATTGTTTCTGAATGGTCCTTAATTTCATTTCCAGACATAAATAACCTGCTATGTTTTAGAGGGTACCCTGTTTTAGATTCAATCTTACTTTTAAAGCTAGATATAGTTTGATTGACTTTTAAATATGTTTTATAAATAACTCCATCTGGAGCATGAGCAAACACAGGATATGTTTCTAATTTTAGAGACAGGGGAATTTCCAAATCAAGAATAGCATTCATTAACTTCATATTGTTTGGAAGCTTTTGATTCCCAATTGTCAGCTCATAAAATGATGCATTAGGTACTCCCATTTTTTCAAGCTTTCTTTTAAGACCTTTAACAGTTTTATTTGCAGCTATTCGCACATTTTCAATTATACCGTTTCCAATGCTAACTTTAACAGGTACCCCAAATATTAAATCATGATCCATATGGGTCATTACGACATTCATTGTAACAGTGTGATTATGCTCAAGTATTCCTATAGGTGTGGAAAAATCCACCCTTTTCCCGTCATTGAACAGTCTTATCAAATCTACAGGAATGTTGGTAATCCCATGAAGCATGAATGCTAAGATCGACCAACGATCATATGGAGAAACAGTCACTGAGTATTTTTCACCAGTCTCAGATATAACGTTTACAGTCTGATTCTGCATGTTGCTCTGATGGACTACTGTGGTCAATGTTAATCTTTCACCTGTGTGAATTCCCAGGTATGCGATACAGAAATCCCAGTTGACAATTTTATTCTCATACTGTAACATGAGCACATGCATCGGGACGTAGAGCTCATGTAACCCAGCATCTTCTGGTCCTTGTGAACTAAAGCAACGATTAAACACAGTATATATGATATCCATTCCCGTACTACAAGGGTCTAAATAAAATCGGTATTTCTTGCCCCAGAATGTTTCAATGTTTATCAATAAATCAAAATGAGCCTGTATCATGACATAGATAGTGGTGTTGAGTTTGATTCGATACTCAAAAAGTCTCCTGTCATTTTCAAGGGCTTTGTTTAAATACAAGATCTCTTGTCTTTCAACGGGAATACCCTTCTGTCTCTTAACTAGAGATTTTATCTTCCTAACTGTCCATGATAAATCAATGTCTAGAATGAGCTTGGTTTTCAATTGACTGATTTCTACAGTTATTCGAGCATTTTCTTGTGGCAGGACCATGACCACCGATCCTGGACGTATTGTAAATACAGATTTCAGTGGAATAGGTGTCAGGTGTCCAGGGGTTAGAACCATCAGCCTGTGCTGGAAACGTTGAAATCCCAAATGTTTCTCAGCATACTCTATTACATTGTTGACTAGATTCCTATCAGTATCAAAAACAGCAATGCTGTCTTGTTTGGCAAAAGACCATAGTGCTACATTTTGACCTTTTGTGGGGTGAAGGGTCAAAGGTTTCTCATCAGGGTCAAAATGGTCATAATCAGAGTCATCATCCTCTTCAGAATCTGAAATTCTCTCCTGCATTTTGTGATGTTGTCTCTGAAGATGAGTATTGTGTCCAGGTCTCTGAAATAGGAATTTGGTTTCATTAGGAAAATATCGAATTAGTTACCAAGGGTTTTTCTTTCATCAATTATGAATTTATATCTTTTTTAATCCATTTGAAATGATGAGAAAATCTCAAAAAAAATATTCATTCAAATACTTGTATTGCTAAACTTAAGATATGCATACATTTTTAGACCAAAATAAAGGAATGCACAGAGTTTGTTTGTCCCTTTGCAATTGGATCAAAATTCGCATGTTGAAAACAGTCTGAATCTGCTCACTTCATGTGCTGATTACATCATTTTATAAAAAAAAAAATAATTCATTCAATCAATCTTCAAAGTGTTAGACAACTTTCAAATGCTTTATGTTAGAACCATTTCAAAAAGAAGGAATGGAAAGTCTCTTCAATCAATAGAAGTATTAGTTGAACAAAATTTCTGATTTACTTACATGAATATGAATAGGCAAAACTTTATCAGAATCCCTAAATGGTCCACTAATGTGAAAGTCCTCCATAATTCTTTTGTTTACTGAAACCATAATAAAGAATCCTATGATTAGGCTCCGTTTACATATTAGAAACCAGAAATAAGATTTAATAATTTGTAAAATTGTTCCAGATCAATTTTTAGTTCATCATTCGAACTTTTAAATAGGTATATAATGGAATTGGTTTACAAAATCCATTTAAATCGAATCATATATAAGTGGGTTGTTTAGATTTGAGAAATAATTAAACTTTTTCGATTCAGATAACACTTACATTTTGTCAAATTGATAAGGGTTACAAGTTTAATATTGATTGCAATAGTGATGTTGAAAAATTGTGTTTGTATTAAGATTTTTATGTTGCATAACATGAACATTAAAATGCATTGACATGTTTTACTTTTTCAGTTATAATTATAGTTTACTAATAAATTCACTGATGTCTGAATATTATTTTTTTAAATATATATAAAAATACATGGAATTTCCCTTTATTGGCTAAAATACCCTTTCGTTTTAGACAGAAATGCAGAATAAACAAATTATTCCTAAGATTGGCATCTAGTGACATACACTGTATCGGTTTATACTCTGAATTAATTTTGAGGATATGATGTTTTTGCCTTGTACATTATTTAAGTATAACTAAAACATCTTTACAAATAGCCTATATTTAAATGTCATATAAAGATAATGTTACAACCATAATCAACATTTCCAAATATTACTTTCTTGGAAAAAAAGAACATCCATAAAAAATATTTATCTTTTATGTCAATAAAAAAAAATGTATTAGATTTGTTTTAACTGAAGTTCGTGTATTATTACCAATTACCCAAAAATAGATGCAAGTCTTACCCTAACGAGCCAAAACATCCCTAAAGTTTTTCTGTCTTTCACATTCCCAACTCATTTTGATTTGAAGAAAAAGAATGTATTCAATTTGTTTAAAGTAAAGGTACATGTATGACATGTAAAGATAACTTTTATCCTAAAATGAATAGTTGAATACAGATCTTACCAAAACATCCCTAGAATTTTTCTATCTGGCATATACCCAACTCAATAAAATTTGAAGAAAAAATATATGAAATTTGTTTAAACCAACAGTACATATATTGATAACTTTTACCCTAAAATAAATACAGATTCTGCCAATACATCCATTAGAATCTCTCTCTATCTTTAACATTCCCAATTTATTTGAATGTGAAGGAAAAATATATAGAATTTGTTTAAACTAAAGGTGAATATATAAATAACTTTTACCCTAAAATAAATACAGATACCAATACATCCATAAAAATCTCTCTCTATCTCTCAATTCCCAATTTATTTGAATGTGAAGGAAAAAATGTGTTAAATTTGTTCAAATTACCTGAATAAATCAAGTGCTATCTGTCGTGTCCCAAGTTATTACTGATAATCCTCTCCAACACTTATAAGTCCCGATGTTTGTGTCGCGAAGATTTTCATCCAGCCAAGCTACGGAAAATGTAAGAATAAATCTTAAGTTTAATTCCATGTTGTCGTCCAAGTTAAATGCATTTTAAAGTCTAGTTAAACATAAATTGAAGTTTTAATTTAATAAATTGAAAAATTTGGCACTTGAAACATCCAGGGGAGGTAATGCATTTTGCTTGTTCATTGTCAGTCGTTGACAGATATGCTATTTCCCAAGCAACATGCCATTAAACAAAACATGTACTTTTACACACAAGTAATGATATTATTGAATTTTAATCCATTTTTCTTGATGTCACTATTAAGAAGTCACTGAAGTTGATCATAAACAGCAACATTTAATAGAATTTTTTTTGCAGTTCTTGTGTAAATGTCCAATGAAATGAAATGAATCAAAATTTACAGCTGTTCATTTATTAATTTGGTATCCAAAAGAAAAATATCACTAATAGGAAAACTTTATGTTCATCTTATATGTTAAACTATGACATTATACAAGAATTATAAAATGTGTTGAATTGTCAAGATCATCACCAAGATATTAAACTAATATTCAAATTATCATGTGTACAAATTGAATAGAGGTTTTGAAAATTAATAAAGAATACATGTAAACTGATGATAACATATTCTAATTGTGGATCTTCTTAATTTAGGGCCAATCAAAAGGGTTCATCAAAATGAGATTCATGTCTTTTATAACTGTTTCAAAGCCAATTTGCAGTTACTTTGTTTTTAAATTTACGCATAATAAAATGCAAATCTACAAAGTATTTTTGTAATTTTTTGCAAATCTTAATATTTATTTCCCTTAAAGCACCTCAGTCTAATTGGAATAGTTAATTGAATGTCAATAGAAACAATATATAAAGTTAAAACAATATTTTGTAATGAGATGGTGAACAATGTAGATAGATTTGATACTTTTAAGGTTCAACAGCTATCTATCTGTGTTTCTATGACCCCAGCAAATTTACACTCAGGCACGTTATTGCCAATATATCAATGGAATTTAAATCTTTAAATTTGGTCATAAAGTTGAGATATTTGATATCTGATGTATTATATTGGGCTCTATTATAATTTAACAAATTTAAACAGATCAATTTAATTTTTTTGCATGGGTGGACAGTAATTTGTGATTTGTTATTTTTATATTTAAAGAAATTTATCTTGGATATTGTGCCTTTTGTGGAGATAATAGAAAATATGGTGTTTAAAATCATATTTTATTAAAGTTTTGTTATATTTATGAAAAAGGGTTTCCCAGCATTATATACTGCTTGCAAATACACATACTGTTCTTATTATTTCAAATTAGTCCTTTTATTTCTATAAAATAGACAAGACTATCTCCAATAAAAGAACAAGACATTGTGTAATGATTCAGTTCTGTTACAGAGTTGTACCAACTGTGTTTGGCATTGCATGTATGGCTTTGTGTGATATTTCAGTTTGTCTAGTTGTTCCTGGTTTCTCTTAGGGATCTATTTCCCATCATTTTACAGGACACAACAGTGGCCGATCCAGAAATTTTAGAAAAGTGGGGTCCCTTCTTTAGACATGCTTCAATGATTTTTTATATATCCATTTTTTTTACCAAAAGGGGGAAGTCCTCTTGCCCCCGCCCCCTCCCCCCTGCTAGAACCACCTCTGTTCCATCATTCTCAAACATATCATAACTACTTATCTACCAAATATTTGCCTTTATTACAGATACCACAGAGAGGTACCCCAGAGGTATAAAATCTTTCAAATTTATTCCCAATCCTAAGATACACATTTTTATTCAGTTTCTAATACATGTATATTGACCATGTTGATTACACTTTCTTTTCAATTACTCCCTTGTTTTTAAAAAAGTTTCCTTTTAAATCACAATTTTATTAAACCTGTGTTTAGGATTTGTTCATTTATTAAATGCACATTTTTTTACAGATTTTTTGGTTTAATTATTATTTATTCACATTCATTAATTAATCACACAATCTTTAAAGAAAGTCAAATTTGTCTTTTTAAGCTTGAACTTATGTACAATAAAATTCTTTTTACATGTTTCTTTCCGTCTTATTAAGTTTTACAATGGTTAATGTTGTAAAAGTACTGTGCAAATTTTCATATAAAAGAATCATTTTATGAAATAGCTACATTTTTCTCAAATTTTACTATTTTAAAGATTGTGAAACCATCCCATCCTCCAATAATGTATTAATTAGAGTAAAATGTTATTCACATATTTATACTTTCAGTTTTATACAGTTTAATTTTCAGTAGTCCCAGCTTTATTAAAATCTTCCAGATGTGTCTGTTTAAGTTTAAAAGAATTAAAATTTCAATTTCAACAGCAAATTACACAGCATGTTTCATACTTATTTTAAGCTGTATGTATGAAGAATATTAGATGATAATTTCTATCTATCTTATTTGCTTACATTGTGTATTACTGATTTTAATCTATGAGAAGAGGCTAATTTTCTGATTGGAATCTGTTCAGTCTTGGGCAGTGCCAAGAAATTTCTTGTGATTATCAATTTTAAGTTTCCAAATTTCAAATATCTTGAGTCTTGTTACAGAAAATTTAATTTTTTTTTTGCAAATTAAGGACAATTTGATCAAGATTTCAGCATTAATTTGTGTTAAAAACTGGTTACATACTAAGATTTATGAAAATGTAATTCCAAGAAAACTTCTGTATTAAATTTTTTGAATGGCCTCAAAATCTTTTTACAAATTTTATGCACATTGTTTATCATTGAGAACACTTCAACTCAGTATTTTGGTAAGATCAAAGTAGCCAGATTATTCTATCATTACAAAATGCAATGGCTTCAAGTCAAAGTGTAATATTAGGAATGATGCAGTATTTAGATTCATAGCAATTGATGCTAAAACGAGTACATAAACTAAACAGTGCAATATATTTTGGGAAATCTTGTCGCTATATTATATAGTTCAGTTTGACAATAGTTAAGTGTGAATCAAATTTATGCTCTGGAATAACACTAGCTTCCTGATATCTTGGAATTACCAGTAGACGTAGATTATATTCTTGGAATAGAGTTTTTGAATTCAAAATAGCTAGAAATTGTAAATTCATTTCTATAGACAATAATTAAATAACTTTTTAATAGTGCTCCGCAGTCTATAACTTTTTAATATAATCTTGGAAAAAGCTGGTACAAGAAGTTCATACCTGATGAGATTTTAATATTCTGTTTGTGCAGCAGTTACATGAATTCTTGAAATAAAAAAAAAAGATATTTATATCTGTCATGTCTGTGAAATTATGTTTAAGAGTTTGCAATTGCAAATTTGAAAATCTTGGAATATCTTGGAATTCTTATGTTATTTTTCTACTTTAGTACATTGCTGGTAAAATGGAGATTCAGCGTCGCGAGAACCGCTGTATTCTGAGAATTAAAGACTGCCAACCAGAGGATGAAGCTGAGTACACATGTACCTGTGGAGATGCTAAAACTTCATGTCAATTCAAAGTAACAGGTATATATATATTATGTACCTTTTATAGTGGTAGAAAGAGAATAGGGTATATGATTGATATTTTGCTATGACAAAGGATGATTAGATCTCTATAATGAAACATGACCAAAATTGGTAAGCTTTACAAAAAGGAGAGTATTTACAAGTATTTGTATGCTTTCAGATCAGAATTTTTAGGACTTGTGTATAAAAGTTTTATTTTCTGTCTGTCCTTGTTCCAGCTCATGTTTACCTTGAGTTTATCTTTCCTTATAAGGGGATTTCTTCGAAATTTTTAGTCAGATCGCCATGAAATTTTGTACAAATTAATCATAATAAGGAAAGTGTAATACAGCAAAAAATTATATTATTCAACCCCTGCAGTGTCCTAAAGACAAAGTTTCTTCAATTTGCCAAACCAACAAAAGTCGAGGTACATGTAGTTTGGGTCCGTCCTTCTGTCACAAATCAGGTTTACCTTTAGGTTTAAGTTACTTTTCCAGGAACGAAGTGATATGTAAAGTAAAGGGGGGCATGTCTTCTTGAAATATTCTTGTTTCATTTTCTTGTCTTTTATTATTTTCCCTAACAGAACCTGAATGGGACTTTATTAAGGGGCTGGATGATGTTGAAGGAGTGGAGAGAGACAGAGCCATATTTGAATGTGATGTCAATGACCCAGAGGCTGAGGTCAAATGGTTTAGAGATGACAAGGTAGGTCAAAGGTCAACAGTTGAAACTTGACTTGTCTATAAGTCAGAGGTCAACAGTTGAACTTTCAACTTTCATATTAAAATTTGTCTTTAAGGGAAGACACAAGCGCTTATATCAATACAATGTTGACATGGACATCCAGGAAGTTAACAGTACAAATGGATGTGTTTTTCCTTCACATAATTTTCCTGTTAAGCACCATACACATCAAACAGACTCCAAAATTTCACACAAGCAATGTTATCCAAAGCAAACCAATGATGCACAATCCATTTTTAAGTTTCAAGAAACAAACCTGACTATGCCTGTACCAATTACAGTTCACTCTCATTTTTGTCCCATATACCATTAGTATTTGTTAATGTAGTCAGAAAATGAAAGCTTGAATTTTAAGTATGTAATAGTAGGACGGCAGATCTGTCTTTAGAGGGCGCTTTATCGAACACCGAGCGCGTGACGTAAAATTCAAAATGTCGACATCAACAAAATAGGCTACCAGTTGACGGAAATTAAAAATAAATGGTCTTACTGCATATTTAATACGATTGTATGATAATCAGTCTACTCTGTAGATGTTCAAGATAAATAGCATTCATACTTTTAAACGAAAAACGTTCTTTTATTCAAGTGATTCACTTGAAAAAGCGAGACTTGAGGCTAAATTAGTGTCAGTCGTTGCGATAGAAAAACGCGGATATTTTTTTTAAACGGTAAATATGGATGATAAAATTTTACACAAAGGAGGGAAATTTTAAAAGTAATCGAATAAAATTTAAATCAAATTTTTCCTACATCTCAAATTTAATTGTGTCAATTCAATCATGTCAAAATTCGCAATGTTTACAAAAATCCAATATGGCCGACGCTGACCTCCTTGGCAAGAAAAACATTAAATTCAACACTTATATGCCAAAATGATGCTTTAAAATGCGTGCAAACATGGATCGTGCATTGATTGTTTCATTTTAAGTGATTGTTGTTTATTATTCTTTTGTTTAAATATTTTATTCATGATTTCATGCAGTCTAATTGGTTTTTCAAGCACCTGCCAGTGTCCCATTTGTAAGAAAATAATTTTTTAAAAATAATAATCAGTGAAATGAAGCAATCTCTCATGTAAGACTGAATAAATAAATACTAAAGAAGCAAGATACCATTTTTTTTAAAAGCATATTTTGTCTGACTTCTATATTATCTGTACATTTAAATCAGAGCCATGGACAAAAACAATCTACATATGAATGAAGGTTTTTTCATAAAACCATGAAAAGCTGAATGTTTTTATTAATCACCATTACCATATTCAACATTTTTTTTCTTTTTGTAGTTGTTTAATTTACACTACCATTTAATTAATCAGAGACTAGTCTCTGATTGATTTGATTGCCACATACATGTATATGTATTAATCACTTTTATATATTTCATGATTTGAATTTAAAAAAAAAACCTCTGAATAGCATATTCTTTCCATTTAATTCAACTAATATTTCTTGTAGGGTATATGGTTTAAGGTCACATTGCCAATAGGGATAGGATAACCAATGGGATAGGATTTTATAAGATTCAATAATATAATAACTTCATGTATTAAACACTCCTATTTCATGTATTTACCACTTTATGCTGTCATTACATTATGTCTTTAACACGTTCACCGGTTTTATTGGTGAATACACTCTTGAAGTATTGTTGAATACACCAAGAGGCCCTCTAGCGATGCAGTATGGGATTTTTAAATTCAACAATAATGAAACTGTGAATGTTATTTTTTTTTCAATTTCAAAGGATCTAGCATGAAACTTGGAACTAGTTTTCACAAAAGGTTAACATCAAGCAATCCCATACTGTATCATAAGCAGAACTCGTGTTAAAAATGATAAAAGTAAAAAAAGATGATAATGATTTTCTATATCCAATTTTAGAAAAAAAATTAATACTATTATTATTATTAATTTTCAGTTTACACTTTATAAATTTTGAAACATTGATGAAAGATGTCCAATCCTATGTAAAAGTGTGATAAGGTTAAATATTATTTTTTAATGCATGAAAATTTATTTGAATACACTGAAATCGTGAAAATTAAAATTCACAAGGTCACCCAAAAGTTTGACCAGATCTTAATAAAATTACCAATGAACATTATTTCAAAAGAAAAGTTTAAGTCATAGTCAGAAAAAAAATGTACTTACAGTATTTTCAAATGGAAATATGAATTCCAAATTTAGAAGATTGTTAAAAAAAATTGGAGGATAGTTAAAAAATGGCCAATTAAAAAAAGGACATGATTGTAATCTTTTCATCTATGTTGACTAAACGAGTTCTACCTCTGGCTTTAATACCAACACAATAAACAAACAAACCACAAAGCCAGGAAGGGGTGAAACAAAACTTTTTTTTTAAAGTCAAAATGAAGTTGACAAAAGGTAAATTGTAGGACTGACTTCCAAATTAATTGAGACTTGGCTATCCCATATGAGATTTTAACTGAAAATAAAAAGAACTCAAATCCCCTCTATTTTTAGAATCACAAGGATCACCTTAAATTTTCAGTGTGAAATGAAACAAGTTAAATTGTGCTAAAGGTTTTCACTATAAACAATGATTTACATTCTTATTAGACACCCAAAAATCAAAATTATAAATTTGCCAAGTATGATTAAATTTATTAATGTCCAGGTTTAGGAAAAGATTTTCAGGGAAAAACTGAATGACAGTTGAATGGATAATGGTGGATACCAAGTGATAGCAACAGAAAACTCTTGTCAACTTCATCAAAGACAAATTCATACTTTACCATTTTTTGGATGACTCAATTTTATATAAAAAAAGAAGAAGAAAAAAACACCGATAAAAAAAATATACCGCACGCATGACCAGTATTGATAATAAGCCGTCAAAAGCAGTAAAAGCATAAACATAAGCATTTGTAATGTTATAAAAATAAATCAATAAATAATCAATATAACAAATAAAAACTTTTTAAAAATGAACCAAACAGAAGTGCCACAATCAAGAAATTATATGTACATTGAAATTGATAATAATGAATGTAGTACAGGACTTGCAGAGGTGTACATGTATTAATTTGGATCCTTGCAGACATCATAAACAGTCACATGACCACCCCTGTGGACAACTTATCATGATGTCAAGTAGGAGGTTTATCAAATAAGAAATTTAGTGTCACTATGGACATATGATCCCCTTGCCCTTTCATTGTGAATGAAACTCAGTCGATTTGGAAGATGAAGCCAGGTCACTGACCTTTTTGCATTTCTTCAAAACAGCATTTTAGATTAAAACTACATTTCTTTAGCTGAGAGTTGTCTAGTATTTGGGTTTAAGAATTCAAATTGATGCAGAAAATTAAGACGAAGTGAAATGGCATATTTTTTTTTAATTACTTTGAATGTACCAAATATCAAACATCTATCAAAAACATGTTCACTAATTGAAAATGCAGGTTAAAATGACTTAAATGCTGCAAGAATGTTGCTCACTATTTAGCTACATTAATTTTTCTATACATGAAGCGGCAAGTTGCTGAGTTAGAAGCAAAGATAGTCATCGATGGGACATCATTCACAATTAATAGGCTTAGGGACAATTTTTGATGTACTAAAAGCCCAAACAAGAACAAGCCTTAAATGATTAACAATAATACACACAAACATCAGCTAAGTCAGATTGAACATAATGAACAACTATATCCTGCGAAAATGGTCCTTGTGTAAAAAACTTTTCAACAATTATTACCAAGGTTTTTAGATAATTATACTTTTTGTGTACTTCAGGTTTTTAAGGAGTGCTTTACACAATTACTCATCTTATAATATACAAGAACATAAAAAAAGATGACTCGAGTGTGAATTCTGTATATTTCTCACAGACCTTTTACAATGTTGAAAAGATTATTGGTACTCAGAAGCTGCATCAAACATTTATTCATTTTTTGTCAGTGTCATACATATTTATCCCATATTACTGCAAGTGTACTTGAGGGTTACCAACAATAGAAAAAGTAGAATATATATTCTTATAACACAGTTTGGAAAAATACATTGTAAATCATCACAATAAAGAAGAAATAAGAGAACTGCAATGGCCTGAGTCATGACTTAAAGATTATAGAGAACCATTACTGACTATTTCATCATCTCATTTATTTAAACATGGAATAAGAAACTGCCAATGGCATTAGACAATATATATTACTCAATTTAAACCCATTAGATTTACAACAGGTCCATAATCTTAACCTGAACCATAAGATTTTAGATCTAAGGAAGATTTGTTTGCTAGTACATGTACTTAACACTTAAATTGCCATTAGTACTTTAATAATTTGGAAAAGAGAACTATTTTTTGTAAATCAAGAGTTAATGGATACTTTTACATCTTTATTTTCCAACTGCTTTGGCCATAGCTGCTGATGATAGATAACAACTATGAATATTGAACAGCACATCCAACATCATTTCTTCCTAAACTGCATACCAAGATAACATTAATTACATCAGTTCCTCAAAACATTGAGAACTGCTCCACGTAGACTCCTAAAAAATCTACGAGTGCCCTCAAGGTTCAAATGAACTCCATCCCTTAAAAATAATTCTTCAATGGTCATGAGACCGGACCTATGAAACCAAAAAAACACTTGAGGGTTATGAAAAAATTCAAGATAAAAGTCCCTATTTATTTCTTCTTTATTGTGATGATATACAATGATATCAGCATGCCTTAATCTAAGGCGGGGGAAAATCTCACAAAAAATAACCTTTTCCACATTGAAGTCTGTGTGCAGCTTTTCAATCAGACTCCTAACATTGGACATAAAGTCATCTTTTTTAAAGTTCCTGTCATCCAGGTCATTTCCCCCAATCTGCAGAATTACTATCTGAGGGGGAAAGCGGATCAGTTCACGCCTCACCCTCCTCTCTCTATCTTCTAACAGATGGGGGATTCTACCTCCTGATACTCCTAAATATCTAACAACAACACCCTCTTGTTGCAGGTTTAAATTACCTACAAGCAAGGGGTCTACCTGCCGTAGAATCGACTGCATAAGTCGTCTGATGAAACTATGACCTAAAACCAAAACTCTGGTAGAGGCCATTGTACTTAGAGTATAAACTTACAAAACTGAGAAGCTGATTCTGAAAAAAAAGTTTTCTAGTGTGAGGTGATTAAAACTTACAGTTGTACAAACACAAAAAGAAAAAAAAACTGCTAACCAAATGAAAAATCCAGTAATTGATAAAATTTTGAGTTATTTCCCTTTTACCACTTTTCATAGTTAATATGACTTGAAATAATTTCAGGAAAGATACAATGTCTCAGATGTTCCAGATAATAAAGTGAGAAAAGCTGATATTTTTAAAATCAAAATCCATAGAAAATAATGCCCGTCTTAATTATTAATCATTAATATTTGAGCAATGAAAGTATCACAGATGATCAAATCATTTATTGACACCTTTTGTTTTTTGCACTAGAACCAATTGACTAGCATTTGAAAACCACATGTATTTTTTTTTAAACAATCAGCTAAAAAAACTTTGAAAAAATGATAGAAGAAATATTCATCAGATGTAAAAAGATAGGAATACCCCAATCTGAAAAGCTAACATTGGCCTATGTCTGTGAAAGGTTTTTTTTTACATATGTATACATATGAATTGACAATTCTTTATATAAAAAAATCTGCTTGTACAACAACAACAAAAAACTACAGCACATACTGTGATACAGATAATAATTGAAAACATGCCCCACCCCCCTTAAATAAAAGAACACAAAGTATCCTGAAATCCTTTGAGATCCCGACCCTATAACCATATATATTCTTACTCTTCAGGAAAAGACGACTCTTTTTAGTACTAAAGTGAGGTCCCAGGGGGCATGCCCCACCCCCTTAAATAAAAGAACACAAAATATCCTGAAATCCTTTGAGATCCCGACCCTATAACCATATATATTCTTACTCTTCAGGAAAAGATGACTCTTTTTAGTACTAAAGTGGGGTCCCAGGGGGCATGCCCCATCCCCCTTAAATAAAAGAACACAAAGTATCCTGAAATCCTTTGAGATCCCGACCCTATAACCATATATATTCTTACTCTTCAGGAAAAGACGACTCTTTTTAGTACTAAAGTGAGGTCCCAGGGGGCATGCCCCACCCCCCTTAAATAAAAGAACACAAAATATCCTGAAATCCTTTGAGATCCCGACCCTATAACCATATATATTCTTACTCTTCAGGAAAAGATGACTCTTTTTAGTACTAAAGTGGGGTCCCAGGGGGCATGCCCCATCCCCCTTAAATAAAAGAACACAATGTATCCTGAAATCCTTTGAGATCCCGACCCTATAACCATATATATTCTTACTCTTCAGGAAAAGACGACTCTTTTTAGTACTAAAGTGAGGTCCCAGGGGGCATGCCCCACCCCCCTTAAATAAAAAAACACAAAATATCCTGAAATCCTTTGAGATCCCGACCCTATAACCATATATATTCTTACTCTTTAGGAAAAGACGACTTTTTTAGTACTCAAGTGGGGTCCCACGGGGTCATGCCACACCCTCTTTAAATGAAAAAACACAAATTATCCTGAAAACCTTTGAGATCCCGACCCTAGAACCATATATATTCTTACTCTTTAGGAAAAGACGACTTTTTTAGTACTCAAGTGGGGTCCCACGGGGTCATGCCACACCCTCTTTAAATGAAAAAACACAAATTATCCTGAAAACCTTTGAGATCCCGACCCTAGAACCATAGATATTCTTACTTTTTAGGAAAAGACAACTTTTTTAGTACCAAAGCAGGTGCCCAGGAATGTGAATTGTGTATCTATAGACCCCTCCAGGATACAGCACTCACAACAAAGACCTATATATGTCAAGAGAAAAGGGCCAATGTACGACCACAAACCAGACAGAAAATGAACCTACTCACAAGACAGGTCAATGTACCCTCAATGCACCATAGGTCAATGCACCCAGAATGTGACAAAAATCTTGTGAAATATTTTGCACATTGTGACAATCTGGAACCCTTACCTATCGTGACTGACAATGAAGAACCCTTACCTGATATGAAGAGAAGGAACACTTATCTGAGTGGGATATAGTCAACCCTTACCCAATTTCACTTTAACAAAACAAGTACAATGCAATCTTAAAAACCTATAACCTAGCTGGCCAATCTCTGTATACTTAAATGGTCTGACCAAACGCCAATGGCAAAAAAATGTATAAAGTCATCCGCAAAATAAACTAAATGAGTAGCATGACCTGAGTCTTGCCCTTCAGACTGATTTAAGTCTATCTCTTTCCTAACAATACACATCTGACCATTTAAGCATACAGAAATCAACCAGATAACTATTCTTTTAACCTTGGTAATATATTCCCTTAATCAGTAGGGACTAAGTAATTTTCAAATGTGTCCCAGTAGTTGACATAGTCTTCTGTTTCCTCTGGATTTTCTATGTCGCTGCTTTGATCATGATCAGATATATCACTTCCCTCATCCTCCTCGTCAAAAACCAATTGATCTTCGGCTTCTATGGCCTTCTCCATGCTATGGTTCGGCATATTTTGACAATTTATGCACTTGCATCCTGGAGAGCAAAACCTGTCATCATTCCTCTTGCAGCTACATCTTTGGGTAGTACAGCCACTTCTACAGGAGCAACCTTTAGTGTACCATTGAATGGTGTCTGTAACTTTTTTGAAGTTGGTGTCTATGTCCCAATCAACAGAAAGCTCTCCATCAGAGATGGACCATCCAAATTGTTCTATCGGTGGTAACAGCATGTTATTCCTGTAAGCCTGTCCCCAGTACTGTAATACCCAGCAGCATCTCTTCCAATGTAGTTTTAAGGCTTCTTCATTAGGCAGCATATCTACCTCTGAAATAACCCGCTCCCACATCTTTTCTCGAAACATGCTAATTAAGCTGATAAGTTTTTCTAGAGGAGTCCCATGATCAACTTCTGTTAACAGTTCACGTACTGAAGATGCTGGAAGGAATGCTGATTTGTATTTTGAGAAATACACACACAGAATGAGACGGTAGAAGGCACATAGACCTCTTTCATCATTGGTGTCAGAAATCACTAGGTCGCAAGAGATGAAAGTGGCATTCTGGCGAAAACTGTCAATAAATGATTTCTTCCCACATCCATGGAAGAATGAAACAAAATCACAACCACTGGCAATGTAAATCATCTGTAAACACTGGCCAATATTGCTAAGTCCCTCAAAGTGAGTGTCTGCTGATACCAAAGCTGATATCTTTTGCATGTCTACAAATTCCCGATCAAAGCAAGTGTCCTTCAGCTGGAGGTAAACTGTCTTGCCAACAAGGTGGTGCAAAAAAGGCAGTCCAACAAAGAAAGTATCAGTGTCTGGGCTGTAAATAATGATTCGCTGAGAGCGGGATTGTTTAGCATGTAGCCATACCCTTGTGTCTCCCTCCTCATGGTTGCTTTTAGACATTACAAACTCTACTATACCAGACTCTGTACCTGTGAAAGTTCCCATTGCTTTGTCCCTGTTGTGATCATCAAATCCACCAGCAGTAACAACTATACACTCTTGATTGGGAAATCGCTCTAAAGCCAATTGCAAAAACTGGTAGGATAGGTAGTTGACCAACTTTCGCTTATGGTCCCTGAGTGAGAGGAAATTCCTCCAATTTCTTGGCAGAGACTCTGCAGAAGATATACTGTTGTAGACCTTTTCTGGAACAAGATCTCCATCCCTCCTGGATCTTTCAATATCCTTTGGGCTTGTACCATTGCGGTTTGGATGGTCAAAAACAATATGAATCTCAGATGCAGAAAAATGAAAGTAAGATTGTACAACCCATCTAGAAAACAGAAACTGGGCATAATCATAAAAGGTTCTATGTGACCCTAAGGGAATGCTGTTGATCATAAACATTCCTTCTAAGATAACAGCTGTAAACTTGACTGTGGTATCTATTGGAATAGACTGTAAAAAAGCTTCAGAATACAAAGTCTTGAAAACCTTTAAAGCATTCGACTTGGTTCCCTTGATAGGCTGGCCAGCGGCATCAGATATTGCTCTTGGAAGTGATATAAACTGATCTAATCCCGTGATAGGCCTTTGAGTTATTTTTGAAAAAGCAATTTGCTTCCGGAGGCATGAAATGACAGTTTGGTTGTCCTTCATTTCCATTTTCTGTTTATGCACCGTTACTTTGACAGGTGCAAAGGTCTTGAGTTTAAGGCGTCTTGTTTGCTTTTTCTGAGACAAATCACTGCTTTTGATCAATACACTTGATATATAACTTTCCATTGCAGATGCACCATATTTTCTATAGTTCAACAAGCTGTCAGCCTGGTCTTTTGTAGCCTGTGTTCCTTTAAAAATATGATGAAGTTTTCCATCAATATTATCTTGAAACATGGAGGACTCTTTGAGCTGGTTGGTGTAGTGTCTAATAGTGAATTCCTCTGTTTTGATGTAAGGCTTTGACAATTCTCTATGCTGTTGACCTTTCTTATCAATGGACAGTTGATCCTTTAAATTCTGAAGTGCTTCAGCTCTGTAAGGCAGGTAGTGGGTAACAGATGTGAGGCTTGCTTGGCTAAAGGAGTTGATTGCCTGCTTTGTCTTTCTGTTTATCTCCATTTCATGCGCTTCATCTAAGGCAACTGAATGAAAGGCTTCACCCGACAATGACACAGAGAAGCACCCTGCTTTGAGGTTATCCAGCACAGACTGTGGAAAGGTCAACAAATCAGCAAGATGATAAGGAATCATGCGCATATAGTTATGCCTGTCAAATGCAGAAAATAAGCAAGCCAAATTCTTCAAGGAGGAGTTCCTTAGATCCCAGTTCCGACTTCGGATTCCAAAGAAAAGCCCTAAATATGGCATGAAATCTTTGTGCACAAAGGTATCCCAGAAACAGAAGGTCTCACTTTTACTACAGTGGTCCATTCTCCATTGGTAAAAGTCCTCTTGTACACATGTCAGCAAGGTCTCAATCTCAGGCTTGTGTTCTAACAAAAGTGGCCAGATGTCCAAAGTATCAGTTTCTATACCTACCTCATTCATCATTACGATGTTCTTGATGACATCATCTAGCTGACATAGGGTAGATGAAATATCCATATTCCTCTTGAATGCAGCTATTTGGAAACGAAGAATGGCCTCCCAAACGTGGCAAAAGAATCTGTGTGTCACGCTAAAATTGGTACATTCAGTAAGGACTTTGAGGGTAGCATGATGATGGTATATTCCTGCCAGTTCCTTCAATCCTGCATCATAGTAGATCTTTATGAAGATAGGCAATATGTTTTTCAGGATGTGCCAGTCTCCAGGATATGGTAGGACCCAATCAAGTGCACTTCCGTATTCCATTTTAAGCTTGACAAGATGATCATAGGACTTTCCATCTCCAACTACAACAAGATGTTCGAGACCATCACCAATATGAAATTTGTTGTGCAAAATATTTAAGATCTTCACAACAGTTTCCTTTGAGTCGGCGTAATCCTCAAGGACTGCTATCGATTCAACCTTAGATTTTTCTGTTGTTGATTCCGTCCAAGACAGGTAAGTTTTCAGACCAGGTAAAACAACTTGATTCTCCTGAGCAAATTCTTTCAGTAGGCCATAGGATACCAATGTATTCTGGAAAGTTAATCTCTGGCATTTTTCTGTTTCATTTTCCTTGAAACATTCCAAATTCAAAGTTTGGAACTTGTTTACTTTGATATCAGATGGTGTGCCAATTTTGTTCTCAGGTTCTGTGTAAGACTTGATGATGCTTGCTGGTATGGATCGTTGATCAGTTTTGATACTATTGGTTATGCGGTTGGTCACCATCAGATCTTCATGTTTGGACTTCAAGGGTTCACTCTGCAGACTGGGCATAGACGTAACAGCTTGGATAGTTGTTCCATGGAAGCCTGATTTATCCTTGCCTGCACCAACTAAGGAGTAGCTTTGATTTTTGTCCAAATTGTCAAAAGAGGCAATGACAAAACTCTCTGGACTTGTGCTACTGTCACTGTCAAGTTGAATGACTCTGCTTGTCATAAACCGCTTTAAAGATTCTTTAGAAGTTGAGGCTCCTAGTCTTGAGGTTATTGCCAGCAAATCTGTTGATGAACCGCTATACTTGTCTAGTGTATCAGATATCAATAAATGGAGTGGCTGCATACAACGTGAGCTGTTTGAATTGAATATGCAGCTTGCAATATACAGTCTTGGAAAAAGTCTATTGCTGTCAGCTTTGTTATCAATGAAGAAGTGTTTATCCCAAGAAAAATAGGTTTTCTTCAACATTTCTTCCTCCTCTCTATTTGTTGTCAGTCTGTATATAAAATTCCAAAGAGTTGGATTGATCTTTTGGATTTCTGTGTATAGATCAAAGCAGTGTATGTCTGGAAGCTGTATTTTAATTGATTCTTTGATGTAAATCTGGACCTCTTCTTTCAATTTTGATACTGTTTTATCAAAGCAGGATATAGTGTCTAACTTAGAAGATGTGGACGTTGTTAAATTCAATTTTTGCTGGAGGACCTCTATTGTTTTGTTTAATTCATCCAGCTCTTTCTGTCGACTTGATACATTCGAGTACAGACACTCCATGACATTTGTTCCATGTCTGTATATCATGCGCCCCTGTTTTTTATCTTTAGGAACATATACTACCAGAGCATTGCCTAAACTTGACCGGAGCATTCTCAGAAGCCAATTCCTATCATGTCTCATGTTTGATGAATCTAATGAAAGGTTTGGGCTACAATCAGAAGTAAAGACATCTACTTGTTGCTCCAAGATGGACAAATAGCGCTGATATAGACATGGCAACATCAGTGGTTGGAAGCATAGGAAGTTGTCTATCACTTGCTGAAGAATTTGTTTGTAACAATACTGGTCTATGTTTGTTTGGTCCAACTGCATTGAATGGTAACTTAGTAGACATTCTCTCAAGTAGTCATCTGTTACATCTGAAGCTAATTCTTTGGTCTGTTGTGGAAAGGTTTGTAAACTTTGCATGGCAGACTGAGACACTGGCATATCTACATCAGTTGGTTCAGCGATGTCAGCAATATCATGAGCTCGTCGCTTGGGCGATATAGCTATGGGCTCAACATCATCTTTACATACTTCCCTTTGGATGATTCTTTCACATTTTCTGCAAATACAATCCTCCTCACTTATCTTGTATTTGGATTCAGTGAAATAGAAAAATGCAGAATCTTTATGCAAGAGATGAGTATATCTGCCTGTAACACAATAAGTTTTACAAACAGCACATGGCCCAGCTTGACGACCAGCATGTACAATGTCACAATTCTTTGTTCGGGGCATATCAAATCAATTAAAAAAAATAAAAATACCTTTCAAAAATTAAGATTGACAGTTAAAAAAAATATAAGTATGAAATCAAGTAATAAACAAACTTAATAAACTATAAAAATTAAAATTGACAGTAATAAAAGTTATAAGTATTTAATAAAGTAATAACCAACCTTAAAACATGTAAAGTATTTCAGGAAGTAATAGGTTGATATAATTCTAAATAAGGTAAAAAATTAAATGAGACAAACTGGAAAAAAAAAACAGAAAAAAAGAGTGATAATACTGGTCAAAACCGACTCATAAAAAAAAAGTAGACAATCCTGTCATAACCCGACACGTATGTAAGAAAATAATCTAGTATGTGTATTTGATTATTATTTAAACACAAATCACGTATTCTAACACAAATCACGAACTCGCAGGAACAGCCAAAAAAAATAACAATATCACGAACACGATTGAACAAATTTAATCAATATGTTAAGTTAATGTCACCTTCAGAAGGTATAGAGTAACCTATTTATAGACAATAATATGGGACCTTGGAAAAGGAGGGGGTGTGAATTTGTAGACCTATATAGCTTTGGTGACCCCCTTATTCTTCACCAGGAGAGCAAAAGGAAATCAACTATAAATTTCAAAATTTACTGGACCCTTTTCGATGCAATTAAGCTCCTAATAAAGTAGAAATTATCACTTTATTTACAGTGAATGACTGGTGCTGCCAAATATAGTTGTAGGTCAAAGGAATAAAAAGTGCAATTTATTTCAAAATTATCACTGTGATGATAAAATTGTATCGAAATTTATGGAAAGGTCAGTAGTTTCTCTAATTAAGGTAGGGTTTTGATGTATTTTTAAATCTTATTGGAGTGAAATTGTGTGTTTTTATTGTCAATTTCTTTTGTTTTTTTGACCTACTCTGGCGGGGTCAGGCGGGAAAAGATCGATTGCGCAAAATCAACACGGAATTATGGGCTGAAAATTGGCAATTTTGTTCAAAACGAACGTATCATCAATTTAGGACCATTGTTTTATTTATCAAAAAATATGCCTTTGATTGTGTCAATTCGTTCGGCGAGGTACAGTGCTACGTCGCTGAAGGAAAAATGGCGAGTTTTTTCGTCAAATTGAATTCCAAGGTACTCACGAACTTAAGCATAAAATAAGCCAGTTTTAGGTTTATTTTGTCCCGAATATATTTTCATTTAAAAAAATACCCACGTGTGCTTACAACATACAATATTTTATTAACTGTTTTAAAAAAACCGCGACTCGCGTCAAAAATCAATATTTTTTTTTTGCGGAGCGACATCTGGTGGCCAAATTTGTAAAAATTATCTCCCCTGAATCCGGAATCCGTCCTTTTGTATCCTTAACGGAAAAAATAGACATCTGCCGTCCGACTAGTAATAGAATTGATGAATGGAAAAAATATGGTTTGACCTACTGAAAGTCTTAGAAAAAAATAAGGATGGGTCTCATTGATTTTGGCAGCCAGACTGCTCTTATACTACTTCATGCTATTCTGTAGATAAAATGATATTGTGTGCAAATTTTTGGGGGGTTATCAAGCTTTCATTTTCTTATATGTTTGTATTTAATCCTGTGATTCACAAAACTTCTCAAAGCCAAACTGAAATGAGCTTCTCAAAGAATAGCTGAAATGAGCTTCAACATTTGATTTTGAAAAGTTTTGTATGTGTGTGTTTGTGTTTGTTTATCATCCTGTCCTGATTTTCTAGGGTAAAGTGAAGGTAAGAATGATGTTGTACAGCTGTAGTGGGAAATAAATGTAGTAGCCTTGACCTTTAACCTCAAGACTGTAGTGACCTTGACCTGACCTTGGTAAAGTAGAGGCTTGGTCATGTAAGAGGGTGTACAAGTGTACCCTTAGTCTTTCTCATGTTAAATTTTTTTCTGAAAAATGGGCACAAATATAGATAACCAATATTTATTGGATTGACACAAAATTGGACCCATATAAACCAAGCCTCTATTTTTGTGATCCTCCAATCTTTTCTATAAAAAATATCCCATTCCGAATTTTCCCAAATCTCTGCACTCTTTAATCTGTATAATAAAAAAACTTAATACTTCCACATGCAATGAAATCAGACTTTATACAAGTATGTAAGACTCAGATATTATGTGTTTATCATACCTGAAATAGATATCATATTTCAAATTTTATTCTTTATATTTATTCTGTTTGTTTTATTCTATTCTTTCCCCATTCTGTCCTTAGTTATTTTAACTTCAAGAAATCTCATAACTTTAGTTTTACTAATAAAAACACAATATGTATCTGATATTGTTTATTATTTTTTTTTTGTAATACATGTATTAGTTATGATGTAATTCTTTATATTTTTTTTTTATGTTTTGTTGCTTTAAATTTCCATGAACCATTTCATAAAGGGATCCCAAGCTAAATGTTCACCATATCTCCATTTCACAGTATAATGAGCATGTTAATTAGCCATCATTCTATGAAATAGCACCCTGTGCAAGTTACTGAAAGGGTTAATTCAGAATATTATTCATTTATTTAACAAATTGGTAAAAATCAGCCAATGCATGTGGTTTTTTTACTTTTTGTAAAATTATTCATTTCACAAAAAAAGGAAATCATTTTTTCATGGTAAGTATTTTTCAATTATGATCCTATAATTATAAAAATTTCTACAAAATATGATCGAACAACACCTCTTTATTACTGTAAACATACTTTTTTTTGCAAGATATTAATTTTCAATAATTTTCGTGAAATAAAAACCTGTGAATTGAAATGATATGTGTGAAATTAAGTACCTGAGAACTTGGGTGAAATCGTAAATTTGTGAAAATAAGTAAGTTTACAGAAATTTATTACTTGTTGATTTGTTTTGTGTATGTTCTAATACCATTTTACGAATTTAAATTTCTACAGGAACTATCAGGAGGTGGTAAATATGAAATTGTTGCCGATGGCTTCAAGAGACGTCTGATTGTCAAAAACTGTCACATGAAAGATGATGGTTCATACACCTGCAAAGTTTTGGACAAATCAACCACTGCAGATCTATTTGTTGAGCGTAAGTTAATAGGCTTTTAAAAGTATAAAAGAAAATGAAATCATATGTTTTATGAATCGATTAATTTATGTTGGACAAATAAAAAGCCATATTTCTGGATTTCTAGAAATAATTCTTGTTTCTCTATTTCATATTTTTCTTCTTTTTAATAAAAAAGAAAAAGAGCTTATGATGTTTTTAAATTTGTTGCACATCTTCCATTTCAGCTGATATCAAATTCTTCAAGAAGCTTGAGAACAAGAGAGAACGTGAAAAGGGAACCCTGGTCTTGGAATGTAAAGCATCTAATCCACACAACCAACCTGTAAAATGGTTGAAGGATGGCATGCCCATCAATAAAGATGATCCGTAAGTTTTGAAGTTATACCTTGTTACATTTAACCTATGAGCCTTGATGGCTGTTTGGTCTTAGGCACTGGTTTAAATACCACACTATTGATCACTAGCCGATAACCTCTCTGGTGGTGTTCAAGTCTGGCTTAAAATTTACTAAAATGAGACTTCTCCACTTGAATGAAATTAGGTTTGTCAGTAACCTGTTCAAGTTCAGTTTTCACCAGATGCTCTGGGTTCCTCCACTGTTTAAATGACAGCCCTAAATAGCCAAGGCACATGGGAAAAGGCATTTTACACCAATACATACACACACTTGAAAGAGTTATACCTTGTTATATTTTACCTGTTTGTTTCACATTACACAATATGTCTAGGTATCATGTGATAGTACAGTGATACCATCTGTTTTACTCAGTATCCATGTGTCTCTCCCAAGCAGATTTCTAGATGATATCTGTGAAAAAGCGAACACCCTTAGTTTTCTTCATTATAATTAACAATTTAGACAACTTTTTGATCCAACAATTCTTATTTTATTCAAGTCCCTTTTATGCATTTTAAAAAACCAAACATCCAGCAATTATTTTATGCTTTCAAATATGCTATATTGTCATTTCTACTTTTAAACAGTCGATTGGAAGTTACCAGGAAGGGAGAGTTATATAAGATCGTATTGAAGAACTTGACCAGGGAGGATGCTGGTGAATACTGTTGTCAGGTCGGAGAGAGACCTTCCAAGTGTGAGGTCATCGTAGATGAATGTAAGTGTTTAAGGTTCTCTACAGGATAAATAATCAATATACAATAATGCTTTGGTAGTTAAAGATTAACTTGCCTTTTAGAACAAATATGTTAAAAGGGGCCAGACAGACCTTTTAAAAAATTGATATAGGGTTTCTTTCTATTTGAGACTCATCCGAGATGCTGAACCAAAAGTTGATGCATAGAACATTTTTTGTACTATATTTATCTAGAACAATTTTCTGCGTACTTTTCTTGGTAAGTGGTGCAAAAAATATATTTAATGGTTGATTGAACAGAAAAAATATAAAATTGATGTAGTTACAATTTGGCATTTTGAGTTCAAAGAGAAGATTGCAACAAAAAGTATGAACCTTACACTTTAATGAATAAAATTTTAAAGAAATGTGGGTAATCCTTCTCACCTTTCTCTTACAGTGCCAAAACCACCGAAGATTGATCCTAAGGATATCCCAGAGGAAATAATCGTCAAGAGGGGCGAGGTTATTGAGATCGGCATCCCCTTTATTGGTGTACCTCAGCCCGAGGGCCACTGGAAGAAGGATGGTAACCCCCTCAGTGAGGCTAACACTGATATCAGAATGACAGAAAACATGGCTTCCATCCGTATCCCTGACGCACAGAGAGGTGATACTGGAGAATATGAACTGACCTTGACCAATGAGGTCGGGTCAGAGGTCATCCCTGTACCTGTCAGAGTATTAGGTCAGTAATAATTTGTACAAATTATGCATAGAAAAAAAACTAATGTGGAAAAAGTAAAGCTTTCCTTAAGGCAACAGCAAACAAATATATTATGAAGGTAAAAATATGAACATGAACATATATCTCTTGTGATCCAAAAAGTGACTGAAGCTTAAAAGTATAAAAAAAATTGTCATTAACCTAATCTGTTGTGATAATTGTAAAAAAAAATGCTTCAAACAATTTAAAATGTAGGTATTACATGTCAAAAACAAAATATTCATTCTGACCTTTAGATTTGAGGTTATGAGCTTATGTTTTCAAATTTTTAAATCAGTGGCATCTACAGTAAAAATAGAATAAAAATGTTCTGACTATTTAATTCCATTGGGGGAAAGTGTCAGGAAATTTTTATAGAATAGCTTCAGGTTTTCAATGTCAGTCTTTAAATGTTTACAGATGTTCCTGGCCGTCCAGGGGAACCATTAGATGTCGTTGATGTCTACGCTGATAAATGTGCCCTTCTCTGGGACAGACCCAAGGATGACGGAGGTAGCCCAATCAAGAATTACATTGTGGAGATGAAAGACTCTGTAGATGATGACTTTAAAAATGTCTGTACGACTGAAGATCTTGAAGTTGACGTCACAGGACTTAAAGAAGGTCATCGTTACCAGTTCCGTGTCAAAGCTGTTAATGACCAAGGTGTCAGTGAACCACTGAATGCTGACGGTGAAATCATTGCCAAAGATCCATGGGGTATGTTTTAGTTTTAATGACATTAGGATAAGTAGAAAATTTATGTTAAGGTAACATGGCTCTGTAAAAAGAATTACGAAGAAAGAATTGCAGTGATTAATTTTGAGTGTCGCTATGTATTACTCTATTTTATTCACTATGTTGGTCAAGTGTCAATAATTTTGGACTTTCATTTAAATCAAACCTAAAAGACAGAGAAACTTAGGCTCCACTCAACCTCTTAAAAAATACATATTGTATGTGTAGTACCAATAGCTAGAGTAAATAATAAGTGATGCTTTATTTTGACAAAGTCTTTTGGTCTTGTTTCTATTATTAGTATATTATAAATTTCAATATGTTACCAACATGATGTATGAGCAAGACATATGTTATTGACAAAGAAGTATTTTTATTATCCTTTAACCTTTATTTTGGCAGATCCTTCTGACCCACCACAAGATCCTACTATAGAAGACTATGACAAGGACTACTGTGAAATTGCATGGAAACCTCCAGCAAACGATGGTGGTGCTCCTATTGAGAAATATGTCCTTGAGAAATGTGAGAAAGGTCATCCAACCTGGCAACCTGTAAGTTATTTTGCTGTCAGAGATCAGTTTGAAAGGAAATACATGTATGGTACCTTTTTTATTTCCCCTACAAACAAATTACATATCGAGGTGTGCATGAAGAAATTTTATTGCTCTTGGACATCATTCAGGGGAGATAATTTGACTTGAAATTTTTATTATATTGGTCAAAAGGAAATGGAAGTAGGGTATTATTTTTTAATCTTGCTTTTTTTTCAATAGTCGTCAGTGTGTAAGTTTAAGTATTGTGGATGAAACTCAGAAAATATCCATATGAATTTTTTATGTGATTTATTTTTACCAGCATGATTATAATATTATTGATTCTAAAATTAAGCAGAGTAAAACAAATTACGTAAACTTACATTGATTGTTTGATTTTCAGGGAACTGAGGTTCCTGGAGATAAAAATGTTGGTACTGTCAAAGACCTCAAAGAAAACAAGGAGTATATCTTCCGTGTTAGTGCTGTCAACAAGGCGGGCAAATCTGAACCTAGTGAAGCTACACCACCTGTACTCTGCAAGTCTAGGAGAGGTAATCTTTTTGGAAATTTTAAACAGTTAAAAAATAGATTGCAAAAACTAAAGGATATTGAGCAAAATTTCCCACAGGGGTGGAATATTACACTTATTTATTTTGTGTACAACCAATAGAAGCTTTGTTTTAGCATAAAATTTTACAATATTTATAGTACTTTACAATGTGAGAAAAAGGCAAATTACACCACACCTAAGTAAAAATATTAAAGTTCCTGGATGGAACAATTTTGTAAGATTGCCGTTATTGTGACATTGCCATATAAAACTTAGATATGCACCATTGATAAAAGATTTTGCAATATAATCAATTAATTTTTAGAAAAGGTATAACAACTTATTCAGGGTACCCAAGGTCTGTGGTTTCCTCCGGGTACTCTGGTTTCCTCCACCATTAAAACTGACTGCCCTATATGGCCCAGGTGCATGGTTAAAGGGCAATAAACACCAACACAAACACATACTCACGGTACTTATAGAAAAGTTGCCCAACTTTGATGATAAGCTGATTCTAATCATAATAAAATCATGGCAACAAACCCTTAAAATCTTTTAAAAAGTATTTCAATGTATGTAACTGTAAATGAACTGCTTTTACAGTTAAGCCTAGGATTATGAACAAGGATGATTTAAAACCAGTTCGTGTCAAATGTGGCACCCAGTTCAGCATTCCTGTAGAGTTTATCGGAGAACCAACACCGAAGATTGAATGGAAGAAGAAAGGATTGGTTAGTATTAAAAATATGATGTTATTTAGTAATTCTGATGAGCTCAGGTTGTTTAATATTTAACCATTGACTATGAACTCCTAATATATTACTAAAACATGAAGTAGGGGTTGAAAATAATAACTTTCTGGCATAGAAGAAAGTTCCAAGTCTTTTAAACCTGTACATGTAAAAAATAATGATTATAAGCTACAATAAATTGAATGATATTTTTAAAAGCCAGACAAACTATTAAGATGGATGTTGATCATAACTTGTCGAGTGTTGTTTTACTTGTGATGTTCTAAGTGTGTTCCTCTATCCTAAACAAATTCACCTAAAAAAACTGTTTCTCTTGCCTTCTGCATCAGCTTTTACATCTTAAATGTGACATTTCCATTTTAAGATTTCAAGTTTGCTCTTTTCTCAAACAGTTTACTGATATCTTCGTGTTAAATTTCCTTCATCTGCTCCTGTGTGTTGAAAATTTTACTGATACTATTTTGTACTTAGATTTACATCATTTGCTCTGTGTGATCAAAGATGCAAATTTTATGTAAATTCTTTCCTAAGATCTATTTATAGCATGTTTGACCTTTTGACCCTTATCTATCTCTAGGACATGAAGAAAGTAAGTATAATCATTGTACCCTATTCCCTTTGTTGTGGTATAATTCTCAAGATGTGTTTAAAATTGTCCTGGGAAATTTGTTAAAAAGTGATGTTATTTTCAATTCTTGAGAACTGGAAATATTTTGTTTGACACTTAAGTTTTAGTATAAGAAAAAACAATAAAATTTATTATAAAATTCAGGAAAATTGAAATTTTGTCAATATTAAATCTTTTGGTAATTTATTTGAGAATATTCATAGGCTGCGTTTTTCTGTCCCTGGCCATTCTTAAACACAAGCTTGAACTTAGTCTAGAAAAGTCTTGTCCTTTATATTATTGTAAATAAAGTATATATTGTCGATGTAGATCTCTGTCAAAGTGTCTTGTGCTGTAATATGTACATTCATGTAGTGGCCTCATTGGTCTAAAAGGACTGGAATTTATCTAGTATATATATCTAGTTGTACTATTGTTTTATAATACAGACTGTTTTCTAGCTTAGTTGTATATAGAAAAAGAATGGTTGTATTGAGTTCAATGACGTATTGTTGAGCTGTAATACTCCATTCTTTTGATATGATTAAGCTAGGAAACAATATTTTTGAGTGTTGAATAGGTGATTTTCATATTTGTGATTGTAGGTCAAATCTTTGGTAGTTGGACCAAATGGGAATGACTCAAACACATGACAATTTACTGGTTTACTTATCCATTTGAGAAAGGGCAAACAGCTCTGCTCATGATTAAAATCTGAAGCAAATGAATCTTCAGTAATAAATGAGCAGTTATAAGTGATTAAAAAAAATAAATATGCACTTCTTAAATTATTTGTGTTTTCCTTTTCATGCTCCTATGGGACAGGGAACTAGAATGTCTGGACTTCAAGTTTTGATGAGTTATTCCCCTTTACATAAATTACCAAAGATTTGACCAAAAATCAACAATATGAAAATGGTCTATTGTAAAGTGATCACTAATTAACATGCCCTTTATCCCAGGCAATTTTAATGGGATAATTTGCATGCTAAATTAAGTCAGCAGTCACTTTATGAAATGTCAACCATTGTTGTAATAAGATTACAGCATGTTGGAAATCTTATTATACAAGTGAAGTCTGTATTGTGTAATATTTTTTAGTTGCTGTTACATTTGTACAAATATAGTACATTTTCGTCATTTTGTTTTTATTAGATTTTTTTGTTGTAGCTTTTTTCTCCAAAGTTTAATTTATTTTTGATTTCTTTTCCAAATGTTTAAATGGTCAGTTTATGTTCTTCCAAGTTTTAAGTTATTGTTAAGGCTATTCCAGAATTAATTGTATGGGGGGTCGGAAGGCACTATAATTAAAATTGTATGGGTGGTGGTATTTTTTAGAAATTTCTCAAATGCAACATAAAGGGAAAACAATTAAAATTCTATGCATGGTGGGTATAAAAAAAGTGCCTTCCGACCCCCCATACATTTATTTCTGGAATAGCCCTTATCAGTAAACATGAAAAGTTTTACTTATACATGTCACAAAAAGAATCTTTAAGATTAAAATTTGAAAACTTTGCCTTTGAAAATGTCTTTACATGCACATTTTTCTTCTGATATAAGACTGGTTTAAACTGTGTCAGAATAAATGGTATAAACTGTGTATGTTGAAATAAATAATATTGGTTTTGCTGGTACTTTTGAGATAAACTTGTAGAAAATATTACTAACTGAAAAAACCTTTATACTGTACAAGATTTCTTTTTAATGAGTTAGTTCTATCTTAATTCATCAATGCATGCTATAAAACATGTTTCTCTTTTATCTTTAAAGGATCAAAAAACAGAAATTGTTGAGCAATCTGATCATATGAAAATTGACAACTCTACACCAAAGAAGACCATTCTAAACTGCACAGACCCACAGAGGAAGGACACTGCTATTTATACTATAACTGTCTCAAACAAGCATGGCTCTGATACCGCTGATGTTGAAGTTGTCTGTCTTGGTGAGTTCTAAATATTGACCTCAGTGGAAGGACACTGCTATTTATACAATAATGGACCAAATATCAAGGGGGAGCATGGAGCAACCTGTAAAGTTCTGGCATTTATCTGGTCAAAATCTTTTGAATGCCCAAAATAAGATTATAAAATGCAACTCTTATTTTCTTGTGTATGCATGTCGTGAATATTTTCTCCAAAAAAAATTTCTTGCATAGAAACAAATAGATTTTTATGTTGTAATATTGATTGCCCGACCAGCTGTGAAGGGGGAGTAAATGTTTTTGACATGTTTCTCAATTTAAATATACAGGTCCACCTACCAAGCCTAAAGGTCCCATCAAGATTTCTAACATTACTGCAGAGAGTGCCACCATTGAATGGATGGAGCCTGAAGATCTTGGAGGAAGTCCTCTTGAGTGAGTATTTTTAAAATATAAATTCTTTCTTATTTGAAAAAGGTGTTCATACTAGAATTTTTTGTACAGACAATGTATTTTCAGCCATAGTGTTATATAACTCTTGTCTCTTGTATTATGATACTGCGCAGAGTTAAAATTCCTAGTTCTACATAGCAGAAACATTCACAATATTGAAATCGCATAAGACCCTTAACTATGACTACATAGATAAATCAAAGTACTGAAAGTATGGGTAGCCAGGATAATATACAAATTTTAAAGATAGTTTATGTTTAGTATAAAATAGAAAATAATGAGATATGGAATAAGTGAACACGACACAGCCCATAATCAAGGGGCAATTCAGAAAAACCACGATGGACAACCGCGAGCAGCCTTCAATGAGGCAAGTAGGCACTGCTCACGGTTCTGCAATTGGCCCATGGGCTAAATAAAATGCATATAATTCAAATCCAGTCCTGAAATAGTCACTGATAGACCTCCTTCTTAAACAGTGATTATCCTGGCTAAAAAATGATAGAGTGATGTTCCACACTTTGGGCAATTTTCTGGAATATGTCTTACTAATATCTTCTTGCTATGCAATTGCTTATAAAACCTTTTATTTCAAAAAATGATTTATCTCCCCTTTAGTGGCTACAAAGTTGAGAAGATGGACACAAAGAAAGGAAACTGGGAACCAGTCAGAGAAGGGGTCAAGGGCACAAAGGTCACAGTACCCAAACTTAAGGAAGGAAACGAATACAAGTTCCGTGTCAAGGCTGTCGGCCCTAATGGAGAAAGTGAGCCTCTGGAAACAGAGAAACCAATCATTGCCAGGAAACCTTATGGTATGTGTACAAAATTTGTTTATTATTCTAATAGCTCATTAAAATATACATTTAGTAATAATCTGTGCTTCCTAATCTTTCACAAAATCAACTTGATGTGAAAATATTGATCAGTATTTAATCTCATATTACATGTAGTAGTTGCATTTGATAAAGCAAAAAATATTTTCACAAAACATAACATATTTATAGGCTAAGTTTCTAAAAAGAGAGGGGCATATTGTGCTGTTTTAGTCTGTTTATTCATTTGTGTGTCCCAATTCCATAAATTTTCAAGAATATAAAGGATTGGCTATGTGTCTAACACATTTTCTAGTTTTCTGAGGGAAAAAAAGGTTTTGAACAATTTTCAATTCACAAGCTTTTAGATTTCTTTCAAATGACCAAAGCAGAATGCAACTTGTTAAGATTGTGAGCTGTGAAGACACCTACATAAATGTTTGTTTCAATTTCATCATATTGCATTTTAGATGTTCCATTCCCACCTGGACAACCTAAATGTGCAGAAAGAGATCGTGATCACATCAAAATCAAATGGGAGAAACCAGAAAAAGACGGAGGTAACCCCATCAGTTCTTACGATGTCGAGAGGAAAGAACCAAAGACCAACAGATGGGTCAAGATCAACAAAGAACCTGTCATTGTAAGTCAAATATATTTAAAGTTGGTTTTTAGCTCAGTGATAGGAATACTTTTTTGTGAAAGTTGCCCAGTGGATGAGTCAAATTGAGATTTTAATTGCCTTAAAATGAACAAAATGTGTCATCACTAGTTCTTTTAATTTTTCTTGTCTATCTGGCACATGGTTATAGACCACAACTTGTCCCTTACAGCTTCAGCTGTGAAGGGCAAATGGGCAAGCACTTATTTTTAACACTGTAATAGGGTCTTAAAAATGTAAGCAACATTACCAATGATGTAAAATAAATGAAAAAAAATAAAATAAAAATATACATAAGTTGTTATACATTTATGAAAATAATGGTCATGTTCAAAAAGTCCAAAACTAGAAAAACTGTATAGAATTTCCATAATTGTTTTTTCACATGTATGTAGTACACTTCTTTCATTGATTACCTGCCCAAGGTAGTTTCATCTGGCTATTCTGGTTTCCTTCACCATTAAAACTGATTGCCCTACATGGCCCTGGTGCATCAATAAAGGACGTTAAACACCAACACACACACACAAACACACACTCTCTCATTTGTTTGAGTGTTTTAATTAACATTCTACATTGATGTTAACAAATTAATTTTTGTAAGCTGATATATATGATTTTTGTCTGTTTTAGGACTGTGAATATGATGACAAGAAAGTTGGTAAAGAGAAAGAATATGAGTACAGAGTCGTGGCTAACAATGATGCTGGGCCCTCAGAACCAAGCATGCCTTCTAAAGTCATCCAAGCTAAACCAGAGAAAGGTAAATATAGGATAATTAGGTGATAAGCTAGGTATATGAAAACAGAGTTGTGGCTAACAATGATGCTGGGCCCTCAGAACCAAGCATGCCTTCTAAAGTCATCCAAGCTAAACCAGAGAAAGGTAAATACAGGATAATTAGGTGATTGGCTAGGTATATGAATACAGAGGCGTGGCTAACAATGATGCTGGGCCCTCAGAACCAAGCATGCCTTCTAAAGTCATCCAAGCTAAACCAGAGAAAGGTAAATATAGGATAATTAGGTGATCAGCTAGGTATATGAAAACAGAGTCGTGGCTAACAATGATGCTGGGCCCTCAGAACCAAGCATGCCTTCTAAAGTCATCCAAGCTAAACCAGAGAAAGGTAAATATAGGATAATTAGGTGATCACCTAGGTATATGAAAACAGAGTCGTGGCTAACAATGATGCTGGGCCCTCAGAACCAAGCATGCCTTCTAAAGTCATCCAAGCTAAACCTAAAAGGTAAACTTAGATTACTGTGGTTTCAGTACCAAATTTTGTGGTTTTCTTGGATGGCAGACAACCACGAAAATAAGCCTCCATTGAAGTGTCAATTTTATATTGGTTCCTTCTAGAAACACATGCAAACCACGAATTTAAATATCCAACAAATGGTTTTTTGAACTATGAACATTGATGCCCATTAAAACAATTAGATACAAGGTATTACATAAAAAAGTTTTAAACTTAGAAGGCTTCTTAAAATGATGATGGCCAAACTTTAAATATAACTTATGCAATAGATGATATTTGCCCATTCCCCAAACCCCTGATCTTTATAGTATGACAAAGATTCAAATGTACACAAAACCTGTCTTTCTAACAAGTGGGCTGGTATATATTAAAATGTTTGAAGGAGAAAACTGTATTTTGACTGTTAACTTTTACAGAGGCACCTAAGATAAGCCTTGACAGTTTGTTTGGAGTCAATGAAATCAAGGTTAAGGCCGGTGAACCATTGGACATTGCCCTAGGAATCAGTGGTACCCCAACACCAACTGCATCATGGGAGAAAAATGGCAGACCCGTCGACAAAAGGGTATGTTGGAAATTTGAAAAGATGGGGTTAATTTCTAAAGAAAAGGGTTCAAAATATCTAAAAGCTCTTATGGGAAGTAGGAATTATATTTTTGATAAAGAAAAGCTACTCAAAATTTGATCTTTTCCAGAGATGGAAAGTCATTTAACTTTCGGTTGGTTGATTATTATTTTCCTCGAACTCCAACCTGAATACACATCTGCTCTGGTTTATCTTTATGTATCACTTGATTTATAGATGTTTTTATTTCTACCTACTCTATGTAAATATATATGAAAATTATTTTATTTTAGGCTCAATGTACTAGCTCTGAAGATGATGCCAAGCTTCATATTGACAAATCAGAGAGAGGAGATACAGGAAAATATACCATTACCGTCTCCAACGAGAGTGGATCACAATCTGCTGACGTTAACGTTATTGTTTTAGGTACTAAAATTCTCATGTTTGTAAATTAGAAAATCATATTTACCGAAACATTTAATTTGGAAAAAAAATTGAAATAACTTTTATTAAGACAAGAATTATTGAAAGTATTAATTTCTTTGCTTTAATTTTCTTATCTTTAAAAGCCATGATAGTAAAAAGCAAATGGGTAAATTAGTTTTTGTCTCGCCTGCGAAGCAGAGCGGGACATAGGTGTTACTTTACCGGCGGCGGCGACGGCGACGGCGACGGCGACGGCGGCGTTAACTTTTTGGAAAAGTTTTATGAGCACCTCCATATCTCAAGAACTATAGGTCCTGGGTTGATGAAACTTGGTATGCATATGCCCCAGTAGTAGCTTAGCACAGTTGCATCCCCATCTTTTAACCTTGACCTTGATTTTCCGGTTGAGTGACTTTGACAATTTTCAATACATATAATAGCAATGAAAAAGTTTTGCGAGCACCTCCATATCTCAAGAACTATAGGTCCTAGGTTGATGAAACTTGGTATGCATATGCCCCAGTAGTAGCTTAGCTCAGTTGCATCCCCATCTTTTGACCTTGACCTTGATTTTCCGGTTGAGTGACTTTGACAATTTTCAATACATATAATAGCAATGGAAAAGTTTTGCGAGCACCTCCATATCTCAAGAACTATAGGTCCTAGGTTGATGAAAATTGGTATGCATATGCCTCAGTAGTAGCTTACCACAGTTGCATCCCCATCTTTTGACCTTGACCTTGATTTTACGGTTGATTGACTTTGACAATTTTCAATACATATAATAGCAATGGAAAAGTTTTGCGAGCACCTCCATATCTCAAGAACTATAGGTCCTAGGTTGATGAAACTTGGTATACATATGCCCCAGTAGTAGCTTAGCACAGTTGCATCCCCATCTTTTGACCTTGACCTTGATTTTCCGGTTGAGTGACTTTGATTATTTTTATTGCATATATTTGCAATGTTTAAGTTCTATAAACATCTTTTGATCTCAGAAACTGAAAATCCATGTAAATTCAAAATATAGTGGATGGTGCCGGCAGGCGAGACATACTTTAGTGTTAACTCTTGTTATGACCTTGAGTTTTACTCATGTCGGTCCGTCTGTCCATACGAATTTCTGTTAAGCTTTACACAGAAACAGTACATGAGAATGATTTGAAACCAAGATGGTTCAGTATGACAAACTGTACATCCTAAGCAACTTCCAGACCTGTTGGACTTCTTCTTCCTCTTTGGAGCCAGCGGGGGCATACATGTCCCATGGACACATTCTTTCTTTATTATTTGGTTTAATTACAAGATCCAATTTGTTAGATAATGTTTGATACTTTAGCTTTGATAATTTGACATGTTCCTAAAAATCTGTTTTGTTTTACAGACAAGCCTGGTGCCCCTGAAGGGCCTCTTGCTGTTAGTGATGTCTTTGCTGATTCCTGTGTGTTGGCATGGAAACCACCAACAGATGATGGTGGTGCTGAGGTTACAGGTAGGGAAATAGAATCTTATTGAAGATTTCCATTACAGCATTTTATTTTATTTAAAGATAAATTAAAAGGATCATGACTTAATGTCTAAACTTGGACAGAAAATACCTTTGACCCTTTATTTAAGCTTACTTCTATCTTAGTACTATATTAGTGGGTTTTTTTGTGGTGATTTAATTTGTGCTTTATCTGAGACAACACACAATACATCAGGCCATCATATAAAATAAAAACACTATGGATATAAAACTATTAAAATTATGATACTGGATATTAAAAACATTCTCTTTGATGACAAAAACCCTAAATTATCCTCACATGCCAAAAAAAAACTCTTATATAGTAAGTTGCCACCACACCAACCAAGATTGATTAGTCCCATAAAAATGTAGTACTGTGGATTCATTTATTTTGGTGGGTACCAATTTTTGTGGTTTAGTGAAAAAGGATCACTTCATGGATTCTTAAATTCGTGGTTCTGAAGTCTCTGCCATATAGATCAATGTTAAATTTCCTTTTTGTGGGTTATCAAATTTCGTGGGTCAATGCCATCCATGAAAACCACGAAAATTGATACCCCACAAATAATAATGAAACCACAGTATTACAAACAGTTCTTTGTTGTGTTTAGTTGAAAAAGATTTTCTTTTCTAATTTTTTCAAACAAGAGTTTTCATGGTTCAAATGTTATGTCTTCATGTTTAAAGGATATGTTGTTGAAAAATGTGAGGAAGGCAAAGACTATTGGGAGAAGGTCCCTGGCATTGTTAAAGGTACCTCCCACCCTGTTAAGGGGCTCAAAGAGGGGAAGAAGTACAAGTTCCGTGTCAAGGCTGAGAACAGATATGGAGCAGGAACTCCACTGGAGACTGACAAACCTGTTTTGGCTAAAAATCCATTTGGTAAGTCTTTGTTTTAAAATGGAGCCATTGAATGTCAATTTACTGCAAATTTTTAGATTGCAAATTCGTTTGATTTACATCTAAAAGTTAAAAATCTGTTATACATGTAAATTGATTTTCTAATTTGATTGAATTTTATTTATAGCTTGCATTTTAATGTTTTGCATTTAACTGAACTTTTGTAGAAGAATTGTCAAATCATGACCATTCACCTGTGATATATATCCTCCTTTTGATTTTGAAGAGGGGTGTTTAAAAATATTGAATGCCTACAATCAATGTTCATTGCAGATGCTCCTGATGCACCTAGAGATCTAGAAATTGACAAGTATGACAAGGGATCAGTAGACTTGGTCTGGAAAAAACCTGATCATGATGGAGGCGATCCTATTCAAGGTAAATAAATCTGGTTATTAAGTGTCAAGTTCAGGGTTTTTAATATCCAAGGAAGACCTTGAAATGAATTAAAAACTTTCACTGTAGAATTCATACACACAAGCATCCCCCTGACTGTTCTACTCGCTGAAATGATTACAACCAAAGTTAGGTGAATAAAATGTATAAAAAAAATTCAAACAGCTCCCCTGATGTTTATATAACTATGAAGTTGTTAAAGAAAATGTCAAATGTGACTTGAAGTTAATAGTTATGGTTTACTTTGTTTGCAGGCTACATTGTGGAGAAGAGACCCAAGGGAGGTGACTGGGTCCCAGTTAACAACTATCCAGTCAAGGACACAAAGTTCACTGCCCTGGGACTTAAGGAAGGTCAGGTTCTAGAGTTCAGAGTGGCCGCAGTAAACAATGGTGGACAGGGTAAACCTAGCAAACCAACTCAACCTCACAAAGTCAGAGATCCTATCTGTAAGTAATATTTAGTGTGACACAATTGCATAACTGAAGTGTTAGATTTTGATTTGTTATTTTTATGCTTCATACAAATTATTCATGTGCATAGATATTGCTTGTAAGAATAAGAATTAAATTAGAAATAGTTACAAAGTGAAATATTTAAAAAGACTGATTTTATGCATTTTCTATTTAAGATACATTGAGAATAAATTGCATTGTTTTCGTTGCACAAAAGATCTCCAATAAAAGTCTGAATTCATTATTATCAAAAGATTATTTTAAGGCTGAAAATTTTATCAAGAATTTGCTTAATATGATTAATTAAATATCAAAATTTATTCACAGTTGCCGCTGGAGCACCTGGTCAGCCCCAGATAGACAAAATGACACCCAACTCTGCTGAACTCTCATGGACAAAACCAACCAAAGATGGTGGCGGCAAGATCCTAGGATATGTTGTAGAGAAGAAAAAGAAGGGAGGCGACTGGGAAACAGCCACTGAAGTTCCTGCTAACTCTACACACGCCAAGGTCAATGATCTAACTGAAGGAGAAGAATACCAATTCAGAGTTAGAGCTATCAATGAAGCTGGACCTGGTGACCCAAGTAAACCAACACAGCCAATTATTGCTGAGTATCAACCTGGTAAGTGTCAAAGGTCAACCAACACAGCCAATCATTGCTGAGTAATCAGCCTGGTCAATGTCAAAGGTCAAGCAAGTAAGCCAATCATTGCTGAGTAATGAACCTGGTATGTGTCAAAGGTCAACCAACACAGCCAATCATTGCTGAGTATCAGCCAGGTAAGTGTCAAAGGTCAACCAACACAACCAATCATTGCTGAGTATCAGCCTGGTAAGTGTCAAAAGGCAAACCATTGCTGAGAATCAGTCTGATAAAAATCAAAGGGTAGATCATTACTAAATATCAGCGTGTCAAAGGTCAACCATACACAGCCAATGAATGCTTTAAATCAAAGTAGGTTGAAATATGAAGTATTAAAATTCAACATTGATGATCCTCATATAATATGTGTATTGATATGTTTATGACCCCTATTGATTGTCAAACAAACAAACCAAAAATTGGTTAAACCATGAACATTAACACAAAAATGGTTATATATAAAAACATATAAGACAAACAAACCTATTTCAGAGACCACTTATTATTGATTTTTGTTCACAGAGAAGCCAACACTTGATATGTCTGGAGTGAAGGATATTACAGTGAAACAAGGACAGAAGTACCAAATCCGTGTACCATACAAGGCCTGGCCTAAACCCTCAGCTCTGTGGACCATCAACGAGGAGGAAATGCCTTCTTTTGCTAGGATGGACTCAAAGGTAAAAATGAAGAGTAATGGTCAGCTTTTTTCTTTAAAGCAGTTCTTGCCATATTGCTGATTATTTTGCTATATTTCTGATAAATTTGCCATGGAATAGCTCATTTTAAAGACAATTCTTTCCTTTTACATTTTCCATCTAACTGTCCAAAAAATTTAATGTTTGGAAATCAGATGGCAAGAAATATTTGCTGGCAAGATGTACTTTCTTTTCTTCTTTTTTCCCACTGTGTGAAACAGCTTCCTTTCTACTAGACGTATTGTAAAGGTATAAGGATATGTGTCCAGACTGTAATGACTATGTAAAAAAACTATCAAATGTTCCATTTTCCATAATACAGATCAAGTTTGTAATGTTTAATTCTATTACACTTTAGGCTAGGTTGATAAAAATTAAATATATTATCTACATTTAATGCATCTTTATCATATTTATGCTGTTATATTCTAGGTTGATGCTGACCATGTCATTTTGACCAATGACAAAGCTCAGAGAGCTGACTCAGGAAAATACAAATTGACCTTGAAAAATCCATCTGGTCAAGACTATGCAACACTCAATGTCAATGTCCTTTGTAAGTAAAATATTTATGAATTCAACTATGATCAGCCTTTATTTAAGACAAATTAGTTTGTATGCTTCTGTCTGATAACCAAATGCAAGGAATATTGATTTGATCCCCAAAATATAACATCTATCAAAATCTCAGGTTGAAGGTTTTTTTGAGAAAATGAATTTTACTGTTTACATTAAAATTGCTGGTAAAATTAAAGTGGAAATGAACCTTTGAACAATTTAATATATGAAGCTTTCTAATCATTTAAGCTCCACCTGCCAAACCACAAGGACCAATCACAGCCACTGATATAACTGGTGAAGAACTGACATTGTCATGGAAACCACCAGCAGACACAGGTGGTGAGCCAATCAACAACTACGTTGTAGAGAAGAGGAAGAAGGGATCTGACAAATGGAGCAAGGTGACTGGTACAGCCAGGGAACCAACATGTCTGGTCCGTAACTTGGAGCCTGGTACAGAGTATGAGTTCCGTGTCATGGCCGAGAACAACCAAGGTGTTGGTGAACCACTGGAAACAGATAGACCAATCCTGGCTAAACTGCCTTATGGTATGTTTTCATATGGATAAAATCTCATTTTCAAAAAACTTGGAATGTTTCCAACTTTACAATAAATATGTTAAAAATTTGTCTTATGATTTTTGAATAGATTTTGAACTTTTAGGTGAAAATTATGTTAGAATATTTTTGTAACACTTTCCTCAGCAACTATAGATATCAGCCTCTTAATAATTTATATGCAGCACCAACTTGGGTTTGGATTTTAGGTATTCTACTAACCTGCCTGCACCTACTTATCAGGACATTTTTGTCTTCAATCCATATTCAGTAACATGTATTTAATATATAGTTCAAGTATCATTGTTTCCTGTGTATAAATTGTGGAAACATGTAGATTCTGATTTGTTTATACATTGAATATTTAAATAAACTGGTATAGTTCTGTTCAACAGTTTATGTTGAAGTTAAATATAAATCTTTGACCATTGAAATCAAGTGGAATATGGAAATACTTTTAGATATTTCTATCTTTGTTTTTAATGTTTGTAGATGCCCCCGGAGCTCCTGGCACCCCTAAATGTCTCGAGTTCACCGAGGATTCCATCACACTGACCTGGTCTCCACCAAAGAATGACGGAGGCAATCCTATCAAGGGATATGTTGTAGAAAAGAGAGAAAAAGGAAAACCAGACTGGGCAAAGTAAATATTGATTTCATTATTATTCGTGGGGTATAAATTTTCGTTGTTTTCGTGAGAAGCCTTCATCCACAAAATTTCATACCCAACAAACAGAACCACAAAATTAAGAATCCAGGAACTGATCCTTTTTTAACAAACCACGAAAATTTGTACCCATGAAAATAAATGAATTCACAGTAACTTGTGTAGTGTTGCCTTAATTTTCTGTATATTTTCTTGGAAAGCATGGACACATAGGGTTAATAGACAGTGTGTAAATCGTAGCATATGAAAATGAAAATTGTACCAATACAAAATAATGAGATGTGGAATTTGTGTATGCAACACAGCTCACATAACAAGCAGTAATTTAGAAAAACCTCAATTGAAAATGGCCAGCAGCCTTCGGAATATTTTATTTATTTCTTAAGCATGTTTATTGACTATTTTGTTAATTTGATAATGGTTACATACTGTTGTAGTTATGTTTTTTTTTTCTTTTTCTTTTTTCTAGCGTTAAACTTTGCTTGAGTTTCATTTTATATACAGCTTAAACTATGTTCTTTGCAGATGAATATTTAGTTTCATCATCTTCACTCTTAATTTCTCTTCAGGGCTAATATTTCTGATGTCTTGACCAATGAGTTCCAAGTAAGAGGACTACAAGAAGGCAAAGAGTACGAGTTCCGTGTGGCAGCCAAGAACAACGCTGGTGTTGGAGCGTGGGCTGAGACGGCTGAGGCTATCAAGGCTAGACCTGCTCCAGGTATGTATAAAAATTATAAATGGAGAAGAATGATGTATTAATGTACATTTTATTTTTGAAGAAACATAAAGCTAAATGCTTAGAAAATGGAGCAATTGAACAAAATATTTCAACGTTTGTTTAGGAAAAAAAAGTTCTTGCAAACAATTTCTTAATAATTATATAAATGATAGGCAATGGTTTAATACACTGTAGTAAAATCTCTTTTACACTGTCTACTTGAAATGAAAAGGGTTTATATATGCTTACTTTGGTTAAAAGTATGATAGACAATAACTTTACATTCTTAATTAGAATGAACAAAACACTCTCATTGTTTATGTATTATAAAATATCTTTCTCATTTTATTATTATTCTGCAATAGATTAGCCAGGTTATATACACTGTAGTAAAAATTCTTGTACACTGGCTACTTAAATGAAAAGATTTTATAAAAGCTTACTTTATAAATTAAAACATGATAGACAATAAAAGTACATGATTAATTAAAAGTTTATTCTCGAAAAGTTTAAGAATTGATCTTGAAATTCATGATTTGTTTATCTTTAATCGTATCTTGCAATCAGTTCATTAAAAAAGTTGCTATTTATAATTGTATGTATTTTGTATTTCTGTGTAGCACTTCAATGTTCACTCTTAAGGTTGAATTTCGTTGTTTGTAGTTGCTCCCAGGGTTGATAAGAACTTCACACCAAGAGATGTTATTGCCAAGGCAGGAGAACCATTCAAGATAGTCATTCCATATACTGGCAACCCCATTCCAACAGTAAACTGGGCCAATGTAAGTAGTCATTCCATATACTGGCAACCCCATTCCTACTGTAAACTGGGCCAATGTAAGTATAACCCCCCCTACCCCCCCCCCCCCCCAAAAAAAAATAGAAAATAGAATATACTGATAGACTAGGGTGTGTTCAGTGAAAGAATGATAACAAGATTATCAATTCATATGCTGACAACCCTGTTCCATCTGAAAACTAGGCCAATGTCAGTATCAGCTTGAATTAAAGACAAATTAAAAAGAAAACAGTTTATGTTCATATTTCACATTAAGATTTTCTTTAAAAAAAAAGTTTATATTAGATTCAAATTTTTGCCTCAAAAATATTTACACTGATTATCAAAATTAGTGATCTCTCAGTTTAAATTGATTTTTAAGGACATATATCTTTTGTATATTGATTGTCAACTTGTAAACTATATTTATGATATATTTTATAGGGACTCAAAGACATATTTGAAGGAGACAGAATTCAGTTTGAGAACACTCCAAATGAATTGAAGTTATTGAACAAGAAAGCTAACAAAGATGACGCTGGCAGATATACCCTCACCATGAAGAACGAGAAAGGACAAGATACTATCTCACTTAATGTTGTTGTCGTTGGTATGTTGTTTATGAACTTTTAAATTGAAAAAAAATCATTGTTCATAATGAAGAAAAAATTTTAAGTGTTGAAAAATTTCGTGTATTCCATATAAATAAAAATGAAGTACATGTAGCAAGGAGCACATTTAAATCAGGCTTTATATGTCAACAAAAAAACAGGAGATGCTAAGACACAGCCAAAGAAAGCTCAAATAATTAAAAATGAGTTTAAGATGCAACCCACAAGAAATAGAATTCATATACATGTATTGGTACCAAGTCTGTATATTTGTTTTAAATGCCCTTAGTTTCAACAAGCATACGGATAATTACTTGATAATTTTGTGTGAGTGAAATAATTTTCGTGATATTTTTATTTTAGACAAACCCAGTAAACCAGAAGGTCCATTAGAATGTAAGGATATCACACCAGATTCCTGTGTTCTGTCTTGGAACAAACCTAAGGTATGTTTAAGTTCAAACCGCTTACATGATTACAGGGTATTGGAAGTACAGTCATATTTGGCCTCAGATGCACAGGGTTGAACATGCTGCACTTGGTGAAGCTTTTTATCTTTATTTGATTTCTGCATTAATTTTTCTTTTCACCTGTTACACTCAAGTAATGAAGATTTGCAATTAAGCTGATTTCTATATACACATTTAAAAGTTACTGCTAATCTTTTGTTGGATTTTCATGAAACTTTGTTTGATAAAACACACTGTGACATGAACTTAACAAATAAGTTGGAATTCTCTATATACAGTTCTGTATATTTTCTAGAAAAATTTGTTTGTAATACATAACTTAAAACAGCATATTTTGAATTTCAACTTGAAAAATTCATGGTCGTAATTATAATTTTTTCTCTTTTACAGGATGATGGTGGCAGTCCTGTCTCTAACTACATCGTAGAGAAATGTGATACCAGAACAGGCAGATGGGAACCAGTCAGTAAATTTGTCCGTGGCACCCAGTTTGAAGTCATGGGTCTTGATGAGGGTCGTGAATATAAGTTCAGAGTATCTGCCGAGAACGAGAATGGAGTCAGTGAGCCACTGGAAGTCTTGGAACCAATCGTTGCTCAACATCCTTACAGTATGTATTCTATTAAGTAAAAAATTATGGAGGAAAATTTAAGAGGACCTCATCTTAATATTTGTATCATACATATTATATGAAGAATCAGCTGTGTTTTTTTTTGTCAAATGGTTTAGAATATACACCAAGAAAGGCATTGGAAAAAAAATTTCAAAAACATATAGCATTAACTGATATGGCACTTCACCATTTGAATTTTTCCAACTCTCTAAGTTCAAAATTGTTTTAAACACCAAAGATCTTTAAATGGTAGATGTTCCCATGCTTGATTTGACTTTTGTATTTCGTTGCTTTTAAATCATTGTTTTCCATTTTATTTCTACTGATTACTCTTTAAGATATACATACCCAGCACTGCATAATTAATCATTTAAAGAAAACACCTTGAATACTTAAGGGGGTACCCAACACTTTGGCTAAAATAAAATTGTGTTGTTTAATTTTCATGAATATTTGCAAAGATATGTACTTTAGTCAAATAAATCAAATTGTTAAATCTGAAGAAAATCCAACCATAGGTTTCTCGGGAAATTTTTCATTGAACATAATGGAGTTTCAACATATTATATTTTGATCATTGAGAAGCTTGATTTCTTTGAATGATTGTGCCTGACTAAAACGTTCAAGTGATATATAAGAGTTATTTCCCTTAGGTGTTCTATACCCCCTTAAATATTCTAAAATAATTAATCATCTTTTTTCTTCTCAGCTTCCCCTGGAGCACCAAGAGATTTGAATGTGGATGAAGTTGACGAGGACAATGTCTCACTGTCATGGCAACCACCACGAACTGACGGAGGAAAGAAGATCCAGGGATATTGTGTTGAGTACAAAGAGCCAACAAGTAGCCGCTGGAAAATGTTCAATGATATTCCTACACCTGATACCAAAATTAAAGGTTAGGACTAAGTTGTATAAGTTGTTTTAACTTGTTACAACAATTTTATTATTTGTCTCTTTTTGTATTTTCATTAGATATAAGTAAATATAGCAGTGGGATGTATAATACTATATATATGTGCCTTCTTTGGGCTCAATTTGGATGTTGAAAAGTATGCAGAAAGTCCTGGTTAGTCTTGATAAAAATTGTTATAATTGTGAAGTATTTTAAAACAAACCCTGTAAACCAGATAGTCCTTTGGGATATACATTGTTAAACCAGAACCACATTATCAATGAGCTTCATAATTTAAAGATTGCATTTTTGGACAGATTTCAAAGTTAATAAAAGTAATGAATATTGGGCAAGCTTGCGTTGAAAAATGTTTGAAACAGTTTTTTCAGCAACTACTTATTTCAGCGCTTTTATATTTGATCTACAAAATCAGTATGGGGATTCAAATTTAGGTCGGTCACTCACCTACTTCCTGTTTAATAAAATCCAACTGACAGATTTTTATAAGCATGCAATATTCTGTCATACAATGTCATAGTAATTTGATATTAATATTTACAGTTGATGGGCTTGAAAAGGGTAGAGATTATGAGTTTAGAGTCCGTGCTAAGAATATGGCTGGTCTGGGTGAACCTAGCACTGCAACTTCACCAGTGACAACTAAACCAAAATATAGTAAGTATACACAACTCAATTTATCTGACTTTTGTAAAGTAAGGCCCCCACCTAAGAGAAATGAACTTATAATTACAAAACACCCCATATCGATACATGTACACTGATCAATTATATTAAATCTGCTTTGTAATTTACAGGATAGCCTTGCTATCCTTTATTTTTAAATGGGGTCAAATTGAAGAATATAATATAGTTTTTTGGTCTGTTTGTCTGTCCATCCCCATCTTTTTATACTTTTACAATACCCCCTTCTCTTAATGCAATTGAATTTAATGTAAAAAGTAACCAATTGATGGTATTTTATGTACCATTTTACAATACATTGAGATTTATTTTTTTTATTGCAGCTAAATTCAGTGTTATGATCCATTGAAATTTTATGACTTAAACAATTCATTTTGATATTTTCACCCTATTATAAATACTGTTTTGTGTAATAAAGTGATTTTTTTAAAAATCTTACTTTTTTTGGATGTAAGTTATAAATGATTTAACTTCTGACCCAAGTCCAAGAAGTCAAGAATGAGTTAAAAAGAATTAATTTATTACAGGCCCAGCAGGTGCCCCTGGAGTACCTACCGTTGAAAATGTTGGAAAAACCTTTGTGGACCTCAAATGGGACAGACCTAGAAGTGATGGAGGAGACAAAATCAAGGGTAGGCAACTCATATCAGTCAGGAGTAAATGAGAAAATGTCAAAAATATAAAATGGCAGGACAACTAACATAAATAATGAAAAACTACTGCTTGGTGATAAAATTTGCATGTGGAGTTTTAACCACTATGAGATGGTTGTCATAGATGGGAGAATAATTTGTTATTGTAGTGTTTCAGTTCTTAACATCAGAAAGACCAGTGAAGATTTCAAACAGTTATTAGAAAAAAGGTCACATAAATGGTAGAGACAATATTAGAAATGCACTTCAAAACCAATTATAAAAATCTAAAATTTACTTGAAAACCTTTTTAAAAATGCTTTCATGTGTTACAGTTAGGTTGGTCAAAATTACCTGTGTGTGTTAATCATATGAATAATGTAAAACTAATCAAATTACAGGATTGTTAATTTCTGGCACAGTCAATCTAAACAATTGTCTGGGTTTTAAATTTCATGGTTTTCCAGTATCCTACATTGTTTTAAATATTGCAAAGCAGTATGTACTTTTCTTTTTGGTAATTCATCTTTGGTGACAACTTTGGGGAAAAATACTCTCCTGTACCATAAGACTCTAAATGTAATGTTTTATTGGAGATTTCTATATGTTTCATGCAGGATATGTTGTTGAGAAGAAACCTAAGGACAGTGATATATGGGTAAAGGCTACAGACTACCCTGTGTCAGACTGTAACTACACTGTGTCCGGCCTACCTGAGGGCTCAGAATGGGAGTTCAGAGTCAGAGCTGTCAATCGTGCTGGAGAGGGTGAACCTAGCGGCAGCACTGGACCAATCAAAGTCAAGGAAAAGATTGGTACATATGTTTGAATCACTGCATTATGGCCTTTGACTATTTATAAAGGATATGATTCTTTTTTGACATTTATTTCTTATAGATATGAAAGGACTTAGCTTATTTGATATTTCATCCACTAGTTATTGGGAAAGGAGAGTGTGACTAAAATATAGTTTTCAGTTTCAACACTATGTTGTTATGATAGTGTTAGTTACCAAATTTTGATTTCTTTCAGTTGGAAGTGCTCCTGAGTTCATTAAGAAGGTCCACCCAACAGAGATGGGGCCCCTGGGAGGGGAAATCACCTTTACTGTACAGGTTCATGGTAAACCTATGCCAGAAGTAACTTGGTAAGTTAATTTCAGAGTTTTTTAAGCTTAAAGGTTTTACTAAGTACTTCTTATTTTCAGTAGAATTGATGTTCATGTTTTTTGGGCTTAAAAATTGCATATGCTCAAATGCATCTTATACGTTTATGCAAGAATCATTGAATTTAATGTAAATTTTTTATATGGATTTTAACTTTTTGAAAAAATCATGCATTTTTTATACAATTTTTAGGTACAAGAACTCTGTTCCTGTTGGTAACACAAGCCGAACCAAACTGATACAAAATGATGATATATTTATTTTGACCATTAATGAGATCTATGCTAATGATGCTGGAGAGATTAGATGTGACATCACAAACCCCCTCGGCAGAGATCACTGCTCTTGTAAATTCAGTGTACAAGGTTAGTGTTGCTTATCAACGAGTAGGAATCAGAAGTGACATCACAATCTCGACAGAGTTTACTGCTCTTAATTCGGTGTACAAGGAAAAACTTTTTCTATAAACATCATCATTTTTATATTCATGGGAGCTTTTTGTCTTATCCTCTTAGGAAAATAAGCGGACAAAATCTAAAATTGTGTCAAATGTAAAGAAGACAAGCTTAAATCATAATCTATTACACATCTGTATAACTGATTTACCTGTTTTCATTAATGTACAATTAGGCATTTACTTTCTTATTCAGTTGCACAGAACACAACCATTAGTTCACTTACAGAGACATCCATAAAGCACTAAACCTTCATTTCTTTCATGATCTTCTGTAACATACATTATAATTCTTTTTTTACAGCACCACCTAAGTTTACCAAAGATTTCCCTAACCAGCAGGTTGAACTTGGGAACCAGTTCAAGATCAAGGTTCCATTCAGTGGTACAGGACCGTTTGACATCAAGGTCAAGAAAGATGGCCGAGATCTTGTCGAGAATGGCCGTGTCAAGATTATGTCCTTTGATGACTTCATGACACTGACAGTCAATGGTAAATCCATTTTCTTTGGTATAGCTATTAAAACTTTTTGTGAAATGCTTTGTCCAGTCATTATACATGTACATGCACATGCAAAGTTTGGCAGTACTGTGGTTTCATAATAATTCGTTGGATATCAATTTTGTGGTTTTCATTGGTGGCCTTGATCTATTTAATTTGATCCCCAACAAAAATGAAACTTTAAACTTTAAGGTTTTAACTTTGATTTGTATGCTTAAGGTTTTAGAACCATGAATTGAAGACTCCACGAACTGATCTTTTTTCATCAAACCACAAAAATTGGTACCCACCAAAATAAATTAACCCACAGTATGTAGCAATCGTCCAATCTATCTGTCTGTCCGCATACATGTATATTGAGCGCAATTTCTCCATATCCTTGTGATGGATTTTGATGAAATTTTACATAATGAAAGAACATCATATTGAGATGTGCATGGAGAAATTTCATTGCTCTCAGATAGCATTTAGGGAGAGATACTTATATTTTTTTTCATAAAAACTTTTTTATCTTTAAGTAAATTTGAATCTTTGTTTCATCTAATTGCACATTGGACAGGAGTTAACTGGAACTCCAATATCCTTTGCTAATATATCTGACCACCATATGTAACTTTAAATAGGAATCTGTAAGAAAAAGGTTAAAACACTACAACCATACAATTATTTAGTATTTAAGTTCTGTGTTGATAAAATTTACAATTACAATGTTCTTGAGAGATGTTTTATTTTTTTCCTCTTCTTTACAGATGCCAATATGGATGATGCTGGACAATACAAGATAGAAGTCAGTAATGCTGGTGGCTCTGCTGATTTGAGCTTCCCACTCAGAGTTGTTGGTAAGCAGTTTTCCTTAATGTAAAATCTTAACTGTTAAACTGACAAAAAAGGTTTTTAAACTAAATTGGAAAAAAATCAACCTGTAATAAACTGATAGATCACATATGTACATAATAGCATTTTAGTCAAGAGCTATTCTTATAGCATATTGTTGGCCGGATTTCAAGGAGTAAAAAATCCGGGTTATCAAATGGTGAGTGGCGGGCGGGTGTGTGAGTAGGAAGAAATTTCCGTAACAGTTGTTTTAGCAACTACTTATCACAGCCACTTGATATTTTGTATACAGCATCAGGGTGGGGGTCCTATAACATGGGATTTGATTTCAGGTCTGTTGCTCGCCTACATTCTGTTTAATAAAATCCAGCCATTTTTGACTTTGACAGATTGTAGGCTGAATTTCATGGGTACATGGCTTTCCAGGAAAACATTTTCATTACAGTTTCTCAGCATGTACTTTAAAGTTATCGCATCTATTCAGCATCGTAATTGGGTTTCATTTTAATCATCAAAAATCTATTTAAGAACTATTCACCTTCTTGATGTTTAAGAATATCAAATCATTTTGTCATTTTCATATTTTCATCTTATTTCTTGTATAAGAATTAAAAAATTGTAATAATGGTTTAATTATTTTATCACAGGAGCCCCAGGCACTCCCACTGGACCCCTTGGTGTATCAGACATTACCAAGGAGACATGCAGGTTGACATGGAAACCACCCAAACAAGATGGAGGTGCTAAAATCACAGGCTACGTAGTAGAGAGACAGGAAGTAGGAAAGCCATACTGGGTTACTGTTTCATCTAGATGCAAGGTATGAGATTTTGTCTTGTAGGCATATTGATTTTCTGACTGTAGGTTACTGTGGATTCATTTATTTTCGTGGGTATCAATTTTTGTGGTTTGATAAAAAATGATCATTTCGTGGATTCTTAAATTTGTGGTGCTGAAGTCTGCAGCATACAGATCAATGTTAAATTTGCTTTTCGTGGGGTATTAAATTTCGTGGATCAAGGACATCCACAAAACCACCAAAACTGATACCCCACGAATGATAATGAAACCACAGTAATCTCGCTCTTTCTTCGAATCTTCATTGATATCTGGAAATCAACAATTCAAATCTTCATGAAACTTTGTATTATTATTTATTATATCAATTCCAAACAACTAAGATAAAAGCTTAAGGTGAGTCTATTCATTTTTTTTTCTGAATGGACATTGATGTTTATAACTCAATTTTTTGCCAGATTTCATGGAGTGACAATCACCCTTTATGATGTTGCTACCTATTATCAAGACTTCTGCATCTATCACATTAAAATCAACATTTCCCCTATGTTTTAGGACTGCCATCAAGATGTACAAGGACTTTATGAGAACCAACAATACTTATTCCGTGTGTCAGCCATCAATGAATTTGGCCAATCAGAACCACTGAAGGCAGAGTCACCAATTGTTGCAAAGATGCAATTTGGTAATTAATTAGTTTTAGAGTTTGTATAAGCATAAAAAATGTTGAGACTTTTGGCTTAGAAAATCACATAAATTATTTTAAAGCTTTCAGTAGAGGGATGGTTTTGAAAACAGTTGATGGTTTTCCGAGGGTAATAAACCATATATGCCTTTATAAAGCCATAAATGTTTTATAGGTTCTTACATAAGTTCTTGGAAAAGACCGGCTAATCTTTCACGAGTGATAGAATTTTTCAGTCTTTTTGTGAGTGGAGTGCAGCGGAACGAGCCAAAAGACCCAAAAAATTCTATCACGATTGAAAGATCATTGCCGGTTTTCCAAGAACGCGTGTAAGTACCTTTTTTAGCTCACCTGGACCGAAGGTCCATGTGAGCTATTACCATCACTTGGCGTCCGTCGTTGTCGTCTGTTAACAATTTTTCCAAAATCTTCTCTGAAACTACCAAACAGAATTTAATGAAACTTGGTATGAATGATCCTTAGGGTGTCCTGCACCAAACTTGTGTTTTGATTTTTGATCCGTTAAAAAACATGGCCGCTTTTACTAAAAATAGACTAGGGGGGTCAGACTACTGTTTTTGGCTTATAAATCAAAAAGTATTAGAGATAGAGGAAATCTGAGGCCATGCTACTGATTCAGCATCAAAAGCTCTACAAAAGTCTCCATTTGGTCGAAGTTGTCAGATGACCCCTTATAGGGGTTACGGCCCATTAAAGGTGAAAAATAGCCATTTTTCATGTTTTTGGCCTACAGAATGAAAACTATTGCAGATAGAGATTAGCTGTTGCTTGCTTAAATGTTTAGCTCATTTAGCTCTACAAAAGTCTCCATAGGGTCGAAGTTGTCAGATAATCCCTTACAGGGGATACGGCCCCTGAAAAATAGCGTTTTTTTCATGTTTTTGTCCTACAGAATGAAAACTATTGCACATAGAGATTAGCTGTTGCTTACATAAATGTTCAGCTCATTTAGCTCTACAAAATTCTCCATAGGGTCGAAGTTGTCAGATGACCCCTTATAGGGGCTGCGGCCCCTGAAAAATAGCGATTTTTCATGTTTTTGGCCTACAGAATGAAAACTATTGCAGATAGAGATTAGCTGTTGCTTGCTTTAATGTTCAGCTCATTTAGCTCTACAAAATTCTCCATAGGGTCGAAGTTGTCAGATGACCCCTTATAGGGGTTACGGCCTCTGAAAAAAGCTATTTTTCATGTTTTTGGCCTACAGAATGAAAACTATTGCAGATAGAGATTAGCTGTTGCTTGCTTAAATGTTAAGCTCATTTAGCTCTACAAAATTCTCCATAGGGTCGAAGTTGTCAGATGACCCCTTATAGGGGTTACGGCCTCTGAAAAAAGCGATTTTTCATGTTTTTGGCCTACAGAATGAAAACTATTGCAGATAGAGATTAGCTGTTGCTTGCTTAAATGTTCAGCTCATTTAGCTCTACAAAAGTCTCCATAGGGTCGAAGTTATCAGATGACTCCTTATAGGGGTTATGGCCCCTTATAGGTGAAAAATGGTGTTTTTGGCCTATAGAATGAAAAATATTGCAGGTAGAGAAAAGCTGTTGCTTGCTTAAATGTTCAGCTCATTTAGCTCTACAAAAGTATAGGGTCAACATCAAGACCAGGTGAGCGATTCAGGCTCCTGGGAGCCTCTTGTCTTCCGTAAAAATTATTTTTTTATATTCTGAAACCTTAGGTGGCTTCATTTTAAAAACCGAAAGTTTTAAATATCATTGCATTTCATTGGTCGACATCATCGATCAATATCAGTAACAGCGGTTATTATTGGTTTATTGACCAGTGTGAGATCGCTGCACGTGCTCGCATCTCAACCTGGTCATCTCACACTGAAAATAGTCATTTACGGAAGAATTTAATTTTACCTGTGTTTCTTGAAAAATTGGGTGGGGGCACTTTATGATTCTTTTATCTTATGAATGAAAACTAAACCAAACCTCCTTGAACTATTATTGAATGTATTCATCATTTTCTCTTCAGATGTTCCTGATGCACCTGGAGTTCCTGAAATTGAAGAAGTCGGTAACGATTTCGTCAGCCTTACTTGGGAGAAACCACGATCTGATGGTGGCGGCCGTATCAAGGGATACTGGATCGACAAACGTTTACATGGCACAGACAACTGGTCTAGAGTCAACCTTAATCCATGTATTACAAACATTATTAATATTCCTAATCTGATAGAAGATAAACGATATGAGTTTAGAGTGTTTGCTGAGAATGACGCTGGAATGAGCAAGCCATCAATCAACTCACAGGCAGTCAAGATCAAAGATCCTAAAGGTAATTTATGGTATTTCATGTAAATATTGTCAACAAAATCAGAGGATCCTGAAATTCAAAATGTTCTCATCATCAGTTTAAATAATTACTTCTAAATTGAAATAATAAGTTTTTGGTGGCATTTTGAAAGTGTCCTCAAAGTATATTTGATGATATTTGGATGCATCAAAGTTTATAATGAATGTCCTATACATGTATTAAAATACTCAATAATGGGGAGAAAAATGACTACAACACAACTGGTTAGTATTTTATAGCTACAATAATTACACTTCAGGTATATTTTCTTTATTTATATGAAAATTTGAAATATGAAAAAAAAATTGAATTTTTCATTTTAGCTGCTGTTACTCCTCAATTTTCATCTGGACTCAAAAAATGCCATGCACAACAAGGAAAGTCAGCTAAATTTGAATGTGAAGTCAGTGGCTCCCCAGCTCCTGAAATTCAATGGTTCAAGGGAACCAGAGAAATCTATGATGGCGGCAAATATGAAATTTACAACGAGGGAGACAGACAGTTCCTTGTCGTCAAAGACGTTTTCGGAGAAGATCAAGATGAGTACTCCTGTAGAGCCTCAAATGCTGGAGGAACCAAGTTTTCAAGAGCTAATTTGGAAATTAGTTGTAAGTTTTTAGTAGGTTTGACAGAGAAGTATGGAGTGAATATGCTAAATTGCACAGATATTGAAAATAATGGAAGTAGAAGCTTTTTTATAAGCATTCTTTATTCTTAAGTCACAGTGAGGCCATCAAAGTGGAACAAACACACACAACTTGCTTCAAGTATGGGACACACCCTAGTATTAGTTTAAGCAGAACTTTTTACAAATGATGAAAAACAACGATAACAAATGTGGGGTAGTCAAATAACAACATGATTATTGGTATAAATCTAAATTCTGTGAAGACCAGTGAAAATCTTGTTTCTATATCTATGCTTCATTGCATTTGCTCAGTTTAACCTAACATTAACCAAAGTCAATTAAAACCCTGTTTTGTTTTAGGACCAAAAAAAAATGTTTGACTTTTATTAAAAATGTACAATTAGAAATGAAGAAATGCAAATTCTTTTACCATGTTATACTGTAATAGTAAAAATCTTTTCAATGCTTATTTTCAGCACCACCTAAGATAAATGTTCCAAAGAGATTCCAAGATGTTGCTATTTTCGAGAAAGGAGAATCTGTCGTGTTGAAAATACCATTTACTGGCAATCCTAAGCCAACCATTACTTGGTTGCATGATGGAGAAGAGGTCAAAGGTCGCAATTACCATAGCGAAGTCACTGAGAGGCATGCTATCTTGACCATCAGGGAGGCCAGTAAGGACCAGGATGGCCCATACAGAATTACTGCTGAGAACAGTCTGGGATCGGATTCAGCTGTTATCAAAATACAAATCAACGGTTAGCATCATGCTTTCCTATTGTTTAGCTTTTAAAAGATTGAATTGATAATGCAATGTTTCAAAACAACTTTAACTCTATTCCCCTCTCATAGACTGATCGAAAAATATTGATCATGTTGATCTACCAAAAAAAAATGATTGATTTATTTTCATAAAAAATATACCTTTTTTCAAAAATTCTCAAAACTTTTATTTGTGTTTTCATTCAACCTTTTAGCCTTGAAAATAGACATAAAACAAACACATGTAACTAGAAATGAGTGGTACTTTCCTTTTTCTTGTAGATCGCCCAGATGCACCCCGCTACCCAACTTGTGAGAATATTCGTGATGACTCTGTCTTACTGACATGGAAGCCGCCATTGAATGATGGAGGCAGTTTCATCACCCAATACGTCATTGAGAAGTGTGAGCCACCAAGTTCCAACTGGATTAGAGTCGCTACTAGCAGGTACTGTGGTTTCATTATTATTCGTGGGGTATCAATTTTCATGGGTTGCCTTGACCAACGAAATTTTATATCCCACAAAATGGGTTTTTAACATTGATCAGTATGCTGCAGACTAAAGCCACGAATTTAAGAATCCACAAAATGGTCCTTTTTCATCAAACCACAAAAATTGGAACCCATGAAAATAAATGAATCCACAGTATGAAGGGAAGTAATATAAAGATGGTTGGGTGGACATAAAGAATACATGTACATGTAGATCTTTCTTAGTCTATAAGCTGTTTTGTTGTTGAACATAAACACTGTAATTACTATTATTGTTTATTCAAATGAATTTTGTGACCCAAGTTAGCAATTATTATTCAATTACTAAAAAGATATATTTTTCATAAAAATGTTCTTATTGAATAAGAAAATCAATGATTTATTTTAACATTCAACATTCCAATGAGAAATCCATAAACCAGTACTTTTTTTGAATCCACAGAATTCGGTACTCTCAAAATTTATAAGTTCCACTTGAATTGCATTAAATTTGAGGAAAATGTATGAAAAAATACTGGAAGGTTGGTCATTGCAAAACACAAAAGACACATAAAAATGAGAATATATTTCTAATGTGGGATAATACGAATGTTATAGCTATAAAATGATTTGTTTCCAGAATGTGTTTCCACAACATTACAAGTCTAACACCAGAACATGAGTACCAATTCCGTGTAATTGCTGAGAATTTCTATGGCAAGAGTGAGCCTTGTGAACCCACATCAGTGATAAAGACAGATGTTCCTGATGCTATTAAGAAGAAGAGGGCTCAAGAGGGTATGTGACATTCGCTTTTTATTTCATAAGAGCAAACACTACCTATGGTGAAAATAAGATAAAAGTTACTGATACAATAGGCATATATGATCAGTATCAAATGCATTCACTTATCAATAGTGTAGTTTAATTTTTTACATCAGCCCCAAACATTAAATATTGAAATTGTTAAATTTATAATACTCCCTTTTAAGCTTTATAAGTTGAGGTTGTATTGGTGTTCATTTCATTGTATGTTCCTCCTTCCATCATTAGACAATTTTATTAATTATGATCATTCGTTTAGATGCCTTACTTGTTTTTGTTGTTTTCAGATGAATTTGGTAGAAAAGTCCGAGGCACTGGACCAAAGGTTGATAACTATGACAAATACTGTAAGTGTTGCCTTTATTTGTTATAATTGTTCTTATAGATTTTTTGAATGAAAAGTATATCATCTAAACATAATTTACTTTTAAAAAAATCTTCATATGCCAAGGTTTGATTTATAAAATTTGGTTGGTTTATGCTCTTTCTTCACTTATATAAAAAGTCTCAAGATAAACTGTTCTATGAAGAAGTGGGGTTTTATAGCAAGAAAATATATAGCTAAGAGTTATTGTCAAGAGCTGTTAATTCACTTGTAATAAATTGAAAAAAATAGCTGTCGTTACAGTATTCCTATACTTGAAAATTGAGAGTACAATATTTCTTCCTATTTGTTTAGACCATGACTTGTGGAAGATCATTTTTTTATTCTGTTTCTTCATCCTTGCTTTTTAATGTTACATATGTGTTCTAGAAAATGACCTTATTCTATTTCATTAGACCATGACTTATGGAAGAAGTATGTTCCTCAGCCAGTTTCAGTGAAGACAGGCAATGTTACGGATTATTATGACATCCTTGAAGAACTTGGAAGGTAATTTTAGATTACCCCTTTTCAACATCAGTACATTTTACACATATCCAAACAAGCAGTGATGACCATTTAAAATCCCTGTAGACAATGTAAAATTCATACACTACTTTACGGGAGAAAATTTCATGGAGACATGATAATGATTAATAGAAAAACGTAAGTGTCATGGATACAGAAATCTACAAAGATGTAAACAAGTTTCTTTTAAAAATGATATAAGTAAGAGACTTTGCACATTTATTTTTCTACATTTTCCAACATTTTATGCTGGATTTCACAGAGTGAAAAATCTGTTTATGAAAAGGTGTTGTTGGGCCACAGCCGAGCCAGGAAGAACTTTTCATAACTGTTTTCAGCAACTATTAATTACTTCCACTTGATATTTTGTGTACAAGATTAGGGTGAGGTCCCATAACATAGCATTAAATTTCAGATCTGTCGCCTACATATTCCTGTTTAACAAAATCCATCCATTTTTGGCTTTGACAGATTTTTCAAAGTAAAATTGTAAGTTTTCTTTCATTGACTATTCTCAAGGTAAGATATATTTGTTTTTATCTGTTATTATTTTGAAGTGGAGCTTTTGGTGTAGTCCACAGATGTGTCGAGAAGTCTACTGGCCGAGTATTTGTGGCTAAGTTTATCAACACACCCTATCCACTGGACAAGTTTGCCGTTAAGAATGAGATCAACATAATGAACCATTGTCACCACCCTAAACTTCTACAGCTCAAGGATGCTTTTGAAGATAAATATGAAATGTGCCTTATTCTGGAATTGTATGTGTATTTTTAGATAAACTTGATATTTAATCATATAGTACCGTATAGCGGCTTATTTTTGTGGGTATAAATTTTCACAGTTTTTGTGTCATAAGGTATGTGAAAAAATTTTGCGGGTTATATTTTTGCTGTTAGTGAATGCATTTGAATATGATTTCTATCAGATGGATATTTTCGTGATTTCCCTTAACCTGCGAAAAAAAGCAAAATGAAACCACCGCTAAATAACTTGCTATATGGTATCATTCATTTGATGCATACTCTTAACATAGTAATTTTCACTTTGTACTAATAATCACTAAATTTGTGATCAATGAAAATCGGCAAAAAAATGAACACATAAAGATGCAATTATTATATGTAAATCAAAGTATGATAAATAAAAACACAGAAAATTTATACTTGCAGAATAGACATTCGGATTGAATGCTTGAAAAACTTTATGTGTTTACAGCTATTCTTGTTTGAGTCATACATACAAAAGCATTTTTTTATCCCAAATTCTGCTATTTTTGTGTTTTTATTTTAATAAAAGGACAGACATAATTTAATATTGCTGTGTGTGTCAGATTTCTGCAACTGCATTGGATTGGTATTGGGTTAATCCTTTGAAAATGTATCTCCTACCGGGGTAAATCTGAAAATGTGTTTAGAAATTAGTTTCTCTAATTTTCATCCAATTTAACTACTTCCCAGCCAGTTGTGAAAAAATATTTCTTCTCTCTAGAGAATTTTAAGTTCTCATTAATTGATTGGTCAATTTTACAGGAGGCGTGATCATTGCGACCCAAAACTGCAAGAAAAACATTCGACGATAAATATAGTTCTTTTAGACAGCCACAATATATTTTAGTTTACTTTTGATATTTTCTGACACAATTGTTATTATTATGTAACCATAAATTATGTTTATGAATATCATAAAAACCTGAATGTTTAGATTACTTTTATTAATTTTAAACTCTTGGTAAAGCTTAATAATATACTGACCAAATCAAAGGTTAGGAGAATTTAAACTTTAACCAAAATGAATTTCCTTTCTATTTGGTTTTCCGGAAAATTAGAGAAACAGCATCTTACATCATTTCTCGAGGATGATCAGATTTCTCAATCTCGATAGTTAAATGAAAGAATTTTAAGGTCTCGAGCTTAAAATTCCATCATTTAACTATCTTGATTGAGAAATCTGATGATTCAATTAAAACAATGTAAGAAGCTATATTTTATTATGGCTTGGTGAAGGAGAAACTATTCTGGAAAATGATTAGTTTCAGTAGCATTAGAGCCTATTGTTCATCATTTTCTTATGATACCTTACAGTTTGGCTGGAGGAGAATTGTTTGACAGAATCGCCGCTGATGACTACAAGATGACTGAATGTGAAGTTATCAACTATATTAGACAAGTCTGTGATGGTCTGAAACACATGCATGAGAACAGCATTGTACATCTGGATGTTAAAGTAAGTTACCAAGATTTGTATACCATATAACTGGTTATTTTTGCGGTGCAAAAGTTTTGCAGATTGGAAAGAAAATTGTTTGATTTTATTTTTGGGGTTTTACATGTTTATTTACAGATAAGAACAGTATAAACCTTTTTATGTGATTTTAAATTTTGTGGTTGAGTGTCAACCGCAAAGTAATGACAAAATTACATTGCCGCAAAAATTACCACTTTTACAGTACCTATTGGTTTTTATATGATCGCAATGAATTTGCAGACATATGAAATGATGCTTTGCTTGTCAGTGTCTTTGTTATAGATGTTAAAACAAACACAGAATCCTATTACAAAGATTGTTACAAAGCTTACCCAGTTAAAAAAAAATATTCAGCCTTTGTGAAAATATGAAACTTATCAATTAACTGCCATGTTAGATTAAAGATATTTTTTTTTTCTGATGGTTTGAATAGATTTATATTTAAACTTTTGACAGAATATTACAATAATTTCAGTTGCAGCAATTTTAAAGTGCTTTAAACCTCTTGTTTTCAGCCTGAGAATGTAATGTGTACAACAAAGAACTCCAATGAAGTAAAGATGATTGATTTTGGTCTGGCTACAAAGCTTAATCCTGATGAAATTGTCAAAGTAACCACAGCAACAGCAGAGTTTGCTGCCCCTGAAATTGTAGATAGAGAACCAGTAGGATTCTACACTGATATGTGGGCTGTTGGTGTACTGGCTTATGTCTTGTGAGTATTATGCGTGCTGTAATTCTTATGCCATCAACCAAGTACTGTAATTAATACTGTAAAAGGGGATAATTTTGCATGGTTTAATTTTCGTGTTTTCAGTACTAAAATGCATTCGCGAGGTTTTAGTTTCCCATTTTATTAGATCATGGAATATTGAGTCCTTCTGAATGTAATTTACGCGAGCGGATATTTTCATGAATTTGTTATGATTGCGAAATTAGTTGGGAGAAAAAACCTTGCGAGAATTTCCCCTTTTACAGTACTTATTTTTGCGAATTATTTATTTTCACAAATTTAGCTGTCAGTTATCTTTCATGAAATCAAATACTCACGAAATGAAATAATATGAATGAAATGAGGAGAATACTTACTAGAAAACTCATAATTTAATATCTGGGAACTTGGCTAAAATCATAAAAGGGAAAATAGGAACCCATAAAAATTAGTATGTTTCTATATGTGAATAGGATTTAAAGTCTGTACACCCTTCTTTAAATGGAGAAAATCGGGACAGAGAGATTCTCTGGCAAAAAGCAAGGTAGGCGATAAAACAAGGGGCAATAGTGCGAGGGAGCAATGAGCATGTATTATAGGTTTCAAATTAATCATAGGAATTTTGTTACAATCATAATTAGTTAGTGTATATTTAGAAATTTTAAATTCCTGTTTATTATCCTTGTTTCCTTGAAAGATTTTGGTTTGTAAAATTTATTGACTGTTTAACTTGAATGTTTATTACTATTTCATTTGACAATATTTTCAGACTGAGTGGATTATCCCCCTTTGCTGGTGAAGATGACATCGAAACCTTAGCTAATGTCCAGCGTTGTGACTGGGAATTTGCTGAGGATGCCTTTGCACACATTTCACCAGAAGCTAAAGACTTTATCAGACAGCTTCTTATCAAACAACCACAGTAAGTTTGGGGAGTCTGAAGTGGTAGGCATAATACATGTATTAGTATTTTGGTCAATGTCTAGCATGGCACATAAAAGTTTTAGTTACTGTGAAAGTACTTAAATTCGTGGGTATCAATTTTTGTGGATTGGGAGTAAACTTCATATTTGCGGATTCATGAATTCATGGTTTTAAGAATTCTTTATTAGAAGCAATATTTAATTCTCTTTCGTTAGGAATTTAATTTGATGGTTTGCAGTATATAGATATCTGACACCATGTTTTGTTTTTCAGGAGAAGAATGACAGTACATGATTGTCTTGAGCATGCATGGCTGAAGGTAATGTAATTTTTGAAAATAAAGTTTACATTTTAGATTTTTCTTTCCATTTTCATTTCAGTTTTATAGTTCTTATTAAATATATCAACACAATTTTTGATGAAAAACTGTCTTTTTGAATGAATGGAGGTTTTTTCTTGTAAGAGTTATGCACTATTTGCTTGTTTGTTTTTATTAAGATCAAAAAGGAAAAAAATGATTAATCTGCTTGGGATTTGATTAAAAATTCATCATGATGATAAAAGCTAATCAGACTTAAATCAGGCATCATTGAAGGCTGCTGGCTGTTTTTCATTGTGGTCTTTTTAAATTGCCGCTTGTTTATATGGGCTGTGTCAGATATATTTATTCAACATCTCGTTATCTTCTGTTTATTTTTAGTAAATTTTTTAAGTCTCAGAGTTGTAAAATATGTCTTCTTGTTTTGTGTTTCAGGGTGACCTTAGCAGTAGAACTACCAGAATTCCATCCAGTCGCTATGACAACATTAGAAGAAGATTACGAGAAAGATATGTAAGTCATAGATTAATGATTTTAAAGTAGATCATAAAAATATATTAAAATAAAACATATAATGAACATACATGTATATGTTTAACATTTTCCTGAACTTCAATTAAGCAAGGATAATAAAATCTTTATGAAAAAAACAATTTACAGTCCTGTTGGTCAGATTTCTTGTTAAATTAAAGCCAGTCTATGATTTTTCTTTCTATCAAAGCTAATTATTCTAAACTGTTTCAAAAATTCATTATATTTTTAGGCTGATTGGCCAGCACCTAACCCAGCTATTGGACGTATTGCCAACTTCAGCTCTCTCAGGAAAAATAGACCAAAAGAATTCTCAATCTTTGATGCTTACTTTGGTAAGTACATTGTATAAAGAAGAGGCTGCCAAAGCGCCAAATATGACCTATGACCTTAAAGCCTTTAAAGGGCAACTTCAAGCCTTCATTTGTTAAAAAAAAGGACCTTAGTTAAAATTATTCAAGACTACCTGCAATCTCAGTAATACATGAATTAAAAAGTGCTGTGACTTGATGGCTAAGAGCCCCTTAAGGGATAAATTGGGAAACTTATTTTCACATGTGACTTAAAAATTAATTTCCATCTTAAACACTTTCTTGTCAAAACTGCACTTTTCAAAAAGTTTGAAAGTTTTTTAAGTTTGTGACAAGTTGTCAGTTTCATATTTGATTGAACATGATCTAAAAATGAATAATTTTTCTTGGTGTTAGGTTTTTTTGGGTAAAATACAGACTTAATTTGTGATATTTAATTTTATTTTTCCTTATATCAATTGTTTTACAAAACAGTTGTAATTATTTGTTATTTATTCTTCAGATCGTAAAGAAGCAGCTCCGAGATTTATCAGAAAACCAAGACAGGTCATCACAGCTGAAGGACAGAATGCTAAGTTTGATTGTAAGATTATAGGAGCTTCACCGCCCATTGTAACATGGTAAGAATTGAGATGATGGATGTTTGTGAGAGAATAAAATGAAAATAGAGCTTCACCAACCATTGTTATATGGTAAGCTTCACCAAACATTGTAACATGGTAAGAATTAAGATGATGGATGTTTGTGAGAGAATAAAAAGAAAATTTCAAAACTAGATTTATCAAGCTTATTATATGTAGAGAGACCTATGTTTATAAGTATCATCGAATACAAAGTGAGCGATTCAGGCTCTGGGGAGCCTCTAGTTTTTCCTTCTATCATTTGTTTTATAAAACAGTTGTAATTATTTGGAGCTTCACCACCCATTGTCACATGGTAAGACAGCTTTCAGGTGTATAGATATGATCTGTGGCTGATCCAGAAGATTGCAACAGGAGTGTGCGCATTTGAAAAAAATCGATTGGGACCTCGTGTTTCATACAATTCTTCACCAAATTTTCTGGTCAAATGGGAGAGCATGCTTGTCCTAAATCCGCCTTAGATGATGGACGTTTGTGAGGAAATAAAAAGAAAAAAATATTCTTTTAAATTAGATTTATCAAGCTTATTATATGTAGAAAAACCTGTTCTATGACAATAACCTAACAGAAAACAATTTCCTTTGCGAGCCAGACTTGATTTTAAAGTGCCTCATGTATATATGAATAAATGTATTTCTCTATTTTCTTGACCAGGATCATGGTCATGGGTCAATTGTTTAGGTCTTCTTCGTTTAAATCTTACCTAAATAACCGAAAAATTTAAGCTCCGCCCAACCATGTGAATAAAATAGAGTCAAAGCACTGTAGATATAACAATGATTTCAGGTCAGCTGTAGAACAAGTTGTTAAGAGATTAATTGTTTGACCATTTTGATTTTTCAGGTCTTATGACAACTCAGTCCTATCTCAGAGTGTTAAATACATGCAGAAATACAGAGGAAATGAGTATGAGCTCAAGATCAGTCGTATTAAGATGAGTGACAAGGGAGTTTACACTGTTATTGCTGAAAACTCATTTGGCAAGAGAGAAGAACATGCTACACTTAAAGTAGAAGGTTTGTACCAAATAAAATGATAAATTTACCATTGCCAAAATAAGTAGTTACAGGATGAATTTCCTATCCATCTACTGTAAAAGACAGTGTATTTTCGTACATGGAAAATATCCCTTTTTACAGTTCTTTATTCCTAAAGACCCATGATAAAAATAATCATACTGTCCCCACTTTCCCCCCACCCCCTAAAAAATACTATCTGAAAAATGCTTATTTAATGAGACAGTTTTGATTCAAAATAAATCTTATTCATGTACAGTCTTCATTGAAAAAAATCATCATATTCAAGGTATCAAAACATTCCATGTTACAGGAAAAAAGAAATACCAATGTATTGCTGATGATTTTTGATTTCTTGGAACTTTATATTTTCTATTTACATTTGTAGCCAACCCAGACTTACCCAGAATCCCAAGCAGTAGAGAGACTACACCAATGAGAAGGTACTTGTTTAAATAAGGTTCTAAATTAACCGCAAAGATACAAATGTATAAATTTTTCTCCCAGAAACGAGTTAACCTTACCTGGCTCTTCAAATAATAATTTTCCTTGGACTTTAAATGTTTGTTTAAAGCATATTTGATTAGTCTCCTTTAAAGTAGGAAAAGTCAGATCAATCTAAGTTATCAAAGTCTCAAGTCTGACACTTATTATTATTTTGTTCTATACCTCTTTCAATATTTTCCCCTTCACTACAGAAAAGCTGACATGTCATTGATCACCATCATAATCTATTTTGTAGATCAAGAAGACCATCTATGTCACCTGCCCCTGAGATCAAGCCAGTAGAAGAAGCTCCAAAGATCAGCTTTGGTCTTCGTCCTCGTCTTATCCAGGCTGGCATGGACTTCAAACTTCTCACCTGTGTACAGTCAACACCTGTTCCAAAGGTAGGTCAAACCAAAAAACAAAAGTACCTGTTGTGAAAAAAAAATACTGAGTAAAGAGTAATACTGTTCAAGCTTTACATTTTCTTTATTTGCACTCAAAAATAAAAAATAAAAATATTCATTTAAAAAGTATAAAAACGATCAGTTTGTGAATTCAAAGGTTGAGACTTGGGTCAAATTTTAGGCCAAAAACAGACCTTATTGCCCCTACTCTTTTTGCGTTTCCTTTATACACAATGTATACATCTCTACTTCTAGGTGAGCTTCACCAAGGATGGCAAAGACATATCTAAGGATCCTCATTACCAGTGTACATACTCTGGTGGAGTAGCTACAATAGAAGTACAGTCGGCTAGAATGGCAGATACTGGCAACTACACCATTTATGCTGTCAATGACCTTGGGGAGCATGAAACATCCTCTCGTGTGGTTGTTGAAGGTAAGTTTAAACAAATAATTTTAAGAAATATATTCTTGTGTCTAAGTACCATTTATTTCTTGCTGAATCATTTACACAGAAACTTATTTCTTAGAAAGTTACTATAGCTGAAATAATAGTTTCAAGTTGAAATTTTAAAGAATTTCATATCCATTTGTAAAATGGTGAACATTGTCAGAGGGCAGCCAGGGTGCGGAAAAAATTTTGTAATAGTTTTTTCAAAAACTTTTTATTACAGCCTTCAAATATTTTGTATCAAGCATAAGTGTGGTGTCCCCATTGTGGGATTCCATTTCAGGTCTGTTGCTCAATCACTTCCTGTCAAATCAAATCTGAACATTTCTATCTTTGACAAAATTTTGTCCTATTTTTAGATCGTGCCCACGACTTTGACAAATCAGACATTTTCAAAAGTCACAAACAACACAGGTCTGCCAGGAGAACAAAATCAGGATTTAACTTTGAGGATTCCAGTAGTAGTTACACAGAAACATCAACATCGACTTCATCATCTTCTACAAGGACATCACGGTCATCACGACGTGTCGAGGAATCTGTCGATGAATCTTATTCATCTTCCTCATCAAGGAGAAGCAATAGGAGAAGTAAGTTGAAAATATTGAAAGTTAGAATTAAAGAAAATTGAACATTGACTTAAAATCAACTTTCAAAGCCCTCTACAAAAACCCTCCAAACTGAAATTATATTAAGGTTTCAGCTTTGGACCTCTGCACAATGGATGAATTTGGCCATGTGCTAAGTTTGTTTAGATGCTATTAAGTTTATGGTCAATTTTGAATATTTCTACCAATTTTTTGACTGGATTTCACACAGTGAAAAATTTGGGTTATAAAATGGTGGATGTGGGACGGGAATGAGGGGGAAAAAATTTTGTACCAGTTTTTTCAGCAACTTACGCAGCCCCTTGATATTTGGTATACAGCATTGACATTGGGTCTTATATTGTGGGATTTGAAACCATGTCTGTTGCTCACTACTTCCTGTTTAAAGAAATTCTACTGTTTTTGTTTTTGACTCATTTACTGAACACTTGCTTAGAAGATAGAAAATAAATTATTAATTTTCAATGTGTATCTTCTTGCTTTTAAAGGCATACTAATATTTGTTTTAAAAGATGTTATTACTTAGACTATGTTTTTTTTTATATTTCAGAAGAAGTTGAGGAACCTACATATGAAGCCCCAGAATTTACAACACAATTGTCTCCCCTGATCTTAGATGAGGGAGATCGATTAAAACTCACATGTACCGTTAAAGGTCGTCCTGACCCAGAGGTCGAGTGGTTTTATAATGGCCAGGTATTTAACATTTGAAAGTGGCAACAAAATGTGATTTATAAAAAGATGGGATAATCTATTGAAAATTTCCACAATTTCAGTTAGAATACAACTTATTGTATGCAATAGCCATTAAATACATAGTTATATTTAAGTTCCAAACATTGCTAATTGAATAGATGATTTTTAAAAAGAATATATTTTTATATCTGAAAGTAAGAAAAGAATTTAGTTTAAAAAGGAATAAAATGCTAAAGGCCTCTGACTGAAACATGAAGCTTTATGACATATTATATAATGTTGTTAAATTTAAATTTAACTCCTATGCTTATGTTTTTTCACAGCTCATGCAGAGTGATGATGCCATAAAAATAACCTCAATTGGAGGTGTACATACCTTAGTTATAGATAGTTGTATAATAGACGACGATGGAAACTATGTGTGTAAAGCCAAAAACCCTGGCGGCCAAGCCTCCACACGAACCACTGTACAAGTTAATGGTGAGGCTCAATATTTAAACTTGGTTTCATCAAAATGTATTTTAGGTCATAAAAAAAAATGAAGTTTTCTAAATTATTTGAAAACTTTTTAGTAAATTAAAATTAATATTTTTAAGTTAATGTAAAGGGCTATGAAAACAAAACATGACTTCTATTAAATTAGAAATAAGGTCTCTTGCAGAATATGTTTTAAGCAATGTTGCTATGTCAAAGTATTCTTTATACATGTAATAGTTTCATGTTTGCTGTATATGTACAAATAAAAAAGTTTAACATCATGCATGTCTACTGAGCATTCATTTTAAGAAAAAAATATACTATAATTTTTTACATGTATGATATTGTAGCAAAAAAGAAAAGTAAGTTTAAATTGTGATTGGCCAATTTGAAATGGCTTCCAGCCATCCAAATCCATGGAAAATATCCATTCACCTTCCAGTTTTCTGCCATATTGCAAAAACACATGTTCACAAATTTTATCTGCATTTGCTTATTGAGTTTTGAATATTCCCTAGATTGTATCCATGATTGACACATTTTGTTTGTTTCTTTCCCCTACAGAAAAACGACCCATCAAATCCTCAACTCCCCCTCCTCCCAGTGATTCCTCCCCCAAACCAGAGTTTATAGAACATCCCGCTGGTGTTAGTTTAGAAGATGGCGATCAGGCAGAAATACAAACAAAAATATCAGGTAAAAATGTAATGTGCATGGATGTTTCAATTTTGTTGTGTAAAGAAGCAAAGAGGCACCAATGGGGCATTTGAGTGTCAACAGTCCAAAAGGGCAACGACAAAAACGGTAAACACGAACAAGAACAGCATGAAGAAACACAAATCAACCCATATGAAAGAATACTTAATATATTCAGTTAAGCATACACTTTAAAGATATTTTCATCTATATTATTATTTAGTGAATCCATTAATGAAATTCTCTTACTTTGAAATGAACAAAAAAAAACTACTAAGATATAGATACTTTATTTGTACATGCCCAATACACATACACATGTACATGTTTCTTTTCAAGTGTTTGAAAAATATGATTATTTGTATTTCTAAGCAAAAAGAATCAATTTAGTATGATGAAACTTACAAAATAAAACATTTGTTTGAACCTTACTTCTCAAATGGCAAACAACAACAAAAAAGAAAGAATTTAATGCATGTTTTGTTTTGTTTTGCTATGTACATATACAAAGAATGATATTTTTATTGCTGTGTGGTTTTTGCAACTATTTGAAAGGTTTTACCAAATATATTCATGCGTTTTTATCTGATTTCAATTTACTGATTGCTGTTTTTACCCCATGCATTTTTATTCATCAGAACTTCAGTGGAATCTTTTATTAGTTTAATCACAACTTTTCATAAATGAATTTGAAATTATATATATCATGACCACAAACCTTTGTATAATAAGCTGAAGGATGCATATAATCTTTCTTTGTAATTCTAATACATGAAGATTAATGTCCGGCTTACTTAATTTTAAGAAATACTTTCTCATTTTGAGTGTAAACTGTTAAAAGGTAGCACTGAAGTTATTTGATTTCTCTCATTAAATATGGATTTGGGAAACATTTAGGTACCGGTAAAAGTAAAAGTAAGGGAAAAGGTAGATAACTCATAATGACAAACATTTTAGGAAACCCAGAAGTATCATGGTATAGAGGCAATGAACTCATTAAAGATTCTGAGGATTTCCAATATAAAAACAAAGGAAACATTTATAAATTGTTAATAGCTGAAGTTTTCCCAGAAGATACGGGGAAATATAAATGCATAGCTACAAACTCTTCAGGATCTACGTCTAGTTCATTTTATATCAAGGTGGAAGGTAAGAAGTAAGAAATAAAGTGATGAAATTAAAGGTTTGTCTTATATTGAATGAGTGATAGATCTATGATCTTTTCCAATAATTCATAAAAACCTTTTTCATCAACAACAGTTATACGAGGGTTTATTTTCGCTAATTTCGTGATCATAACTAATTCGCAAAAATATCCCCTCGCGTAAATTACATTTAGAAGAACCCAATATTCTGTGATCTAATGAAACGGGAATTTAAAACCTCGCAAATGCATTTTGGTACTGAAAACAGGAATTTTAAAGCAGGTGAAATTATCCTTTTACAGTATTTTAGAGACTGAAAACTAAGGTAGCCTTATTGTAAACAACATAAAAGTGTAAATAATATTGCAATTGTGAAGATCAACCATAAATATTGGTATCAGCAGTTCTCATTGGTTAGTTTCTTAATTCCGTGTTAAATGGCTGGATATGAACCCAATTTTCATTTAAAAGAAAAAAGTTTTGGGAGCCATTGTCTTCTACATGTATGAAATGTCCCTATTCATTTTGTATGCTTATTAGAAAGGGGGTCTTCTACCATCTGTCATGTTTAAGTCAAAGACATCATAATTCAAACTACTTCTAGAATATAAGAATAATTACAAAGAAAAAATATCCATAGTTATGTAATGTTACATTACAATATTAAATTGTATTATTCCCTACTGCAATCTATAGGAGTGCTGTTTTAGTTGGAAAACTTAAATGATTTTTCATAAGTGATCTAATATCAAGACAAGGGTTAAAATGAGTTTTGTTTTCATTTTTGTCATTGCATAAGGAATGAAAATGCATGTATTTGTATTTTGAAATCATGTTTGCTGTTTTCACCCAAGTTTGCAATGTTATCCCAAAAATTGTTTGAAAATTTTGAAATGATGAGTGCATATATCCCATTTTCCATGTTATTCCTAAAAATTCAGCTGCTTGCATTTTTGTAAAATGTTTCTACTTCAATTAATTGAATGTAAATTAAATGTACATCTGTTATTTATCATAGAACCAGATGTTGCCCCTGCTGGTCCAGTTTTTGTATCACATCCAGATTCCCAGAGTATAAGTGAAGGAACACCATTCAAAGCATCATGTATACTTGATGAAGCTGATTCAGGTAAGTTTTTAGGCAGAGCTACTTTGCCTTTTGCAGTTGTCAGACCTGGTGGTGTCATTCAGCTTTGCTAGAGTAAACCATCATTGTCTGGCAACAGTCAGGTTTTAATGGATTTATAGCATGATATTACTTTATTAAATGTAACTGGTTATGGGTCAATAATATCTAACTCTTATTCAAAATCGTGCATTGAAAAACAGATCAAGTGTGCACTTTAAAAATACTTGAAAGTTTTGAATATAGAAATTCTCCTGCCACTGTTATGTTCATTTAGCAATTGTATAACTGTTCATAGACTGAATAAGAGTTATATATCAGAAATTACAAGAGATAAATTAAATGAGGATGTATTACTCACTTGTATTTAAACTTTTACAGTGCAATGGAGCAAGGATGGTAGTAATATTGGAGAATCAGAAAGATTTAAATTCTCACAGGATGGAAACACATTCACATTTGAAATCCCCGCTGCTTTAGCTACAGATTCTGGCGAATACACAGTCACTGCTAAAAATAGCAAAGGCTCCTCCCAATGGACCTTCACCTTGAGTGTGGCTGTAAGTCAATCTCCTGTTACTGAGGTCGATGTTCTTAAACTTATTGAAGAGTTGAAGGTGAGAGGTCACATCAGGGTCAAGGTTACATGAAATCTATTTATAGACATTCTTGAAGTGAACTTGCTTCATTGCAAACCGACTTTTCAAAAAAATAATTGAAAAACTTTTGCAAAATTTTAAAAAATTACGAAAAAGAATGTTGAACTTCTTTGATTTCATATGGCCTTATCAACAATCTATATTCCCTGTATGAATATACCTAATAAGGTAAAGTCTATATATGATGAATATAGATTGTATATTATAGTATACATTATTATCTAGTTATAGTCCTAGCTAGTTTTGTCCATGTTTGCTGTATACTGTCGAGTATTAGTCTGTATTTGTTTATGATTTAGTCTTATTAATCTTGTAGATTTAATACATGTTAATATATTTTATACACCAATTTTAACATGAAATAATTTGGCATGATTTTTAACAAACATCTATAATCTTAACTATATAATATTTTTTAGGAAAATTTAATTTGGTATTATAGGGATTATTTTAGGCTAAGTAGAGTTTATTTAAATTCCAGGGAACATTTTATGAAAAGATGTTTTTTTTTACATGAAAAGAAAAAAATAAAATTGAATTGATGATATCAACACTTTAAACTAGATAGTTAATTATCAATTTAGTTCCCATTTCAAGTTGATAATGTACCAGCAAACATGTACAATATGAATTGTATACTATATTTATAACCCTGATGTTACCTACTCACACATATAGATAATATGTATGTCAATATCATGTTCATATATTTGATATTATCGAACATTTTTTCATTATTATGCTATTTTTTGCATTTTAAAGGGAAAAAAAAGGTTGTATTATGGTAAATGTTGGGACGGGGGAAGTGCAACAATTTTCTTAGCAATTTCTTATCACAGCTTTTTGATAATTGGTATGCATTTATTCCCATATTGTTGTGCATGTGTTTCTTTAACTGATATTTAGGATGTTTTTACTTCATCTTTTTATCATGATTAAAAAAAAAAATTAATAGTAATTGTGTTTTGGCTATTTTATTTTCACATTGGAAACATGAAAGTAGGTTGAAATAAACCTGATATGAAAATCTCATCAGATTTGTTCTAGCTAAAAACACAAAATAGAAAATATTTAGAGCTTTTTAAATTTAAAACAAACCTTTTTTTACTTTTAACTTTCATACAATATTTAATTAATTTTGATGGAAAAACATATTCTTTTTCAGTAAGAAGTTGACAGCTAACAAGCTTTCTCTACATATCATGTCATGACACTGGGATTGTGGCACTAAGAAGTCTCAATATTGCTCATATATAACACTCAGCATGCAAGTGGTTTGACACTGTAAGCAGCTAAACCCTGTTCTTCCTCGGAATTCAGTGGACACAGATTTAGCATTATACAACTAGCGATCATTTGCCTGATATCTGCCAAATCCCTGTATACAAGATAATGTTGTGGAAATGAATTTTAACCTTATTTATTTTTGAATCGTTTGCAATGCAAATCTCATTTATATCATATGAATTTCATCATGTGCTTTTTTTTTCGAGACTTTCAAGTTTTGAGGCCCTTCTGCTTTATGGGAGTTTTCTTACATATTTCTAATAAAATACACTTGAGCAATTGATTCAGCCAAAAAAGAGAAAAAAATGTAGATTTAAAATAGAATTATATTTGACTAGGGAGTAGAGAACTAACGAGAACGTTTTCGCTTTAGCAGTAAGAAGATTCTTGTATGGCAGAAGACCCTTATAAAACTGTAACTGATTTTCTGATGTTTTAATGTATATAGATAATGTTTGATTAAGAGAAATAATCGTGTATCTTGTGCCTTTAGCATCACATTACTCTACAGTTTTACTTTGACAAACATGTATTTATAAATATTGTAGAGGTTTAATTTATAAGGATCTGATTGGTGATACCCTGACTTCAGAGATAAGGCGGTTTTAATACTATAACTTAGTTATTTACATTAAAGCATTTACTGGTAATATGTTTTCCTTGTATAAGTGAAAATCTATCAAGGATCTATAATGACGATTTCTTAGTAAAACTGGAAAGTAATGCAATGATTAAAGGCATAAACCGAAGGATTGTTAGTTAAAGATTAAAAAACTATAGAGGTAATAATATATTTTTAATGTTATTGATAATTTATTTGAACATTATTTATTCTTAACTTATTGCTGTTATTTTATTTAAAATTTATTTTTTGATTGGTGCTATTATGTGCAATCAGGTTTATATTGTTATTTTTTTCTAGTGATAGGTTTTGTTCTAAATCATGATAAAAGTGTTTGACCGAAGTATTTTTCTTTTTTCGATGAAGAGTTCATAACTAACATGTGAGTTGCCAACTATCATTAATGGCAATATTTTTGTAGATTTTTTTAGTAGTTCTCTTTCTTGTTCTAATGATGAATTATTGAAAATACTTAAATAACCCTAAAATAGTAAAAGCTAAATTAGATTACAAAACTTTTGGTGGTGTTAAAAGCTGGTCTTATTAACACATATAAAAACATAATAAATGAACTGTCATAAAACTGAAAAGTTTTTTAGCTTAACAAATATTCTGTCAGACAATTTAAATACTTTTATCATGATTTGAAGTATTACTATGTGGTTAAGGGGAAATAACTCTTACCCATTAAGTGCAATATTCAAAGTATTATCGACCTGTGATATAAGTCTCTCTGATCAAGAAGTCATGAGTTTTAGTTCCTTATCATACATCTCTGAGTTGATACAACAAAGGATGAAATGCCTATTTGAGATAATCTAGGCAAGGGACTAGATAGTGCTCCTTATGTCAGAGAGAATGACCCCACAATCCCACTAAGCTAATTTTGCTGTGATTTCAGTATGTAATATCACTGCCCCCCTTGCTTTACCTCTTTTATCAAAATGTTATCTATTAAAATGCTGTTCTCAAGACTTGGTTTTGTTATTTTTATGCACTAGATATCGAAGTAGAGGGTTATATAGTGTTTGGGTCTGTTCATCTGTCTGTCTGTTCCAAACCACGTTTACCTTCAGGTTAAAGCTATTTTTCCATGTTGCAAGGTCAGGCATTGGCATAATCTTGTTTATTTTTACTTCCTTGTTGATGATTTTGTCCCTTGCTGTATCACACTGACAAATACTATTCAAACCCAAGTTTTCACCTTTAAAACATCAGGACCAATTAGACAATACGCATCTACATGTAACATTTTCACTCGTTACTTGTGTGATTAGTTGGGTTTGAATACTATCCTTCTGTGTTTGATGTATCATGTAATATGGTTTGCACTGTGCAAGTTTGTATGGCCATTATAGGATCTTGTTATGTTCTTGAGGTGCTAAACAATATGCAATTAAAATTTCTCAAAAGTCTTATACAGCTTTCAAGATATTAAGCTTACTAAGGGCAAAATTCATAAAAAATCATGAGCAGAGGCCCCCAGAGCCTAAATTGGTAACCTGGTCCTTACTTAAATGCCATAAGGGTCTTTTCTTAGATCTTTTATCCCTATTTGGGGTCATCTGACAACTTTGACCCAATGGAGACTTTTGTAGAGCTTAATGAGGTTAGTTTATGGAAGCAATAGCTTTTCACTGTTTGCAATAGTTTTCATTTTAAAAGGCAAAAAATGAAAGAAGCAAAGGTGAACCAAAGAAACAATCAAATATCATTACTCCAAAAAGACAAGACAAAATCTGTATACATGAATCATCACAACTAAACAAAGCACAAAACAAACAAAAAACAAGCAATAACCAAACCGCAATCAGCAAGGTGAACTCGAGTCAAAACAAGAGTGAACTCGGGTGCTCAGAACAGAAAGCAGTTATTGCTTGCTAAAGCACACCCTGTCATGTTGCCAATGATTGATTTAGTGTGGTTTAAATCCTGTTAGGATAAACAACTATACCCAGTTTGGTTATGATTGAACTTAAGTTTCATGGTTACACTTCAAATAAAGTGTTAGATATTTGACTTATTTTCCAGTCTATGTACAACCTAAACTACATATAGGATTAAAAAATAAAGTATAGCAGCGTCTAGATATAAAATTCCCCGATCATTTTCTCTCTCTTAATTTACAAGATAACTTTTGAGTTTCCAGTGTAATGAAATGCTGTGAAAATGGATCTTCTTAAAAATTTCAGGGCTGGAATATCTTGATTCAAGTTTGTTTGTTTTCGTGGAATTTATGTTATTTGTTTTTGTCAAGAAGATAGTCTTTTATTAGCACTATAGGATTGGGCTTGAATAATAAGTAGTTTATTTTCTATCCATGGGCAATTGCAAAACAGCAAGCAGCCACGGCTGGTCACATTGAAAGTGCTGGCTGTTTTCTGTTGTGGATTTTTTAATTGATGTTTATAATTGTAGGTTGTGTCGTGTACACTTATTCCACATCCCATTATCTTATATTTTGTACACTTTTTGATACTGAAGAAGTAGGGTTGCATCAGTTATCAGTTTTTCTCTATCTTTTAAAAACCTGTTTATTTACAAGCCAAAAAGAGTAGTACCTGGTATAATTTTAGCAACAGTGGCTATGTTTCTTGACAGATCAAAAATGAAACAACTTTTCTGTCACTCAAGTTTCATTGTTTTGTGCTTAGTATTTTCAAAGTTTTTGAAAATTTGTTAACAAACGACAGACACAATGGCAATACCTTACATGGACCTATGGACCAAATGACATAAAAAATACTTTTTTGACCCCTTTTGGGTATCTTTTTACCTGCAATTATAAAATGATCCCTTAAGAGGAGATGCACATCTTCAATATATCTGTAATCACTGTGTAAAATTTCAGATAGATCTAACGTTTGGTTTTTGAGATTCAGATTACACAAGATAGGCACCCCTATAGTGTGACAGCAGATTGAGTGACTTAACTCCTAGACCTACTTTTGCCTTTGGTGAAGCAGGTAATAACAATGATTTATGAGCACTTTCAACTCAAGTTTAAAGGACCATAACTCCAACAACATTTTGCGGATCATATAAAAAAACTTTTCAACATACCAATTCTCTTTGGAAGTTGTGCGGAAATCATGATTTTTAGCAAATTCTGCGTCCACAAGGAAACAAATAACACATAATTTTGAAGACCAAAAACATGCACAGCTACCTTTAGTTCAAATGCTTAACACCAAGTTTCATTGAATTATGTTAAGGCCAAAAAAAAAAGTAGGTGAGTTTACTGTCACCTGACCCTACCTAATTTTTACCCCCCTACCCTTAAGTTTTTTTGAGCATTTTCTATTAAGCACTGTTAAAGTCACAAAGCTGCCCCCATAGACTCAGGTAAAAAAAAATAATTAAAAAAAAATAATTTCCTACCTACCGACCCTAATTTTTTTCAGCATGTGACAGTAAACACATATACTTTTTTGTTCGGCCTAAGTGGTTTTACTTTGTGACAGCCATTACAAAATCAAGGTTCTTCCACCAATATTATAGAGGATTTAGGCTGACAGCAATATATTGATTCCTGGTGGTCAACAATTTACTGCAAGATCCAATGGTCACATTCATTTCTAAATTGCTTGAGGTTTTATATTGTGTTCACTAAATTCCACATCTCTTTATTATTTATTCTAAGTTCAAAAGGTCACTCCCACAAAAATATACAGCAGATCTAAATTTTTCTAGAACACAGCTTCATATGGAGTTTAAACTGTGTACTCAGTTCATGAAAATTATTTATTTGAGTACATGCATGGTTTCATAGAAGCTGTGCTGACAGAATTTAACCAGACTAATGGATAGACAGAGTGAAATGCCTAATCCCCTTTTGCATAGTGAAACTATAAACAAACAGTAATTCCACTTTGGAACTGGTATTTTCCAAAGGGCAATATTTCTATTCAATTATAATAAACTTTTAATTCCTCTTTATTTTATTGACCAAAGGAAAGCAAGATTGTCTCTGATCTGAATTAATTTGTATAAATCTTTGCTATTCTAATACATCGAGTTCCTCATCCTCAGGGGGTGGAGTCAGTCGTGATATTGACAGGATCTCCTCCTTCACAAATAGGCCACTCCTCCTTTCTTTCAGAATCTGTCTGTACTCTTTTCTCTGTCTCTGTCTGTCATTTTTATGTCTGTTCTTTCTTTCTTGTGACAATTGTCGCTACAAAATAAACATTTACAGATAGTTAATTAAATGACCTGCATTTTACAAATTTTGGTCAACTGATTATGAATATGAAGTTAAAAAACCTGTCAAAGTCAAAAATGGCTGGATTTTGTTAAACAGGAAGTAGGTGAGCGACAAATTTGGACAATCCTCAAATCAAATCCATTATTATGGGACCCCACCACGATGCTGTATACCAAACATCAAGCAAGTGGCTGTGATTAGTAGTTGCTGAGAAAACTGTACTGCAAATTTTTTCCCTGCCTGCCCGCTGCCACCCTACATTCACCATTTTATAACCCCGATTTTTCATGCCAAAAACATATACGCGTGGTGTTTTATCCATATGTCTGTCAATTGTCCATATGCTATAATATGTTGTTTTCTAGATAGTTCCTTTATTCTAATGATAGATTTCAACAAACACCTTAGCAAGTTGAAGCTTTGGTAGGATTAGTTTTCCACCTATGGGAGACACTGTTAATGATTTAATGGGTAGACCTATTTTTAGATGGACAACAATATAGCTAAATTTGATAGATTGAACCATTTACAAACATACTATTTAAAAGACTTGGCGGTTTTTTGATAGATAAACTGATTTCCGTAACTATATTTTATGGCCTTTTTGCTATAAAGCCATAATACCGTACATGTTAATCTTTACCTTTTTACTTTTCCTAGGAGTTGTAACAATACCATTGTCGTCAGATTGACACTCTAAACAACAATGTGTCTTGATATAATCTTGTATCTTCTGGATCTTCTCCTCTGTCATGTGTGTTATATCTGAAATAATCATAAGATTAAAGATTATTATAAGAAACTGCAGCAAAAATGTTTTGAAAATAAAATAGTTCTAACTTATACTTATCAGAAAGAACTTCTCCTGCATGTTAGTTCATGCTTAGATGTTATGTTATAGAAAAAAGTTTCCGTCTATGCCATAAGGGTTTACAACAACAAAAACTAATAGTGCTAATATTTGTGTGACTGATGCACTAGAAAAAGTGCAGATTTATTTCACAAAGTATGGCTTCAAATCTTAGAATTTTGTGGGTTTTTTTTAAATTGTATGTCATTCTGTACTAAATCCAACACATCATAATAACCTGTTGGCAGATATCCAGAATGTTTAATGTTGCACCTAAATGAACTTTTGTTACTATGGTTATAGACACAAAAGCAAGGTATTAAGTGCTTTTATTGCATATTTTAAAATTACGTCATGTATTTTTTTTCACATGTACTATAGGTTTAGAAAGTAACAGTCAGTAAAAATTTAAAGATTTTTTTTCAGTCATAGAGTATGTAAAGTGTATAAAGGTGTATTCTCCTTCTTCGACAAACCAATGTAACAGAGAAACAGAACCCATACTGACAATGCAATCAATTCTAATATGATCAATGATGTAGTATTTAAGCCAGCTCATAATCTAGTCTACTTGCCAAAACAAAACAAAAAACATTCTTTTACAATTATTTTTTGTTTAATAAATGTTTAAAATGTTTAATTCTGACCATGTTGCTGCTGACCTTTACATAGATTTAACAAGGTTAAACGTTAAAAGTTAACACTTGACAACCCAGTTCAGTAATGCAAGATAGACAAATAGCAAACCAGAATAAGACTGTCTGGAGCTAGTTGTAGTTTTCTCAATTCATATATAATGAAGAAAAACAAATTACAACAAAGTTCCAGCCAATGAATTTTGGTAAGCCTGACCCATGTTTCATCTTTTCAAGACTCGTCAGAGGCACTCTAACAAAAAGATTGAAATTGCCAAACACTATATAAATATGAAGAGCATAGAACAATAAATCCAAAATTTGTCAAACTAGAATCTATATTACATGTATGACTAAGATAAATCTAGACCTGAGGAAGGAAGAACCTTAGAATTATTACAGTTTTGAAATTCACACAGATAATTTATAGCTTTGATGTGTTCTTCGTCACAAAAGTGTTGATGCCAGAGTGGGCTAATCTCAGGGAATTAAAACTCTACAAGCAGTGCTAACCATAAGAGAAATATTTTGTTTTAGACAACCTTGTTATCCTGTATTAAATCCATCAGTCTATTTCAACAAACTGCTGGTAGTTATCCAGGATGTTTTAATTTTGCACTTAATCGAACTCTTGTTACTATAGCAACAGTAACAACAGCAAACCTTAAGTGCTCTATAGTACATGTATATGTCATTAATCATAATTTGTTTTTCCTCAACTTTTGAGTATCTTCAAAATTTTTGATAGGGGCATTGCAACATGCAGAAACTGCTGACTGCAATTTCACGGAGATTTGCTTTAATTCGTGATTGCAGTTAAATTGTGTATGTGTGTTTTATCAGTATGTCTCCATGATTTGTCTTTGTTTTTTATGGACTTTTGAGATTTTTTCTTTGCTTCTTCCAAAACTCAACAAATTAGACATGTAAAAGAACGGATTTAGATATATGTGGGCATTTTTGACAGAGGTGCAATGTTTTCATTATTTTAGTGGTTTATTTTGATACCTTAAAACAACATCAACATATACACACAAAAACCAACAACAACAAAAATCCAATAGAATTAATATGAAAGAAACCATGAAATTTTTTTCCCAAGAATATAACATTTTAAAATGACTTAGGTCCTTACACAGGTGAACCTTAAAATGATTTTTTTAAATCTTGATACAACTTTATAACCTATTTCAAGGTCTGTTATCCTGTATTAAATCCATCAGTCTATTTTAACAAACTGCTGGTAGTTATCCAGGATGTTTTAATTTTGCACTTAATCGAACTCTTGTTACTATAGCAACAGTTACAACAGCAAACCTTAAGTGCCTTTTAGTTTGTCTTTCATGTGTGTTTTTTCATATCTATTTTTTCTATATCTTCATCATTCCTGATTACTTAGTTGTAACAAGCAGAAGCAGTGGGGGATTCAGAGGGGGGGCGAGGGGGGCATACATCCCCCCTCTAATTGAGAATTTTTTTTTCTGTATAAAATTGACCTTGCAACTTCAAATTTTCATCAAAATCGGACATTTTTAGCAATTACGCCCCCCCCCTTTTCACAGACCTCTGGATCTGCCCCTGAGAAGGTGATGTCTTTATTTTGAAAAAGTTTGCTATCCTTACTGCATTTTAAAAGTTGTGTCAACGTGTTAATAAGTAGAGTTGTTTCAGTGTCTGACAGGCACAAAGACAACAAGAAGCAGGGGTCAGAAGGGCATTAAATCCCTGTGTCTTCTTTTTTTTTATATCTATGTTGAAATGGAATTTGAGATACGAATGCTCCATTGGTGTTTCTTTGCTTTATAGATGTGAGCACTTTTACAGAGGTAATGCCCCCCACAAAAAAAAGAGAGGACCAACACATTTTACCCTACAATACACAAAATTCATGTTATTACCTATTAGAAACTGTTTATCTGTAGGAGACACCTGTGACTTAGGATCTATCATTCTGATCACCTCTATAATTACCTATTAGAAACTGTTTATCTGTAGGAGACACCTGTGACTTAGGATCTATCATTCTGATCACCTCTATAATTACCTATTAGAAACTGTTTATCAGTAGGAGACACCTGTGACTTAGGATCTATCATTCTGATCACCTCTATCATTACCTATTAGAAACTGTTTATCTGTAGGAGACACCTGTGACTTTGGATCTATCATTCTGATCACCTCTATCCTTACCTATTAGAAACTGTTTATCTGTAGGAGACACCTGTGACTTAGGATCTATCATTCTGATCACCTCTATCATTACCTATTAGAAACTGTTTATCTGTAGGAGACACCTGTGACTTAGGATCTATCATTCTGATCACCTCTATCATTACCTATTAGAAACTGTTTATCTGTAGGAGACACCTGTGACTTTGGATCTATCATTCTGATCACCTCTATAATTACCTATTAGAAACTGTTTATCTGTAGGAGACACCTGTGACTTTGGATCTATCATTCTGATCACCTCTATCATTACCTATTAAAAACTGTTTATCTGTAGGAGACACCTGTGACTTTGGATCTATCATTCTGATCACCTCTATCATTACCTATTAAAAACTGTTTATCTGTAGGAGACACCTGTGACTTAGGATCTATCATTCTGATCACCTCTATCATTACCTATTAGAAACTGTTTATCAGTAGGAGACACCTGTGACTTAGGATCTATCATTCTGATCACCTCTATCATTACCTATTAGAAACTGTTTATCTGTAGGAGACACCTGTGACTTTGGATCTATCATTCTGATCACCTCTATCATTACCTATTAGAAACTGTTTATCTGTAGGAGACACCTGTGACTTAGGATCTATCATTCTGATCACCTCTATCATTACCTATTAGAAACTGTTTATCTGTAGGAGACACCTGTGACTTTGGATCTATCATTCTGATCACCTCTATAATTACCTATTAGAAACTGTTTATATGTTTCCTAATAAGAAGCAAGCTCGACTTGATTATTTTCTAACGTCATCTGACTTTCAGTCATCTTTGACTGAGGCAGACATAGGTGTTGCATATCGATCTGACCACTCTCCAGTTTTTATAACTATAAGTATAAATGATCAACCAAGAGGGAAGGGAACTTGGAAGTTTAATAACTGCCTGCTTTATGATCAAGACTACATTAATATGATTAAAGATTGTATCAGGGAAACACTTGAGCAGTATAAAACAAGCGATCATGAAGATCTGTTTGAGGTTAATTTTAGTATAAATGATCGGATATTTTGGGAAACCCTTAAATTGATGATAAGAGGAAAAACCATTTCTTATTCCTCTTTTAAGAAAAAAGAGAGGGATAAGGTTGAACAAGATCTTGAAAACAAGTTGAAAAACTTATATGAAGAGCAAAACCTAAACGAAAATGAAATTGCTAGACTAGAATTAGAATTAAAACAAACTAGAGGCTCCCAGGAGCCTGAATCGCTCACCTGATCTCTTATGCTAAAGCCTCTTACCTAGTGTCAACATGGTCTACATGTACTTGGTAAGTAACATTAAAGAGACAAGTTAGGATAGAAAACACTTTTAAGCCCAAGAATACAAAGTTACAAAGCTTTCCATTTGAAAAATAAAACCAAAAAACAAACATATTAAGTTAAAATTGATTGAAAACACTTAAAAGGATGATCTGACAATTTTGACCCTGAAATCATTTTTGTAGATCTCAATGAGCTGAACAATTTTGCAATGCTAACTATTCCTCTAACTCTTATGGCTTTTAAGATAACGTCCAAAAACTGTGAAAATGGTCAATTTTGATGATTAAGGGGAAATAACTCCTGTAAGTAGTCATCCCACAACTTTGACTCAATGGAAAGTTTTGTAGAGCTTTTGATGCTGAAGAAGGAAGGTTGCTTTGGATTTTCTCTATCTCTTATACTTTTTTTTTCTCTATCTCTTATACTTTTTGAGCTATAAGCTAAAAACTATGGTCTGACCCCCCTGTTCTATTTTTAGTTACGGTAGCCATGTTGGTTGGTCGACGTTCACAAATTTCACAAACTTGGTAGAGGACATCCTAAAGATCAAGTGTACAAAGTTTCAAAGCAATCCCACCAGTGGTTTCAGAGAAGAAGATTTTTAAAAATCAGTTAAAATTGATAGTAAATCAGTCAAAGGGGGATAACTCTTCAACGGTTGATCTGACAATTTTGACCCTGAATCATTTTTGTAGATCTGAATGAGCTTAACAATTCTGCAATGCTAACTTTTCCTCTAGCTGTAACAGTTTTCAAGATATTGTCCAAAAACTGCAAAAATGGTCAATTTTGACGATTAAAGGGCAATTACTCCTATAAGGAGTCGTTTCACAATTTTGACTCAATAGAGAGATTTGTAGAGCTTTTGATGCTGAACAAGGAAGGTTGCTTCGGATTTTCTCTATCTCTTATACTTTTCCAGTTATAAGCCAAAAACAATGGTCTGACCCCCCTGTTCTATTTTTAGCAACAGCGGCCATGTTGGTTTGTCAACGTGTATATAATTCACAAACTTGGTAGAGGACATCCTAAAGATGAAGTATACCAAGTATCAATGCAATCTCTTCAGTGGTTTCAGAGAAGAAGATTTTTGAAAATCAGTGTAAATTAATGGAAAAAACAGTTAAAGGGGAATAACTCTTAAAGGGTTGATCTGACAATTTTGACCCTGAAATCATTTTCGTAGATCTCAATGAGCGTAACAATTCTGCAATGCTAACTTTTCCTCTAGCTCTAACTGTTTTCAAGATATAGTCCAAAAACTGAACAAATGGTCAATTTTGATGATTAAAGGGCAATAACTCCTACAAGGAGTCGTTTCACAACTTCGACTCAATGGAGAGATTTGTAGAGCTTTTGATGCTGAACAAGGAAGGTTGCTTCGGATTTTCTTTATCTCTTATACTTTTCGAGTTATAAGCCAAAAACAATGGTCTGACCTCCCTGTTCTATTTTTAGCAACAGCGGCCATGTTGGTTGGTCGACATGTATATAATTCACAAACTTGGTAGAGGACATCCTAGAGATCAAGTATACCAAGTTTCAATGCAATCCCTTCAGTGGTTTCTGAGAAGAAGATCTTTGAAGAAAAGTTAACGGACGGACAGACGGACGACGGACGGACGACGGACGGACGACGGACGACGGACGCTTAACGATGACAATAGCTCACATGACCCTTTGGGTCAGGTGAGCTAATAAGAGAGGAAAAAATTAAAGGTATTGTTATTAGATCAAAAGCTAAATGGAATGTTGAAGGCGATAGAAGTACCAAATATTTTTGTAACTTAGAGAAAAGACATTTCGTCGAAAAAACAATTCCAAAGCTAATATTGGACGATGGTTCAGAAATTATAAGTCAGTCTGATATTTTGTTGGAACAAAGACGATACTATGAAGATCTTTACTCTAGTAGAAATACTGAGATTAAGGATGAGCATAGTGTATTTTTTGATCCAAATAATCCATTTATTCAGAAGCTAAGTCACGATGCTCGGGATTCTTTAGAAGGACGAGTTTCTTCTGAAGAAATGTTAAACGCCCTTAAAAATATGAAAAATGGAAAGTCCCCTGGTCTAGACGGCTTCACTGCCGAGTTTTATAAATTTTTTTGGAATGACTTGAAATATTTTCTTATACGATCATTTCATGAAGCTTATCGCACTGGAAGTTTATCTGTTTCTCAAAGACAAGGGGTTATTACTTGTCTCCCAAAAGACGGGAAATCGAAATTTTATTTAAAAAATTGGCGTCCCATATCTCTTCTTAATGTAGATTATAAGATATGTGCTTCTGCTATTGCACAAAGAATAAAAAAAGTTTTGCAAACCGTTATATCAGATACACAAATGGGATTTATGAAGGGGCGTTTTATTGGAGAGTGTACCAGGTTGATATGCGACATTATTGAAAAATGCGAGACTGATGAAACACCGGGTATACTATTATTGCTGGATTTTGAAAAAGCATTCGATTCTTTAGAGTGGAATTTTATAGAGAAGGCGCTTCAGTTTTGGGGATTTGGTCCATCCATTGTCAAATGGTTCGAAATTTTTTATAATGAATCTGAGAGCTGTATTTTAAATAATGGACACGTTTCTAAAAGATTTAAGATCGAAAGAGGTGTGAGACAAGGTGACCCTTTGTCTCCCTATCTCTTTATTTTATCAGTAGAATTATTAAGTGCAGCAATTAAGTACGACAATAACATAAAAGGTATAAAGATAGATAACTCTGAGTATTTGATTAGTCAATATGCGGATGACTCAACTTTAATTTTGGATGATAACTTACACTCTATTAATACAGCTCTGAATATGGTCGATCTGTTTTCTGCTTGTTCGGGTCTGAGAGCAAACTTTGATAAAACCCAAGCAGTTTGGATTGGGTCCAAACGGGGCTGTGGTGAAGAACTTCCTACTTTAAAACCTGTAAACTGGAATCACTCAGGAAATTTTAAACTTTTGGGCATTCATTATTGTCTCTCAAAACCAGATAAATATATTGACAATTTCACGAAAAATTTGGAGAAGATAAAAAGATTGTTAAATGACTGGTCTCTTCAAAGGATTTCATTAATTGGAAAAATTACTGTTATAAAGTCTTTTGCGCTTCCAATTTTAGTTCAATCATTTACTGTATTGCCTAATCCTACAGACAAAATTTTAAAAGAATTTGAAAATGTGTTTTTTCACTTTCTATGGGGAAGCAAAGTTGACAAGGTCAAAAGAAACTCTATTATTGGAAACTATGAAAATGGGGGGCTCAACATGCCCCACATTTTGTCATTTCTTCAAGCATTAAAGATATCGTGGATAAAAAAGATATTAGACCCAACAAATGTTGCCCCATGGAAAGTCTTGATATCTGACAAATTAAATAAATTAGGGCAAGATAAATTTTGGCTATATACACAGGATTCTTTGAAGGTTCACGCAAAACATTTTAACTGTTTTTGGGAAAGTGTTATTCTTTCATGGGCAGAGACAAAGGAAGATTTAACCACAGCCCCAGAGGATATTTTATCCCAACCTATTTGGTACAATCCGAAGATAACTGTCGGTGGGAATGTACTAAAGTATAGTCGATTGGCTTGACCAGATATTTTCTTTATAAATGACCTTGTAAAAGAAAATGGCCAGTTGTATTCTGTTAACGAATTTTGTACAAAATATAACATACAGATACACTTTTTGGAATACTATAGTATTATATCAGCTATCCCACGACGGTGGAGAAATATTTTGTTAGATAATGGAACAAATAGATTAGATTCCATATCTGATAAAATGGTATTTTTAATGCGTGTCAATCAGAAAGTTGTTAAACCTATATATCAAATATTGCTAAAACAGTACTTTAAACAACCATTAAAATCTCAAGATAAATGGAACCTTGAACTTAATATGGATAATGAAAATTGGAAGTATATTTATGAAATCCCCTTTGTAAATATTCTCAGTACAAAATTACAATCTTTCCAATACAAGATTAATACTAGAATTTTATATACAAATAGTCTACTTTATAAATGTGGACTATCTGAGACAGAGTTGTGTAGGTTCTGTTTTGAAACAAAAGAAAAATTAGTACATATTTTTTATGAGTGTTCTTTTGTCAAATCTTTATGGCTTAAATTTGCAGAATGTGTATACTCAAAATGTAGTATAACAGTCAATATCAATCCTGTAAGTTGTCTATTTGGATTTACAAATGATCCGTATTCTTCTATTTTAAATACTTGTTTTATTATAGTAAGATATTACATATATGTCAGTAGTATTAAACAAGAAATCATAAACTGGGAAGGTTGTCTAAGAACCCTTAAATATTACAGAGATATAGACTTAAAATCAAAGTTTCTTTGCTCCCCAAGACGTTCACACACCATCAAATGTAATTGGGATTCTGTGAAGCAATTGTTTCAATCTGACTGACAAAAATAACAACAAAACATATGTTTTCTTTCAAACATTTTGAGAATTTTATCTGTAATATGCTTTTGTAATGTCTAACATATAATATGTGAAACTGTAATTGAATGTTTTGATCAAATAAAAGTATATATGACAAAAAAAAGAAACTGTTTATCTGTAGGAGACACCTGTGACTTTGGATCTATAATTACCTATTAGAAACTGTTTATCTGTAGGAGACACCTGTGACTTTGGATCTATCATTCTGATCACCTCTATCATTACCTATTAAAAACTGTTTATCTGTAGGAGACACCTGTGACTTTGGATCTATCATTCTGATCACCTCTATCATTACCTATTAGAAACTGTTTATCTGTAGGATACACCTGTGACTTTGGATCTATCATTCTGATCACCTCTATCATTACCTATTAGAAACTGTTTATCTGTAGGAGACACCTGTGACTTAGGATCTATCATTCTGATCACCTCTATCATTACCTATTAGAAACTGTTTATCTGTAGGAGACACCTGTGACTTTGGATCTAACATTCTGATCACCTCTATCCTTACCTATTAGAAACTGTTTATCTATAGGAGACACCTGTGACTTTGGATCTATCATTCTGATCACCTCTATCCTTACCTATTAGAAACTGTTTATCAGTAGGAGACACCTGTGACTTAGGATCTATCATTCTGATCACCTCTATCATTACCTATTAGAAACTGTTTATCTGTAGGAGACACCTGTGACTTTGGATCTATCATTTTGATCACCTCTATAATTACCTATTAGAAATTGTTTATCTGTAGAAGACACCTGTGACTTTGGATCTATCATTCTGACCACCTCTATCATTACCTATTAGGAACTGTTTATCTGTAGGAGACACCTGTGACTTTGGATCTATCATTCTGACCACCTCTATCATTACCTATTAGAAACTGTTTATCTGTAGGAGACACCTGTGACTTAGGATCTATCATTCTGATCACCTCTATCATTACCTATTAGAAACTGTTTATCTGTAGGAGACACCTGTGACTTTGGATCTATCATTCTGATCACCTCTATAATTACCTATTAGAAACTGTTTATCTGTAGGAGACACCTGTGACTTTGGATCTATCATTCTGCTCACCTCTATCATTACCTATTAAAAACTGTTTATCTGTAGGAGACACCTGTGACTTTGGATCTATCATTCTGATCACCTCTATCATTACCTATTAGAAACTGTTTATCTGTAGGAGACACCTGTGACTTTGGATCTATCATTCTGATCACCTCTATCCTTACCTATTAGAAACTGTTTATCTGTAGGAGACACCTGTGACTTTGGATCTATCATTCTGATCACCTCTATCATTACCTATTAGAAACTGTTTATCTGTAGGAGACACCTGTGACTTTGGATCTATCATTCTGATCACCTCTATCATTACCTATTAGAAACTGTTTATCTGTAGGAGACCAATGTGACTTAGGATCTATCATTCTGATCACCTCTATCATTACCTATTAGAAACTGTTTATCTGAAGGAGACACCTGTGACTTTGGATCTATCATTCTGATCACCTCTATAATTACCTATTAGAAACTGTTTATCTGTAGGAGACACCTGTGACTTTGGATCTATCATTCTGATCACCTCTATCATTACCTATTAGAAACTGTTTATCTGTAGGAGACACCTGTGACTTACGATCTATCATTCTGATCACCTCTATCATTACCTATTAGAAACTGTTTATCTGTAGGAGACAACTGTGACTTAGGATCTATCATTCTGATCACCTCTATCCTTACCTATTAGAAACTGTTTATCTGTAAGAGACACCTGTGACTCAGGATCTATCATTCTGATCACCTCTATCATTACCTATTAGAAACTGTTTATCTGTAGGAGACACCTGTGACTAAGGATCTAACATTCTGATCACCTCTATCATTACCTATTAGAAACTGTTTATCTGTAGGAGACACCTGTGACTTTGGATCTATCATTCTGATCACCTCTATCATTACCTATTAGAAACTGTTTATCTGTAGGAGACACCTGTGACTTTGGATCTATCATTCTGATCACCTCTATCATTACCTATTAGAAACTGTTTATCTGTAGGAGACACCTGTGACTTTGGATCTATCATTCTGATCACCTCTATCATTACCTATTAGAAACTGTTTATCTGTAGGAGACCAATGTGACTTAGGATCTTTCATTCTGATCACCTCTATCATTACCTATTAGAAACTGTTTATCTGTAGGAGACACCTGTGACTTTGGATCTATCATTCTGATCACCTCTATAATTACCTATCAGAAACTGTTTATCTGTAGGAGACACCTGTGACTTAGGATCTATCATTCTGATCACCTCTATCATTACCTATTAGAAACTGTTTATCTGTAGGAGACACCTGTGACTTTGGATCTATCATTCTGATCACCTCTATCCTTACCTATTAGAAACTGTTTATCTGTGGGAGACACCTGTGACTTTGGATCTAACATTCTGATCACCTCTATCCTTACCTATTAGAAACTGTTTATCTATAGGAGACACCTGTGACTTTGGATCTATCATTCTGATCACCTCTATCCTTACCTATTAGAAACTGTTTATCTGTAGGAGACACCTGTGACTTTGGATCTATCATTCTGATCACCTCTATCCTTACCTATTAGAAACTGTTTATCTGTAGGAGACACCTGTGACTTTGGATCTATCATTCTGATCACCTCTATAATTACCTATAAGAAACTGTTTATCTGTAGGAGACACCTGTCAGTAGCGGATCCAGGGGGGTGTCACCCGGTGCACGTGACACCCCCCCCCCCCCCTGAGGTTCACAAGTATGGTTTCACTGGCACACTTTCTATATAAATTGGTCAAACAATTATGTCTAGCTCCATGTAAATTGCCAAATAAACATGCCAAAGGTTAATTACAATGTACGTTTGTGATAACACTCATTTTACCTTTTGTTAATTAAGTTCTTTTGATCAGTGATTTGATATGTTTTCAATAATGACATAAAGAATCTCTTCAAATTGAATAATTTGTAAAAATCCACATATATATGGAGAAATGACGGCGTAAAGCACTCGCATATGAAAAGTTCTGCATAAATTCTAATTTTTTGCATTAATTTTAATTATATTTGAGCCATGTTTATACTGTTCAGAAATTTTAGGAATTATAAATTCATTAGTTGCATTAATGCATAAAAATTTTGACGAAACCTTGCCCCTAAAACATTATATTCTTATTTGTACGTGTTCACGGGCATAAAACGCAATGAGAGTCGATATTTTTGTTCAACCATCATCTGTCTATTAATGACCCTTTTTCGAATCTCACCAGGGACCGATTTTCTGGTTGTCAAAAACCCATTCAGTTTCCACTGGAAAATAGGCCCACAGCAGCGCTAAGTCATGTCGGTAAAAGTCCACTAAAAAGCGCTCAGAAATCTTACTGGGATGTGTGCACCAGGTTGTTGAATGAGACATGCAGCTTTGCATGTCATATTAAATGCCGTCGACTCGTAAGGCTATAATACGGAAAACCTGACGGCTAACCATAGTGGTGCACCGTGTTGGGGAACATTTCTCGCACTTTAAGAACCCTTTTGCAGGTTTCGCTAAAAGTAGGATATGTAGGATCCTCATACAGGAAGCTGATGTGCACGTTAGTATCCATCAGTCCTAAGTTTTCTAGAGGAAAACGAAACTTTCTTCCCTGATTGTCCTTGACTTCCAATTTCCTCCATCACCATTTCATGTTCGTTGTGTCATCCATTTCATGTTTATCTCACTGATATAGCCGCCGAAATCGTACTTCTTGGGAGTTTTGAAAGAATTTCGCAACCTGCTTCAGCATAAACGAATGATAAATTTATCACCATAGAAAGATCTACATATGACATTTGATGGCCTCTTGAATACCTTTTCGCTTTTTCCTTGCTCTTTTTCCATATTGCCACTTTTTAAGCTTGGCTCATGACAATTCAACACACAGTTTGACATTTTTCCCGTTTGGGCTGAAGGGGCCGCTTCGGAGGTTGCACGTGCAACTGCACGAACTTAAATTATAATCTAACAAAAGAACTATATTACCGACTTTACAAAGGTAAAATTCTATTTTGTTTAATGCTAAGCATGTTAGTTAACAGGGGAGATCACCATCTTAATAGAATGATTTTGTTTCTTAATCTTGAACTTTTTGACTTTTTGTCATTTGGTGACACCCCCCTGACGAAATCCTGGATCCGCCCCTGCCTGTGACTTAGGATCTATCATTCTGATCACCTCTATCATTACCTATTAGAAACTGTTTATCAGTAGGAGACACCTGTGACTTAGGATCTATCATTCTGATCACCTCTATCATTACCTATTAGAAACTGTTTATCTGTAGGAGACACCTGTGACTTTGGATCTATCATTCTGATCACCTCTATCATTACCTATTAGAAACTGTTTATCTGTAGGAGACACCTTTGACTTAGGATCTATCATTCTGATCACCTCTATCATTACCTATTAAAAACTGTTTATCTGTAGGAGACACCTGTGACTTTGGATCTAACATTCTGATCACCTCTATCATTACCTATTAGAAACTGTTTATCTGTAGGAGACACCTGTGACTTAGGATCTATCATTCTGATCACCTCTATCCTTACCTATTAGAAACTGTTTATCTGTAGGAGACACCTGTGACTTTGGATCTAACATTCTGATCACCTGTATCATTACCTATCAGAAACTGTTTATCTGTAGGAGACACCTGTGACTTTGGATCTATCATTCTGATCACCTCTATCTGTTCTCGTAGTCCTAGATCTCGACTTATTCTCTGACTTAGCTGGTCCACAACTGTCACTTTCTCCTCTTCATTTAACTCATTCCTTAAATAAATATATAATTTTACATTCAGCATGTTTAGCAAAAATACATAGAATATAATAATGTTTTTTAAGTTTTCATATTTTTTTGTAGTTGCCACAACTCTTCTGGTCGATCTGCTTGAAATAGAATTCAAGACTGGAAACTTGTATTTAATAACTCTTTATTAATGTCTAGTATATGATCAAACAATGTTACTGTAATTGCAACCCTGAAAATCATCTGACAAACAGATTTTGATTTTTTGAGTGCCCTCAGTGAGGATCGAACTCACAACATTTGGGACATCTACGGTGTATGCGCCTAGCTAACAGAACAGAGGTTGTAACCACTACACCATCCTAGGCCCCTCAAAAGAAGAGCTTTCATTTGGGTAGTGTTACTTTTCCCTGTGAAGTACAATTACAACTTATTCTGCTAACACAATGTATGAAGCGTCGCAAGGTTTTTAATTACAGAGCTAATCATACATATATCTTTTTTTCTTTGAAGTTTTTAATTATCAAGCAATTGAATGAAGGTTGTACTAGTATATAATATGTACAAGGTTTTAAAATCTAGTTTACCAGTAGTTTTTTGAGAAATTTTCTAATAGGTTAAAGACACAACTGACACTAAAGTATTAAAGGACAATATTGTCTATCAACATGATAAAGTCAAACAAGAGGCTCCCAGGAGCCTGAATCGCTCACCTGAACTACACAGACACATATATTTTGTAGATATTATTGTGCATAACCATATACGATTTAAATTTCTGAAATATCTTGGTAAGTTTTCAAGATATTGGGTTTGATAAGTGCAAAATTTGGCAAAAATTAGGAAAAAGGGCAATAACTCCTACATCAGCAGTCAGATCTTTTCCAAAATTTCAGCACAGGTAGATCTTAATATGCTGATCTTTTTTGATTCTTGCACAATTTTGATATCTGAAACCATTTTTGAGTTGTTAGCAAAAAAATGCAATTTACCCCTATGTTCTATTTTTAGCCATGGCGGCCATGTTTTAATCTGAATGATAGAGTTGTAGCATATAAGCTATTCAACAAGTGTGCCAAGGTAAAATGCAGTTTATTACGGGTCTTACGGTGTCAGACAAGTTAATCTTTGAAATTCAGGGAAAAAGTAATGAAAAATGGTAAATTTTGTTGTTTTAAGGACAATAACTCCTAAAAGAAATGATCCTACAGCTTTGATCTAAATACATGAAATGTAGATCTTGATGTGCTTAATCATATGCAATTCAAATTCTTGAAATATCTTGTATAGTTTTCAAGATATATGGCTAAACAAGTGAAAAATTTTGAAAAAATCCAGAAAAAGGGCAATAACTCCCACATCAGTTGTTGGATCTTCTTGAAACTTCCATAGCAGGTAGATCTTGAGATGCTGATCACTTTTGTCTGCCATCAGAATTTTGATATCTGTAACCATTTTTGAGTAATTAGCAAAAAACTGCAATTTACACCTATGTTCTATTTTTAGCCATGGTGGCCATATTTTTTGACGAATCAAAAATTTGAACGATAGAATTGTAGCATATGAGCTATTTAACAACTGTGCCAAGTTTGGTTGAAGTTGGATATATGGTGTCGGACAAGTTAATCTTTGAAATTCAGGGGAAAAGTAATGAAAAACGGTAAATTTTGACACTTTAAGGGCCATAACTCCTAAACGAATGGTTCTACAGCTTTGACCTAATTACATGAAATGTAGATCTTGATGTGCTCAATCATCTGCATTTTGAATTTTTAAAATATCTTGTATAGTTTTCAAGATATAGGGCTAAATAAGTGCAAAATTTTGAAAAAATCCAGAAAAAGGGGAATAACTCCTACATCGGTTGTTGGATCTTCTTGAAATTACTAGATATGTAGATCTTGAGGTGCTGATCACTTTTACCCTATGCCAGAATTTTGATATCTGTTACCGTTTTTGAGTTATTTGCAAAAAACTGTAATTTGACCCCCCTGTTCTATTTTTAGCCATGTTTTTTTACGAATCAAAAATCCGAACGACAGTTTTGTAGGCCATACCCTAAAGATCAACTACACCAAGTTTGGTTTCAATTGGACTTATGGTGTCAGAGGAGTTAACGTTTGAAAAAGTTTTCGGACGGACGACGGACGGACGACGGACGCCAAGTGACGCCAATAGCTCACATGACCCTTCGGGTCAGGTGAGCTAAAAAGGATAAAAAGGCACCAATTTCAAAAGCTTGAAAGGAAAAAGGACAAAACCAGTGAACACTAATGATACAAACACAAAGAAACAAACAACACAAAAACAACTGACAGCAACCAGCAATGCAAAACAAAGCTACAGTAGTATATTGAGAGTCATATCAGGTACTCTGGAAGGGTAAACAATTCCTGGTTGTTGCTAAACACCCATAGGACAGGCATGGCATCACGATGAAACTATGACAGAAACAAGAGGCTCCCAAGAGCCTGAATCGCTCACCTGAACTACACAGGTACATATATTTGTAGATATTATTGTGCTTAACCATATGCGATTTAAATTTCTGAAATATCTTTTCGAAAATTTCAGGACAGGTAGGTCTTAATATGCTGATCCCTTTTGATTCTTGCACAATTTTGATATCTGAAACCATTTTTGAGTTATGAGCAAAAAAATACAATTTACCCCTTTGTTCTATTTTTAGTAATGGCGGCCATGTTTTTTACAAATAAAAAATCTGAACGATAAAGTCGTAGCATATAAGCTATTAAACAAGTGTGCCATGTTAAGATGCAGTTGGTTTTACCTTGTCAAACAAGTTAATCTTTGAAATTCAGGGGAAAAGTAATGAAAAATGGTAAATTTTGTTGTTTAAAGGATAATAACTCCTAACAGAATTGTTCCTACAGCTTTGACCTAAATACATGAAATGTAGATCATGATGTGCTTAATCATATGCAATTTAAATTTTTGAAATATCTTGTATAGTTTTCAAGATACAGGGCTAAATAAGTGAAAAAAATTGAAAAAATCCAGAACAAGAGGCTCCCAGGAGCCTGAATCGCTCACCTGACATATGTGCCTGAAGTAAAGGTTATAAGGCAAAATCGATTTAACGTTGAAAGGGTCATAAGATTAATAAGGGGGTCATCTGACAATATGGTGGATCTAAAGGTGCTGATCACTTTTGTTCTCAATCAAAATCTAAAAATCTGTCACCCTTTTTGAGTTATTTGCAAAAAAATGCAGTTTAACCTAATGTTCTATTTTTAGCCACAGCGGCCATATTTTACAACCAATCAAAAATCCCCACAACAGTTCTATACACCTAATAATAATAAACAATAATACCAAGTTTGGTTCCATTTGGACTTAAAGTGTCAGAGGAGTTAACATTTTCAATATAAGGAAATGCAGTTAAAATGCTCAATTTTGACGTTCCAAGGGCAATAACTCCTCAAAGGAAAGGTCCTACAACGTTGACCCTGTTACAAATTTTGTAGATCTTGATGCGCTTAACAATATGCAATTTAAATTTCTCAAATATCTTGTATAGTTTTCAAGATATTGAGCTAAACAGGTGCAAAATTTGCAAAAAATCCACAAAAAGGGCAATAACTCCTACATGGGTTGTTGGATTTTCTTCAAAATTTCAGAGCTGGTAGATCTTGAGGTGCTGAACACTTTTGTTCCCAATCAAAATTTTGAAATCTGTCACTGTTTTAGAGTTATTTGCAAAAAAACTGCCATTTACCCCTATGTTCTATTTTTAGCCACAGCGGCCATGTTTTACGACCAATCAAAAATCCCCACATCAGTTTTATACACCTAATGCTAATAAACAACTATACCAAGTTTGGTTCCATTTGGACTTAAAGTGTCAGAGGAGTTAACGTTTTTTAATGTAATGAGGAAATGCTGTTAAAATGCTAAATTTTGACGTTCTAAGGGCAATAACTCCTAAAAGGAAAGGTCCTACAACGTTGACCCTATTACATATTTTGTAGATCTTGATGTGCTTAACAATATGCAATTTAAATTTCTCAAATATCTAGTATAGTTTTCAAGATATTGAGCTAAACAGGTGCAAAATTTGCAAAAAATCCACAAAAAGGGCAATAACTCCTACATGGGTTGTTGGATTTTCTTCAAAATTTAAGAGCTGGTAGATCTTGAGGTGCTGATCACTTTTGTTCCCAATCAAAATTTTGAAATCTGTCACCGTTTTAGAGTTATTTGCAAAAAACTGCCATTTACCTCTATGTTCTATTTTTAGCCACAGCGGCCATGTTTTACAACCAATCAAAAATCCCCACATCAGTTCTATACAGCTAATGCTAATAAACAACTATACCAAGTTTGGTTCCATTTGGACTTAAAGTGTCAGAGGAGTTAACGTTTTCAATGTAATGAGGAAATGCTGTTAAAATGCTAAATTTTGACGTTCTAAGGGCAATAACTCCTAAAAGGAAAGGTCCTACAACGTTGACCCTGTTACATATTTTGTAGATCTTGATGTGCTTAACAGGGTTTTTTCCAGGATTTTGAGGGCTTTAGTCACTTTAGCGGTCGACCAAAATGTGCGACCTAATAATCCATAACCATGTTTGCTTCTAGCAGTCTGGTTGAAGCAAAAATACCAATACTTGAATTTCTATATGTGCAGGTTATAGCCATGTATATTATAATTTCAGTACCAAGGACAGGACACAGATTACAACAGTTATTATCATGTTCAATTAAATATATCTAAACATTTGTTGAATTGATTTTTCCCCTTTCAATCATACTTTATGTACTGCAGATTCTTTGCCTTTAATATTTTAGGCATAACAAAATGATAACACCCCCACCACCCTTTTTTTTACAAATTAAGGGAAAATATGTATTGCTCATCAAGTTTAACATGCTCATAGAAAGCTATAAGCACACATAAAGTCTCCCTTGTTTCTCATTTGAAGAAGCAGTTTTGTTTTTGTTTTACCATTTTCATAATGGCAATGATAAGTGACTGGTGGTCCCTAAAAGGAGGAATATACAGACAACAAAACAGAACATCCTTAATGTCCTATAAAGGAGCTCTACAAATTTAGTTTAGTGTTAAGGTCACTGGTGGCTCAAGGTTATTAAACAAAACAAAACAATTTCTGAACTCAAAATCATTGGAACCTCCGCTGAAATGGAGGTGCTCCTATCTAAGGAGGGTCATAAAAGGAAGAAGAAGGAGATCGTAAAAATGTAAACAAAGTTCTTTCATCTGATCTCAATTTGATGCATGAAAAAGGATGTTATTGGATTACAGGATGTTCTTAATAAAATAGTTTCATGAAGGTAAATCCTTTCATCTATATTTACTTCTAAGTTTTTGTGATATTTACACAAGAATTATCATTTTGTCAACATGGTCAGAGCACGTGGGTTGACAAACAAATCAATATTTTTCAGCTGATTTAAAAATAAACTTTCTCCTGATTGGTCAAGTATATTTCATTCATGATTGATTTTGATGGTCAAGCACCTGTTATTATGATTCATTTAAACCAATTAACAGTTAATTAACTGTAAAAACATATCCGGCCTCCGGGTGTTTATGCAGACAGCTTGGGTCATAAATCAATAGGGCTTCATGGTAAAATCTGTTGTCAATTACACGAAAATGACGAAAGATTTAACTGATTATCGTAAAAAGGACGAAAATTTTCTACATTTTTGAAGATTAAAGTGGCGAAATTGGTTTGAAAAATTTTCGTCAAATAAAATATCTTTTCGCCAATGACGAAAGTGACGAGCGCTAGAAAAATCACTGGCTTAACAATATGCAATTTAAATTTCTCAAATATCTAGTATAGTTTTCAAGATATTGAGCTAAACAGGTGCAAAATTTGCAAAAAATCCACAAAAAGGGCAATAACTCCTACATGGGTATTTGGATTTTCTTCAAAATTTCAGGGTAGGTAGATCTTGAGGTGCTGATCACTTTTACCCTCTGCCAGAATTTTGATATCTGTAGCCGTTTTTGAGTTATTTGCAAAAAACTGCATTTTACCCCTATGTTCTATTTTTAGCCATGGCGGCCATGTTTTACGACGAATCAAAAATCCCCACATCAGTTCTAAGCACCGAATGCTAATGAACAACCATACCAAATTTGGTTGCAATTGGACTTATGGTGTCAGAGGAGTTAACGTTTTAAAAAGTTTACGGACGACGGACGACGGAAGCCAAGTGATGACAATAGCTCACATGACCCTTCGGGTCAGGTGAGCTAAAAAGGGCAATAACTCCTATGTCGATTGTTGGATCTTCTTGAATATTTGATAGCAGGTAGATCTTGAGATGCTGATCACTTTTGTCTCCCATCAGAATTTTGATATCTGTAACTATTTTTGAGTAATTAGCAAAAAACTGCAATTTACCCCTATGTTCTATTTATAGCCACGGCGGCCATATTTTTTGACGAATCAAAAATCTGAACGACAGAATTGTAGCATTTATGATATTCAACAACTGTGCCAAGTTAAGTTGAAGTTGGATGTATGGTGTCAGACAAGTTAATCTATGAAATTCAGGGGGAAAGCAATGAAAAATGGTAAATTTTGACGCTTTAAGGGCCATAACACCTAAAAGAAATGGTTCTACAGCTTTGACCTTATTACATGAAATGTAGATCTTGATGTGCTTAATCATATGCAATTTGAATTTTTAAAATATCTTGTATAGTTTTCAAGATATAGGGCTAAATAAGTGCAAAATTTTGAAAAAATCCAGAAAAAGGGCAATAACTCCTACATCGGTTGTTGGATCTTCTTGAAAATTTCGAGGCAGGTAGATCTTGATGTGCTGATTACTTTTATCCTGTGCCAGAATTTTGATATCTGGTACTGTTTTTGAGTTATTAGCAAAAAACTGCAATTTACCCCTATGTTCTATTTTTAGCCATGGCGGCCATGTTTTTATACGAATCAAAAATCTGAACGATAGTTTAGTACACATAATGCTACTAAACAACTGTACCAAGTTTGGTTGCAATTGGACTTATGGTGTCGGACAAGTTAAAGTTTGAAAAATTGGTAACAGACGACTGACGACGACGACGACGATGACGACGACGACGACGGACGCCAAGTGATGGTATAAGCTCCCATGGACCTTCGGTCCTGGTGAGCTAAAAAGTTATTAAGAAATATGTTACAATTTTTTTTTTCAACACAGACCAAATATTCACCATTTCAAAATATGGATTTTTCACTCTGGCAATAAATATTTGATGGAATACATAACATGTACTGGTAGTATTAAATTACCATTTCTTATCTCTCTGTTTTCTGCTTCGACCATTTTTTGAATAATTAGAACAGCTGGTACATGATGTATCAATGCTGTATGTTTCCTCAGATTTGGAAGTTGTAGAAGACACTGTTTGGTGGATGGAATTCGATGACTGATCAGGTGTATTGCTGGTACATGTTGGAGCAGACAGTCTGTCACAGTTATCACAAGGGGAGTAGTCAATTGCATACTCTGATGGTTCTGTATCTTCTGTAAAGGAAACATTGAAATGTCAAAAGGTATAAAAAACGTTATATTGAAATAATGCTTTTATTAATTCTATTCCATAAATATTGATTGGAGATTTCTTTAAAATACAATTTGTAGAAAGCTTTTATGTTAAAAAAAAATATAATTACTAATAGTCTTATTAGTCCAGATAAAGAAGAAATGTGTGAAATTGTCTATGCCCTTGCTGGCTGAGATGTTTGAAAGTCACTTAGTACGTACAATTTGGCATACTGAACCATCCTTCTTAGTTTCATATCGTTACATATACATTCTCAGTTTGAGAAAACAAAACAGAAATTTAACGTAAATTTTGATCTCGACCCAATCCCCAACAGGAAGTATGAGTCCAACAGGTCTGAAAGTCACTTAGGAGGCACAGTTGTACTGAACCATCCTACCAAGCTTCAAATCATTCTCAGATACTGTTTCTGAGAAAAGCTTGACAGAAATTCGGACGGACATGAGTAAAACTTAATACCCCACGACATTTTGTCATGGGGAAATAAAAATCTTTTGGTTAAACTGTATGAGAAATTTGTTTATCGAAAAATTATTGGTACTGTTAAGCTTTTCAGTGTGTGCAGATTGGACATGAAAAATTTAAAATTGTGTTATCAATTTATTTTAAAAGCCTGCAGCGTCAATTTTTCTGGACAATTTTTAAGAAACCTTCATAACCTTTCTTAATAGTAATGTCCCAATCATTCATTACCTGTTTCTTTTATATCTTGTATCAAGTTTAATACTGATGAGGCAAGGTCACCAAACAGGTCAAGGTCAGCTTCTGATTCAAGGTCACAGTAGATATCATCACTGCCCTCAGAGCTAGCTATACTGGTCCCTGATGATGGATTACAATAGTCATGGAAGTTGATGAACCTAAAAATAAATTTTACATTAAAGAAAGAAAATTTGCCCTAAAGATATCAATTTCCTAATTGTATGGTAAGGTTGAATGGTAAATTGGTAATTCAAAATTCAACTTCCATCATCCTTGGAAAACAGGTAAGGTTTAAAATATTTAAGACACAGCACAAAGAAGTGAAAACAAAATCTGAGTACTATCTGACCTCAATCAAAGTTTAAAGCACATACATTCCTTTTGCTCAATTGTTGTTGTATTTGCCATGCTTGCATTAGATATTCATTTTATTAAAGTGAACTCACATCAAAGTAAAAACAGACACATTGGTACTATTTTTGCATCATTTTTTTTCTCTATTTTGCATGACAGTATAAACAATATGCATTATCATATATTATATCTTCAAAACTGTAGCATGCAAAAAAAACTTCACCATTAGATCATCAAATTGCCACACAAATTACCTGTGTTTGTTGTTGTCTTCAAAGTTGTCAATATCAGTTTCACCATTTTCAGTTCTTTCTGGGGAATACTGCCATGATTCTGGGGAGACATCTTTAAGGAGAATGTTATCAAACCCCCACTTGCTAAAAATAGAAACAAAATTTAAATCATAAATGATAAAATCCACATGGACAATATGTATAATGTGGTTTCATTATTATTTGTGGTGTATCAATTTTCATGGTTGGCCTTTACCACAGAAAAGGAATTTTACATTTATCTGTAAGCAGCAAGTGTCAAAAGTCCGAAAAGGCAGAGACAAAACCAGTTAACACCAACAAGAACATGACAAAAATAGACAACATGTAAAACATGGAAACACAAAATAACTGAATGTCAATCAACAAAGCGAACTCTAGTCAAAACAAGAGTGAACTCAGGTGCCTCATCTGTATTCTGTAGTCTTCAAAACCACAAATTTAAGAATCCACAAACTGATCCTTTTTTATCAAACCATGAAAATTGATACCCATGAAAATAAATCAGTCAGGACTACTACTGAAAGAAGTGATTTTTGAAAATCACCCAAATAAGTGATAGTGAATGAATTACCAAGAGTTATTCCTCTTTAAAGAATACAAAAATTACTTATTTAAGGTAGCACCATACAAAAGTGCTAAAATTTTATCAAAATTTTAATTTATAACTTTTTCAATACCATAAAATGTCCTTTATCTAATGGTGCAAAAATATTTTCAGTACACCTAATAATTAATGAGCTATGGTGATGATTAAAAAATCAAAACAAATGCACATGTAATTTAAGCTGTCAATAAACCATGGAGGTTGGTCTTATCTATAACAGCTGGAAAGTTTTATGACTTTTGGCCAGTCATTTGAAGTGAAATAAGTTAAATGAATAAGATGGACAATCAACAGTGGAAACATCTGGTCAGTGAAGGAGGAGTCTTGCCCTTTACAGTTAACAACTGACCTGAGATAAGGTCAATTTGATGTAATATTTCCCGCAAATTCTGAATTAAGTGTAGGGGGTTGTGCATTTTGGGCTATATTTAATGTTTGTGTGGATGAAACTAAGGTTTATAGGTCAAATAAATGTTGATTTATGATGATCTAAGAATCCTACAGTGCTCCCATGGTAGAATCATGCCATTTGATCTAGTAAATGGGGCTCAAATTAGGAAATTGATATTTTTGGAGTTTTTCCACTTTCATTTTTCAAGAGAAAAGTAAAGTTTGATTGAATTTAGCTCCCATATGAGTACCCCAATGTTGCTGGTTTTTGGATATGTTATTCCAAGGTCTATTATCAACAAAACCGTGTCTCAGATTTTAGATTAAAGCTTCAGAAAATATTTTATGACACATTGAATAGAGTGACCCCTTATGCAATAAAGCCTTGTACACAAAATCTTGCTTTATTGGAGAATGGAATGTGATAGGAAAATTCTGAGACACAGTTTTGAAGGTCATGCTGTGTTGATTCAGATTAAATCAATGTTAAAGGGATATTTGTAATGCTAGGAGAGCTAATTTCATTTGAGTCAGTTGTGTTGAAATTTTTAATTTTGAACAGTAATTACATCTGTTATACATTATAGTTAATTTTTGTAGGTATCATCATAAAGGGTTACATTTCCTCTTTCTAATGATGCCTCATTTATTAAAATTGGTAAAATAATAAGAAAGTTATGCAAGTTTAAAGTGTGATGGTCAGACTAAAACAACCTTTGTATGGTGCTACCTTAAGCGATTTCTTAAAAGTTAAAAAATCACTTTGAACAATGATTTTCTGATTATTTCATGAAATACTCAAAGACAACTATTAAGAAAGAGTGTAAAAGAAACTAGTTCACTTCCTAAGATGTACACTGTCCATTTAGATTTAATTTATTGATCTAAATAAAAATATTAGGCACTTGAAATAAAATCACTTAGATCAGTGATGTTATGAAATTTTAATCTAAAAAATCACTAAAACAAGTGATTTTCAACTTTTTTACTCCCTAACTTCGGCCATCGCGAACATTCAAATTTTCATCGAGAACATACCTTTTTCTTTTTAGAAAACCAAAGTTAAAAGATCAAATTTATCAGGAAAATTATGGATTCCTATGGGAAAATTCCAGATCCCATGAATTCAGCCATCAAAGATTAAGGAAAAAAGTGGAAAAAATGCACTAAATTGGTTATAGTTGAAAAACCTTTCCTTTAACTAGTCATTTAACTACATAAATGATGTTGTTGTCTTAATTTGCAACAAAGGGACACATAATTTCATAGTTTAGCATGATAAATTGATTTTAAAACCCAAAAATCTGTAATCAGTAAGAATTTCCAAAAATCACTTATTAGAGTGATTAAAAAATCACTTGTTTCAGTAGTCTCCCTGACTGTAAATGAATCCACAAAAAAAAATATTGGCCCAATGTCATTTATGTTGGCCCAAAAAATATGCATTTGGCCCAAGGGATGGCCCAAAGAAAAATACACCCAGAGGAAACCCTGATTACATTTCAGAGCATTGCAACCTATTTAGCAAAATATTACTGGTTGTTTACAGGTACATCTATATACACATTTTAAATCCACTAACACACTCTCACATCATACACATGATACAAATGGGTGAGAAAAAAAGTCTGATATTTTATATACATGTAATAAGGGCTTAACTTTGGGAATTTAAACTCCAGCAGCAGTGCTAACCATCACAGATGTTAAATCTAAATCCAAAAGGTTAGCCCACTCTGGGATCAAAACTTTGTGTTCAAAAACACATAAAATTTAACTGTCTAGGAAATTAAAATTTGAGATTTCACTTGCCAGAATCTTAATTTTTTTAGATTTAAGTTTTTATTGTTTTTATCGAAATACAAATTTTTTACAAATTTCACTTGCAATTGAAAATTTGAAATACAATTTTTTTACAAATTTCACTTGCCCGAATAATTTTTACTGGCCAAAGACAATCACTCGATTCAGGTCTTAGCAAATTTTGCAGACTGAGATTAAAACATGAATAAATTTAAAAGTTGTCTAAAACTCAAGTTTATCCCTGTCTAAAGCATAGGTTTATCTGGAATATAATTTGAGTTCCATTTCAGTAAATTTTGGTTTTATTGTTCTATGCTCTTCATATCTATAAAGTTTAGCATTTTCTGAATCTGAATCTGAATCAATACTGTGCTGGGTCTATTAAGACATAGTCGCACAACAGGTTAAAAGCCAACGGTGTATGGCGGAAGGCACTATTTACAAGTTAAAAACAATACAGAAGCTCAGCAAAACCTGAGCTGGCTGACTCCATCCTTGAAAGTATCCAAGGAGTCAGCTGATACTAGTTGTTGTGGCATGGTGATAGCTGATGGAAAGAACGAGTCTTTGTAGCTGTTCACTTGACAGAAAGGTGGTAAGAATCTTGTCAAGTGACCTCTAGTCGATGCTCCAGTCGGATGTAAGATCTGAGTGTATGTCTATGAGATTGTTGACAATACGGTACATCATGATAGCTCGTTGTCTGGAGCGACATTCTTGTAGTGTTTCTAGTTGGAGCTTTTCAAGCATAGATGTCACACTGCTAGTCTGCTTGTAATCACCCATGATATACCGTGCCGGTCTTCTCTGCACTTTCTCATTTGCATTGATGTTTTTCTTGGTTGTGTTATCCCATACAACCCCTGCGTACTCCAGCTGTGGTCTGACTAGGCTCTTATATGATTGTAGTTTGATGGTTCTTGGGCATGAGGACAGGTTTCTTCTGAGAAAGGCTGTGGTGTTATTTGCCTTTTTAGTGGTGGTATTAAGATGATGGTTCCAGTTAAGTTTGGAGTCAATGGTGATGCCAAGATATTTTGCCTTGTCTGTTTCGTTTAGTTGTTGTTGGTGTATGAAGTAAGCTCCGCTGATGGTTATGCGTTTGTTTGTGATGGTAATTACTTCACACTTATCAGGATTAAACTCCATTAACCAGTCCTTCTCCCATTGCTGTAATCTGTCCAGGTCTTGCTGAAGTTGGTCTTTGTCATCTCTAGATTTTATGGTGCGGTACAGTAAACAGTCGTCTGCAAATAGTCTGGCTGTTGAATCAACTGACGATGGTAGGTCATTGATGTATACTAAGAAAAGCAGAGGACCTAGTACCGTGCCTTGCGGCACCCCTGATGTTACTGGTGCTGGGCTAGATTGTTCTCCATCTACTACCACTCTCTGTGATCTATCAGCAAGGAAACTTTGGATCCAGTGCAAGATGTTACCACGGATGCCATAGTGTTATAGTTTCATTGACAGTCAATGGTGGGGAAATTTTCTATCTTTTAGGTAGAGCACCTCTGACAAGTAATGAATCGACAAAATTCATAGGTCAGGTGTAGAAAAATTCATGGCCTGGAACTTTATTGTGTATTTTTCAATTTTTATCTTTTTTAAAAATAGATTAAATTTCATACCCTTAGTCTTATGCTATGAAATTGACACAAAATAAAATTGATATGCACAATAATTTGCCATTTTATTTGTTTGTAATGTTATGCATTTGTGTGTAAATGAATGTTAGTACTGTCTGAACATTTCCTTTCAATACTAATCATTTTATGAATTTGACTAAAAGGGCATATTCAACTCTATGTAGCATTAATACAAACTCAAAATACATGGAAGTGTAATTATGAGTCTACTTTTAATGCAAAATAATCATGTGATAAAATGTACAAACAAATGCAAACACTTTCAAAATTTATCTTAACTTTTCAACCCACCTAATTAGAACGTTGTCAGTGTACATTCTGTTTAATAATACTAATATATGTGTAATTCAATTAGAATTCCATGACCACAAATAACAGAATCAGTAAGGCTGCAGACCCCAATTAATTCCCTTTGCTCGTGGTCTACGAATATAGTTCCTAATAAAAATGTAGGTGTATATTATAAAAGTGTATTATAGTCACATTTGTTGAAAATGTTAGGGCTTTTTTAGTAAATATCTAATAGTCAAGCTTAGAATCAGTTGTGATTGAGTCAAAACTAAGGATTTTATAAATAGATGTTGTGAATTGACCAAAGTTCAGAGGTCATATTTTGGAGTTCTACTTTCACTTTCACCAAGAATCAACCATGCGACTGGCCAATTTGGCCAATGTAGGTGGCTGAGGCGAATAAGATTCCTGGCAGTTGGAAATTATTTCAAGAATAACATATAGATGAGGTGTGTAAAATATTTTTAAAATCCATATGGTGCAATTTTTTTTAGTTGTCCCTATTTTTGGTAAAAATTTGGTTGAAATGAATGCAAAAAATAAATGGGGTCTGTAGCCTAGGAAAGAGGGTATGTGGAGTCTAGAACTATTACTTCTGGATGTCTATAAATGTCAAAAATGATTATAATGTATTGCAATGAACATGTTTGAACAATTTCAGTTGATATTTCTTTTATTTGAGGCTTTTTCTGTCCAAATGAGACAAAATTTGGTGTCTATGGGGTTTTCAATGCAAAAATCATAGAAATAATAATTTAACTAATGTTTCTGCCAGTCAATGGCTAAAAATGGTAAAACAATACCTTTTTTGTGTCTTATTCAGTCAGAATCTTTACAGGGAAGTGAAAAAATTCATTAAGAAATGAGATTTGCAATGAAATTTAATTTTTTGGTGCCTTGCCTAAACAAAACACCACTGCGGCAAAACACAACTTGCAACTTGCCTCTCCATGTTGTGGTTTTGTCCCCCAAAAACACATATAGATGTCAATTAAGACTAAAAACAAAACAAATGCATTAAATTGTACACTAGAAACACAACTCATATCTTAAAAGCTGACAGTTTTATTTTGTGACTTCAAAATATGTTAGAACGACAGCAGTTTCTGCACAAAAACTTGGCCGTTATTTCTAAGAATCAGTAAAACTCATATACTCTTTTCAATAAAACTGCCCTTACACAATGTTTTGGTGATAAAGTTTGTTATTTGGTATCCCCTGATACTAAAATATCACTTGGTTAAAAAAGATTTTCATCTTTTAACTTTATTTTTGGTCAAAACATATGATTTTACTGAAATATGAGAAAAAACTTCATTGAGGAAGCACTGTTGGAAGAAGAAAAACAGTTAAATTCTTTTTATTTTTGGATGAATACTGTGTTTTTGTATCTTATTTTGTAAGTTTAACATGTATTTAGCATTATTGCACAAGTTTGAAGTCTATATTGCAATTCAGTTCTGCAAAAATCTCTTGAACAAACATGTACCCCTTGTAAATGTAGAAACGGCTCATTTTCCACTCCGCGAACATGAAAAAGATGTTAAATGAAAAACCTTGCACTAAATTATCCAAAACATAGGCTGTTCATGCTCAGTACACATTATTCTATTGATCTCAGTGGCTGATTTGGTTCAAAGCAATAAAATATGGAAAAAATGACCATTTAGGGCTCATGGGATTTTTTGAGGTTTTAGCGGCCTATATTTCACTTGCACTATAGCACATGAAAGTGGCCACTTTTTTCAGTTTTAATCATTTTTCCTGCATGAAACTTGGTATTTTGACTAAAATAAGACAAAGGTTTGTGAAAATCAACTTTTATTGGTAAGGTTGAGGCTTTTCTGAGGCTTTTAGGCTGCAGACCCCAATTAATTCCCTTTGCTCGTGGTCTACGAATATAGTTCCTAATAAAAATGTAGGTGTATATTATAAAAGTGTATTATAGTCACATTTGTTGAAAATGTTGGGGCTTTTTTAGTAAATATCTAATAGTCAAGCTTAGAATCAGTTGTGATTGAGTCAAAACTAAGGATTTTATAAATAGATGTTGTGAATTGACCAAAGTTCAGAGGTCATATTTTGGAGTTCTACTTTCACTTTCACCAAGAATCAACCATGCGACTGGCCAATTTGGCCAATGTAGGTGGCTGAGGCGAATAAGATTCCTGGCAGTTGGAAATTATTTCAAGAATAACATATAGATGAGGTGTGTAAAATATTTTTAAAATCCATATGGTGCAATTTTTTTTAGTTGTCCCTATTTTTGGTAAAAATTTGGTTGAAATGAATGCAAAAAATAAATGGGGTCTGTAGCCAGTAAGGTAAATACCGGCATGTGTCACCACGTGTTCCACGTAGTAATTACCAAAGTGAAAATACACTTGCGCTGATTGGTTAATGCAGAAATTGCCTAATTTGCATATCACTTGGTTTGTCAAGGATGTGCTAAATGTAATAAATTTAGATTGCTTTAATTGCAACCAATTAGTAGATATTATGCTATGACAACATTAGATAATAATATCGATATTTTTTCTGCAACCGAGAGTGAAGAAAAAGATAGTTTCACTTTCCCAGAAAAAAATGTCGGTCCAATCAAAAATGATTTTACAAAAGTTATTTCGGGGGCACCTATAGGGAATATCGTTGTATGAAAAATTTTCGAAATAAAAAAAATCGTTAAAGATATGGTTTCTTTTAACTTTTACTCGAACTTAGAACAAATAGTTTTACTGAATCAAAGATTACAATTTTTCTTGATCATTTTTAAAACTTTGGCAAATATATTAATATCCGGAATTTCTATTTCTTTCTGATTAGATTCGATTTTTATGTCTTTGAACTTAATCTGACGTGCGTTTTGGTAAATATATTTGTTTGTTTTTATTCAAGATAATTATTGACATTGATGAATTGAAAAATCTGAGAAAATGTTTGGACTGCTCATTCCAGGACGTCTGGTAATAGCCCATCATAAGCCTATGTCCCTTGATATACCAAAAATTACAATCGATATGATAATTCCCACTAAGTGTTTATTAAAGATTCGTTTGTTAATGTTTGCTTCATAATAATTTTCACATTTGTGAAATCTATAAGACTGATTTTATTTTATTTGAAACATTAAAAACTAGGCAGACCATGCTAATCTGTATCTGATTAGATTCCAATTAGATTGAAATTGTAAACTTTAATTATTTGTGATCATGGTGATATGGGAAAGAGAATGCTGTAAAAGTTTGTGTAGGTACATAGTAAAATTCATGTAATTTGCATGGATTGATTGATTTGTTTCGATCAGACTTAATGTTAGGGACAATGAAATATAGTTACAATAACATAACCCTGACTCTGTTACTCTACATTTCGGTAAAGATGCCCACACATTACTTTCAATGGATGCACAACAAAATTGACAGTGGTCCAGTATGCATATACAGACAACTTATGACCTGGACTCTCTATTACATTCTTATTGTATGTTATTTTACACCATAATCAAGTATCACATTAACTTTTGAAGGTTTAATTACTAAGTAGTTAACCTAACTACAATTCTGGTCCTGAACTTCATGCTAGCGAAACTTTCATAATTTAACCTTGATTTTAGGCAGTATCTGGAAATTTTTCAACACATTTGATTGAAATTAACCTTGAATACATTGTTCAATTCCCCATCCCTAATTGTACATGTACAAACAATTCCATCTAGAGTTCAACTATTTGCCATAATAGTTTCACAAAAAAATAGTTAGAAAAATATGTCTTTCCTGATCCTGTAATTCTTTTCCATCCATAAGACATTGCTGGTCCAAGCCACATGTATTCACTTTGTTTCTCTACTGTGATTCTTTCTAGTACCTGAGTATTTTTAAAATTGATGATAGAGAAAAAATCATGTTTTTTTCTATTTATAGGTTCAGTCAGAAGTTCAACAAATAAATGAAACACACTTTGTTTTTAATGTGGATGATGCAGATAATATAAATCACATTGCAGTATTTTTGACAGGACAGATACCATTTCCTGATGGTTATGGGGGTGCAGGTATACATGTAGAACTAATACATTTTGTCCTACAAGTACAAAATTAACTATTTTGTACATATTTTTTCACTTGCATCTTTACAGTTCAGCACATGTCAAAATTTAAGGGTGGTTCATATCTAACTTGAAGGAGAGGGGGTTGGTTTGATTTTTGATGAAAAAATATTCTGACAGCGGAGGTTAAGAAAAAAATATTCTGATGAAGGTTTTCTGCTATAGTATATATAATAATGTTATAATGATAATTATTATGTAGTTACAATGTACGCCTTTATTCAACATATTACTAAAAGCCAGTTGAGTCAACCGGAGATACAATGTACCTGACAAAACAAAATTTCAATTTAAAGCTAAATAAAGAAAGAATGTGTCCATGGGACACAGCTGCCCCTGCTGGCCCCAAACAGGAAGTAGATTTCTGACAGGTCTGAAAATCGCTAAGGACATACAGTCTGTCATACTGATCCATCCTACCAAGTTTCAAAACATTCTGGTATACAGTTCCTGAAAAAAGCTTAACGGAACTTTTCATATCATGTTTACATATTTTCACATTGGCCTAAGTCCCAAACAGGAAGTAGATGTCCGACAGGTCTGAAAATAGCTTAGGACATACAGTTTGTCATACTGATCCATCCTACCCAATTTCAAAACATTCTGGTATACAGTTCCTGAGAAAAGCTTGACGGAAATTTTCATATCATGATCACACACTTTAAAATTGGCCTTAGTCCCAAACAGGAAGTTGATGTCCGACAGGTCTGAAAATAGCTTAGGACATACAGTTTGTCATACTGAACCATCCTACCAAGTTTCAAATCATTCTCATGTAACGTTCCTGAGAAAAGCTTGACGGAAATTTTCATATCATGTATACATACTTTAAAATTGGTCAAGTCTCAAACAGGAAGTAGATGTCCGACAGGTTTCAAAATCACTTAGGACGTATAGTTTGTCATACTGAACCATCCTACCAAGTTTCAAATCATTCTCATATAAGGTTCCTGAGAAAAGCTTGACGGAAATTTTCATAGTCATGTTCACATATTTTAACATTTGCCTAAGTCCCAAACAGGAAGTAGATGTCCGACAGGTCTCAAAATCGCTTAGTACATATAGTTTGTCAGACTGAACCATCCTACCAAGTTTCAAATCATTCTCATGTAAGGTTCCTCAGAAAAGCTTGACGGAAATTTTCATAGTCATGTTCACATATTTTAACATTGGCCTAAGTCCAAAACAGGAAGTAGATGTCCGACAGGTCTCAAAATCGCTTAGGACATATAGTTTGTCATACTCAACCATCCAACCAAGTTTCAAATCATTTTCATGTATGGTTCCTGAGAAAAGCTTGACGGAAATTCGTACGGATGTACGGACGGACATGAGTAAAACTTAATGCCCCCCGACATGTCGTCGTGGGGGCATAAAAATAAAGGTTATGAGAGAACCAACCTTCAATTCATATAGTTTGTCCAGCTAAAACTGAGTAGAGGATTTTACTACCTTGTCTTTATTGCTTTTCTACAAATGATTATCATACAAATGATAGATAATCTCTTAGAGTAGCTTGTACATGGTATAAAGAGTTTTTATGTCACCTACAATTTGTTGCAAATTGACTAATATAGGAGTCAACTTGCTTTGACACTTTCTATTATCTTGCGGCGCCATGCTGCGTCCTTCGGGGTCACAAAAATTTGTGTCACAGTTTTTTGGACACCACAAGTGACATGTACATTTCAGAGCGTCTTGATATTTGGCATGTAGCTTCCTTCATAGTATTATATGGTGTAAAGTGGTTTTATGCTGTTGTATCTACTTTCTGTTTACCAAATATTTTAAGATGCAGTCAACATATGTTTTCCATAGAAGACCATCGTTCTAGTTTAATTCATTGTTGCATTGGCAGACCAAACTACCAAACTGAAAATTGCAGAATCTATAGATTTTATTGAGTTCTTTACTTTCATAGTACATGTATGCTATAACTACATGGACAATATAAGATAAACAGGCTTTCATATATAATGTACATTTCATGTAATTGTATATACATGTACATATGATGTACTGTGTATTCATTTATTTTGACGGCATCAATTTGCAATTTTATGGGTTTCCTCCCATAAAGACACTTTGTTTTATTTTTAATTTCATGGTTTGCAAATGTTCCAGAAGAAATCAATATAGAATCAACTCTTAGATGGACTCTTTATTTTTGTGACTATATATATGTATCACCCACAAAACTACCTAACAAGTATTAATGAAACTACACTATGGTCTTATGTTCTCATGTAATGGGGTAACAAATGTAAAACATTCTTTATACCACAGTTTTTCTATTTTCAGTTTATTTCTCTTATCCAAATCCAGCAGGACAGCAATGGATTCTGCTAGGAGTAATAGCTAATCAGAAACCCAGTGCTATTTTCAAAGTTTCAGGTTTAAAGTCAGGTAAACTTTAAAAGTCCAGGGGCTCAAATAAGCATTTTTGAAGTAAAGGTCCAGGATCTTTTGGACCAAAGGTAAAAGGTCCACTAGATGACATTAAAAAAGTCCTCATTAGGAGTTACATGTACTATAAATATAGGCAGGTCCAAGACTTTTGCAAATAAAATTTCAAAGGTCCTGAACCAAAAATGGAAGGTCCTGGACCTCAACCCAGTGCTAATTTGAACCCCTTAAAATTTTGTTATTTCAAAGTAATAGTTTAATGCTCCACTTACACACATAAGCATGACCATGTATCCCGAAAGGGAAAAAATCATTTTTAAATGTAAACATATTCATTAATTTAATCTTAAACAGTTTATGAAATATATACATGTAATTTACAATGTCATTTAACATTATACAATAGGATTCAGTAACAATTTGAATCAAACCATGTGCTGTTTTATATGTTGAATATTTCAGGTAAAGACTTCTTCCAATGCATCATGGTTATACCACTACTGTTGTTTTACAATTAATAAGTGACTTTTAAATCTTTTTTATTTTTATTTTACCCAAGACTTTCTCTTGCGTGTTTCAGGAGCTGACTCCAGCCATCCATTTGGTCAATGTATACCTCACATCTCCCACATGGCCCAGATTGGAATCTCGGTGGAAACATTAGAACAACTTTCTCAACAAACTCCATCAACACAAGCTATGGTATCAACTACAGAGACATTTGTAGAATATTCAAGGAAAATGTTGGAGAACTTCTTCAACTTCGCATCATCGTTCACACAAACCCAGGCTCAGATGACACCCAATCCTTCAGAATCCTATGTGCCATTAAGTACCCTACAGACATGGTACGAGAACTTTCAACGCCGACTTCAACAAAATCCTTATTTCTGGAGATCATGAATTTCAAATATACTATGTTTTTGTTACTGATATAAGACTGTTAATGTCAGCAATAGAATGGTGTAGTTGCACTTGATAACAATTTTTAATACAATATAAATGTAGAACAATTAAACTGTGAACCTAAAATTAGCACCCACCCATGGGCCAATGATGTGGGACTTTTTTAAATTTAGTTGTGGGCTACCTAGCCATCATTCTTAAGTTAAAACCCTGTATTATAATGAATGCAGCATTCTGACTTTATGTTCAGGTTTTAATAATGATAAACAATGTTTGCACATTACATTAGAGCCATCATTTTACTTCATTTTTGTATGAAAATTTATTAAAAAGGGTTTTAAATGATCAGGAAATGACCAATGTTTGATTCATGTCTACAATTTATGAGAAATTTTTATATTTTATATTTTTTTACTTATAAATATAGGTTCAAAAGATTTATTTTTGAATTTTAAATGAAATAGTTAACAAATGTTTGACTTCCAATTCTTCCATATTTTTATGTCAATTTTTACCAAACATTCAGTGAACATTTAGAATTTTTGGGAATGGATCAACTCACAATCTGTGTATTGGGTTAATTAATAATTTTCTTCAAAATAAAATTTACTGGTACTAAGCTCTATATAGAATCATCAATGAAATGGCATGAAACTTACAAATGACATCTTAATTTGATACTTTTGTGTTCATTTGTTTTTTCCATTGTTAAAAAAAAAATTGTTGGCAATATTCAAAAATCATGTGAAAGATTTTTGTTACAACATGTATTAACATTTATTTGTAGAATAGCCATATTGGCTTCATTTTAATTTTAATTTCTTGACAGGTTGTTACTTTGTTTAAAAGTTTTTGGTTTTTTTTCATTGTATGTTTTTGCTTTATTTGTTGTTTTGTTTTGCATTTATTCTGTACTAGTAACTAATTAATTGATTAATATCAATATAGTTAACCCTTTATGCTGGAAACCTCTTCTAATACACAACTTTTTGGCTGGATTTCACAGAGTGAAAAATCCAGGTTATTAAATGGTGAATGTCGGATTGTCTGCAGTGGGCGGGGAAATAATTTTCGTAACAGTTTTCTCTGCAACTTCATATCACAGCCTCTTGATATATAATATGGTATGCAGTATCAGTATGGGGTCCCATTTTCAAGTCCACCACTTACCTACTTCCTGTAATAATATCAGACCATTTAAAAATGTTAAGTTGAAATAATGAGGACTATTTTTCAGAATTACTTGGCCATATATCTGATTTATCAATACAAACTAATTCAAAATAAACTTCTGAACATTAGGTTATAAGATTTACTGTTAAAGTATGTATTTTTGTTGGATACCAAATTTTGTGGATAAATGAAAAATACTTTTTTTGTTTGTTTCAAATTTGTTAGTTAGTTACAATGATTCATCCAAATAAGTTGGAGAATTAGTCAACCTATTAAAACAATCTTAAGCAGAAGAATAAATCATAGTACTTTTTTATGATAACTGCTCTTTGACTGGCAAATAATTAAACAGGAAAAAGATTTCAAAGAAAACCTGTAATTATTGATGATAAAAAAAAAAATCCAAAGTACCTATAATGTGTTCTTCATTTGATGTAATTAGACATTTTATTTGTATTGTTGGAGTCATCAGTGTCCCATGGACACATTTTCTTTTATTAAAATAATATATTATAAGTGTATTGTAGTCATCACTTTTTTAATAACACATGTAATATCCCTGTAAATGCATATTGTCATTAAAAAAAAAAATCAAAGGTTAAAGAAAATTATAATTTAACTGCCTTAAAATTAAACATCGATGCAAACATGGTCCCTCAGCAAGAAAAAATGGCTATCAAGTATTTGAAATAATTCGAATTAATAGAATAAATATTGAAAGTTTGATATTTACCTTGGACGTCTAGTTCTTGAGATATGGCAGTGCTCATAACAATTTTGATAATGATAGTTCATCCATGTACTTCAGGTTAAGGTCCATCAAGACAGTTTGAACTTTTTTGAAGAAAATCTTAGTATATGTACAGCTAAAACGGCATGTTATCAGGACAAATATAGTACAGTAGGACCTAGATATGACAAAAAAATGAAGAAACGCTATTTTTGACCTGTAAAGGACCATGACCCCTATAAGTGGTCATCTGACAACTTCGACCCAATGGAGATTTTTGTAGAGCTTAATGAGCTGAACATTTAAGCAAGCAACAGCTTTTCTCTATCTGCAGGTGTTTTCATTCTATAGGGCAAAAACATGAAAAACGCTATTCTTGACCTTAAAAGGGACTGCTTGCTGTTTTCCGTTGTTATTTTTTGAATTGCTGTTTTTTGTTTATGTTTGTTGTGTCATGTACACTTATTCCACATCGTCTACCTTATTACATTGACACATGTATTTAGGTGAAGATAACAAGGTTTTTGCTGTAGTATTTTTTTTTGCGTTCAAAATGCATTTTGAATAAGAATAAACTATCCCAATTGTTCCCCTCAACTGGCATGTTGGTGAACACTTTTAGTTAAATTTCAATTAAATGTCGCATGATCTTTGAGGCCACCTGCAAGGTGTTTATAGTGATATTAAGGTAAAATCGACTGTGTACAAAAACGGGAAAAAAGCAGAACTTAAAAATAATAGAATTATTCATGAAATTATAAATAAAAATTAATAAGTAATTAATATATCTAGGTCCTGCTATGGTTTATTAGCTCACCTGACCCAAAGGGTCATGTGAGCTATTGTCATCTTTAAGCTTCCGTCGTCCTTCCGTTAACTTTTTTTCAAACATCTTCTTCTCTGAAACCACTGATGGGATTGCTTTGAAACTTTGTTCAATTGATCTTTAGGATGTCCTCTACCAAGTTTGTGAAATTTGTGAACGTCGACCTACCAACATGGCCACCGTTACTAAAAATAGAACAGGGGAGTCAGACCATAGTTTTTATACGACTGCAAATTTTTGCGATCGTATTATGTTATGGCGATGTTGTCGTTATCGTCGTCGTTGTTGTTGTCGTCGTCTGTAGACACTTTGGTTTCCGTGCGATAACTTTAGTTGTAGTTAACCAATTGTTATAAAATTTTGATATGATGTTTATAACCACTAAAGGAAGGTTGGTATTGCATTTGGGGTTTCTGGCCCCTACCATTTTAGAAAAAAGGGCCAAAAGGGGCTAAAACGGGTGTATTGACAAAACGTCTGTAGAATGTTAATTTTTCATCTGATTTTGATCATTCTTTTTTAGCTCACCTGGACCGAAGGTCCATGTGAGCTATTACCATCACTTGGCGTCCGTCTGTCGTCGTCGTCGTCTGTTAACAATTTTTCAAAAATCTTCTCCTTTGAAACTACCAAACAGAATTTAATGAAACTTGGTATGAATGATTCTTAGGGTGTCCTGCACCAAACTTGTGTTTTGATTTTTGATCCGATAAAAAACATGGCCGCCGTTACTAAAAATAGACTAGGGGGGTCAGACTACTGTTTTTGGCTTATAAATCAAAAAGTATAAGAGAAAGAGGAAATCTGAGGCCTTGCTACTGATTCAGCATCAAAAGCTCAACAAAAGTCTCCATTTGGTCAAAGTTGTCAGATGACCCCTTATAGGGGTAACGGCCCCTTAAAGGTGAAAAATAGCATTTTTTCATGTTTTTGGCCTACAGAATGAAAACTATTGCAGATAGAGATTATCTGTTGCTTGTTTAAATGTTCAGCTCATTTAACTCTACAAAAGTCTCAATAGGGTCGAAGTTGTCAGATGACCCCTTATAGGGGTTACGGCCCCTTAAAGGTGAAACATAGCCATTTTTCATGTTTTTGGCCTACAGAATGAAAACTATTGCAGATAGAGATTAGCTGTTGCTTGCTTAAATGTTTAGCTCATTTAGCTCTACGAAAGTCTCCATAGGGTCGAAGTTGTCAGAAAACCCTTATAGGGGTTACGGCCCCTGAAAAATAGCGTTTTTTCATGTCTTTGTCCTACAGAATGAAAACTATTGTACATAGAGATTAGCTGTTGCTTGCTTAAATGTTCAGCTCATTTAGCTCTACAAAATTCTCCATAGGGTTGAAGTTGTCAGATGACCCCTTATAGGGGTTACGGCCCCTGAAAAAAGCGATTTTTCATGTTTTTGGCCTTCAGAATGAAAACTATTGCAGATAGAGATTAGCTGTTGCTTGCTTAAATGTTCAGCTCATTTAGCTCTACAAAAGTATAGGGTCAACATCAAGACCAGGTGAGCGATTCAGGCTCCTGGGAGGCTCTTGTTTATTGTACTCCTCAATAAATTCTGTCAACAAAATGTAACAACACCTTTGATGTATCTTGTCTCGTTACATTGCTATAAGGGGTCAAAAAGGGGCCACACCAAAAAAATCGACTTTTTAGCTCACCTGGACCAAAGGTCCATGTGAGCTTTTACCATCACTTGGCGTCCGTCGTCTTCGTCGTCGTCATCGTCCGTTAACAATTTTTCAAAAATCTTCTCCTCTGAAACTACTGAACAGAATTCAATGAAACTTGGTATGATTGATATTTAGGGTGTCCTGCACCAAACTTGTGTTTCGATTTTTGATCCGTCAAAAAACATGGCCACCGTTACTAAAAATAGACCAGGGGGGTCAGACTACTGTTTTTGGCTTATAAATCAAAAAGTATAAGAGATAGATGAAATCTGATGCCACGCTACTGCTTCAGCATCAAAAGCTCTACAAAAGTCTCCATTGAGTCGGAGTTGTCAGATGACCCCTTATAGGAGTTACCGCCCCTTAAAGGCAATAAATAGCATTTTTTCATGTTTTTGGCTTCTAAAATGAAAACTATTACAGATAGAGAAAAGTTGTTGCTTGCTTAAGTGTTCAGCTCATTTAGCTCTACAAAAGTGTTCATAGGGTCGAAGTTGTCAGATGACCCCTTATAGGGGTTACAGCCCCTTAAAGGCGTAAAATATTGTTTTTGGCCTGTAGAATGAAAACTATTGAAGATAGAGAAAAGCTGTTGCTTGCTAAAATGATCAGCTTGTTTAGCTCTACAAAAGTCTTCAAAGGGTCAAAATTGTCAGATGACCCCTTATAGGGGTTACAGCCCCTTAAAGGCGAAAAATATTGTTTTTGGCCTATAGAATGAAAACTATTGCAGATAGAGAAAAGCTGTTGCTTGCTTAAATGATCAACTCATTTAGCTCTACAAAAGTCTTCATAGGGTCAAAGTTGTCAGATGACCCCTTATAGGGGTTACAGCCCCTTAAAGGTGTAAAATAGTGTTTTTGGCTTGTAGAATGAAAACTATTGCAGATAGAGAAAAGCTGTTGCTTGCTTAAATGATCTACTCATTTAGCTCTAGATACAAAAGTCTTCATAGGGTCAAAGTTGTCAGATGAACCCTTATAGGGGTTACAGCCCCTTAAAGGCTAAAAATAGTGTTTTTGGCCTATAGAATGAAAACTATTGCAGATAGAGAAAAGCTGTTGCTTGCTTAAATCTTCAGCTCATTTAGCTCAACAAAAGCATTCATAGGGTTGAAGTTTTCAGATGACCCCTTTTAGGGATAACAGCCCCTAAATTAACATGTTTTCATGTTTTGGGGTTTATGATAAAAACTATAGCAGAAAAAGAAAATTGGTTGCTTGCTTTAATGTTCAGTTCATTAAGCTCCCAACAAAGATCTCTATAGAGTCAGAGTTGTCAGACGGCCCTTAAAATAACATGTTACACATTTTTGGCCTACAGAATTAAAACTATTGATAAAAGAGAAAAAAGCTGTTGCTTGCTTAAATGTTCAGCTTATTTAGTTTTACAAAGTTCTTCATAGGGTTGACAACAAGACCAGGTGAGCGATTCAGGCTCCTGGGAGCCTCTTGTTTATTTGTGGTCCGATTTTCAAAATCTTTTTTTCATTGGAATCCTTGTAAAAATCCATGCCTGCGTTTTTCAATCAGATTTGCAATATCTCATACCGTTTTCGAGAAATTAGGGGTCAAAGGGGCCAAAAACGCCATTTATATAAGTTTGTCCAGGCAAATAGTTTTTTACCAATATTAAGTTGTAGTGGGCCAGCAAATTGTTATGAAGTTTAAATATGATGATTATATCCACTAAAGGAATTTTGATTTGTATTGGGGGTTGGTGGCCCCTACTGTTTTAGAAAAAAAGGGCCAAAGGGGCTAAAACGGGTGTATTGACAAAACTGTTGTAGAATGTTCATTATTCATTCAATATTGAAAATTGTTTTTTTTTTTGTTGAAGTGCTCATAAAATTCTGTCAACTAAATGTGTCAATGATTTTGACATGTATTTCACCATTACATTGCTACAGGGGGCCAAAGACAGGCCACGCCCATAAAATCAACTTTTTTTATTTTTGGTCCGATTTTCAAAATCTTTTTGTCATTGGAATCTTTGTGAAAATCCCTGGCTGCAATCAGATTTGCAATATCTCTTACCGTTTTCGAGAAATTAGGGGTCAAAGGGGCCGAAAACACCAATTTTAAGTTTGTCAAGGCAAATTGTTTTATACTTAAAATAAAGTTGTAGTTATTACATGTATATAAATAAGGCTTTTTGTATTAGATGTTGATGTAAATATATATGTGTCAAAAATGCATTTTTAAGTCCACCACAGGATGCATGTGTCAAAAAGCTTTGTAAGTCCACCATGGGCTTCATGTGACCAAAGCAATTGTCTATCCATATTAGGCCTCCAACGTACAGGGTTAAACTTGTTGCGGTCGTATCGTGCTGCGCTCGGCGTAGCTTTTTATTAGCTTATAGCTCAGAAAGTATAAGGGATAGAGAAAATCCAAAGCAACCTTCCTTCTTCAGCATCAAAAGCTCTTTTAAACTCTTCATTGAGTCAAAGTTGTGGGACGACTCCGTATAGGAGTTATTTCCCCTTAATCGTCAAAATTGACCATTTTCACAGATTTTGGACTTTATCTTGAAAACTGTAAGTGCTAGAGGAAAAGATAGCATTGCAAAATTGTTCAGCTCATTGAGATCTACAAAAATGATTGCTGGGTCAAAATTGTCAGATCAACCATTTAAGAGTTATCCCCCTTTAACTGATTTTTTATCAATTTTAACCGATTTTTAAAAATCTTCTTCTCTGAAACCACTGGTGGGATTGCTTTGAAACTTTGTACAATTGATCTTTAGGATGTCCTCTACCAAGTTTGTGAAATTTGTGAACGTTGACCAACCAACATGGCTGCCGTTACTAAAAATAGAACAGGGGGGTCACACCATAGTTTTTAGCTTATAGCTCAAAAAGTATAAGGGATAGAGAAAATCCGAAGCAACCTTTCTTCTTCAGCATCAAAAGCTCTACAAAACTCTTCATTGAGTCAAAGTTGTGGGACGACTCCTTATAGTAGTTATTTCCCCTTAATTGTCAAAATTGACCATTTTCACATTTTTTGGACTAAATTATCTTAAAAGCCATTAGAGTTAGAGGAATAGTTAGCATTGCAAAATTGTTCAGCTCATTAAGATATACAAAAATGATTTCAGGGTCAAAATTGTCAGATCATCCTTTTAAGTGTTTTCAATCAATTTTAACTTAATATGTTTGTTTTTTGTTTTTTGTTTTCAAATGGAAAGCGTTGTAACTTTGTATTCTTGGTCTTAAAAGTGTTTTCTATCCTAACTAGTTTCTTTAATGTAACTTACCAAGTACATGTAGACCATGTTGCACACTAGGTAAGAGGCTTTAGCATAAGAAATCAGGTGAGCGATTCAGGCTCCTGGGAGCCTCTAGTTTTTGAATGTTATATGCAGTCTTTGCTGTACATATACTGAAAAATCGATCTAAAATTAAGCCATTTTGAGGTAAACATATACATGAACCTTAAGTCACATTTGGATTCCTCTGCTTCAGTCACTGGCAAGTCATAATCAGTTAAGTCAGTTCTACAGAAAGAGATCAAAAGGAAGGAACAGGTGAACTCTATCTCTAATCAATCTAACTGTAAACCAAACTGAGCTCAAAATTGATCATCCTTTGACAGTTTTGTTGATCCTGAATCTGAGGTCAAGGTCAAATGACAAAAAAAAAACAAAGATAGCAAAAATATGTCCATGTGTCACATATGCCCACAGATATTGTTCAAAACAGGAAGTAGAAGTCCAACAGGTCTGATGAAAGTAGCTAATATACAAATTGTCATAATGAACCACCATACCAAATTTTAAGTCATCCTTATGAATTGGCTGTATGGTATATCAGCTCAAACAGGATGTAGAAGTCTGATACATGTTTGTCTGGAAATTGCTTAGTACGTAGATTGTCATACTGAACCACCCTGCTTAATTTCAAATTAGGAATAGTTTCTGAAAAAAAGCTTTACGGAAATTTGTATGGACATGAGTTAACTTGTCCTTAATGCCCCCAGGCTATAATACATTCAAATTCAAAAAGTACTGTATGGGGAGAAACTTGAACATTGCTAAAAGTATCACAAAAACTGTCGGAGCTACTTTTAATTACTTGAAATTCGTGAAAAAGGTCAAAAGATATGAACGCATTCAATTGTGATAGTCTAGTACTTGTGCATACCAATATGCACTAATGTAAAACTTGAAAGTACTGTAAAATGTATTTAAAATCGTGATTCAATCAGTAAAAGAAATGCATGAACTATTATGCCCTTACTAAATACAAATTAAAATCCCCGAAAACTAGAAATACAAAATGTGTGTGGCAGTTTCAGAGGAGTTGTATCTAAAGCATTTTCCTTTGACATAAAGTCTGATGCTACTTCTATATTCATATGGGGACAAACATTTACAGCAAAATCTGTTCTGTAGTTTCAGAGGAATTTTCCCAAAAGTGTTCCTTAGTCTAAAAATGCACAAAGTCTCTGAATCAAAATTACTTTCCAATATGAACAACATGCAACACTAAGAAATTTCATAAAGATAAGAAAAGTAGTTTTATAGTCGAAGACGTGCCCACAAAAGTGTTACACATTAACACATATATATACTGACACAAATAATTTCTAAGTCTCTCCATAGCAACTGGTGACAATAGCATCGAAGTCAAAGGATGGGGATGTATCTGTATAGAGCTAATATTTCAGAAAATGCATTATCACCTTACACATTTATCAACAAATTATTTAGTTTCTGGTATGAGGAGATATGAAGATGCTCATTAATAAAGCATAACTATTTAATAATCATTGCAGATTTTTGAAGCAAATTTTTGTTGAAGTTTTGGCTTTAAGCTAAAATTTAGGAGCAAGTCCAATTTTTTTGTTATCCGATTTCTGCTTGAGTGATAATTCAGAAACGTCAAAATACTCGGATCATTATGAGAATCCAAGTACTTAGTAAACCGACAAACAAATTAAAAAAAAAACCACATGCAACAATTAAACCTAAACTACCAAAAACATTATAAACTTGTCTCTGAAAAAACAAAACATATCGAGCCCAGTCGAAAATGTGTAAAACAATATCAATGCAGGCAAAAAGGCTGTTAAGAAATTCATTTATCTTGTTCTCTTTGCACTTAAGTATTGTTTTTATAATTGATTAACATCGTCAGATAAGGTGAAGGCCTGGGGGAACTACAATCCTCCCTCATTAGGTGGACATGTTAATGGTTATTCATCATTTCGGACGTACAACCAATTAAGGCAGTGTCATAGGTGAAAATATAACGACAATATACAAGGATAATTGGATTTTTCATCTTTTTATGGTTATATATTTGTGTATTGGGACAAAAAGGTAAATATTATGATATTATATTTGATATTTAAGGTCTTTTTTTTCATTAATTTGTGGAATATGTAATAAAAGAGGAAATTTTATATTACACGAAAAAACTTCTATTAATAGAGAATAATATAAATGTATTCATAATTATAATTTTACTTTTGACAGTTCAATATCAAGAATATTCTTTTAAATGTCCATTAACTGCAATCATTTGTTGCAATTATATTATGTACTCCAATAAGCAACATTGCAATACAATTTCCATCAAAGTACAAATCAAAATGTCCCTGAAAAGGTGAGTTCCTATAAATAATGTTTTGGGTAACTATAATACCACTATTTAAAGAATTCGAAAACCAAGTAAAAACATCAATGTTTTGATCGGTTAAAAATATTTCATTCAATTGGCTTTCCAAAAACAACTTTACCGCGTAAACTTGAGGTAAATTTTGTTCATCCTTAGTAATTCAACCGTCTATACAATTAGCTATGCTCCTTATATTTGCTTCAAATGAATGAAATGCGCATTGATGTTGGTGCTATCATTTCAACGATCTTTCAAAAACCATTTTTATTGCAAAAGATTTCAACGATATCAGATCAATACATTTTGAAATAAATATAACATTACAACAAAGTTCTAGGCAAAGGTTTTTAAGTAACTTTCATTCTTATACATTTTCTATCGCCTCTTGTTAGTTTAGCGTTACTTATAATATCATTGACTGGGAAACAAGCTTAATGCTTATGTAAATCCCTCTCCAGCTTGCGCCTTTGCATACCCGTAGCCGGCAAAAGGGGGGGGGGGGGGGTTTGAGGGATTCGGACGAATCCCCCCCTTTATGACAAATATAGGTAAAAGCAAGCCGAAATTTGGTTAAGCACTACTAAAAAAGGAACATAGGAATATTTTGGACATCGAACCATCAATCGAACCGCCATAAAAAAATTCTGCCTACGGGTATGCTTTGTAGCGGCCCCCATTGAGCCTACTCTTATCGAATTCTACAAAGGGGTCTTTAACGTGCATAGGGCAATCCACGGGACAACTTGTAAAATTTGCGTCCATTCCGAAGGACTGCTTGAGATCATCCTTGCAAATGGTGTCAAGAGAGAGCCGGAAAATTTGTTCATAAAACTTTCGTCTCTGACGAGGATCAAACTAAGAACCTTCGCATCAACCACTACATCACTGGCTTACCCGTGCTATTATTTTCAAAGTCGATATCTAATTTTGCATAACAATCTGTAAATATCAATTAAGCCAAAAATTTATTAGCATATCCCTGAAGAAAATGAAAGAATGGTTATTGATGAATGGCTCATTAAATGAGCGATACAATTGCATAACACAATCAAATAAGATCCAATATTCATTCCTGCCTTGTAACACTTTCTGTGTTTTATTTGTAAATTGTTTCTTGTAGATTATTACTGAGATTCCTTAATGATCCTCTAGACATTCATTGGTAGATAAAATATCACCAATGAGTAATATTAAGAATATTCTGATTGGGGGCGCAAAAGGGGTGCCAATGCAATTATATTTAATAACCATGTACATTTCAATGTTTTTACAAATAGCTTAATGCAAATTCTTGAAGTCCCACAGACATTTTTAAAAATCAAGATTGTAACGCCCAATTCTCAATGAGCATTTAGCGTATGCTTGTTTTTAGTTTGCTTTAATTTCGATTTCCCTCAAACAAAACAAAAATTCATAAAATTTATTGATTACATATAAAAAAGTTTAAATAAAGTTATCATTTTCTCTCGCCCAGGCTCTCGTTATCATTTCCCATAAGTATGAAATAGATAACCCCACAGCACGGTGCCTCATGTTTTTGGGGTAGAGCTTGTTATGTATCATTTCTATCTCTGCATTATAACATACACCATTTGGCAGAATACAAAAAGTCATTTCTCTTTCTTTTTTTTTTTCATAGTAGAACATTGGAATAATACGTATATGATTGAAGACAGTGGTTTACCCTATCTCTCTCATGGTAAGTCGTTTTTTACGTTCGATTTTTATCTGAAGTGTTGATATATAATGCAATAATAATAAAATGATTTTTAAAATAACTTAAGAAATGCGAATTTTAATGTTCTTTCGAGAATCAGATATATGAATTCTGTCGCCAAAAAAAAAATGCAGACAAACAGGCATCATTTCGCTGCAGAATATATAATTCAATATTCACTATCTTTTTTTTGAAATATGAAAAATTTAGATAAGAACTGTAGAAAGGCAATTGGCTCAGGGAATTTGCAATTGTCGGAAATGAATGATCAGTAGTACCTCTAACCCATTTTGTCGACCGAGAAGTTCTCTATATTCGTTGGCTCAGTGTGACGGAGTTTTTTCACACAAGATATTTCATACTACATACTATCTTTTCCGGATAACACCCACCCCCCTTTTTAAACTATATTTTCTCCTAGTGAAAAATGATAACGTCGATTCGACTTATAACCTACATGTATTAGATTTACCCCTACTTTTACAAGTTATAAAGTTGAAGGGACAAACAGTGAATTCCAGAAAATTTTGACCACATCATTTGTCATTATGACACCCAAAACCTGGATCTAATTATCACAACAGATATAGTTGATTTAGTTTGTGGTCAGTTCAACGCCCATTTTTGGCACAGATGATCATTAAGATAATTCTCAGATGTACAACAAAGACAATTATGTTTGTAAACATAAAAGATAGAGATCTACTTGTATTTCCAAACATTTGCCAGCAGCCAGGGGTCTTAATAGTACAAAGATATTATTGGCAATTTTACGCTTCTGAAAATATCAATGTGTAAATGCATTTAACAGTGCAATGACTAAAATATCAAAGTGCAAAATTACTGTTTGTTTCTATAAAAAGACTGTATGTCAATTAAGTCAGCGTAAATGGGGGAACATTTCGGTAGTTTATGACCTGGAGTTATTATTAACTGTTTTGTTAATTACAGAAGAGATACAATTTTGAGATGGATAACAATTAAAGCCCCAAAATAGACGATAGATGTACTAGTATATATTGTTCATTTTTGCTCATTTTGTTTAAGTCGACCACCTCTTTTACAAATTCTTGCTTTACTTCAAAGTCAAATGCTTCCTTTTAGTTTTGGTTCCATTAAAGGGAAAATGGAAAGAGGGATTTAACCTCGCTTAAACATGATTACAAATTCAATGATTATATACAATTTAACCTTGACAGTCGTTATTTTTCTATATCAGTGAAACTCAAACTAGAGAAGAAGCCTTATAATGTATTGAAGGTTGAACATCATGGATGCCTTATTAAGTGTATCTGTAATGCAATAATGTTGCGATATGAACAATTATGACGGAGTTCTGTAACCGAGAATGAATATTTTGTAGACTATAAAGTTTTTAACTAAAGAAGAATCCCTGAGCGAATGAACGAAAAGTTTAAACCTGCTTAACCTTTGACAAAAATGATAAGTTTATGACGAAGTTCTGTAATGAGTTTATGTGACCGAGAATGAATATTTTGTAGACTATATAAAGTTGTTTATTAAGAAGAATCCCTGAGCGAATGAACGAAAACCTGCTAATCCTTTGACAAAAATTATCAGTTTTATTCATCCATCGAATACTTTCAACGATAGGTTGGGGTGGATACGTAAAAACAAGGCAGGGTTTACAATGGAAATGTCAAAAATCCGAGAGGGCAATGACAAAAACAGTCAACACAAACTATAACATGAGGAAACAGACATCACAAAACCACACAAAAACAACCGCACAGCAGTCGGCAACACGGGATTAACGAGAAAGACAATATATAAAGACTTAGTTTGGTATGAAAAAATCCCAAATTGACCAAAAAGTTACATGTATAAAACTAGGAGTTCAAGGATATACTAAATGATTTATTAAAAAAAACTATAGTAACAGTACTTAATTTACAACCGGCTTGCGGGATTATATCATAGACATAGGACAAAACCGATATAGCAATGATAACTTAAGAATAGTCCTAGCACATGGGATTATGAGGGTCCGACCATTTAACTTGAAAGGGGAATATGTTTTGTTTTTTTCATCTGGTCAGAAACTTTTTTCATAACATTATTTTATGTGGCAGAAATCCATCTTCAGAAAAAAAACCTCTTAACCTCTGGCGCCAAACATCTCTGTCATTACAAATCAAATTCAGAATAATTTTAAGGAAGAAAAAACAAGCCCCACCCCTTTAAGTTCAAAGGTCTGTCGCAAGGCTTATAAGTTCATGTACGGAAGCGTATTGCTGCCACCCAATAAAACAAATACATGTTGTCGGAATTTTCCCACAGTGTTCGAAGTTGACCTTATAAAAATACTTTTATTGTCATGTAAATCAATACAATATAAATTGAATTTTTGACATATAAAATGAAAATAAAGTTATAAACAAAAAACAAAACATCGACAAAATCATAAATTGGTCTATGAGCCCCCTGTCCTCAGTTCTAATGACTGTTTAATGAAAGAACCTAGACTCTGAATTTGTCGATAATTTCTAGGGTTTAAAATTGTTGTAAGGGTTTCAGAATATGATTGTGACTTATTTGGATCATTTGTCAATATAGAGTGATTATTGTTTAGAGGGATATCGAAGTCAGAAAAGAGACTAGTTCTTAATTGTTTATTAAGTTCACAGGTGAAAAAGAAATGAACTTCGTCGTCTAAGTTATTATTATTACAAAACTTACAAATTCGTTGCTCTCGGGGAACCTTTTTATATCTAACCTAAACAACAAATTACTTATTATCTACATGCCAATCGTCTGATGAATACACATCGACATTAATGAGAAAACACATACTTTATGATAATCAGGGTAAACATAAATATACAATACATTTTCTAGAAAATATAAAGGTGTAACTATTCGAAGCGTGCCAATGTCACGGTACCTGCGCTAGTTGTAAAATTTCCATATATTAACTAACAGACGTCTACGCCTTGGCTTATCCTTGTCTCTTCTAAAACCTCAAGATACCCACAGCGAGACTTTCTTATGCCCAAAATTCTGTAAAAAAATAATTATTTGTTGCTTTGCGATATAATGACACAAAAAAATGACTTTTCAACCTCTTAATTGAATTGGAGTATAGATGATTGAAAAGCGGTGTATACCATATTTTCGTTTCATCAAGGTTGAGATTCTTGTATTTGATAAAAATATATGCTTGATAATTTTGAAAGTTTAATTGATCAAAGCCTATATTTTCGGTACTGTAGCGAAGAAGTTAAAAGCGGGGAAAATAGCTTTTAATTCTAAACTTAACCCCTTAAATCCCATTTTGAAATGTCCGACAAAAGCGTGGATATATACTATATATGATCTAAATCTTACCAATAAAATGAACAGAAAAAAAAGTTACTAAATGAAATCAATCAAATTTGAAAACCAAAAGAAAACAACATTTATTTTTTAAACCTGGTTCTACACTGGGCGGACAGGGAAATTACTGCTGCATGCAGGTTTCCGTAAGAGAAAGATGCCCGACCTTGTCCCAACCTCATTCATTTTACTGTGGCAGTCAAAATTCGTTTCTCCAATTTGGCCTTGCATATGTGGCCCCTTCGCCATCATTTCATGTTTCACCCTGTGTGATAATGCCACGCCCTTCTAGCCTAACCTTACTTAGCAGTAGTACTATATAAAACCAGGTTTAGCCTAGTATTCGACCTGAGTTACTAGTATATCTGTCACTTATATTGGGTCTTCTGGATTTCTCATAACACGACTCTAGCTCCCGCCAGCCTAGAAGTTTTTGGTTGAGTGCATTGCTACCGTTTAATGAGAAAGGAATCAGTTACCTGCCGGTTAATGCTCGTTTCAGAGAGTATAGTCATACCACCTACCTATAGAGAAAATAACTTGATCATATTGACGTATTATATAGTTATAGCTGTTTCTAGAAATAGAAACATCTGATGTGTTAACTAGTATAGGTTAATTATATCATGGAAGTATTAAATTGAATTCAATTTAATACTTCCATGATTATAGCAACCTGCTTCAAATGCTATAAATCCGATTTGCATACTAGATACCAATTTAAACAAACAAAAAAAGGGACTCCACACAATCAATGTTTTCTCTTTGATTTTTGAAAACTGAAGGTTAAAATGCTTTTCCGGACATCAAATTGCCGCGACGGGTTTATTTAGATACCTGAACTTTCTGGAGCACCTGACTTTACTCTATTTGAAGTGAACGAAAAGGTTATTCCATGTAAAGGGAGAGCAATTCACCATGCATTTTAAATAAAGACACTTTGGTAGAGTTCAACGAAGATCAGGCTGGATGGGGTCACTAAAAAGCCAATTACAAACTAAGAATCATTTCTAGGAAGAAGTTGATACTAAAAAAAATTGAAGTTTTCATCTTCTTTGGTGCTTTTCCGAAAACTTTCTTATAAAAGCATTATTTGCGTAAAGAAACATGTCGCCACACGTCTTTAGTCACTATGTATCTATACATAAACAATAACTATACAGTGATATACATTACAGAATATGTATAGTGTTCTGTTATAACCACTGTAAATATTTACTGGGTTGTCAGATGTAATGTGTGCTTTATGTTTTCTGCAATAGTACATCTAGCAAATGGGTCACCTTGCTGTTGTCAGGAAGCGAAGGGAAAACATGAAAAAGTACACACCACGGTTTGTTAATAGTTGTTAAATATTGTTGCTTGTTTAATTTTTTTTGTCATGTTTTTTCCCCCATAAATATCTAATGTAATATATAAACAATTTTAACACGTTAACACCGAAACATGACCAAACATGAATATAGCCCAGCCCGAGGGCCCAGCTAGACATTCTGTCTTTTTAAAAAAATTGAAGTAGTCTTGTAAAAATGACTTTTCCGTGATGGAGAAGTACAGTAGAACCTAAATGTGTCGAACTCGGATTATTCGTGTACTCGGTTTACTCAAAATATTGTGAAAGCTCCGGCAAAATTCCAATTAACCAAAACCCTTACTGTTCATGTATTACTCACTGTAGAAGGGGATAATTTCGCGATTTCACTACCAAAATACATTCGCGAGGTTTTAGTTTCGCGTTTTATTAGATCATGTAATTTACGCGAGGGGATATTTTTGCGAATTTGTTATGATCGCGAAATTAAACCCCTCGCGAAAATGTCCCCTTTTACTGTATGTGAAATCAATAAAACAGTAAAACACAACACTTCTAAATTTATGAACTTGAAGCTTACATTATTTTTTATTTATTTCTCTTTGCAGGTAAGCCATAAAGGAAGCTTACAGGATGGCCGAGGGACATTGTGCTAAATGTTCTCGATATTTACTTATCGTCTTTAATTTCCTGTTTTGGGTTAGTATACATGATACGCATAATTTTGCACACAGGGCATGATATATATGTAGCAAGTTATTAAATGCCCCCCCCCCTAAAAAAACTTTAATTTTTACCATGAAAACGTTAGAAAGACCATGCAAAATAATTTGCAATATTCTCACACACAACAAAAAGGTCAACAAAGCAGTTCCTTTTTTCACACCATTAAAAAATACAACAATCTATTCAGAACCCTTTTTAGTTCACCTGGACCGAGTCCATGTGAGCTTTTGCCATCACTTGGCGTCCGTCGTCGTCGTCGTGGTCGTCTGTCGTCGTCGTCGTCGTCTGTTAACAATTTTTAAAAAATCTTCTCCTCTGAAACTACTGAACAGAATTCAACGAAACTTGGTATGATTGATCCGTAGGGTGTCCTGCATAAAAGTTGTGTTTCGTTTTTGATTCATCAAAAAACAAGGCTGCCCTGGCTAAAAATAGAACAGGGGGGGTCAGACTACTGTTTTTGGCTTGTAATTCAAAAAGTATAATAGATAGATGAAATCTGATGCCATGCTACTGATTCAGAATCAAAAGTTCTACTAATGTCTCTATTTGGTCGAAGTTGTCATATGACCCCGTATAGGGGTTACGGTCCCTTAAAGGTGAAAAATAGAATTTTTTCATGTTTTTGCCCTTTAATATGAAAACTATTGCAGATAGAGAAAAGCTGTTGCTTGCTTAAATGTTCAGCTCTTTAAGCTCTTCAAAAGTCTCCATAGAGTCGAAGTTGTCAGATGACCCCTTATAGGAGTTACGGCCCCTAAAATAATGTTTTTTTTTATGTTTTTGGCTTTTAGTATGAAAATTATTGCAGATAGAGAAAAGCTGTTGCTTGCTTAAATGGTCAGCTCATTTAGCTCTACAAAAGTCTCCATAGGGTGGAAGTTGTCAGATGACCCCTTATACGAGTTACAGCCCCTTAAATGGGTTACAGCCCCTTAAAGGCGAAAAATAGTGTTTTAGGCTAGAATAAAAACTATTGCAGAAAGAGAAAAGCTGTTGCTTGCTTAAATGTTCAGCTCATTTAGCTCTACAAAAGTCTCCCTAGGGTGGAAGTTGTCAGATGACCCCTTATAGGGGTAACAGCCCCTTAAAGGTGAAAAATAGTGTTTTTGGCCTATAGAATGAAAAGTATTGCAGATAGAGAAAAGCTGTTGCTTGCTTAAATGTTCAACTCATTTAGCTCTACAAAATCATCCATAAGGTCAAAGTTTTCAGATGACCCCTTATAGGAGTTACAGCCCCTTAAAGGCGATAAATAGTGTTTCTGGCCTATAGAATGAAAAGTATTGCAGATAGAGAAAAGCTGTTGCTTGCTTAAATGTTCAGCTCATTTAGCTCTACAAAAGTCTCCATAGGGTGGAAGTTGACAGATGACTCCTTATAGGGGTTACAGCCCCTTAAAGGCGAAAAATAGTGTTTTTGTCATATAGAATGAAAACTATTGCAGATTAGGAAAAGCTGTTGCTTGCTAAAATGTTCAGCTCATTTACCTCTACAAAAGTCGTCATAGGGTCGAAGTTGTCAGATAATCCCTTATAGGGGTGACAGCCCCTTAAAGGCGAAAAATAGTGTTTTTGGCCTGTTGCTTGCTTAAATGTTCAGCTCATTTAGCCCTACAAAAGCATTCATAAGTTGAAGTTTTCAGATGACCTTTTATATGGATTACAGCCCCTAAATAAAGACATTTTCATAATTTTTGCTTATATTATGAAAACTATAGCGGAAAAAGCTTAAATGTTCAGTTCATTAAGCTCTTAACAAAAGTCTCTATAGTGTTCAGACGGCCCTTAAAATAACATTTTACATGTTTTTGGCCTACAGAATGAAAACTATTGCTGAAAGAGAAAAGCTGTTGCTTGCTTAAATGTTCAGCTTATTCAGCTCTACAAAGTTCTTTATAGGGTTGACATCAAGACCAGGTGAGCGATTCAGGCTCTCTTGTTTATTGAGCACCAGCACTGTACTAGTATGTGAATAATGAAGGAAATAACAGATTTTCCGAACTTGGAGGATGCATCACAAATGCCCAAAAATAAAAGACAAACCAGAGAAAATATATAAACATTTCTATAGAGGCAAGGTTGCTATAGTTAATATTTTCATTTCAGGTTTGTGGCGGTGCTTTGTTAGGAATTGGTCTATGGCTTCGTTTTGATGATGGAGTTAAAGCTTTTCTGTATAAAACATTACAATTAGACCAATCACTACCAGAAGACTTTCTACACATAGCAGCCTATATCCTTATAGCGACAGGGGGGTTTATATTTATAATTGGGTTTTGTGGATGTTGTGGTGCCATAAGAGAGAGTTACTGCATGCTCGGCGTGGTACGTATTCTTCAGCACTTGAGTAATTTTGGATTGTTTTTGTGACCCAAGCACTGGATTTAAATTAACCACAGGGACTTGCTCCCCTCTATCAATATTTTGTTAGAGTCAATTTGCGGTACGAAAAAAAACACCGATTTTTCGTACCGCAAATTGACTCTAACAAAATATTGATAGAGGGGAGCAAGTCCCTGTGAATAAACGGACGGATTTCTATACTTCCAAAGCAGATTTTTTAAAGTTTCTTAAATCTATCCATCTTAATAATAGTACCATTAATACCTTATATTCTTATCTTATCAATTCCATTTTAGAAGGGGAAAGATAATTGTAAAGTGTAAAAATATTGATACAGAGAATTGACTTGCTCATTTTAGGTTATGTAACATGCGTTGGGCGTACTCTAAAACCATGCCTGGCCTCTTTAAGCTTCTTTGGCCTGACCTGGCTTCATTGACTTAGCCTGGCCTGGGTTCATTAGCTTTGCTTGGTTTATTGGCGAGGCTAGGCCAGGCCAATAAGACCATGAGAAGCATGTAAATTTGGTTTTGTTTTAAGTAAATGTACACCATGCATTTTTGATTTATCATTTTCCTGAGATAACATAAACTTTTGTTACTTCATTATGTCAGAAGAGAAGTAAAGAATAATCACAGCTGATTTTTATTGCACTGAATGACGTCATTTGAAACACACAACTGTCTATGCTTAATCCTCTTTCTTAGGAGGGGAACTGTCTATTCAGAATAACAGCAGTGTGCTATTGTATTAGTAATATGTAGGTAACGCGTTTTGAACACCCGTCATGCATTTTTAGCAGTTCTCCTCTCACATCATTTGTTAGAGCGGATAAGTTTCATATACTATTCTTTTGATTATGTTTATAAAATGGTTTTTTTATTACTTTCAAAATAAATATGTAACAAGTATTTTGAAAAGGCTGTAGACATTGACCAACTTTTACTGTCCTTTGTGTGAATCCATCTTTGACCTTTTTAAAAAATGAACTAGACTTGGATGATACATGTTAGTCTCGAAAGACAAAACATAACAAAGTAACCACAGAAATTGAAGATTTCAATGGTCCTTACTTGGTACAGTCATTAAAAATAAAATGGTGATTTAAACCAGATTTATAGCGCAAAACCTCCCTTTTCCATTGCGGTCCAATAGAAAACACAAAACACCACACGCTTGTGAAAAAAACATGGGGAAATGAAATTTTTATCTCTACAAAATCTGGAGAAAGATTTCTCAATTTGCTTTTTAGCTCACCTGACCCAAATAACTCAAAAACGGCTACAGATATCAAAATTCTGGCAGGGTTAAAGTGATTAGCACCTCAAGATCTACCAACCATGAAATTTTGAAGAAAATCCAACAACCCATGTAGGAGTTATTGCCCTTTTTGTGGATTTTTTGCAAATTTTGCACCTATTTAGCTCAATATCTTGAAAACTATACAAGATACTTGAGAAATTTTAATTGCATATTGTTAAGCACATCAAGATCTACAAAATATGTAATAGGGTCAACGTTGTACAACCTTTCCTTTTAGGATTTATTGCCCCTAGAACGTCAAAATTGAGCATTTTAACAGCATTTCCTCATTACATTGAAAACGTTAACTCCTCTGTGTTCAAGTCCAATTGGAACCAAACTTGGTATAGTTGTTTATTAGCATTAAGTGTATAGAACTGATGTGGGGATTTTCGATTGGTCGTAAAACATGGGCGCTGTGGCTAAAATAGAACATAGGGGTAAATGGTAGTTTTTTGGAAATAATTCAAAAACGGTGGCAGATTTTAAAATTTTGAATGGACAAATTTTGCACCTGTTTAGCTCAATATCTTGAAAAGCATACAAGATATTTGAGAAATTTAAATTGCATATTGTTAAGCACATCAAGATCTACTAAATATGTAATAGGGTCAACGTTGTAGGACCTTTCCTTTGAGAAGTTATTGCCCTTAGAACGTCAAAATTGAGCTTTTAAAAAGCATTTCCTCATTACATTGAAAATGTTAACTCCCCTGACACTTAAAGTCAAATTGGAACCAAACTTAGTATTGTTGTTTATTAGCACCTTAAGATCAACCGTATTGTCAGATGGCCCCCTTATTAAACTTATAACCTTTTCAATGTCAAATAGATTTTACCTAATGGCCTTTACTTCAGGCACATATGTCAGGTGAGCGATTCAGGCTCCTGGGAGCCTCTTGTCTTATGTCTTTCCCCATTAAATGATGAGTATTGCAGATACAGAATAGCTGTTGCTTTCATATACCTGCAGTTCATTTTAAGCTATACAAGTCTCCATGGGTCAAAGTTGTCAGATGACCCTTTTAAGGGGTAATACATATAGCTCATAGAAGAGACTCGTAGCTTAAGAACCAGGTGAGCGATTCAGGCTCCTGGGAGCCTCTTGTATTTAAACACATTTTGCTTCTCCTTCTGTACTTGTATTTTTTTCTATTTTCAGTACATAGCTTGTTTAATTATTATCATACTAGCTGAGCTTTCTGCAGGGATATATTTAGCAGTAGAACGTCCTAATGTGAGTACAAATAACTAATTCATGTATTGTATATATCATTAAAAACACCGTCGAATGACGCTTTTTGTTCGAATATGACTATATATTTCGTCCAAAATGCAACAACATACTATCTATAAACGACACGAATGAACTGAGGATCAAAAATCAAAATAACTACTTAGCCTACTCTCCTGGGGAAATTCTGTTGTTTCTGTGTGGATTTCGACAAGAGAAAATGAGTCACAATCGTTTTGGAACCGCGTTATTGTTTTTGACTATGGACACCCCCTTCTCTGTTTCGAACATATTTGGATTCGTCATTGCATGGAAAAGTTGCAAAGGACGGAAATAATAGACGTAGCCAATATTTTTGTAAATGTTAATAACTATAATATTGAGTGTATATTGGTTTTGTAATATGAGTGCCCAACGCCCTTAAACAAGATAAATCACGTTTAAATAATCAGAATTTTTGAAAGTTTATGTTATTTTTGTACCATCGAGCGCGTTTACGTACTATGTGAGATTAGAAATATCATATTCAGATCTTTATAATTAAACCACAGACATCAATAGAGCCAGATAAAAGTATGCAAGCAAGTCGCAGAAAAACAAACACTCAGTGTCCTGCAATCTATGCTTTTATTTAAAAATCTGAAAGTTAACCTGACTTATAACAGACGAACGGAGAGACAAATTATCGGATTCCAATAGTGTTTATCCTTTTACTTTTATATACATTTGATAGAGCAAAACATTAACGAAACATTAAATGAACAATAGAGGTAGCAACACATGCATATACAACATGTACAAAGTATTTTGTACTATCGAAATGTCTTAACACAAACATACAAAATGAAAGAATGGGTATTAGTTGTATAACATTGAAATGAAATCGCAATCCTCTTGCCTGTGTTTTGAATTGAATAAATAAATAAAGCCATCGTTTCTATTGGAAAACTTATGCAAAGTCAATCCCCTACCCGCCCATTCTAAAAATTTATGAAAGCGGTATAAGTTAAGAATTTTATTCATCACACCTTCGGACTTTGAAGACATATGGCTGATGTTTTTAGTCTTTTAATGTATTTGGATATCTCTTGAGGTTAGCTAACGGTTTGCTTTTTTGCCTTTTTGACACGCTCCTGTGGAATTTTTTGCTTCCTATCTGAGTTACAGTATACTAGTATTTGCATATGATCAAAGATTTAAAAAACGAATGTTTACAGAAGCTCTTTGATTGTCCAGAATATGTTCACGCTGGAGATTTCCGATATATAATATTTCCCTGCACTAGTATTCCATGCTAATGATGGACCTCCTAAATATCCTGTTTTTGTCTTCACAACCGTGTTGTGCTATAGGTTTTACTACCGGACCCTAAGATCGCAATGGAAGAGAAGGGTTTTGCGCGCCATTAATCTTGGTTGAACCCACCATTTCTTTTGAAATGCCTGTACCAAGTCAGGACCATTGTAATTTCAAAATCTTTCCGGTGTGTCTTCCTTGTTTTGTCTCTTCTCTTGGACATTGAGATTGATCCTCCAAGTTTGGTAATTCATTTATTTCCTTTATTTGCATGAGCTGAAGCTAAGTTAAGACCTTCGATGTTGCATCACAAATTTGCTACGTGAAAAAAAAACAAAAACAAAAAAAAAACAAAAAAAAACAAAAAACAAACAACCAAACAAAAAAAAACAGACCGTGTTTAACATAATATGTCAATCATTCTATCTTTGAAGCTAATACAAGCTAATATAACCTATAATTTGTCAGAATAAATGTAATCATCAATATCTTTGCATTCATCCTAATTTAATGATTACGAATTATACGTTTGTTTCATATGAATGTTTGTAATAAAACAGTAATTTTCTATGCTTTGATTTGATTAAGAATCATTAAGTTGGCTGTAACATTATAGGACGATTTACATTATATCATTTTATATTTCAGCTCGAAAATAAATTACATCGTATGTTATTGACAGATGTGCATAATTACACAATTACAGCTAATTCTTCCTCGCTGGATTATTTACAACAACAGGTAGGAAAAACAACAGGGACTTGCCTCTATGAGTCAATGTCAGTAGCGTAGCTTGCACTGAGGCAACCGAGGCACTTGCCTCGGTAGAAAAATTGACAAGTGAAAAAATAAAAACATGGGGGGAAAAGATTCACTCTAAAAATTAATCAAAAGAACGTTACTCAGAATGTTCCTTTGTCGTTGGTGTAAAATTAAAACAGTGACAGTTGGGGTCAAGTTTGTTATTAATTCCACTAGTCATTGCTCAACATATTCTTAGGTACAAATTAATGTATGAATTGCGTTGCGTAGCTTTCGCAATCGCTATAGAAAACCGGCATGTAGAGAACTCGGATGCATGTATATAGTGAAAGCCCGCATCCCGCACAGCTTTGTATCGATTGAAATAAAGGATCAAAGAACCTGGAGAGCCTTTAGCGTTTTTGGAGGCAGGGTAGCCAGTATTGTTTTGACAGTTGTATTGCTAAGCTCAAAGTTTTGACATAACGACTAATTCCTGTTGTTAGTACTTATATCATATACAATTATCACCCTACTTGGTGTGTGACCCGGTGGTTTCTTTCCCCGAGAAAGTAAGGTCACCCGAGGGCTTGCCCCGAGGGTGACCTTACTTTTTGAGGGGAAAGAAATGCCGGGTCACATATCAAATAGGGTGATAACTGTTATATTATATCGAACATTTAAATGCAACATTTTAATATTAAATTTTAAACATATTTCGGACATTTTAACCTTTTTCCATTAGAAAAAATACATCATATACAATGTTGAATAAAACTCCCGGGGCTCAAGTGCAAATTCTCACGAGAGGGTGACCTTACCATGCGACCCAACGATTACCGGTTGACCCAGCGAATTATCACATGTCACGCGACAACGTCTAAGCGAATCACAATAAAGATTTCTATATGAGTATATAATATATTCTAATATCTACACATTACATCTTAAAGTCCAGCGATGAAAGAAATCCGGGAAAGGAATACTTCATGTCAGAACCTGAGACCGAGCTATCTTTAGCACTTGTTCTAGCTAATGCACACAAAGATATTAATTTTCCGTCCGTCCGACATCCCCAAAGTAATTTTTGTAGGTAGTGGTTCGTACAATAGTAATACTTTTTAAAGAAAACTCAAGAATCAATCATATATTGCCCCTAATTGGTGTAATTTTGCAACAACAAAAAATTATATGATGATATAATATACATTCATATTCAACAGTTAATACATAGATATAGGAGAATATGTGTATGCTAATAAAATCAGTGGTAACAATAAAGACCTTTTCCAATCAGTGGTCCCAGATCCAAAATACGAAATACCTCCTTTCTGGACAGAGCAAAACTATAACGCTAAAGATGATCAAAGATGAAGTCAGAGAAAAACATAACCTTTCCTTTTGTGACAAAGATTACTTGCTTAGGACAGACACATACGAATGAAATTTGAACTAGTTTGTTTTGGCCCTGTGTCTGATAACTTTAAAGTTAAAGAGGGAAATATTCTGATTCAAATATTTCTTTTAATTATTAGCTTTTTGTCAGTCTCTTCTGAAAATGACTTATTGACATCATAAAATCTGTTGGTTTCATACGTAAAATCACATAATTTTTTCCGGCCGGGGGGCTTTGCCCCCCAGACCCCCTACCAGGGGGCTTCAACGGCAGCCCCCTGGACCCCTGCCTCGGTAGATATTAAACCCAAGCTACGCTACTGAATGTGCCAAACAAACAAACAAAAACAAAGAAACCAACACAATGGCTACGCCGATTTTATCTACTCTAACCTGTCCGCTTTCATTCGACCACATTTACTACTCGATTTTCTTTTCACACACACCAAAATTTATTTCGTTCATTGTATTTCGTTTTTAAATCGGACTCTATTCGGACAATTTTTTGAAATTTTCATTCACAAGCTGGGATATTTTTTCCCAGTATTATTGTTATAAAGAAAAATAATTCAATGACATCATTGTACAATTCTTTTTCTTATCCAAATGTTTTTTTTTCACAATAAGATCGTCTCTGACGGGATTATAAAACACATCACATGAAACAAATAATACGTACATTTACCAAATAAACTGTAATTAGCAACGTAAACTCAATCGAAACGAGAGTTAACTTAGGTACTCAGGAAGGGTAAGCTGGTCCTGCTTGTTATAGCACACCTGTACGTCACTTTGTGAACCATCAATTTAGTTTGGGTCCATTCCGGTAAAGAGCTACCGTGGAAACGCTCTGTGATAAACAAACATCTGCACTCATCTGAGAGAACGAGCACATGATGCATATTCCTTAAATTTTCTGCTGTGACAATTACCTAGAAAGAACTCTACAAAATGTAGGTTACACGTTATACTTCAATATATTTTTCATGTACCAAGTTCTAATTTCAAAATAAATCTACATTCTATTTTTATTCTTTACAGTTTAAATGCTGTGGTTCTAAAAACTATTCTGAGTACGAAGACAGCATTGAGTATACGATAAAATATAATCAAGTAAGTCTTCGAAATCGAAAAAAGCTATAATCTTCTTGTAACAGCCCAGGCAGCTGTGTATCAAAATTGATGAAAGGTATGACGCATGCTCTAGTTTCATAGACAATAGATGCAGATTTTTAATTTTTAGAATATATCTTCCACTTAAACCCTGGCATATTCCACTGGCGGATCCAGAGGGGGACGTAGGGGACGTTCGCCCCCCCTTAAAAAAAAAAAAAAAAAAAAAAAAAAAAAAAAGCAAAGAAGAGAGAGAGAGAGAGAGAGAGAGAGAGAGGGGGTATTAATTTATATGGAAGTGTAGTATATAGGATACACGACGCGGACGACTGGGAACACGGTCCGAAATTACGGCTTTTATGAATACGTCGGAGCGGTCCGTCATAAACGGACGAATACGTATGTTGAACATTTGATGTTGAACAGATGTACGTAGCAGCGGGCAACCAACCCATTGCTTGCCTTACGGGACGATTTGCAGTTTTTCAGTGTAACCATCGAAGGCTTAAAGTAAGTCTTAGATGTTATGATTATCTTTTCCTCGTCATCAATATTAATTTGCACTGTAGTAATAATTTCCGGAATTATATACCCGTCTTCATTCTGTGATTAGATATTATGTCAATAATTAGGATGACGTGACGCTAAAAAAAAATATAAGAACATATTGCCGTGCTCGATTATTCTGTTCAGAGCATGTTCTGTTTACTCTGAACAACATAGAAAATCAAGTAACATGGAGCAGATTCAGAAGAAGATTTGCCTAAATTCAGTATTGCTAAACCTTAAATTTGACAAATAAATGCCCAATTTTACTTAAGAAGTTGTGAATGACAATAAGTGAAAAGTTTCAATCTTTGTTTTATCAAAAAGATAAACAAATAGACTAATATATTCTCTTTTAACTCACTTTGTTTCATTGGTCGCCATCTTGTTTTACAACTGCTCCAAACACACCACCTCTTCAAATGGAGTAGACAGAAGATACTCCGAACACATGTTCCGTTTTACTCGATTAATGTTCCGAGTGTTCGGAGCGTTTGGAGGTAATAATCGAGCACGGCCTATTATGTCTAAGCCAAAACGCCAAAAAACGTCGACCCCCCAACGTTCGTTGGACCACTTTTTCAACCGACCCATACGGTAAGTTGATCTATGTATGAGTTTAAGTACACATTCCAATCAATGCCATGATACAAGAACATGTCAAAAATAATATGTGAATGTCGTGTGTCATGTTTCTATCTTTTTTGCATCTGATAGATAAACATATCAAATAATAGAACAGGCACTATACCTAACCCATATAGCCCCCTGCACACAATTTTTAAAAAGTTGTCCGAATTCGTAAAATTTCAGTATTTATGCTGTACTTTTTTCCTAATCTTTGCTGATTTTTCCAGAAATTTCGAATGGTATATTTTATGTGCTCATGGGCGGATCCAGGGGCCGGGAGGGTTCTGGGGGTCGGAACCCCCTTTATTTTAGAAATGTTTTTTAAATTCATGCATATTTTCGTCTAAATTTATTCGTAAAAAAATAGGTCTGGAACCCCTCCTTAAGCTTTCTCTCGAAAATTCCTGGACCTGCCAAAGCGCTTATCAGGGAAATTAAATGAATATGTGTGGGTGCCATGTCAAAGCGCTTATCATGGACATTAAATGAATATGTGTGTGTGCGCCCGTCCGTCGCATTTTGTCGTATTGTCGTCTTTAAAATTCACGAAGAATCCAATGAGAAGTACCATGAATGAAGATAGATTGAATGCTTTACTCTTATTATATGTTCACAGAGACATAGCAATTGACTACAATTCGATACTAGACACATTTGCTCGTCGAAATCCCAGGAAAATGCTTCTTCGCAATCCGTTAGAGTGAACACAATATATAACATTTGATATCGTTCATAAGTTTACTCTATGTGGCTTACAATTAAACATAAATAATATTACTGTTCTTCTCCTAAGCAATGCCTGAGTCAGCAGATGAACTCCTTCACCAGTTGTAAAAATAAAAATTACAACAAAGTTCCAGACAATAAAGTTTGCTACGCCTGACACCGTCTATTGAAGACTCATCAAAGGCGCTCTACCAAAGTATTGAAAAAGCCAAACATTATATCCAAATCATGAAGAGCATTGAGCAATAAACCAAACAAATATCGAATTTAGACACCAAAATATGATTAAGATCAACCTAGAAGTGTGAATAAATTCATCATCCGAAAATTATTTCGGATTCCAGTCAAGGTCTAATTTATCTAGGATTTTCACTTAGAGTTAAATAATTTTAAACTTTCCAACAAGAGTTTAAAACAACTGATGAAGAAGTTCATCTTCTTACTCAGACATGAGATTGATTAAGAGGAGTGCAATACGTAAGATAAAGTGTTGGATTTTGTTAAAGTAAGTCGAAGGGAACCATGTCCAAAGTTGTATCAGTTATTCATAACTCCAATGAAACTTGCACTAAATAAAAACAGACTTTATTTTGTTTTCAAAGCATACATGCCCATAAAATCATTCACAAAAACAGTCGCAAAATGCTTAAAATCCGTGAGCTTCCGGGGGGCTTCGCCCCCCAGGGCCCCCCACCAGGGCCTTGCCCTGGACCCACTGGGGACCTTAAGCGGTCCCCAGACCCCTCGCCGTATTTCGTCCCCCCTAACTTAAAAAGCTGGATCCGCACCTGTATTCTATAAAATTATTATACTGCTGCTATTCGTTAGTTTACCAAAATTGTAAATATTAACTTGTACCGATATCTTACATATTAAGTTCTTGGAAAAGACCGACTGATCTTTCACAAGTCATAGAATTTTTCAGTCTATGAGGTTTGCGAGGTAAGCGCAGCGGAACGAGCCAAAAGACCACAAAAATTGTGATATGTCGTTAGAACACAAATTATCTGGCCATTCCAGTCATAAAATATCAAAACAGTAGTATATTAGACAGTAATATGCATGTGTCTGAATATCTATATATACACTAAAAACAGGCTTAAAATATTAAGGCTCGCTTGTTTGATTATTTTCTTTTTAAATAATAAAAAGTTGCCCCTTGCTGGGTAAAAATCCAGTCCCCTATGACATAGGCGATCCGAAAAAAAAGAAAAAAACTTGAAAAATTCGCGCGCTCGCACCTTATTTTTGCCCTAAGTGGTCGACGAACGAGGAATCGATTGGAAGTGGTCTAAGATAAGTCAGCTTCTGAAATGATGGACTTCCAGTGATTTGTGGTATTTGCTAGTAAAATGTTGCGGTTTACTTTAATGTGGATTTATGGGTGGCATTTTCCTAATTGCACTTCAATCCTCATTACGGGGCTTGTATCTTTCTGTGTGAAGCAGTACATAGAAAAAAAATAAATATTTTTTATCCGTCCAAACATCTATGTATTTTTATATGTATATTAATAGAAACCTAACAGCTGGTTTGTTCCTGAAAGTTGTTGTAAAGGATACAAGCCTGATGGTATTTCTAACTATGCTGACATAGACAAATGTCAAAATGAAGCCAAAACACAGACCGAGGACCCAGAACATCTTCATGCTCAGGTAAAGTATGTAATGATAGTTTTTTATAGATCCTAATAAAGGTTAGGTAATTTACAAGTCGAGCTACAGGTCGACAGGTTCGTGCTTAAAACACCAGGATGCTGACTTCAGGGTTCGTAGGTAATCCTCGTCAATGGAAATTTTATGAGCAAAGTTTCAAACTTTATCTTTAAAACATTTGTGCATGGCCTCAAGGGAGAAAAAAATGGTTGTCCCGTGTACGAGGAGAGCGATAACTCATAAACGTTGCAGAAATGCGATCGACGGGTGGGGACTACTTCCTATTTAATCAATGGTGAGTATATGTTGCAAAAGTAGGGACAGTAACAAAACTATAACGCCGTTGTGGCACACGTGGGAAAATGAAGGTATGCTGGATGTGTTAAATAGAGGGTTAATGTCTATTCAAAACAATGGAAGATTGAAAACCTAAAGAATCAACAAGAAAGTGGAATTCAACGTATTACAGATAACGAGACCTTAAATATTTTTTTTAGGTTGTGAAAGCAATTACTATACCCCCCACAAACAAAGTTTGGGGGAACATAGGAATCGACCTGTCTGTCTGTCCGTCTGTCAACATACCTTGTAAGCGCAACTCCTCCTATATCGTTTAATGGTTTTTGATGAAACTTTACATGAAAGAAATTAATCATATAAAAATGTGCATGAGGAATTTTCGTTGCTGTCTGATATCATTCAGGGGAGATAGTTGGGCTTGAGTTTTTTTTTTATATCAATATAGTGTCCAATATGAAGCGGGGGGGGGCTTTATTTGTGAGCTCGCTCACAGTCATTCCTCGTTTTGTGTTGTGATATGGCTATGTTGGGGCCTCATCAAGGTTAACAAGAAACGGCACCGTGTTGGAGAAACATCAAAGTTTCAGTTGAAATTTTATAATTATCAAAACTTTAAGAATCATTCCGTCTTCTCCAATGCATAGCTATATTGTTTATAGGTCTTTAATTTGGTTTTGTATTGGATTATACTGGGTTTTTTTTATATTCTAAACTATTTGGCTTTTAAACGTTTGACTTGGGCTTTTCTTTCGAGATTTGAAAGCATTTTTTCTTCTATAGGGATGTCATACAGTTATACTGGATTTGTTTATTACAAATAGTGCAGTTTTGATCGGTGTGGCCGGTGGAATAGCGTGTTTTGGGGTGAGTTATTCATCGATACAGTTCAGGTGTAATCTGAAATGCATTTATTAGATTTAAGCTTGTCAACAACTGGCTTGTTCCTTTTTTTCTTGCCAACTTATGTTTTTAAAAGATGTGGAAAGTTTGAAACATGAAGCAATAAAATTGTGAAAAAAATACAAAAAAAAAACGTGGAAAATTTATCATACATGTACACACAGTTCTTTTAACCATTCCTTTTGACTCTTTTCGCACAAAAACCTCCACGGAGATATCAAAATACAATGAGGGACTGCCAATAAAAATAAGGTACTATCAGAATTATAAAACCCGAATTTGGGTGATCAATCTTAAATTTCAAAAGACAAAACAAGGGAATGACACACCGGAGACAATTAAGATTGCAAAACGGTGCAGACACTTACAGATCATACCAACAGAACAAACTTATTATAGGGACCGGTCAAAATTTATAGAGGCATAGGACGGGAGCAGATGGAATTCTGCCATGAAAAAATCTCATGGTTCCATGGTTAATTGTGTAGTTTAAAATTTTGGTCCCATGCATTTCCATAAAGAAAAAAGTACATAAGACATAAGACATAATAAGACATATTTATTTTCCAATTATGGTCCCTCAAAGGGCATGTCCCATGCAAATTGAATATATGACCAAACGTAAAAATACTAAAATGTATATGTTAACTATTGCATTATATTGTTGATGTTGTTAATGGACCTATTCAGAAATTCAACTTCCGTACTCGTAAAATCTGGCTGGACCAATCAACGACGTCACAGCGTACTCGTAAAATTTGCCTTAGCCAATCGGCGACGTCGTGAACAATCACAATCCCAGAATGCCGTACAATTTCTGAATTGGTCCATTGTTCTTGATATGCAATTATTCATTCTATTACTGAATTAAACAAATTTAAAAACTACTTTTATAGTGCTGGAGGAAAAAAGTATATGTCCCATAACTTTCAATTTGAAATAAAAACTTATGGTCCTTCTCCTTTGAACGTTAAAAAAAGTATTTGTCCCACTATCATTTGCTCCGGTCCCATGTTTTCATAAATTTTGACCGATCCTTTAAATCTGAGGAGACATGGAGGAAATCCTGTTTTAAGATCAACCTTATTACTATGTATATTTAGACAAACATGAACCTTTTTATTTTAGATTCTGGGTATCATATTTGCCTCGATTTTGTGTCGGAACCGGACAGAGTACTACGACTGGGAGTGAACACTGACTAAGAACCACAAGGATAACTCATATGTTTTTCGGGGGTTTTCACTAACTTGGTTTTTCTCAATACTCTTTTAATTTGTAATGTTTACATGTAGGAGACTGTATTTTAATTTTAATCATAGATTCGAGTCAAATATATATTTTATGACAGAAGAATGGTTTCAACTAGATCTACACTTTGTTCTAACAATTAAATGTTATTTTAATACCAAGGGAACAACCATTTGGTTTTCATGAGGGTCACGAGGATGGGGCTATGGTAAAATTTGAAATAAAAAGGCAGATTGCCAAAAAAATCAGGAAATAAGAAGGCAGGGCATGTACAATGCTTTGAACTAAAAAAGACAGGATAGTGTTTTGGACTGAAAAAAATATCCGTAGACCCCCATAAAAATCAAATGGTCGCTTCCATAATGTTAAATCTATATTTATTCTTACATGTATTAGGTAATGAGCGGTGTTTGATTTTTGTTATGGAACAGACAAACTAAATGACTGATAAAAATGAATATGAAAATATCTTCATTTCTGATAATAGATTTAAAACAGTTTATATTTTGTGTAGCGTGTATTGTGTCATCTATTTGCAATCTTTGCAATTCCACGACGGTTAGACTTAATATCATGTTGGAAAGCACATGTTTGAAGATCGGTTACGTTTTTTTTCTACTGCATAATAAATGTATGTAAATGTCTTCCAGAATAGCTTTATGTCAGATTTGATCAAAAAGTTTGTAATTGCACTGTTTTACAACTCTGCATTGTTTGGTTATGGAACACGCAGAGCGTATTGTATGTTTTATTGTGAGGGCTTTGAATATAATTTTTGAAATAAAATTTTATAACACATTTTTGATGATTATATTCGAATTTAACACTGTCATATAATAAACAACGTTCTTTAGACCCCGCATGGAGGATGCGGAAGTCCTGCAGTTTTGGCTTATCCGTCCGTCTGTCAAAATATTTTTGTTAACGCTAAAGCTCCAAAAATATCATTTTACTTAGTGATCTTAAAATACATTTAGAGGAATTGCATATCAAAATTTCATGAAAATCCGTATCAGTATTCTAGTATTATACTATCTCAAAAAAGAAACGTTACATACACAAATTTTGAAATTACTTATTGTCACATATTGAATGTTTCTTTTTATCTTAACCTTGTGCTTAACATTTTTTTCTATTGAATATGTTATAATATAATATTTTTTCCAAAAGTTACAAAAAAATGATATTCTAAGAAAACAGTGCCGCATTTGTAGGTCCCAGAAGGCAAATACTTCATTTTGTTTACGGGAGAAAACACGGTAACGTTGTGATGCAAGCATTTAGTCGATTTTACTACAGTTGGCGCCTAGCTTCCGTTAGTTAATTTTAATTTTGTTTATGTCACACGTAAGATTGATAACTGCAAAATTTCACATTCGTACAACAATTTTTAGTTGAAATATCATAATTTTTATTTCAATGGTATTTTAAATATCTTTGTATGTTGCGTTTCTTTTTTGAGAAAGTATATTTTTAATATAGCACTTTGGTTTCAGTTCAATATGAAATAATAAGCCTCGTTGAAGGCTGCTGGCGGTTGTCCATTTTTTTTTCTTTTTTTTTTTTTTTTTTTTTTTTTTGGCAGATAATAACAAGTTTATTCAACAATTACTCGTTACAATTTACCCTAGTGGACCGAGCCATATCCAAACTAAGGGTTCCTGTGTTTTACACATCCCTCTGACCCAGGAATAATCATAGGGATAACACAACAGTCCCCTTTTACCTTTCTTATAGCAAAATATAAAAAAAAACCCACACATATATATATTTTTAACTGTTGAAAGTATAAAGACAATTTTAAATAGGAATAATATGTGTACATATAACATACAAATTAAATGTAACAATAAAGCTAAACGTAAGGTAACAACAAAAAATGTATCAGTAGCTGAGTAATTACGGTAATTATGTGAAAGCAAGTCGGACACACCTTGATCATGTGGATATAGATCATTTTCAGATATGTGTATTTTAAAATGGATTTATATAGCTTGTATATGGTAAGTTAAATTATAAGTTCAGTGATTCTCTGGAGTTTCCGTTTATCTAGATGATTGTTATTTTTACAGTTATTAATTAAGGAAAGAGATGATCGAAGATTGTATTTCCATACATTCAACAATGAATCGAAATCAAATCGTTCATCAGGTCAGGGAAAACCACTTATTGACATATTATATGTCAATTTACATATAATACCTCAATTGAGATATACTAGGATATGTCAATTGACTTATAATGGTATTTTTTTCAAATTAAATCTCAAGTGAAGCTAGGAGGGTAACTTTTCAAAGTAAATCCTAATCAATGACCATTTCTTATCCATGAGAAAGCTTTTTTTCTGTTGAGTAGTGCTGCGTTTCTAGTATATTAATTGTGCTTTACTTTCTTTTGTTATCTTGATTGGACAGTTGACCTTCAATTATAATGACCAGGTATTTAAATAGCTGTACAATACCTGGTGAGTTTTGCTCATGCTCCTTTGATTGTACACATAATTTTTTTCAATGACAGGTGATTGAAGTATGATTGAGGTCATGGTCATTGGTAATGAACTATAGCTGAAAGCAAATACAGCTATTTAAATTCCTGGTCATTATAATTGAAGGTCAACTGTCCAATCAACATAACAAAAGAAAGTAAAGCACAATTAATATACTAGAAACGCAGCACTACTCAACAGAAAAAAAGATTTCTCATGGATAAGAAATGGTCATTGATTAGGATTTACTTTGAAAAGTTACCCTCCTAGCTTCACTTGAGATCTAATTTGAAAAAAATACCATTATAGGTCAATTGACATATCCTAGTATATCTCAATTGAGGTATTATATGTAAATTGACATATAATATGTCAATAAGTGGTTTTCCCTGACCTGTTCATGTCTTTCTCGAAATTTTAACTTGTTCCGCACTTTCCAAAGGTTCCATTTTGAATAAAATAGGACAGTATTCAATAAATAATCGTTGTCATTTCCATAAAACCCAAGTATCATATTTTGTTCTGATATTTCTAAATTTTGGATGATGTTTGCGGATACTAAGATTTGGGTCAGATTTCTAATGATTAATTTTGCAAAATCGCAATGAACGAATAGATGTTGTAACGTCTCAGAATTTTGAATGTTATTTAGTTGACAGAAATGACATTTTCCGTTCGATTTTTTCATTTGGTATAATCTATATTCTGTATAAAGGATATTGTGGATAGTCTTCCATTGGAATTCTTTTACCCGTTTTTCGACATTAATGTATTTTAGAGTAAACCAGACTTTCTTCCAATCATTTTGAATTAGATTGCCAAAATGGGAGTCCCATTTTTCGATACATTTTGGATGAGTGTTATCTTTTACTTGAAGAATTTGTTTTATTGTTTTTAAGTTAAGATCTTTGACTTCTAAAACTTTTTTGTTTTTAATAACTTTAAGATCGTATCTAATTTCGAATTCTTTAATTATTAAGGTGATATCATTAACATCATTTAAATTATTACGTAGCAAATTGGGAAATTTTGTTGTTATTGCTTTTTTAATACGGGAAAATTCTGAAATACAATTTCGTTTGTCTATAAGACTATTATATACTTGTTGGCACGACAAAAAATTATTTTCCGCGTCATCCCATATGTCCTTAATGTTTCTAAAGCCACTTTCATGGAAAGAAGGAAAAAAAAGAGTATTGCCTTGGAAGGTTATATCTTTATTTCCAAAGATACGCATATTCAGAATATTTTCTTTTGTATTTGTGTCCTGTAAATTATGCACGAGTTTCGCCCAGGCTGAAAGACATGAGCGATAAAATAATGGTATTTTATTTAGGGGCACGTTTTTTAGGCTTGAAAGTCTACATAAAAATAAATTTTCATCAAATTTCACATCAAGTTTACGTAGGTAGAACTTTCCTATGGCATTCCAGCTACATATTGGTTTGTGAATCAAGTTGTATATTGTTTTTATTTGATAGCACTCAATTATAGAATCGAGTGTTGTCATCCCCATACCCCCTTCTAATTCATTAAGACAGCAAGTGTTCCTGTTAACTTGATTTACACCCCCATCCCATATGAAATCCCAAAGTAAAGTGTTGATTTGTTTGGTGACCCATTCTGGTACACACCTGACTTGAATTTCGTACGAGCAAAGTGACAAAATCAATGTTTTTATTACCAAGGTCTTTCCAGTGAAGGTAAGTTTGCGACTTTTCCAAACATGGATACAGTTTTTTATCTTTTCAATTATGCTTGTCCATGTTTTGTGGTCGTCAACATTGAATCCGTGATGGATTCCTAGAGTTTTAACATTTGTTCTAATCCAACTGATCTTATTAAATTTTGGACGCTTACGCTTAGTTGAACCTATGCACAATCCTTTTGTTTTATCATAGTTGATTTTAGAACCCGATGCTTTTTCGTATTTGTTCAGTATGTTGAATGCGTTTTCAACCGATGTTTCATCTTTACTTAAAAGTTGGGTGTCATCAGCAAACATACTGAGTTTAGTTTCTATGATTTCACCTTCTGATTCGCCCGGTAGTTTAATACCTTTTATATCATTGTCACGTCGAATAGAAGAGGCTAATGGTTCTGCTTGTAATATGTATAATAACGGTGCAATCGGACACCCTTGCCTTGCTGATCTTGTGATTTTAAAATAGTTTGTAAGATATCCATTGGTTTTAATACACGTTATTGCGTTTTTAAAGAGCATTTTTATCCATCCCCTGAAATTGATACCAAAATTGAACTTTTGAAGCACAAAATCTAACCATCCCCATTCTACCCTATCGAACGCTTTTTGTTGGTCTAAAAATATAATAATTCCTTCTTCGTCTTGATTGTCAATATACTCAATTATATCTTGAATCATTCTGTTGGCCTCGTTTATATTTCGACCTTTAACGAAACCTTTCTGATCTGAATGTATGATCTTAGGTAATATCGGCTTGATTCTCTCAGCTAAAATTTTTGCTATTATTTTGTAGTCGTTATTTAACATAGTTAAGGGTCTCCAGTTACGAATGTTTTCCCTTTCTCCCCCTTTATGTAGAAGAGTTAGTACCCCTCTATATTGGGAATGACACATAGTGTTTTCGTTAAATATTTCTTGTATAAGTTCCATAAAATCATGTTTAATTATATTCCAATATAGGGAGTAAAATTCTGAAATGATTCCGTCTTCTCCGGGACTTTTTCTTTCTTTTAAAATTTTAATAACATTTTCAACCTCTTCGATGGAAACAACTCTTTCTAAGTGTTCTCTGTCTTCCGCACTGACAAATGTCTCGATGTTATGACAGAGTTCGTTAGCACTTTCTTGGTCCCACCCTTCAGAGCTAAAAAGTTCTGAATAGAATCTCACTTGTTCATGTAAAATAGAATCAATGTCAGATTTAATTGTTCCATCATGAAGTTTTATTTTTTCCCAAAGTTTATCTTGTCCACGCTTTTTTTCGAGGTTGAAAAAATATCGCGTTGATTTTTCTCCGTCTTCTACCCATTTTACTCGGGATCGAATCTTAGCGGCCTCTGCCCTATTCGTATAGTATTCGCTTATCTCATTTTCTAATTCACGTATCTCTGGCCCGTTGTTCGTGTCGCTATTTTTTAGGGTTTCAAGTTTATTTTCAAGTTCTTTTATCTGTTTATTTTTATTTTTATTTATATTTTTACTTAATTCGATCGTTAATTTTTTTATCTTTATTTTGACATAATCCCACCAATCACGTATGGTGCTAAATTTATTTTTTTCATTCTTCCAAACCTGCCAACATGTTTGGAAAACCTGCGAAAAGTATTCGGTTTTTATAATATTAAGATTCATGATCCAAATTCCCGGTCCTCTTTGGATCGGATCTAACTTAATTTTCATCGACACCAAGTCATGATCGCTAAATGGAAAATGATTAATTCGGCTATTAGATATTTTGCTCGACAGCGATTTACTTGTGAAGATATAGTCAATTCTAGACTTAGAGTTGCCTCTAAGAAATGTATATTTTTTTGAAGATGGATTTTGCTTTCGCCAGCAGTCTTCTAAGTCAAATTGTAATAAAATTTGTTTTAGATCTATTAACCCGGAATCGTCATTTTGATGGGGAGGCGATCGGTCTAGTTTTTTATCTAAACAACAGTTGAAGTCGCCAAAGAAAATATTATGATCAGATCTATTGTTTAGGTCGGTGTTATTATTAAAGTTCTGGCAAATATGTTTAAAAAAGTTCTTTTTATCACCCAGTACGTTTGGTGCGTATATATTGAATATATGAAAAACTTCAGATTCAGTTTCAATTTCACTTTTTTGTATTCGGCCGTTAAAATTGAGATCAAAAAAATTAATATTGTTTAATCGCTTGCTTGTTAGAATTGCAACACCCCGGGATTCGCTCGAACCGCATTTCCAATCACTTTCGTTACCGCCCGCGGCTTTCCATTCATTTGACCATTTTTTTTTCTTAATTGCCGTTTAATTGTGGGCTGTGTCGCGTACACTTATTCCACATCTCTTTGTTTTCTATTATAAGTGTTGACACGCTCAACATTCTCATTTTCTTCTCACAAAAAGCAAATTCCTCGATTTTGAATCGAGAAAAATATGATTCTCTTGCCTGGATACGGTATCTTTAACATTTAGTTGTGCATTACTCCATCAGCCTTTTCCAATATCAGCAAGTGCGATAAAACGACCATTTAAAAACATCGCCTCTTTCGGACAGATATCAAATAAAGACCGATATTTTCACATGTATGAGATTTCCAGTTGTTCTAAAGAACGTTAGATTTTTAAAGCCAATTCTGATCGTATGTCATTGAATACAAAGTGTGTGTCAGCGGGTAAGTGTCCTCCATGCGTGGTGTACTAAGATGTAAGTACAAACTAAAAAGGAAAAACAAATTTATATGGAAAAGTTCTTGTTAACAGAAATACATATACTAAGAACATGTAACTCAAAAGCAAGCACATAATTAATTTTAGAATAGAAAAAAATGTAATTAATATAGCACTAAATTGGTTCTTTTTTGAAAACTTTAGTTCTATTTACAAAAAAGAAACCCTATACCAACCGTATAGATGGTATTTTTCGCTAATGGAAAATTTCGCGTTTTTTTCTGTATAGAAGGGGTTCTTTTCTTTTCGCGGTTTTATTTCCAAATTGTAACTCTTAATACAAACACTTATTATAGATATTTAGCGTGTTCTAATTTTTGCGTCCCGATGTTTGCCGCGAATATAGCAAACATTTTATCGACGCGAGAAAAAAAACACTTAAAGGTTTTTATATTTGAGCCTTAATTCAACCAAGATAAGTAAGACATTAGTTAAAATGACTATATATTTTGACTAAAGAGTAAGAAAGTATCAATGGGTCATTCAAATGTTTCAAGCCACTAAAGGTCACACAAAAATCAGTTAACACAAAATACAACACCACAAAAACAAAAAAAACAAAAAAAAAAAAAAAACAAAAAAAAACCACTATAAAAACATACAAATCAACCTAATGTTATCAACATCGCCAATTCGCGTCGAATCGAGATTGAACTCAGATGCCCTTGATGCTTGTACAAGTCTATTCCATTTTTTTGCCGATATTGTACATAAAACAATAACCTCGAGCCCATAATAAACCGCTTATAAAGAGACATAAGTGTAAGTTCTTGTCCTTACTAAGATCTACGTCTCGAAATAGACACTCAATGAAGCCTTTCAACAAATCACTGTTTGACAAACGTGATGAATGCAACTTACCAACCGTCGAATTTCTTGTAAAGCAACACCCCCGCTCCAGGTTATGGCGTTTAGATATGCCAACTGATTCGTTATTCCGAAGTTTGTGGGGCTTCCATAGATTTCCTTAGCTGATCGTCAAGTGTGACAAGAAATTTGCCAAACCCAGCTTATGTTGCCTCTTGTTGTCTTCACTAAGGAAAGTTTTGTGGAAGACGTCATGTGCTTATAGACAAATACCGAATATCTAGCTCATAGTGCAGATGTTGGTTTGTCATATGCCAGATTTGAAACGCTGAATTAACTATTAGCAACGCGACGGATGTGTTATAGCAGACAAGAACTGCTTACTCTTCCAAAACACATGGGTTCACTTTCTTCGCCTAACGGATTTCTAGTCAGTTTTTTTTTGTGTTTTTTCCTGATGTCTTTTCTTCGTGTTTTTCTCGTTAGTGTTTACTGACTTTGTCTTTCCCCTTGAGGATTTTTGACATTCGAAAAGACGTCTATGTTCTTATATAAATACAAAACGTGTATAAAAACATTAGATATGGTTATGCTGTTATAGGGGGTAACCCCTCATCAGTAGCAATTGAGTCAAAACATCGGAAAGGTCAAAAACCAAAAATAGTGAACGAAAAGCACTCAAAACCAAAACAGTTCGAACCGCGAAGCCAAATCCAGCACCAAGGATATCGACCATGTGCACTACAAGGAAAAAAAACCTTCGTGTTTCTAACAATTTTGAATTAAAAATTTTCGGAAATTTCAATGATATAAAAGTATTAAAATTTATTGGTTAATTCGTGTCAGAAAAGTCTGACGACCAGGCTCGGAGACCTCTGACCCACCAGCAGCGGTTATCGACCCAGGGGTTTCAAAATACAAATTCTAAAACGGGTAATTTGGTTATGCTGTATATGCATATTTCAAGGAGTAACCTCTCATCATCAGCATTTGAATCAAAACATTGGAAAGGACAAAAACCAAAAATAATGAACGAAAAGTACTCAAAACAAAAACAGTTCGAACAGGGAAGCAAAAACCAGCACCGAGGATGTCGACCATGAGTGCGCAGCTCAAGGAAAGAAACATGGTGTTTCTAACAATTTTGAATTTAACATTTACGGAAATTTAAAAGATATAAAGGTATTAAAATTTATTGGTTAATTTGACGACCAGGCTCTAAGAATTAACCTTGCTTTGTATTAGGCTGTTGTTTTGCTTGATTTCTGTTATCTGAACCGAATCTTGCTGTTGTTTATCGAAGTTCATTAAGGGTTATGTCATGAGCGAAGACTTTTTTTTTAGAATCAACATACATATTGTATAAAGCCATAAAATCCTCACTACGAGCTTGCTCATTCATAACTAAATAATCAGTCTTATTTATTCATTACTGCAGTAGCGTTAGATTTTCGTCCCGTGCGGGCCAGGGAGACGAATAGGCCCACAGCAGCACTAAGCTTGTCAATAAAATGCCACTAGGGAGCGCTCAAAAACCTGATGTTGGGTCAGTCCGCTAAGTCCATAAAGCGATTGGGACGTATGTGCCAGGTGGCTGAATAGGGAAGCCATGTCATAATGAATGCCAGTGTCGTCAGGATATAATGCAGACAACTTGACCACAAACCATAGTGGGCCAACGTGTGTTGAGAGGGACATGCTTCATGCACGTAAAAGATCACTTTGTGGACCGCCAATTAGTTCACCGTAACTGCTAAATTTTCCGCCACTACCCACTTCACTCCTTTTCCAGTAGTCTTCAAACTTTACAGTTTCTTTGTTAAATAAATAATATCAATATGTTGATCGTGTCTTTCTGGCACATATTCCATATTCTTTCGTTTTTAATATTGAATCTAACGTCCTTAAATACAATTGTCTTTATTTGCATACTCCTCCTTGTTGTATTCACTTAAGGATCATCTTTACACTTTGGAAAAAAAATGACTGATATTTTTACGTCTTTGTTCAGACTAGTATGCAGAACCTTAACATTCAACTGCCTAATAAGGCATAGCATGTAGATAAATATCTTTTGCAGAAAATTTTAGTATCTTATATGTAGACGATAAAGAGATGTGGAATAAGTGTACGCGACACAACCAACAATAAAGAAACGGCAATCTAAAAAAATCACAACGGAAAACAGCCAACAGTATTCAACATGACCAGAGGTCACTGCTCGCCATCTTGCATTGGCCCAAGACTAAAAATACAATACATAAGATTCTAACAAATAAAAAACGTGTATATTTGATCCGTTATGACGGGGCATTTTCTTTGCGCTTTAAGTTTAAAAAATACAAAAAACACTTTTTGAAACCAAATTTTTTAAAGTTTAAATGCTGAAGTAAGTATATCGTGAATTTCACTTCTAAAAAAATCTTATAAACTACTGATAGATATTGGCAATATTAAAAAAATCCGACTACCCACCCTTATCACAGACTGTTGTGAGAATCCCCAATTGGAAAAGAACTGTTTGAAGCCAACACTTCCTAGCCTCTAGTCAGGTCAACTTCTAGTGTCTACAGAATCGATCTCAACTAGGTTTTGGACTTTCTGTAAATCTCCAATGTCTCATATTTTAATTTGGTAACAAAATAAGATGCTCCATTACTGCTTCTTGTTTAGATAGCTTAAGCAATACCGGTAGTTGAAGCAAGGTCATGTGTAATCGTAAACGTACAAAAAAGTTTTATATGTATTCATTTAATATGATGGTTTATATTTCACAAATTAAAGACATTTTTTATTACATGTTTATAATCATCCAAATATATATATCTTATATAAAAGTCTATGATATAATGTCAAAACATAATACACATTGATATACAATCAACTTATGAAGTGATCAGAAATATACCATAGAGAAATCTTCATTATATTCAACACAGCGAAGTTGCGGAGGGTATAATGTTTTTGACAGGTCAATAGGTCAGTCAGTCCATCCGTCCGTAAGTCCGTCTGTGATCGCAGTTAATGAACGCAACTCCTCTGAAAGTACTGAATAGAATCTAATGAAACATGGTTTGCAAAAGGAAACACTTATAAGCTGTGCATATTATCAGGATTTTTTTTATACCAAATTTTTTTATGGAGTTATGGCCCTTGGAACTTAGAAAATCGCCGAAATTCCTGACTCATCATCTTGTGGATACAACTACTCTGAAACTACTACACATAATTTAACGAATTTGGCGTACAAGAAGAATACCTCCTTATTCCTCAAGGATAATATTGATAGTCCAATAGCGGAACGCGTGGTGTATGTGAGCAAGCTCACTCAGATTCTCTCATGTAACTTAAAATATTGCTTTTCCTTTTACTTAACTTTGATGAAAGAAAAATAACAAGATGTATAGCCCCAGAAACGCATAGCGTCTTGGACTACCCATAAGGTATCATTAACATTTAGATGTGTACCAACTACCGCTGTTGCACTATGCCAATGGTCTCCTCCAACATCGGCGTGCGCAATGGATCTTCCGTTTAACATTATATCGAATTCGCCATCAGATGTATCGGACATGAGTGACACAGATATCAGGTAAAGACCGGCATGTTCGCATACGAATTTTCCAGTTGTTCTAAATGAAGCGAGATTATTATAACCATGCAGCGCTGAATCTTACTTCATTGAATACAACAATCCCTCCTGAAGGTAAAGACGATAAATGTGAGCTGTGGTAAGCGGTGAGAGCAACTGACAGTAAAAAGTAAAAATAAAACATGTTTGTTACCGACCTTTACATTAAACTTAGATGCCGTTAAGTTTATACTGAATGGTTCTAAAGAGATGTTCTCATTTTGAATAAATCTCAATTTTTATAACTAAAAAAGCTTTGTATTCCTGATAAAATGGGACCTATTTAATACATTTATAGAGTTTTTGGTGTTATTTTGCTACTGTATTTTTCGCAATTTGTGTTACAACGTCGACTGAATGAAATCGAAAATTTGGTAGAGATATCAATGCCTTATTAGGATTAAGGTTGCTTCAGAATTTTCCATATACATGTATATACTGATTAAGTTTAAAAGCAGATGGGGTGTCTAAAAATTTACCCATAGAATTTTCTCAAATTTTTGTCACAGTTAGCCCTAGACTGTTACTTTAGATCTCAATAATAAAAATAATTAAAAGTTCATCATCAGAATTTTGAAAGAAAGGACTCTGAAAAATGCATTATTTTAGTGTTTTTAATATAGGATCAATAGGAAAAATTCAAATTTCCTTCATCCGAAAAAATCTACTCCATAGATTTTCACAAGAAAATCTTCGTAAAGTACTAAAAGCAAGGACTTTTAAATATACTAAATATAAGAATAAGTTCACCAGCAATTTTTTTAAAGTGAGAAACGTGTTTTCCCTATTATTTATTTACAATCTATCTCCCTTCAAATGTACGGGAAAATATTGAAATTAGCAAAGAAGGTGTATTTTTCCAATTTTTTGTTGTAATTCTATCTCAAAAACACTATGTTTGGGAGATATAAATGTTTTAACTCTGGTTTTCAATTTCGATGTTTAGAAATCCCAATAGAAATCAGTTGGAATAGCTAGCACAATAAAATTTCAAGTTTTCAAGATGTGCCAAAAATGCTCAATCACGGACATCCCATTTACTAAGCCATAAACTGTCCACCATATTCAATTTCTAGCAAAGTAGACACGGTCTTATTGTTTGATTGTCTGACAAAACTTTCAAGGTCGGTCCCTAATGATCGGTAAATTTCGACCCAAAAAAATTAAGGGACGATTGGCGGGCGAAAGTAAATCAGCATAATTACAACATATCATATGGATATAGTTGAAAATACTTTCAGTAAATTTAGGTAGTCATTTTTTTGTTTTTTTGTTTGTTTTTTATTTGTAAATGAAAAGAGAGGAGACGTTAAATACCTACTTTCTTTTCTAGATTCCATTGTCAGATTGTAGAGAGCCAAGAAATCTTGACCTCTAGCTTGTTCCTTCATTTTTAACTCGCTGTACAGCAACCCTAAATGCGTCAAATTTTGTTTAAGCACATCTATATCATGCAGGGGTTTTATGGAATCAAGTTGTTTCAGGGCATGTATTTCAAAATCTCGTTTGTTACTGGCATTTCGCAAATTGTTCAGCTCTTCTCGTAAATCAGTGTTTTCTTTATTAACACGGTTGTATGACAGTTTAAGTTCGTTGATTTCGGTATTAAGCAAGTTGTTCATTTGAACCAACTCCTCATATTTTCTTTCTGTTTCATTCAATGTTTTGTTATCGGGAATCAGACGTTCTAGCGCTTCCAACCTCTGCTTTAATTGAGTTGTCAGAGCAACAAAGTTCTGATTCACATCATGTCGTAAAATGTTTACTTCCTGTTTCAACAATGTCTTTTCCTCTAGGAACCTCGTCTCCGTTAGATATTGTCCATTAGATAATTCCGAATGGTTTCCAGTTTTCTGCGAATTATCCAAAAGAAAAGCATTTACAGTGAAAAGAAAAAATAAGAAAAACACCTTTATTGAATCCATCCTTTTTACTATTGAAACGGTAGAAGAGTATTAAGAGTAATTTACTCCTAAAATAATTTTAACTGTTCTTAATCTTATTTAGTTTTGTCAAGAATTGACCTTTGGAGCTTAATGACAGATATAACGTTTTGAAATGCACCTTTATCATTCAAGTTATTTGAACTTTGTTAGAGATAGCAATATGTTTTGTTAAATCTTATCATATTTATGTAAACTTCCTTAACAATTTATCTTATACTTTCTTGACATTTCTCAAATAAAATTAAATTAGTCTTTTCCTTTGATAACAAGTATTTAGGGATATAAAACGATAAAAACAGGATTCTTTACACCACACTTCAAAGCCTCGTCATTGTGAAGCTATTTTTGAACGTAAACGTACTTGTTTAAGGTGACAAGAAAATTCCGGGCATGTTCAAACTACTAAGTACCCCTTTTCATGAATAAAATACCAGCATCCAGTCCCACCAACACATGAAGAAAAATATAGAGCAGTGAAATTACAAAAATCAAAATAAGTAAATTTGGTTTCATCACAAGGACTTGCTCCCCTCTATCAATATTTTGTTAGAGTCAATATGCGGTACGAAAAAAAAAAATTGCTTTCCTCTATGAATATTTTGTTAGAGTCAATGTGCGGTACGAAAAAAAACGTTTTTTTTTTCGTACCGCACATTGACTCTAACAAAATATTGATAAAGGGGGGCAAGTCCCTGTGGTACGAAAAAAACGTTTTTTTTTCGTACCGCACATTGACTCTAACAAAATATTGATAAAGGGGAGCAAGTCCCTGTGGTTTCATAAAAGAAAAAAAGAAATTTAATTGTTGTTGTACTACTTGAAATCATAATAAATGTCTTAAGGATGTACTCTGGTCTGGAGGCCCGAGACTAGTATTATTTTAGCCCCCTTTTTAATGCATTTTCAATATAGCGTTTTGATGAATAAAAAAAAAATTAACCATTTGATTTTCCTAAAATTTCTTACAGCTGCATAACAACACAAGACATAAATAATATGTAAATTTAAGAAGATTTTACCGATTTTAAAACTTTTGATGCATTTTATGGTCAAGAGACCAAAAATTTTTAATGTCAACAAAAATTAAGATCTAAATTTTGACCCCGCGTATGCCTGGCAAATCACCCCTTTTATGCTGATTTAAGTGTTGGTCTTTGTATATACCAAACTTTGGCTTAAGAACTACCAATTAACCCAAACAACTAAAAACAGCACCAAAAATTGACCTAGAAATACCTCTGGAAGATATATGGTGTTTTTTAAAGGGACTATATTAAACAACAACGAAAAATAAGGGGCGATAATTGTGGTCTCGTACCTGGAGCCAAATTTTAAACTATTTAAACCATAAACCTTAAAGAATGAACTTCACCAACATGCCAGGATGTCGATTATGTTATCTTTATCACGTTAATGATAAATCCATAAAAAATAGTGATGTACGTATTCCTTTCCTTAATAAGGGATTAAATTGTAAGGCTATAAGCTGTAATATAATTGAAACGGATGCAACTTTGTGTTAACTCATGTATACAATGAACAAGATTACATGCAATATCAGTTCTATGTGATTATGAACAAAAAGTTGAAAATTGACGACGAGTTATACCTTGAACCGAGCAATGAGAATATCTATACTGATTTGAATCCTAACGAAATTGGAAATGACCCGCCGAATTTTTCGAACTCTGATCCGAAACCTGCTTATCTAACACCGGAACATGTGGAAACTTATGCAGAGTTTACGGAAAGACATAAGAACAGTTCCCCCAATAGATGCTCTGAATTATGTCATGGAAACTGGCGTTTTCTATTATTAGGATCAGTAATTGTGTTGGTTTTATGTATCGTAACAGCAGCTGTCACTTTTGCTGCTACAAGTCAATTACGAACTACTTGTAATGTGGATAATTGCGCAGGTGGAGAGTGTCGTATAGACGAAACAGGACAGAGTATATGCGTAGTAGCAGAAATAGGGACAAACCAAGAATTCCGGATCTTAGATGTCAGATCTTCATGTCAATCATCTTGGGTTGAACATGGAGGGAAATGCTACAGGGAGTTTTTACAACAAAAGACTTGGTATCAATCACAGAATTATTGCAATAGCATAGGAGCAAGTCTTGTAAAAATTGAAAATCGAGATGAGATGGACTTTGTAGAATCTGAATTTCCTAACTTTTTGCACTGGATAGGACTTAAGAGGTACAAAAGTGATACTTTTTTATGGGAAGACGGGTCAGAATTTATAATCGCAAACTGGTCGGCGAATGAACCAAACAACAAAAATGGCGTCGAGGACTGTGTTAACCTGAACCGAGACAACCCACGTGGTTGGAGCGACAGTTCATGCCATCTTTCAATGCGGTTTATATGCGAAATGACACTAGTCAGAGATTGTGGTTTAGATGATTGGTTCTACTATGACAAATCATGTTATGCTTTTCAAAAGACTGGCCGCTTTACATGGTATGATGCACAAGACATGTGTCAAAATATGGACGCTGAACTAGTTTCTCTGAACTCTCTCAATGAGTATAATTTTGTCATCAGTAAGGCATCGGAATCATCTAATTCAGAACTATGGATAGGTTTGAGTTCGGATAATTCTGGAATTTACGACTGGGAAGACGGTACTGTATCGTCGATGTCGATGTGGCAGGATGGAAAGCCATCAGCATTAACTGATAGGTGTGTTAAAATGAATGAGTTTGGATATTGGATAGACAGTAAGTGTGAGGAAACAAAAGGGTTCATTTGTGAGAAACGACAATAACATGCGATTTACATATCTTTGCAAAGTAATAAAGTGAAATAGTGTATGTATAATAAAAATTAAACTATATATTAAACGAAATATTCTTTACTTATGGAAAAAAGAAACTGTGCATCACATTGAAAAATCACTAATTCAACATTTTATTTTGTACTTCATATATTTTATGATATCAAAAAAGTATTGCCAAATCATTTTCCTAAAGATCTTGACAATTCTTTTTATTTTTAAGGCGCCTAAGAGATGTTTTGTTCGCAGTTTGAAATCAAGTAGTGCCAATCTGGAATTCACAACTTTAAAAACAACACATATTTTTGAAATTTAGTTTTCTCAGCTGATTTTCACCAAAATGTTTCTCCTTTTAGTAGTTGAAAGTTAACAGCTTAAATTACGGGTGGAAATTTTCATTCTTCATTTTTGGGGTAAAAAGTGTTTTTTTTTTATTCTCAGAAACTGGAATTCAAAAATTTTTGGATTCTTACAAAAAAATGATCTACATAATCCACTCGACAATCAGTGAAAATTTCAACTCGATAACACTATTTTTAACGATTTTCTGATTAGGATAAATTTTGGTACAATTAATTTCCAATAGACATGCACAGTTTTTTTTTCCAATTCTAACCATGTCCATGTAAACATGAAATATTTCAGATCTTTTTTTTTATGCATTTCTATGAGAAATTGAATCAAAATAGAAATATGTTGACATCATTTTTTTTTCTGAAAGTGTTTTCTCTTTTGGTTTCTGTGGACTAATCTCTCTTGAATCATGTACTTGTACTTGAATTGTAATATGTTAAGTAACTTTTTAAAAAGACATTTGTCCTTTCACCCTTTCCATTTGTATCAAAATCCCTTCGGCTTGCAAGTATTTTTTATAAGGCCGCATTCAAAATTTCTATGGTAGAAATTTTTAGGTTTTTAGGTGTAATAAAGCACAAGAAACTGTGTCTAATGGTCGAAATTCAACTGACTTTCTTTATCTGTTTATAATGTAGTGTTCATCGAAAATCACAAAAACTTGAAGATTAATTGATTTGGCCAAATGGATGGAAGAATAAAAGGTTACTGTACTTTCTCATCCTTTCGAAGGACGAGAATAAGAACGGCTCCTAGTATTTTAACTGTAAAGCATGTGTTATGGAACTTTAAACTTTTTAAGAGACATTTTCTTGTAAACTTTATGGATTATCTCAACTGTTTGGACTATTTATTTCAAAGACTTTAATATATTAACATTGATATATGGACTTTAATACCGCAAAAAAACATACTAAATTTTTGGACATGTATTTGTTTAACTTTTGTGCTCCCAAAATCCCGATCAGAACCTCAACGCGTCGGAAGATGGGCCCTGTCTCCGGGGCGTATGTACCTGGAACAGCTAACTCTGGCGGTGTTGTGTCATGGGCTGGATGACCTAAGGCACACAGCGAGTCTATACAGTATTTAATTGTCAATAGTCAATGCATAGGCTATATAGCCTATAGTCACGACTATAAACACCCATCAGTCAGTGTTGGCTTTGGGTCTCCCGAAATCCCGTCCAGGACCCCCACGTGGTGGGAGACGGGCCCTGTCTCCTGGGCGAATAAACATGTACCTGTAACAGATAACTCTGGCGGTTGTGTGCCATTGGCTGGACGACCCATGGCACATAGCGAGTCTTTTAATAGTCGCCACAGAGGCTTTATAGTCTATAAAACATAAAACACGACTATAAAACACCCATCATCAGCTGGCCTCGGAAATAAACCATTGTAGCTAGTCTGTATGGCCATGCCTTTGGGGTAAAATATAAATGACTTTATTTTCAAAACATAAAAAAACCCTTACGGGTTCAGCAAATACAAAAACAATCACAAATAACATATACAGAAATAAATGGTTTTACATAATTAGGTAAAATATACCACTTAAGATCCACTATTGGCTTTTAGATACATATTTTAGGAAACAAACAGACTTGTGGAAGTAGTAATAATTTGGTCAATCAAATCATCACCCGTTTCAATCTTACATGCCAGAACTCAATCTCAGTGAACGAACCCTTTATTCTTTCTACAAGAGGGGACGGTTCCGCACAGAAAACCGACCCTCCTGTTACATGTACACGTTTTTACTTTCACAAAAAGAAAACTTTCCATAGAAATACCTTGAAATCATTGATATTCAAAGTTTCTATTCTGGTATTAAGTACATTTTTATCAAGTAAAGTTTGTTACATCAAATATCTGATAAAATTTGATAAATGGTTCCAATAACTGTCAAAAATCTTAATCATTGACCAACTTGAAGCTGGTTCAAACATTTATAGTTGTGTTTGGTAAAAACTAACCGAATAGAATTGAACACAAACTTCCTAGTTGCATTTGATTTGACCATTTTATCTGCGAAGATCTAGAAATGAGATCAAACATAAAGTACTACTGTAGTATATTTTACTTGGGGTTAAATATAAAATGTTATAAGAAGCAGAACACCGAACATATCATGATATACAATTAAAATGGTGTCTTGTAGGATTGTAAGAAAACTCGTTTGCATTCTTTTGGTATGCAATGTCCACACATTCCTCTTGGAACCTGCACAAACAACAGGTCGACCTCAAAATGGTGTACAATGTATTTCGGTGGATAAGTTTAACGAAGAAAAGGACTTATTATTTAAGGATATCAAAGCGTTGAAAGAAGAAGTACAGAATTTGACTCAAAAGACTAATATTTTGAATATGAACCAACAAGCCCGAGGTCAAGATTTCTTGGCTCTGCATGATATGACTATTGATACAAGAAAAACCGTTGCCGCTCTAAAATTAAGCATAAATGAACTAAAACAGAATGACAGTGACCTTCAGTCCCAGATAACCGAGAACCAATTCAACGACAGCTTGCAACAGCAGCAAATCAACGATAACAGTGAACAAGGTATAAAAATAGGTAAAGGAAGCAGAAAGTAACCAATAGGACTTTCGAACGTTAAAAGTCTGAAAGGGCAAAACGAGTAACCACAAGTGAGAACAAAATGAAAAAAACATAAAAATAAACAAAAACAACTGATTAGCAATCAACAACGAGAACCCATATCGTTACAAGAGCGAGATTCTATTCATAATCAAAGTGCTAAAGGGTTAAAAGGCAGAGCTAAATATACCATGCAAGTACCAGAAAGAAAAGAACCGTCTGTTCTTCACAAATTAAATGGAAATACAAGACACATATTACTTTTTTTTTTGGTATTCATTAATACACACACTTATTAATGATTTGATCATTTCAAAGACAAATAATCTACAAACTTCATCAATTGCCAATTTCAAAATTATAGCAAAGAATTTGCAATGGGGCATTCAAATTTCAAGTCTAATTAAGGAATGACTGTCAGAATTTTTTTTTCATTGGGGTATGAAAAAAAATGCACATTCATTGTATAATCCGCGAAGCAGATTATACTTAATGTGCAAAACTTTTTTTTTTTCATATTCCCAATGAAAAAAAAAATATTACAGTCATTCCTTATAAATAAATTTTCAAAACGATTAAAAAAACATAAAAATCTTACTCATAAAAGAACTAAAATGGTGGTACTTCCTGTAAAAAGTGGGCGTTTTCCCATGATTTTTTTCATTAAGATATGAAAAAAAAATTTCGTCCAATCAAATTGCAGTATTTTAATCAAATTTATTTATATTGGGATGAACAAATCACTCGACCATTCGACTTTAAAGCGATTTTTTTGAACAAAATGTCATTTTATTTGAAATATGAACGTAGAAAATATTATAAGGATTCAAGGTGTGCATTCCAATTTTCTGCTCATGTTCTGCAACTTCATACGCTTTACTATTAATAGTAAAAATAGTTCCGTAGTACTGTACCCCGTGTCAATTCAATCCGTTGATACACGAATATGCAAAAACGAATGCGCCCTGATTTGGAATAAAATTTACATATTCCTGAACCTGTTAAATCACTGTAAGCTGAACACTCTTGACCCCTATTGCATTCTTTTAAAAATCAAAGACCTATAAGATTCAATATTAAACATACGAATAGCAGAGCAGCTATTGAGTTACCACGATCTAACTTATATGACAACATAGGCTCTGCCTAAAAAGTAATATCGTGTATAGACTACAGGTCTAACATAGGACCAATACGATCTTCAATTTCTCCGCGTCCGGGTGTATCTTCCTTGCTTTGTCTTCAAACGAATTATCATTTAGGCCAGTAATTCCAAAGTTGCGCTATTGGTAATGTTTTTTTCCTGAAAAATCCTAAATTATTGTAAATTAGAGATGATTATTTGTTTGGCAGATGACGTAAAGAAAAAATATTTTGATAGCAGAGATGAAAAAATCTTTACCTAACAATTAATAGGGAAAATATGTCATCATTAGTTCATTGCAACGAAGTGAAAGGAAATACATATAGTTTTTTTCGCGGGTCGTAAAACAAAAAAAAAATGTACAACTCTCTATGCGTCTCTCTTAAATGGTCAGTGCATAAGACAAGTTCCATTTGTCAACGGTAATATTATAAAGCTTGTAAATTGTGCTTTTCATTATTTTCAGTGGCTTTGACAGCATTTCATACACCATCAGGAACAGTTTCCGGAACCATTCGTTTTAATCATGTCACACTAAGCGTTGGTTTTACCGATTTGCAGGTGTCGGAATTTAAAAGATCTGGGCAGCTTACTGTTGCAAAAAATGGGCTGTACGTTGTGTCAGTTGGGCTTCTATCTGGGACACGAGATGCTGAATTCTTCCTGCTAACCAACGGCCATGCTGTCGCTCGTTCTGATACGCACAACGCCGAAGGGTGGTCGGATGCTACCCTTACAATTATTCTCAGACTACACGGTAACGATAAAGTATGGGTTAACACAGAATCGGGCTATCTATATGGTTCAAATTCTTGTTATATTTCACTCATAAAAATAAAATAGTCTATTGTTTTGGGTTTTTTTTTTCAACGTGTATTGTATAAACACTGAAGGGATTTTTTGCATATTTTTTATGTGTGTTTGTTTACTACAACAATCCTACTTACCTGGAAGCAGACTGATCTTCATAAAACTTTTTACAAATGTATATTAATGCATTATTGCATGAAAAATATCAGAAGTAAAAAGACAAATGATATACTCGTATCATCAGTACTCTAAAGCTAACAATATAACGACTGTTTGTCAAAACAAGAGTGAAAGTATAGTCTTAGCAAAATGAAAACCATGGCAATGGCGGACTAATACAGCATTAACAATATCTTGTTTCAGAAAATGAGGATAATAACTTGGTTCCCTGTTTTTTTCTACCGCTATATCTTGGGTTGTTACTTTTACATGATTCTTGTGAATCTAAGTTAAATAACAAAGAATCTAACAAGAGGTCGACAATAATAAAGTAAAAAAAATATGCCTATACATACCTCTTCCTTAGGATATTCTTTGAAAATAAGCATATTTATTTGCAAAATATAAATTATACCTATGGAAAATTAGGCCAAATGTCACAGTTATTAAGATACAAATCATTGTATAACTTGGGAAGCTGTATGAGACATAAGAATGAACTATCTGTGGTTATCCGTTGTTCTGTTGGGGTTTAGTTCCCGTTCACACAGATATCATCTTGTGAACATACTTCCAGCAATTCAAACTATTTTTCTTCATAAACATTGCTGATATATAACTTACTCCAACAACATTGGAGGTTGGACGGCATGCTATTTTTGGACTTTTTACTGTCGAATATAAAGGTAGCAACAAAATAACCGAACTTGGAGAATCAATGTCAAATGTCCATAAGACAAGACAAAACAAGGAAGACATACCGGAAAAATTGAAGATCGCAATGGTCCTTTATATCTTGACATAAACCTAAGAATGGTATCATATTGGTCAAAATTACTGTCTGGAAAACAGACAAATATATGTGTATCAATTTACAAGCTTATGTTTTATCTGTTTAATACTCAAAATGTAAATTTTTCTTGGCTTGGACACATCAAAAGTATTTTCAACGAATGTAGATACACTCATATTTGGAATTCGCATTTCTTTCGAAGCTCTGAATAGTTTAAGAAAAAAATTATGGAAAGTTTAACTGATCAGTTTCGACAAAGCTGGCACGACGAAATTCAAAATTGCTATAAAGCCGCAAATTAAAAGATTTTGAAAGACACTTTAGAGTTTGAGCATTGTTTTGAAACATTGAAAAAAAAACCGACTTTGGTAAAACATATGCATGCAATCATAAACTTCCTGTTGAAACGGGAAGATGGAATAACGTTGAAAGGCAAAACTGGAATTGATGAGAGGTTACTCCTTGAAATATCGATATATAGCATATCCAAATTAACCGTTTATACCCGCGTTTTGGTATTTGTAATTTTGAAACCACTGGGCGATAACCGCTGCTGGTCGACCAGAGGTCCCCGAGGGTAATCACAAGCCTGGTAGTCAGACTTGTCTGACACGAATTACCATAAAATTTCTAATATATTGTTGCTGAAATTACCGATTGTTAAATTAAAAATTGATGAAAACACCAGGTTTCTTTCCTTGTAATGCACATGGTCGATATCCTCGGTGCTGGATTTGGCTTCCTTGTTCGAACGTTTTGGTTTTGAGAACTTTTCGTTTTCAACTGTTTTGGAATTTGATCTTCCAATGTTTTGGTTTAAATGCTACTGATGAGAGGTTACTCCTTGAAATATCGATATATAGCATATCCAAATTAACCGTTTATACCCGCGTTTTGGTATTTGTAATTTTGTAACCTTCTTTTGATAGAAGTATTGGAGACGAATTTCACTATATCGTAGAAGTTCAAGGATATTATGGATACAAAAAAAATATATCAAAATTAAACAAACTTTGTAAATTTATAAAAATCATAAATAAAAAAACGTGTTCCCCCAGCTAACCTTTACTTTTTCTATATATCATATTTATTGAATGTGTTATGTGTAATTTGTGTGCCGTTGTGTGTCTGTAATGTTGTATTATATTTTGTACATAGTATTTCTCTGTACCTAAATGCTTGGTTTATGAGAATTAAGTTATCTAAGAGGTGTAGGTTAACTTTGAAATATTTCTTAATCGAACAATATTTTGTTTTCATATAAAACCAACTCGGTTTTTGTATCCCAGGTATAATTTTCTTGTGAATTGATATTACATTTTAAAAATATTTTGGTAAATGTTTAAGCTTGTTACAATTTGTTACAAAAATTCAAAAATTATGAAATAACTATGAACAGTATCAGTGAACCATTTAGTTTTTTTAATACACATGAACTACAACATTTCTGAAAAATAAATGTGCATTTTAAGCGAATTTACAATTAAACGAGAATAATAAGAAAGCAAATTACTTTTTTTTTAATATTGTACAAATTATCATACCAAAAACATGACAAATTAACAAATAAAATAAAACGGGGTTTCAGACAGCTTATAAATTGCAGGGGTGGATCCAGGATTTTAGTTGAATGGGGGCATGAAATGCTTTTGTCGTTGTGTTTAATGTTTAAAAAACGTTTTTAGGTGGATTTTGTGCAAATTAACACCATAATTTGCGTCAGTTTTTTTTTTTTTTGGGGGGGGGGGCGTACGCCAGGTACGCCTTTCCTTTTAACCCGGCCTGTTACAAATCTGACAAAAAATACAAAGGCATACTAGTTGTTAACCACATTGTCAAGGGAGATATCAGGGCTGGGATATAATTTTGTTTAACTTTTTTTTTTTGCTTTACTTTTTTTTTACTTTTTGTTTTTACTTTACTTTTTATGGCTGTTAATCTGAGTGTATATTTTGCAAAACAAATGGTTGCTTTTAAAGCTCTTTGTAATATTTTTTTCCAAACAAAAGATTGCAATTACATTTTGTTCACATTAATTCCTAAGGATACATGCAATATGTTAGATGGCTCTGATCCTGTTTTAAGACTTTGTCATTTTCGTTTGTTTATCAAATGTTTTTGAGGCCACTTTTTCTAATTTTGTTTATGCAAAATTAATGGGAGTAGATTGAATACCTTTGACAATTATCAAGAGTTGTTTCCTAGATACAGAAATCTCTAAATGTTTTTAAATGCTAATGGCTTGTAAAAAAAGCAAATACAATCATTAAGGTGTATAAGGTTAAAACAGTTGCAGAAACCTACTAGTATCTATAAAAAGATTTCAACCTTCCAATGTTAAACTGAAATGAAGGGTGACATGGCGTTCAATTTGCTAGTTTTTGTCGTTTCCCTTACTGCTTCTAACGCATTTCTTTTGGATAATTCTCAAAAACCTGGAAACCATACCGAACTATCAAATGGACCCTATTTAACGGAAACTAGTTTCCTAGAGGAAAAGAAATTATTTAAACAAGAAGTGTACACTCTACGACATGACATGAATCAGAATTTTGAGACGTTGGCGTTACAACTGCACCAAAAGTTTGAAAGACTGGAAGGAAAATTCAATGAAACGGAAAGCAAATATGAAGACTTGGTACAAAAGTACAACTTGCTCGATGCCGACATCAGCAAACTTAAACTTTCGTACAATCTTGTTGAAAATGAAAATAACGATTTGCGAACACAGCTTATTAATTTACGAAATGCCAGCAACAGTAGAGATTTAGAAATACAAGCTCTTAAACAACTTGATTCAATAAAACCACTACATGATATTGATTTTCTGAAACAGAACGTAACACATTTAGGGTTGCTTTACAGCGAGTTGAACATGAAGGAACAGGCCAGAAGTCATGATTTTTTGGCCTTGCTAAATCTTACAATGGACGCTCGAAAACAAGGCAAGTATACAGTATTTAACTTCTTAAATTTTAAGGTTTTATAGTTCAATTGAGTCATATTCAAGTCAAACCCAACAAAAAGGGAAACTTTTGCTAAATGAGATAAAAAGGAGTTGACATTAACAACAAATGTATGTACAAGAAGTCGTTATAACGACCTACTAACACGTTATAACTGCTAAACGACTTAGTACTCCTTATATAGATCGACTTTCTTGGTATAGCGACTTACATGTAGCTAATTCGTCATAATTGTTTAGTATGGAACGCCAGGACTGCCTTATGTTGGTCACCATCATTATACTCAGTCGTAACGTCATTATGCTCTGTCGTTACAACTTTATACTCAGTCGTTACAACTTTATATTCAGTCCTTACAACATTATATTCAGTCCTTACAATATTATATTCAGTCGTACCCACATTATACTCAGCGGTTAGAATATTATACTCAAGCGTTATAACATTATGTTCAGTCGTGTCAACATTATACTCAGTCGTGTCAACATTATGTTAAGTCGTTTCAACATTATACTCAGTCATTAAAACTTTATACTCTTTCATTACATTATTATATTCAGTCATTACAGCATCATACTATGCAGTTTTAACATTATAATCAGTCCTTTCTTTAGTTTACTCTGTTGTTCAGTATTATACACTGTCGTTACAGCATTATATTCAGTAGTTATCACATTATACTCAGGCGTTACACCATTGTACTCAGCTATTACACCATTATACGCAGGTGTTACACCATTATACTCGGGCCTTACAACTTTATACTCTGTCGTTTCATCATTTTACGCTGTTGAGACAAAATTATACGATGTCGTTACCACATTATAGTCAGGCGTTACAACATTATGCTCCGTGGTGACAACATTATACTATGTGGTTACAACTTTATATTCAGTCGTTGGATCATTATACGCTGTCTATTCAACATTATACTCTGGGGTTACAACATTATACTCTGTGGTTGCATAATAATACGCTGTCTTTTCAACATTATAATCCGTGATTACACCATTATACTTTGCTGTCACTACATTATACTGAGTTTGTGCAACATTATACTCAGTACTTACAACATTATACTATGTGAATACAACTTTATACTATGTGGTTACATCATTATACTATGTGGCTACAACATTATACGCTGTCGTTACAACATTAGGTGCTCTTTTAAGTGGTTGTAACTCGGGGGAAATCGGAAATCAACGACAATTTCCGAACTTGGATTTTTTGTAAGATTAAATTTCACACTCACCGCCTAACAAAATGGCAAGTATGGTCAGGCGGTTTTGTTTAATATGGGAATGGGTACTCTCGCCGAGCGTTTTTTTTTTTACAAAAAATGATATAAAAATCGCCAAGCAACTATCAGACGACGAACTTGCCGCTCTTGGTGTCGTTACAATAGGGGACGGGATCTGTTTAAGGAAATCGCTGACGAAGTCACAAGCGGGACCACAAGATACGTGCAACATCCGGACAGATGAAGAAGAACCTTCTACGAGCAGTGATATTGATAAATTAATTTCAATCAACCTACAGGGTGGTAAAAACATTTCAAACTCGTATTTTCATTTTTGTATCATGAACACAGAACAGATGCGATCTGTTAAAGTACATCTTATTAACCTTTTAATTATAAAAGAGTTTTCTCTATTTAGTTTTTGTAAATATATTTGTTTTATATCCAAATCGTCTTTTGCTACAGCAACAGCTAGACCAATGATTCATTACATGTACGGAAGATAGCTAAATTACTGTCTTTGTTAACTTGAGTTTGGATGTAAAACAACTTTATAAATCTATGAGCTTATGCACACTAGTGAAACCCCGCTTTCAAAATTAGGGGTTGTGTAAATACCTAAGTATTCGGTGAACAGGAAGTAGACGATCTACTAACATCAGTTTGCTAATACGCTTTATGGTACCAGGGATGTCCAAAACAAGTTTTATTTAATCCCTGATGGTACTATAGGATAAAGCAATATGCAAATATCAGGCCTTTGCATCATGTATAACTATCTTGTAGTTGCCATAAGGTACTAATATGATACAGGTGAAACCTGATAAGCTCCCGCAGATAAAGTAACTGTTATATATATATAGGTGCCTCATACCCATAAGTTTTGAAAAAAAATACAGAACGAACCTGCAAACAGAACAAGGAAGTGAATTACTTCGGACGCGGATCTCGAAGAACGCATCCTTTAAAGAATATTTCTACTTTCATTTTCGAATGCAAAGCCGGTTAGACAGAAAATAACCAAAACAAATTTGTTCACTGAGGACAAAGTAAATATAATGGCTACTGCATGTACTGGGAATGAAATTTGTCTGCTGAAGTATTCAAGTTATTTGTTTGGTTGATAGTACACCGCTTTTTGGGGGGTCTTGTTTCGCGAAAATTAGAATGACAGGTTCCCGCGCTTCTGTCATTTTTGTTTTGATGGACGCGACCTCTAGTAATAAATGAAAATATCCCTGAAGTCCTAATTTTTTATTCTTTACATTTAAAACATTTCATAGCTGGAAATACTTGAAATAATTTATATTAATACAATCAATATGTTTATTATTTTTTAAATTAAAAATTCAAAAAAAAGGAATTTAATTTTGCATTCCGTGTTATTGGGTGCGGATTTCTGACTAGCTTATACGTCTTCCGGTTAAAGGGATCATATTCTGTCAATTTAGCTCCCGCTGTGCGGGAGCTTATAAATATAAGATAATATATAAAATATACAAAATATCAGGCCTCTATGTCATGTAGTCGCTTAGAAAACTTCTTTGAAGCGGGGATATAAAAAACTTACAATTTAAAAAGACAGAAATATTGAAATATTGATAAAAATAACTTAAAATATCGGGCTTTGGTGTACATGTTTTTACAGTTACTGTAGCACCATTCAAGTTACCGAAATTCTTTCTACAGGCCAGTGAGAGACCTAGATTTTGTTATTTTCTTTCAGACTTTCCGTCTTATATGCACAAAAAGACATAGTGTACTGGCTACATACCGACTTTCATAAATTTCATTGTCATATGTACTTGTAGTTTTTAATGAGTTGAGAGCGGAAACCTATGATTAAGAAGGGTAATGAAAAGTCTTAAGATCAATGGACAATACATGTAAATCCCACAAAAAATTGAGGATAGAGATTTCCTGTTAATTTTGCCCATCTTCATATTCATGGTGTCCTTGCTACATATCAACTTTCTTTAAGAAGTGAACGGAATAAGTGTGACGGACAGACGACAGGACAAACAGACAGGCGGACGGATAGAATAAAAATATGTCTTCCCACAAAGAGGGGGTAAGCATAACAAAATAAAATAAAAAACTTGACTGGAATAATAGGCGTTTGATACTAAGAAATGCTATATCTGTTAAGAGTAAGAATGTGTCCAAGCATTGTTTCCTATCCACGTCTTATGTGTTTAGGTTTAAAGAGTACAAAATCTTGGTACAGGGATTTAGCATAAAGTACAGCTAATAATAGCTTTTTCGTATACTAGTTCAAGAAAATTCTTCTGACAATATTTGCGAAGCAGAAGACTCACAATTCGAAGGATTACCTTTAGCAAAAATGTACTACTATGTTGTCTCGAATGAATAACTGTAGGTTATATATAACACAATGGGACGAAAAAGCGAAGGCGAAAAAGATTTGTCAAACTTGCAAAAAATGCAACCAACATTGAGGTTAAACAGATGCATATGACCTTTTATAAACCTTCTTCTCAAACTAAAACTAACTTAACCCTGTAAGTGGGCATTTTTATAAAGGGCAGATGGACGAAAGAACGAACCTGAACATCAATTTACTTTATCCACCTCTACTTTTGTAAGCAGCGCAAAAGTATAGCAAGCAACTTCCTCCTACCAACAGGAATAGAACCTTTCTCTATTTTATGGTTATTTAGATTTCTGTATTTGTTTTTGTTATTTTTGGGGTTGCTTTTCATTTTCCCCGCCGAAACGCGGAGCGGGCATATAAAATTATGTCGGAGGTCCATCCGTCCGTTTGTCCGTCGCACTTTTTCCCGTAATAGATTTTTCAGCTACTAGCATCCAAGGCTTTCAATATTTGGTATGCAGCTTCAGGTAGGGGTCAAAATAGAAAAAAAACGTAACAGAGTTCTATGCTTTTATTATTCGTACGCTTTCCATATTTGGTATGCAGCTTCAGGTAGGGGTCAAAAATGGAAAATTTTTCGTAACAGATTTCTAAGGTACTACTAATCGTACACTTTCAATATTTGGTATCCAGCTTTAGGTAGGGGTCCCATGTAGTGAGATGTGTTTCCAGGTCTGCAGCTTACCTACTTCCTGTTTAACGAGCTTACATAGCATTTTAAGGGTCATAATGGAAAAACTTTCCGTTCAACATTTCTCAGCTATTACTATTCTTAGGCTTTCGATATTTGGTATGGAGCTTTAGATGGGGGTCACATATGGTGGGAAGCATTTCCAGGTCTATCGCTTGCCTACCTCCTGTTTAACGAACGGACTTAAAGTTTTTGCCACACGGCGGGGGGGGGGGACCAGGAATTTCGTTCTTGTTGGTTTTGTTTTTGTTTGGTTGGGTTTTTTTTCGAGGGGGGATATGTTAATCCCGGGTTTTTGTTCTACCATTGTTGCATTGTTGATGCACAACCATTATCCGACCCGAAACTTTCCTATGTTTTCATTCGTGTATTTGCTATTCGCTATTTTGATTATTTATCATGTTTTGGGACAAGCAGCTGCAGGGAAATCAGTGTACCATGGACACATTCCTTTTTAGCTCACATGTCATGTGAGCTATTGTCATCGTTAAGCGTCCGTCGTCCGTCCGTCCGTCCGTTAACTTTTCTTCAAACATCTTCTCCTCTGAAACCACTGATGGGATTGCTTTGAAACTTTGTACACATTATCTTAAGGATGTCCTTTACCAAGTTTGTGAAATTTGTGAACGTCGACCTACCAACATGGCCGCTGTTACCTAAAAATGGAACAGGGGGTCAGTCCATAGTCCATAGTTTTTAGCTTATAGCTCAAAAAGTAGAAGAGATAAAGAAAATCCAAAGCAACCATCCTTCTTCAGCATCAAAAGTTCTGCAAAACTCTCCATTGAGTCAAAGTTGTGGGATGACTCCTTATAAGCATTATTTCCCCTTAATCTTCAAAATTGACCATTTTCACAGTTTTTTGGACATTATCTTGAAAACTGTAATTGCTAGAGGAAAAGTTAGCATTGCAAAAGAGGGGGGTCACCGTTCAATTTAAAGCTCTAGCAGCTTTCTAAAAATAGCAAAATTTCAATATTTTTATATAGAATATATAGGGAGAAAAGTCACCTACATGTAAAGAAAAAATTCCTACTATAGAATCAGCTCAAAATCTGAAGGAATGTCCCCTTTCTAAAGCTCTTCGAAATCATTTTTTCAAGAAATTCATGAAAATTTAAAATTTTCGTATTTATTCTATATAAAATATCTCCCTTTGATTTAGTACAGGAAATTTTAAAAATGATTAAGAATACCTTATTTGTATTACAATTGCTCGTAATTTGTTAAAAAATATTATATATAGTTTTTGTCTGTTATATCCAGTCAGTTTATTAACTTTATACAAAATACCAATATGTGAGTAGAAAAGCCTCGAGCCACCTTAAGAAACAAATCAGTTGGATTGTAATAAAATGTTGAAAAGGAAATACCATATATACAATCAAAAATCATCTGCTTAGCAAATTCTTAGTTACTAGTATTTCACAGGAGTTGTATGAAAAGTAAGTGATGGTCAGATGGACATGTGATTGAAAGAATTATTTGAACTGTTAGCTTTCTGTTTGTAAAATTTGAATTATGATTAATTTTTGGTATAGTAGTATATTAACTTCTATGTTCATCATTTGAAATTCCATTTAAAAAGTAGGACACAAATGCCTCCGCATAGGCTCACAAACAGTAAGTCAAAGTCCGACGGAATTGCTTTGGTAGTACCATCCAAACAAATTTCAAATTATTTTCATGTACGATTTCTAAGAAGAACTTGACGGAAAATTGAAAGTTAATTTTCTTTTGGACAAAACAGGAAGTAGAAGTCCGACAAGTTTGAAAGTTGATAAGAACATACAGTGCATCATTCTATATCACCCTGTCAAATTGAAAACCATTGTTGAGAAAAGCTTGACGAAAATATTCGGCATAAACGTACACTGTCGTTTACGGAAGGAACTCGGCGCAGTGATCGGAGACCAAGCTGAATTACATGTACTTTCAATTTAACGAACGGGAACGAGCACTTCGTGGAAATTGGTAAGGACGGAAAGACATCAGTATAACATTGGTCAAAATGTTCTCCATATGTTAATGTTCTGTATACTCTGTTATTTTCTGTATATGTTTTGTATTTTACATGTTTTTGTTTTTGCCTTGACCCATATGGGTGTATTTTGCAAATAAAGATAGTTATATAACTGTATATTCCCGTCATGTTGTGGCAGAATATAAAATATGATAAGCGCATTAAAGTCAAATAAAAATACTAATAAGGTTTCTTAAAGTATAAATTAGTAACTATATCACTGATGGGCTTAAATGGTTACCCAAATTCTGGGTATTTTAAAGGTATTTTAAACCTCACTGTATTTAATATTTATTTACAGTTTTGAACACTGATTGAAGAAAGTTTCGGTTTTCGTCAGTTGTCAAAAAAAAATCTTCTACGTTTTAATACAGCTAGCCAATTGTGATATTGCCGCTTAATTGAATTTTAAATATTTACCCTCGGCAAATTTCGGAGGCAAGTATGTGTAGAAGCTAGAAAAAGGATGGATAAACCATTCAGTTGACTTTTTTTACTTTGTCATTTTTAAGCATTATAGCGATCAAGCATGTCGGTTTTGTGTGATGACACTTCACTAAATCATTATTGTTTGAAGTGTTGTATCGGATTAAAAATCGATACGTTTGATTTTTTTTTACATCAGTCGATTGATGATTCTCAGCTAGCTGTCAGTAACAGCGAGTGTTCTATAGAGAGTTCCTTTACCGTCCTTTTGTTTGTTCTTGTTGGACTTTGATCGATTTGATTTTTATTGTGTGTTAATTTTTTTGTGCTTTGTCTAAGAATATTGATAGGGGGAAGGTTGGGCCCAAAAAACTAGTTTAACCCCGCCACATATTACATGTGCCTGTCCTAAGCCAGGAATCTTTGACAAAGCTTTCGTTTGTACTTGTCTATTTGATGTTTTCTGTTCCTTGTTTAAGAAGGGGGTCTATCCGTGACTATTTCAGGGCTGGATTTGAATTATATGCATTTTATTTAGACCATGGGCCAATTGCAGAACCGCGAGCAGTGCCAAATGGCCTCGTTGAAGGCTGCTGGCGGTTGTCCATTGTGGTTTTTCTAAATTCCTGTTTAATTGTGGGCTGTGTCGCGTACACTTATTCCACATCTCATTATTTTCTATTTTCCTCAATTAAGCTCAAATTCATCTCGTACCTTGATTTTTTAATTCCCATTTAATATGTATCGCCCAACTGGGGGAAAACTACTAAATCCTATACCCGGTAATCTGATTATTTATTACATTCATGACATTTGACTGGTCATTTTAACCAAATTCTAACCACAAACCCCGTTAGGAAGGATTTTGCAATTTTGGTTCCATCATAATATTATTTTTTTTTTGCGGCATCATCTTTTTTACAATAGCACTCCATTCTGCTAAAATTCACCTCATTCGGTAAAATTTACCCGTGTTATTATAATTGCACATTGAATATTCCTATCAAATAACCCCGTGTACTGACTACTTCAATGTCGGCAGGCCCCTTGATTTCAATTCTATTTTTTTCCTTAAATGTTTTATTAATTCTCAACTTTTTCTTATAGATTTTCCTTTTAAATGTGGTTTACTTTCGAAACAATTCTTCGATTTCAAATTTATTTTTTTATGTCGTCAAATTCCTTCCCCTTTTGCATTTAATTTAATTCATGCAAAGATAACTAAATTTATCAGTTAAAGCGTCTTCACTTGCAAGACTAGAAAAACTCAGTAATATTTAACTGCGCGAGCTTATATCAAATTTTTTGTTCAAGAAAAAGCTCGGCGAGAGTGCCCTTATCCATATTAAACAGAACCGCCTGACTATACTTGCCATTTTGTTAGGCGGTGAGTGTAAAATTTAATCTTACAAAAAAATCCGAGTTCGGAAATTGTCGTTGATTTCCGATTTCCCCCGAGTTACAACCACTTAAAAGAGCACCTAATGTTGTAACGACAGCGTATAATGTTGTAACCACATAGTATAATGATGTAACCACATAGTATAAAGTTGTAATCACATAGTATAATGTTGTAAGTACTGAGTATAATGTTGCACAAACTCAGTATAATGTTGTGACAGCAAAGTATAATGGTGTAATCACGGAGTATAATGTTGAAAAGACAGCGTATAATTATGCAACCACAGAGTATAATGTTGTAACCCCAGAGTATAATGTTGAATAGACAGCGTATAATGATCCAACGACTGAATATAAAGTTGTAACCACATAGTATAATGTTGTCACCACGGAGCATAATGTTGTAACGCCTGACTATAATGTGGTAACGACATCGTATAATTTTGTCTCAACAGCGTAAATTGATGAAACGACAGAGTATAAAGTTGTTAGGCCCGAGTATAGTGGTGTAACGCCTGCGTATAATGCTGTAACGCCTGCGTATAATGGTGTAATAGCTGAGTACAATGGTGTAACGCCTGAGTATAATGTGATAACTACTGAATATAATGCTGTAACGACAGTGTATAATATTGAACAACAGAGTAAACTAAAGAAAGGACTGATTATAATGTTAAAACTGCATAGTATGATGCTGTAATGACTGAATATAATAATGTAATGAAAGAGTATAAAGTTTTAATGACTGAGTATAATGTTGAAACGACTTAACATAATGTTGACACGACTGAGTATAATGTTGACACGACTGAACATAATGTTATAACGACTGAACATAATGTTATAACGACTGAGTATAATATTCTAACCGCTGAGTATAATGTGGGTACGACTGAATATAATGTTGTAAGGACTGAATATAAAGTTGTAACGACTGAGTATAAAGTTGTAACGACTGAGTATAAAGTTGTAACGACAGAGCATAATGACGTTACGACTGAGTATAATGATGATGACCAACATAAGGCAGTCCTGGCGTTCCATAGTTTAGCTCAGGTGACTTAAACGCACTGGCTGTAACGATTTTCTTTTTCGTCATAGCGACTTAACTAACGCATTATCATTCAGTCCGAAAACCAGAGCTCTTCATCGGAAACGATAGGAAAGTCCATTCGAGTGTTTATCCTGGTTGTCAACAGAGATGTGGTATTTGAAATTGGTAATTGTAATTGATTGCAATCAATTACATTTTCTGAAGAAATTGAAAGTAATTGCAATCGGGATATTTTTCAATTACATGTAATTGAAAATAATTAAATACATATGAAAAAATATGTAATTAAGTAATTGATAGCAATTACTTTTCAATTACATTGCTTCAAAGATATAATGGCTTGATTGCTGTTTTACTATATAATTAAAAATATTAAAGGGGATTTAAAGAAGTAAAATATCCAATTAGTATATTTTAGTGTCACACATTGATTGAATAGAAATACATACAAAAATAAAATACATTGAATACTGCAAGCCATAATGTGGACTAAATGAGACACTTTAAAAATATGTAAAGCATAAATATTCTTCTAGGTTTAAATCATAAAACAATAATTTATTAATATTTTTTTTTCAAATCTTAATTTGTTATTGTAACCATTAAACAAGTATGTGCAAATGGTGTACAATAAGGCATTTCTCCCACAGAAAAAACATACAAGTACTTGTATCTTGTCCTTTTGTGCTGATTTCACTCAGACAGGTCTAATTTAAACACAATAATTCTGTATTCCCAATAAGGAAAACTTTAAAGAAAAATGCCAAAATGACAGATAAAACGAGTCCGTGAAGATGATTAATAATGAATTAAACAAATGCTGTATTAGATGCTTTATTGAAATTTTGATCTATACATTTCAACAGTTTGTTCAAGCAACACCAAGTGTTATGCATATATAAATTATATATAAAATGTTCATGTAAATGTTATTGCAATTAAATCAAATACTTTCAAAAGTATTTGAAATCATTCAATTACTTTTCTAAAGTTGCTGTAATTGCAATTGTAATGTAATTGAGGAAAATAGTAATGTAATTGAAAATAATCAATTACTTTTAAAAGTATTTGGCCCCATCCCTGGTTGTCAATTGAATTAAAAGTTCTTTTTAGCAAAAAAGTTCATATAATGCATGTTATTATGTGGATATTTATAAAATGCATACGGTGCAATTGAAATGGATCGCGCAACCTTAACGGTTATATATATATAAAAAATACACTATTTCTTGAAATGTATGTTTTTCCATCTTCAAATTTTCAGACATGTACTGCGAGAGGTTAAGCCAAAATAAAATTATGAAAAGGGCCCTTTTTCTAGTCCGTCTTGACAACCTTCTCTTTAAAAGTACACGATTTGCCTGTTGAATTCGATTACGTCATAGAACATGTTTACCTTTTTGACTGGTGTCCGTAAATTGGGATCAACAACATGTGAATTTGCATTGTATTGGATTCAATGTCCAATTCAATCTTCAGTCATCCGTTTTAAAATAGGAATGCCTCCCTTTTTAATTGAAGATAGAACTTGGTTGCATGGGTTGTGTCCCTTGAAAGTTTTTTAAAGTTACACATTCAATTCAAATGATTCGTTTAATGATAACAGTAAAATGTAATTTTCAAACTAATATCTGTCGTAAGAAAAGGTAATAACCTAACATTCCCACAAGTTTCGAGAATGTACTGCAGGTATTACGCCTTGTGTGATTTTTTAAGTTTTTGCTACCGGCCTCTATTTGATTTCCGCTTCCCTCCTGAGCGATACAGTTTGTTCTGAATTTTATATTTTTCTTAACGGTAAAAGCATTGCGCATGCAGAACCTGGAGCGCATTCTGGTAATGGATGGGAAAGTGGAACAGCGGTTATTGCTGTACAGTTGAATGTCAATGACACAGTTTGGGTACAACCAGATGGATTCAATTTTTGGGGCGGTGTATCTTGTTATATTTCAATTGTTAAGGTGAAATGATGTATGTTTTGTTAAGTTGTAAGTTTTCTCCTTTTTCGTCCGTCTTGTGATTTTTGTATCTAATGTTATAGATTCCCCATTTAGATCTTATTTATTCATTTCCCGCAATATCAAGAATATAAACTTTTACAAAATACACGACACCTTATTCATGTTATAGTAAGAGTATCAAGGTTGTTCAAATCACCACCAGACCTTTTACATTCATGCAACAATGAACGTAAGTTTAGTAGCTTTCCGAAATAAAGGAGGAAAGAAATTATGTGTGCTGCCAGATTGTGACCTTTTTCTGTGATCTGCTCCCTATTGGATAAAATGTAGACAAACGTGAAAGGGTCCACTACTTCCTTTGTTAAAAATATAAAAGAGGTAAAAAGTGAAAATTTTCAAGTGCAAAAAAAATCACAAAAACTCAGTTTAACGGGCAGGATAGATAAAAATTTGTATATGCTGATACACTGTACTAGTTACAAAATGACAGATAAGAACTTCTACACGACCAATGTAAATAAAAGTAGTAACAAAATAACCGAACTTGAAGGAAAATCTCAAATGTTCATAAGAAAGCTAGACAAAACAAGGAAAAAATACCGAAAAAATTGAAGACCGCAATGGTCCCATCTTCGCTAGCCAAGGGTTACGATCCGCTATCTCTCATCTTCACCCTTGGCAGAAATGGCCAAGATTTTGTGGGACACACATTCTCTCGTATGATTGGCTGCAGTGAAAGTTTGCTGCATCCAATCAAATTGCATTAATGTCATTTTAACCCAATCTGTTAACAAACATATCAGTTAACAAAGGTGATAATTAATTATTATTTTTGCAAAAAATATTAAAAGTTTTGATCAATTCTTACCAAAACTACCTATATTTCATCTTTTAATAAATAGATGTAGCAAATGTAATGAAATATCTTTTATTTTTGCATCTATCTGGATGAAAATAAAATTCTTAACTTGATAAAGATATTGCCTCAAGAGAGATGATTAAAATGTTGAGATTACAAAAAACCTTCTAGATCTGCCAAGGGTGAAGATGAGAGATAGCGGATCGTAACCGTTGGCTTGCGAAGATGCAATGGTCCCGACTTGGTTCAGGCATTTAAAAAGAATGGTGGCTTAAACCAGGTTTTATTATACGTATCTCTATAATTGGCCACGAAACTACATGTATATACAGTGATATGCCATTGCATGGATTGGACGGAGCTGTGAATGATTTATCGTTAAAACAAAAATATTTGAAATCATAAAAAAAAACAATAAAAATATGAAATATACCCCAATACTTGTTTCAAATTTCTTATCATAGAATCCGTAATTGCACATAAAGAACAAGAAAAGAAAAAAAATGATAAGAAACAAATATCTACCTCTAGATAGAACAACCCAAACTGACAAACACATGAATATAAGACAAAGCCATAAAAAAACAACCATGAACTGATCTTGCTCAACAAGATTAGTCGCAACATATATATCATTTATATGTACAAAGAGATACGCTGCTGTTCTGACACAAAACAAAACTTCGGTACATGTAGTTCATGCTTTAGCAACCAACAAGAAATGAAATAGAAAATGCTGGAAATAAATTAAGATTTTTTCTACAACATGAGTGTCATTTTAAATTTCTGAATATAAAACCAGGTCAAAGATTGATTTCATTCACTAAATGGTCATCAATAACAACTTCGTATACAACAGCCACATTTCTTTTTGTGCATTTTAATAGTGGCTTCGGGGGTCCACTACAGTTCTACTGGTCAGTTTCATTTTAATGGATCGATTTATAAGTCATGACTGATCCATTTCACACCTGGTTTCCCGTCAATGGATGAGATGAGTCAGGGAAGGGTACTTTTGTTCTCGGTCACGATTTAACCCTAAAAATTTTCTCACAAGCTACCCACCAGTTACATGTAAAGTCATACAGTGCTTTGGATAAACTTATGTATACATCTTGGTAAGTTTGGAAAGACTCTAAGTATTTAGAATTTACATTAGATTTAAAAAATAATATGTTTTACAGTTTTTTTAAAAAGTTTTATTTATTTTACAACTTTTAATGCAAACGGTAACTCTTAAATAATAGAAAAAAGCTTGAAAAACATAATTCAAATGAATCATTTATACACATATCTTGAGAGGAGTGCTTATTTGCAATGGCTCTGCAACGGAACATACAGAAGTAACTTGTAATACTTTTGTGGACAATTGTGTTTTACACACCCCCTTTCAATTAACATAATTTTGATTGAGAGCAACTGGCTGCATTTGAGAAATCATACCATTACACGTGCGCATTTTTTTTTTGCGGTCGTATAAAAAGGCATAAATTCATTCAATGAAATATATCACATAAAAATCCGCACAACTTTCTTGAACAACATCAAACAGTTTAATTTACCGTCATTTAAAGTAAATTGATATTCTGGTCACGATGGTTTATAGATATGTCAATCTTTCATGTAATCCATTGAAACTTAATATACATAGGGAACACGTAGAATTGACCCGATACCTATTCAGATTTTTTTTGATTTTTCGAACTTTTTTTAACAAATATAAATATTTTTCAGTTTTCAAATCAACAATAAATATGGCTAATAGCAGTGATGGAATTTACGAAGAACCAAGCCAAGACAGTGGTTATGACAATTTAAACAGAAACGAGTCTTACTGAAACTTGCCGTCTGGTTATGCAAATCTGAGTCCGTTAGATTATCGATCAGATTCTAATTTGAGTCACCGTGACGATGCGCCTGGATATCTTGAACTCGGCTCCTCGACATCCACAAACTATCTTACATGTAGTAACGAGACCAGAGTAAATGTTATCCAAAAACTCTGTCATTTTGTTGCGAAACATCGATATGCGACCATTGCTTTTATAATTTTCATTTCCAACTTAATTTCAGTTGGCGTTACGTGTATCATTTATAACGGTTATTCATCGAACTCATGTTATAAAGAAATCACGTACAATGAGTACGGGCACCAACAAGATGAAATCAAGGCTATACACGCCGAGGTCCGTTCACATTGTTTGCTTGGATGGAATAGATTTCAGAATAATTGTTACAAAGACTTTCGATATTTTATGTCGTGGCACCAGGAAGAGAACTTATGTACGTCTTTTGGCGCAGATTTGGTTAGCATCCATTCCGAAAGCGAAGCTTTTTTTATCAACGAAACATTTTCAAACTTTCCTTATTGGATAGGGCTAAGTAAAACTAATTCAGAAAAAGAGCTGCGATGGAACGATGACTCTGCACTAGATTATGAAAACTGGGATGTTAACGAGCCAAATAATCTCAACAATAACGAGCAGTGTGTGAATATTATGGACAACTCAGAAAGAACATGGCAAGACAATAACTGCTTTATATCATTCAAATATGTTTTATGCAAAATACCTATTATGCCTGAATGCGGACAAGGAACTTGGTTTTATTTTCAAAACGCATGTTATCAGTTTATTGCAGGAAGTTATCATTCTTGGGAGAGAGCAAATAGCAATTGCCAAAATAATGATGCGCAACTTGTTTCGATCAATTCTAAAATTGAAAGCGATTTTATAATTGCACGTTCATCGAAATTCTTTTCAGCATCACATTTCTGGATAGGCTTAAAAGGAAATCGGACGGTCGGATACCAATGGATCGACGGCACTTTGCCTGGATACTTTTTGTGGGCTATGACAACGCCCGACGATATCGAGGACCAATGTGTTTCATTACTCTCTAACGGACTTTGGGAAAATGTCAGTTGTAAATTAATGCAAGGATATATATGTGAAAAGAAATTACAATCAGGAATTTCTATCCCATAATTTTTAGAAATAGCTTTTGTTTTAATCACATTAAAGTATAATCACTAGTTCATATTCGTACTAATTTTTTTAGTTTGACCAATGACGGTGTATTATTAGATTCTCAACAATGAACAGTCTCTGTGGGAAAACTTGAATTGATTCCTTACAGAAGAAATACCTAGGAATCGATCTACATGTAAATATTAGCCCATCAAAAAACACATCCACACCATTTCCCCCTCTTTATACAGCGTAGCTAGCTGGTAGCAATAACATCCATGCTCTCATCTTTAAATCTATTGAAAGCACACTCACACAGAAACCCAAAACCAAACGAAATTTCAATACATGGAGGTTTATTATATAAATTAAAGAAAGAAAAAGTAGGAAAAAAACTATTTGAAGTGATTAAAGACATGTATGATAAATGTGAGTCCTCTATAAAAATAGAAAATGAACACTCTGAGTTCTTTGAGGTAAATACAGGAGTGAAACAGGGAGATAGCTTAAGTCCAACCCTGTTTAACTGCTTTATAAATGATATTCACTCCATTTTTGATAGGACATGTGATCCTGTCCATCTAAATGAGTTTTCAATTAATAGTCTAAGCTTTGCTGATGATCTGATTATATTCTCAGAATCTCAAAGAGGCCTTCAGATAGCTTTAAATAAACTAGAAAATTATTGTCATAAATGGCAATTAACTGTTAATAAAAATAAAACTAAAGTTATGATATTTCATGGCGGAAATAACTTGTGTCAAGCAAAGTTTCTCTATCAGAACTCAACTCTGACAGAAGTACAAGAATATACCTTTCTAGGCAATACTATTGACAGAAAGGGTAGATTTAAAAGATCTATGCAAGAACTTACAAAGAAAGGGTTTTTCTTTGAAAAAAATATATGTGTAATTTCCAACATGTCCCAGTTGACTTATCTTGTAAGCTTTTTGATTCTTTAATAAGACCTATAATTCTTTATAATAGTGAAATCTGGTATATGGAAGAATATTTTCCAGTATATAAAGCAAAAAACAGGGCTAGAACCAATGGAAATAGATGTGACATTTTATCATTGACTGACAGATCTAGTATGGAAAAACTTCATCATAAGTTTTGTAAATCTGTTCTTGGAATCAAGAAAACATCCAGCAATATTGCAGCAAAATCAGAGTTGGGTAGACTTCCCCTTGACTCATTTATTAAAACACAAGTTTTACTATATTATACCCGCATTAACTGTAAAGAAATTAATCCACTGGTTAAAGATGCACTTCTAGTGAACAAGACTTTGTCACAAGAAGGCATTTATTCTTGGTATACTTTTGCTAAAGAAGTACTTGATGAATTTGATATTAATGAAGAGGATCTTATGGAAGAAGAAAGACCCTTTAATCTTATTAAAAATCCAATTAAAAAGTCTGTAAAATTGAATGTAAAACAACAATATGATAAAATTATAATAGAAAAACTTAACAAAATAGATGAAAATTCTAAAATTTTTATCTATAGTAAAATTAAAAATGAAATAAAAATGGAGGATTATTTAACAAATTTAAAAAATTTCAACAGCCGCAAAGTGCTTACTAAACTTCGCATTAGTGACCACAATTTAGAAATAGAAGTAGGTCGCTATAAAAAAAGTTCCCAGAGAAGAAAGAGTTTGTAAAATTTGTAAAACACTGGATGATGAACATCACTTTTTCTTTACCTGTAAAACAAGTAATGATATACGAAATATTTTGTTACGTAACATCAAAAGGTTTTATCCCAATTTTAACCAGCTTAGTTTAATAGAGAAACTTAAAATTGTTCTTCACCCTATATCAGATATCTTGCCCAGCGTTGTCGACTATATAAAGCAATCAATTGAATTGCGAAATTAAGGTCCACACTGGTCACTTATATCTATTATAATTATATATAATTCATTTACATGTTGAATCATTTTGTTCTTATATGTTTTATGTTTGTCATTTCTTCATTTGTATTTGCTGAACCCGTTAGGGTTTTATGTTTTGCAAATAAACTTATCATGTAAAATACAAAATCAACACATCTTCAGAAGTTCTTAACCCCAAAACAAGGTCCGTGAACCAAATATTTTATTACATTTCCTTATTCCTCATAACATAAGCTATCTATGGCTAATTTTAAAACTTGATCGGACAGTCCATTTCGTATACATACCTAAAGTTGCAGAGACAAATTGCCAAAGTGTAGAAATGACAAAACACCTTCAAACCCGAATGTCAAGTGTCCGAACAAGTAAAAGGCAAAATGCATATAATACGAATGAAACAGCACGAAGAAACAGAAAACATAACATAACAAGAGTTGACACTTAAGTATGTCTCGCCTGTCGGCACCATCACATAACTCATTGATGGTCTAGCTGGGCCTTCAGAAAAGTTAAGGACAAGGTCATGTGACAGATGACAGAATTCCATTTAACCATCACAAAAATGTCTGAAGTGTGTTCTAGATACCATTGTTATTGAGAAACAATGAAAAAAAGACCAACATTCACTAAGTCATTCAACCATGAAAATGGGGTCAAGGTCACATTACATGGTGACATCAGTTGCATATACCATAATTCCCAAACATCAGATGCCTAGCTATAATATTAAACTTTTCACTTAACTCATTTTCCACCCAAAAATCATCTAAGTTCACAAAGTCACTGAACCATGAAAATGGGATCAGGGTCACACAACATGGTGTCATTTGTGTAGACCAAAACCCCAAATGTCTGTATACCAAATATCAGATGCCTAGCTATTACACTTTTAACTTAATTTATTTTCCACAAACCAAAAATCATCTTAGTCCACAGAGTCGCTGAACCATGAAATTGGGGTCAGGGTCAAATGGTGTGGTGCCAGTTGCGTACACCATAATCCCAGCTGTCTGTATACTAAATATCAGATGCCTAGCTATTATACTTTTCTTGTAATTCATTTTCCACAAAAGTCTTACAAAGGGGTCTTTTAGCCCGAAAAAACATCTAAGTTGACAGAGTCGCTGAACCATGAAATTGGGGTCAGGGTCAAATGACATGGTGCCAGTTGCGTAGACCATAACCCAAGCTGTCTGTATACTAAATATCAGATGCTTAGCTATAATACTTTTTCTGTAATTCATTTTCCACAAAAGTCTTACAAAGAGGTCTTTTGGCCCCAAAAAACATCCAAGTTGACAGAGTCGCTGAACCATGAAATTGGGGTCAGGGTCAAACGGCATGGTGCCAGTTGTGTAGACCATAGCCCAAACTGTCTGTATACCATATGTCAGATGCCTAGCTATTATACTTTTGAAGAAATTCATTTTCAACAAAAGTCTTACAAAGGGGTCTTTTGGCCCGAAAAAAAACATTTAAGTTCACAGAGTCGCTGAACCATGAAATTGGGGACAGGGTCAAAGGGCATGGTGCCAGTTGCGTAGACCATAACCCCAACTGTCTGTATACCAAATATCAGATGCCTAGCTATTATACTTTTCTTGTATTTCATTTTCCACAAAAGTCTTACAAAGGGGTCTTTTGGTCCGAAAAAACATCTAAGTTGACAGAGTCGCTGAACCATGAAATTGGGGTCAGGGTCAAACAGCATGGTGCCAGTTGCGTAGACCATACCCCCAACTGTCTGTATACCAAATATCAGATGCCTAGCTATAATACTTTTCTTGTAATTCATTTTCCACAAAAGTCTTACAAAAAAGTTTACGCCGTCGCCGTCGCCGCCGCCGCCGGAAAGTAATACCTATGTCTCGCCTTCAGCGACTTAAGTCGCAGGCGAGACAAAAACCAACTGAATGGCAATCAACAAAGCAAACTCAGGTGACCCGGAAGAGTAAGCAGATCCTGTTTGCTGTAGTACACGCGTCGCATTGCTAATGGTCAATTCAGTGGGTAAAAACAGGTAAAGGAGGACAAAACAAAGCCCCATGACAAACCATCCGCATTCTTCTGAGAGATAGAAACCCCATACCTGTCTATGAGTGCATGAAGTCTTCAATATGATGGACATATATTCAGGTGAGTAAAGAAGAGTTAACACCAAAGTATGTCTCGCCTGTCGGCACCATCGGAATACATGTACCTAAATACTAGTATTCAACTATTAATTAATTAATCAATTAATTGTTGATAACAAAATTTACTTGTATCCTTACATTACCCCAAAATGCCGATGAAAACAATCAAAGTTACTTAAATCAACATCAAAGAGCAAAAGTTGATGATGCAGATGTAACAGTCTAGCACTAATGAATTAGAATATCAAAATTTATAGTTCCCACCCATTAAAACTTTAACATTGTTATTTCATGTATTGAAATTTGTCAAAGTCAATCAACCAGAAAATCAAGGACAAGGTCAAAAGATGGGGATGCAATGTGTGCTCAGCTACTACTGGTGCATATTTCATCAACCTAGGACTTGTAGTTCTTGAGATATGGTGATGCTCATAAAACCTTTACATTTCTATTATAGGTGTTGAAAATTGTCTAAGTCACTGAATCCGAAATTCACAGATCAAGGTCAAAAGAGTTGATGCAATTGTGCTAAGCTACTACTGGGGCATATGCATACCAAGTTTCATCAATCTAGTTCTTGAGATATTGGGGTGCTCATAAAACCTTAACACTGCTGTTAATGTATTGCAAATTGTATAAGTCACTCAACCCGAAAATCAAGGTCAAGATCAAAAGATATTTATACTTAGGACTTACCAGTATAGTTCTTGAGATATGGAGATGGTCATAAAACCTTAACAGGTGAGACAAAAATATCATAAATACCACAAAATTTTGAGGATCACAATTTCCTGCTGAGTTGTTTCAGGCGAGTTGACTTGATTAGCTGTCAGGAAAAAAACATTGCCCTCATATACACTGAAGTGGAGAGAGACAATAAAAGTCTTAGCTTTAGTCTTTAGACATTGAACGTAGAATGTCAACAAGCTAAATTGGAATACCTTCACTTCATATTGAAATCTAAATTGGAGAAGCAGTGATCTATCCTAAACAAATTAGAGACCATTGTGAAAGGACATGGTACGGTAAGAGCCATATTTGGCCCCCTATTTTATGAAAAAATAAATCTTACGTAATTTATTAAAATGCACTTTATATTTGGAGTAAGATGGATCAAATTTATGAGTATACTTTCAATTTCCAATAATCTTTTCGGTTTTCCATTTTGTAGAGACCTGAAACAGAGTAAACATGGTAAAAGAGAGTTATTTAGACTTATATTGAAGTCAGTTTTAAAGTTAATTTACAAAATGTCTGGGTCAAGAAGGCAGAGGCATCCAAAAATTGAAAAAATGACCCAAAATTCGTCCATTTTCAGCCAATTTGACAGGAATCTTACATATTTGGTTTGTTTTGACATCCTATTTTTCACCAATGTCAGATGCTACACTTAAAAAATTATTAGAACAAGTTTGTTCACTCGCTTGAACTTCTAAATAGCATAAGAAATCTTTTCCATATCAACTTTGTAACTTTGAATCATAGAGGGGGCCAAATATGGGCCTTAGTGTACCTTGTCCTTTCTTCATGTACAGCTCAATTAGATGTATTTTCTTTATATATATAAAGCTTCATCCAATTCCTTCATAGTTTGTCCTGACGTGAAAACATTATCATAAAGACTTGCTCTGCATTTTTGTTCAATGATTGGTAATCATTACTGGTAAGCAGTCAATTAGAAAAATATTGAAACACAAAAGAACTAAAAACACAGGCAACATAAACCTTTAAATAATTCATGTTTTATTCAGTTTTGCATCAAAAAAGCTACATAAAAATTGAAACAGTAAAAATATTAATTCATGTATAAATATGTACACAGTACACCCAAGACAATAACAACAAATAAATAAAATAAAATCAACAAATTCATGGACACTTAACACCTTAGCTTTAATGAACTTTTTCAAATTATTTATAGCTTTGAAGAACTGTGTTGTGCAAGTACCACAAAGAAAATTTTCAAGTTAAAAATTGGTTGAACTCACAGATGTCAAAAACAGCAATAAAACTCTTATAAAAGCACTGTTCCTTTGCTAAAAATGTTTTATACATTTGACATTTTTTTTGGGTGAAATACCTTAACTACAATTTTTTTGCATCAATCATTGATTCATGAATTTGTGGTTTTAACAATTAACTAAATTGAATTGAAATAAAAATTTCTCAATATTTGTTGTGAGTCAAATTTCAGTTCTTTGTCTGACCCATGGAAACTATGAAAGAAAATTTCTTTGACAGTACATTGCGAGTTTAGGTTGTGCATTTTTTCTCCATAACATTTTTTTCCAATGTAAGAACTTTTCCTTTCCTTAACAGCTGTCTACTTTATGTAAAGATAAAAAATGTTGTACATAGTTTCATGAAAATATGTCTTGCAGAACTAGTCTTTGAAAAAATCTATATAAGAATTGAAAAATAATGCTGAGTGAAAAAAGATAAACAGACAAACAAAATGATTCACAGGCTGAAAAATTAACTTCAACAAGTGAGTGCACGTCATGTTGCATATAGGAATAAGGTGAAAACTCAAATGTACTTCTGAAGGATTACAAAAATCTGTCAAAGTCAAAAATGGCTGGATTTCGTTAAACAGAAAGTAGGTGAGTGACAAACCTGAAATCCTATCCATAGTTATGGTACCCCACCCTGAAGCTGTATACCAAATATCAAGTGGCTGTGATCAGTAGTTGCTGAGAAAACTGTTACAAAAATTTCTTCCCCACCTGCACGCCGCCCACCGCCTGCCAGAAATTCACCATTTTATAACCTGGATTTTTCACTCCAAGAAATCCAGCCAAAATTAAAGATATAGAGAAATATTGCAAAACACTCTGTAATAATAAATCTATAGTTTGTTGTGATGTAATATCCTAACAATATATTAGTATGTTCAGGTGGAATAACCTGGTATTCATTCTAAATCTAAACACAGTATGCATTCTCTCAATGGACAACAAAACTTGTGAAAGCCATGCCCTGAAATAAATTAAAAGTATAACTTAAACAAATAAATTGAGCAAAGGTCAATTGCAGACCAAAACAACATTCAGATTCTGTCAGGTTTTGTGAGATTTTCTGGTATCAGTGTTTTATTTGTAGTATTGGTAACAGAAGGTTCATTTAGAAACCTGGCAGAAAAAAACGTTAAAGTAAAAAATATCATGCAGGATTGAGGAAAAGGAGTGAAACCTGCAGGATGAGTCTCTTCCTTCATTTGCAGGTAAGACCATTTAATTTATCCATAACAAATAAATCGCTGTCACTGAAAGGTTGTAAGTAGATTTAAATCAGTTAATTTATGCATTTCTTTATCTTACTTAAAATTTAACAAAGATTGGTCAGTATCATGCATTAGGTGACAACAAGTCAATGGGACGATTTCTACAGTTGCCCAAAGCTTAGCTCAGTAATTTCCAGGAATTTGTTTTTCAGCAGAAACGACCAAGCAGTGTTTAAATAAAAATCTTTGTGTAAAAATAAACAAGTGGATGAATGAGGGTTTTATCACTGGTTTTGCATTTCTATTTTTTAATTATTGCAGAACATATTATGATGATTTATTTTTTATAAGCCCAGCAGGTTGATTGTTTTACTTGCTCTGTGCCTATTATTTTATTTGCTCCGTAAAGTAGACATGTTCCGGTTTTCTCGTCAGTATATTTCTGGCACATCTCAAAACAAGCACAATGCCGTAGGGCCCACCTTTAATATATTGGTATGTTTGTGAGTCAGTGTAACTTTGACCTTTGACCTATTGAACCCAAAATCTTGGAAAATTTCCCCATGGTATTCTTAGAGGCTTTAATGTGTGAAAGTTTCATGAAATTCTACAAAAGTATTCAAAAGTTGCAGATAGGAAACCATTTTGGGAAGGACTAATGACAGATGTAAAGCCAAAACACTAAGACAAACAGAGGAAATATAGTAAGAAAATTGAGACTAATATTTTACAGTATTACATAAAAAAAGATTGTACTGTCCCTTGAAATATTAAAAGAAGGTTGTTATGCCAAATCTGAACATCATATAAAGCTCTGTTTTAATCAATTCTCATGTGATTATTTCACAGATACTGAAAAACACTTGATGAACTGCCAGGTAAGACTTTATACATGTATTTTCCTTACCACATGGGAAAATGATTATGCCAGGTTCTACATGGGAGATAGTCTCTGTTAATTTAATGTTACAATTTCTGCAATTCCTGAAAACAAAAGAAAAACAAATCATGGTCTACAACTTAGTTACAAAATTTATTTAAAAAAATTTAAATAACTAACATTAAACACTTGTATAATCTTTTTGACCTTACTTTGTTGAAAATGAATTTGGTTTTGTTAGATCAATCATGTCAATATTAAATCCACTTGAGTGCATTTTATAAACTAATTTATAACTTAATGTCATAGGTTCAGATTCCAGATTGTTTTCCATGTATAAAATTTAAAATAACACATTTTTTTAAATACTGAAGTTTTTTGAAATGTGAGCATAGTAAAGTCACATGACTCAAAATATCATGGATAAAAAACTATCTACTGTAAGTCTACCCCTCATTCAGATTTTGGAGTTTTTCGAAATATTTGCACATGCGTAGAAAAACAGCAGGAAATAATAGCTCGCCCCTAAGTTCTGATCTTACTGATCCATATTTGATTGGGTTGTTAGATTTTATTTACACAAGCTTTCAAGGCCATGCTTTTTTAGGGTTTTACATAACTTTCACTACATCCTCACAAACTTTGTGATCGAAAATATCAAACACACAAATTATTTGGGAGTAATAATAAGAGTATAGAGTTACATGCACAGAACCATGAAAACTTCTCTTAATAGCAAAAATAAAACCATTTAACAAAACACAATATTTTCTTCAAATGAATGAAACCACTTATTTGGAACATATCTTGTTAATTTGAACATAAATAGGTAACATTCACCTGCTGATCCTTGTACTGGTTCCCCAATGACATTCTGGTTCCTCCTTGTACTGTCTACTGACAAGGGCTTGGTCAGATGTCAGGTAGAGCTAAAACATAAAAACAAAGTACTATTTTACAAAATCAATTCTAGTAATAAACTAATTAACCAACTAATTCTATTCAGTATAAAATCAATTAAAGAGGATCATCACTGAAAAGGAGACAACTAACACTCTTACCCTCATACAATAGACAAAATATGTATGTAAACAAAAATTTTCCCCATGAAGGTTAATTCTCGTATAGTGCTCTTGTCTCAGGTTCTCTTTTGTTAAATTGAACTTTTATCGATTTGTTAAATTGAACTTTTATCGATTTGAGTTTTATAGTTTATTTTTGTGCTTTGTACAAGATTATCAATAGGGGGAAGGTTGGGCCCAAAAAACAAGTTTAACCCTGTCACATTTTATATGTGCCTGTCATAAGCAAGGAATCCTTGTGAAAGCTTTTGTTTGTCCCTGTCATTTTTGTGTTTATTGTTTTAAGTCTAGAAATAGGTCTTTTGTTGATAATTTTGGGATCGGTATTGATTCTTGTGTATTGTATTTTAAGTCTTTGTTCTATGCAAGACGGTGAGTAGCAACCTCTGGTCATGTTGAAGACTGCTGGCTGTTTTCCATTGTGATTTTTAAAATTGCTGTTTCTTTATGTTTGTTGTGTCCCATGCACTTATTCATTATTTAATAAAATAACTAGCTAACTAACTTTATTCAGGCTAAAATCCATTACAGACGATATTCAACAACAAAAGGCTCCCAGGAGCCTGAATCGCTCACCTGGTCTTGATGTCAACCCTATGAAGACTTTTGTATAGCTAAATGAGCTGAATGTTTAAGCATGAAAAAGCTTTTCTCATTCTAAATAATCAAAAGACACTATTATTCAACTTTTTTTTCAACCCTATGAAGACTTTTGTAGAGCTAAACGAGCTGAACATTTAAGCAAGCATCAGCTTTTCTTTATCTACAATAGTTTTAATTCTATAGGCCAAAAACATGCAAAAACGCTATTTTTCACCTTTAAAGGGCTGTAACCCCTATTAGGGATCATCTGACAACTTCGACCCTATGGAGACTTTTGTAGAGCTAAATGAGCTGAACATTTAAGCAAGCAACAGCTTTTCTCTATTTACAATAGTTTTCATTCTATAGGCCAAAAACATGCAAAAACGCTATTTTTCACCTTTAAGGGCTGGAAAACCCCTATAAGGAATCAACTGACAACTTCGACCAAATGGAGACTTTTGTAGAACTTTTTATGCTAAAGCAGTAGGCTGGCATCAGATTTCATCTATCTCTTATACTTTTTGATTTACAAGCCAAAAACAGTAGTCTGACCCCCTTGGTCTATTTTTAGTAACGGTGGCCATGTTTTTTGACGGATCAAAAATTGAAACACAAGTTTGGTGCAGGACACCCTAAGGATCATTCATACCAAGTTTCATTAAATTCTGTTCAGTAGTTTCAGAGGAGAAGATTTTTGAAAAATTGTTTACAGACGACGACGACAGACGACGACGACGGAAGCCAAGTGATGGTAATAGCTCACATGGACCTTCGGTCCAGGTGAGCTAAAAAGGAGACAAAACTCTTACGATAGACAAAATATGTATGTAAATCTATATTTCCCATAAAGGTTACTTTTGCTTATTTTACTTTTTCCTTATATAACATTATAAAATATAAAGTCTTGCACAAATTTGAACATTGTAAATACTTCAAGGCCTAAAATGTAAAGTGAAGGATTGGAAATACTGCAGCTGTCTTTAAAACCTTACGGCAAATATGGACATTTATTTTTTAAAAAATTTCAAAAAACACAAAACTGAAAATTTTCAAATCAAATGTAAAGTCAGTGTTGCTATATGCAGACAGAGACCTGGCATACAACAAAAGCTCCACTACACAAGCTCCAAGTAATAACCAACAGATGCTTGAGAACAACAAGTGGCAAGACAAAATAGCAAACGAAGAACTTTGGAAAAGGACAGATCAGCTTTCAATTGATACGCATGCAGATCAAAAGGGGAAATGGTCCATGATTGGCCATACCCAACGCAAGCCAAAAACCACCATAGTAAACCAAGCTCTGAGGTGGAATCCACAAGGACAGAGAACAAGAGGTCGATCAAAAAACTCCTGGAGAAGATCAACAGAAGAGGAGGGAAAACAACAAGGCAATTAAGGCATGGGGCCAAATCAACAAGCTTGCCCAGGACAGAAGAAAATTGAAGCCCTTTGTCGACGACCTTTGTCCTGCCAAGGATGAAAGGGTTTAAGTCAAGTCTAAAATTCCTTATAGCAATTTTAAGGGTGATAATGAACTAATGACACAGGTTGTGAAGAAAACGGTTCTCCTTCAGAAGAATTCATCTTCCCAAGAAAGTTATTTTTAATTTAGAATGCTCATAAAGGCTTGAATGGTGGCAACAAAAATCAACAATCTTTGGGTTGATACATGACATTTAATCCTCTCCTAACAGAAAATTAACGCATATTTTAAACGCCAACATTTAATGGCAAACTTACACGACTATCAGCTGCTGCTTCCTTTACATCTTTTTTACCTTCTCTCTCACTATTGACCATGAACTGAAGCTGAAAAAGAGCTTGTTTTTAAATCATAGTTCCAAGTATCTATGTTGGCAAATTTATGCTTTTGCTATCACTTGAGATCATTTCTTAAATATAATTTTTAATTCTTGTTCTTCGCTATACTTGCTAGCAAATAACCCCAAAACATTTGTACCTTTAACATATTGAAACAAAAAAGTGTAAAGTGCTAAATAGAGGATTGCAAATAATCATAAAGATGATTGCTTGTCTGATTAACAATGTTTAAAATCATGCATATAAATAAAGGACAGATTTTATACTAAAACAAGAATATTACCAAAATACATAAAGCCCTATCAACATGTCTTTTTTTCGTGAAAAACAGACTTTAACCCGAAGGTAAACCTGAATTGGGATGGACCAAAGAACAGACAAACAGACCTGAACAATAAATGCACCTGTACTTTTGTAGACTGGCATAAAATCTATCTTTATTTGCATATGCCAGTACATGTGATATTGAATGTTCAGAGTAACTTCTGTTTTTTATTAAACTTACCTCAGGCATAAGAGTGTTGGGTTTCTTTGTCCATAGATAGGAATCCAGCTTCTCTAACATACTGTGTGTAACATTTCTGAAAAAAAATAATGAAAGAGACCAGTGATTTCAAAATATTTTCCTTGCATGGAACAAATAAATTACATGTACATGAATATGCTTCTCAACTGTTTGTTAAAAAAATATTTAAAAGAAAGAATCATAAAGAGAGGTTACTTTTTGAAATATACATACATGTACGCAACATAACAAAATGCAAAAAAAAAATGTTTTTTTGTGACAGTCAAACATCTATGTAAATAGCATAAACATATGACAAGGATATATAAAAAAAACCAAAAACATTTAATTATCGAAGAATGAACTGTAATAATTTTTTGGTTTATTGAACCATAAACTAATTTTTTTATGGTGCACATTGAATAATCCGCATAGCAACAAATAAAAGTTCAGAACAATCTATGTTGCATATTTCATTACCCAGCTGTTCCCATTCTGTGCCAAGTGAACGACCTTTTTCCTGCCTGGGGTTCCCTTGGTTTTAATGTCAAAGATAAGTATAATTTTACCTTTGTTGTCTGTGTAGGTAAGAAGACAGAACACAACACTGGAAAAATTCTGGTGAAAACATAACATCTGTCATCCCACAATCCTGTATAGTCTGAACAGCCATGACTGGTCCTAGCATCTGTAACATCAACTGTCCAAGAGCATCCCATGTTATAGGGGCATGATCTGGAACCAGTTGATCAGATTGCCTATCCCATGATGCCTTATTCACAACCTGGTCACACGACTTGGTGGAATCATGGTCATGATTATGTTTAGCAGGATTAGGTTGGTCCTCTGTATTAATGTCATTTTGCGAAATCTGAGAAAATTCTTCAATTAACCATTTCCAATCTTCAAATGTTGTAGGAAATAGTTCTGAAAAAAATCACATATAATTAGGGGTCTATAAAGTTAGAATCTAATCTGATCTTTGCTATGACACTTATCTAAATGTGTTTTTGTGTTTGTGTGTAATACCCTTTTGACCAATCTGGGTCATACAGGATGATAAGTTTTAATGGTGGAGGAAACCTAAGCACATGGAGGAAACCACAAACTTTGGACAGGAAACTGACAATTCTAATTATAAACAAACAGCTTATAATCTAAATATAAATTCTGATTGACATTCTCTCTGTTATTAATACAATATTATGGAAATTAATTTACTTTGAGTGAATATAAAGATGGAACCATTGACTATACTTTGAAAATAGCAACAGTTTTAAGGATTTGAAAGTAACAACTCTTTCCATATTATCTATGTTAAAACATTTCAGCCATGTAAAAATGTTCAAGTACAGTAGGCAAAAACAGGTAGTAATTAGAAAAATTACTGGAGATATGAAAACTTTTACAATTCTGAATGGTACAACCATATTTACCAGAATTTCTCGTCAATAATTGTAAATCCTGAAGATAGAGTATAGTTTTTAATGTATCTCTATTTCTTTTCTGTATCTTCAGAAGTACCAAGTATCCAGACCAGTACCTGTCAAAACAAAACTGAACAAAATAAAGCTGGTCTTGGTCAATATCTGTGGGTGGGTGGTAACAATAAAAACTAAAACACAATCGAGCATTTAACATTATCTTGTACATGTATTCTAAATACTACATCCACCCACGGGGACATCACAGACAATATTGACATTACTGTCAATTACATTCCTCATTGGTTGCCAAAAGAGCATGAAAACAAAACAATAACTGACAATTGGACAAAATAAAAGCTAGATTATAAAGATAAGGGAGATACTTTTATAAAAAAAAATTCAGACTTTCATTTTGAACTGACATGTACGTATTGAAAATATAAGCAATATAAGGATAAAAGGTTAACAGTACTTTCATATATTAATATCACGATTTTAGCAACAGTATGTCTTTTGACATTGGTACATGTTGTTATTATTTGAAGCTTTTTAATATTGTTTAATTATTGGTTTAAGCAGAAAGGGATCCAGAAGGGCTGGTTCTGGATACATAAACCCACCTTTTCTTTCAAAATTATATAATAATATCAATTTTTACATACAAGCAATTTGAAACCATTTGTTTGTTTTACTTCTAAAAGGTCCATTGTATAAGGACTGGAGTACAGATATGGGGATTCTTACTAGAGGCAGATCTTAAAATTTTCAAAAGGGAGATTTCCACATAAAGTTTTCTGAAGATGAAAGGGAGGGATCATTTGCTGAAAATCTGCATGAACATAACAAAATTTTGAAAGAAAAGGTGGGTTTAAAATTAATCTCCAGAACCATCCGTTCTGCTGTAACCACAATGATTCAAGAGCACCAAATAATAACCACATGCACCAATGTCAAATGACATACTGTTGCTAAAATCATGATATTCATATCTGAAAGAACCTGTTACCTCTCAACCTCATATTGCCCATATTTCCAATGCATGTTAGTTCAAAATGAAAGTCTGAATTTTATTTAAAGAACATCTCCATATACAGCATCTTTGTACAGTAGTTTAGCTTTTATTTGTGTTACCTTTTGGTAGTGGTTGTTTTGTTTTTATGCTCTTTCGGCAAAGAATTGACCCAATTAATGGTCCCTATCAATACATACCCCAGTTTTTGACAGAGATGTGTGAAGTGTTGAAGATGGTCCTCGGGGACTACAGATATCACATCATCTATCAAGGCCTGGTCTTTCCATGGTAACAGGTGGCTCCAAGGTCTACAAAAAGGCAATGGTATAAGAACTATACGGAAGAAAAAAGAAATGCATAGTTTCATTTGTCTACCATAAAATAATAAACATTTGTAATTTAAGAAATAATTCATGGCTGCCAGTGTTATTTGGGAGATTTTGACATGGGTTGCCATTGTTTTTGTTGATATTTACCCTGAGTGTAGCGCAGTGGAGCAAGGGGTGAAATAAACAAAAACAATTGATAGCAAAGTAAAAATTGACTATAAACCACAGGCGGCCATGAATTATTTCGATTCTTATTTATCATTTTTTGTGTTCCTGGCAGACCTATAGTGCAAGACAAAATGCTTGCCATTTTAATTTTTTGTGTGTGCCCAAAATATATTATGATGTCATTAACTTCAGCATTAAAGTAACTGTGGTGTTTATAAGAAATTTACACACAGCTTGTCATCATGATTTTCTTGCTTCATGAGCATAGTCTAAAACAACAACAAAGTCAACGTTACAAAACTGCATATTGTCTGTATCGGGTGTACCCCCAATTATCATCATCTGATGCTTGATATCCATGGGCACAAGGATTCATGAGACTGATATTAACTTAATGATTCCCTAAAGTTGTCCAACATTTAACCAAGATGTAGGTTTCAGTGCATGCATGTTAGTCAACCTGTCCAGTTTATGGAATAAGGTGGTATCTGTTTTGTGTTTGCTAAATTGATAATCCAAAATATTGAGTGTGTATTGGTTACGTATTTTACGTCCTTTTGAATGGACCCTGGTCATATAGGGCGGTCCAAATTATTCCAATGGAGCTGGAGACTTCTATTGCTCCAATATTTGTTGACCTCAATTTATATTCAACTTAATCTTTGACATAGGTGCATTCTGACATCTTTTATTTTCTTGAACAGGTCAACTTCCAATCTGTGTTTTGTGTCTTCTTTTTTATTTTTGACTATCTTCATCACATATTTTAAAAAATCTAAATGATCCTTCTCAGCTTTTTATTATTATTATTTTTTTTTTTGCCTTCTTGGTTATTTGAGTTTGGCTATTTTGCCTTTCATTCTATTTTATATACATTTTGCAACATGAAAATACATAACCATGTTACCTTGGGTTTCCATCCTTATCCACCATTTGTTCGATATTATCTGTCTGTTTCAATAAAATTTCTAACCAAAGTTTTGTTACATAGGAATCCTTATAGTAGTTATGGCTAAAAATTGAAAAATAACAATTAAAATATTTCATTAGCGCCAAGTAAAGCATAATTTGAGAAAAAGAAAAATGAAAGGAAGAACAAAAATGTTTAAAAAGTGGAAATTTTAATTCGGATTATATCAAAGAAGTTTCTTTTAACTTAATTTAGTAATGATGAGATTTGGAAGTACATGTCCACGCAACATAACTTTAAATTGATACTAGGGGTGATCATAACATAAAATATAAAAATAGGGAATGATTCAAAGGAATAGATTATAGCTATGCTTTGTTCAGATGAAAGAACTCCCAAATTTAATCAGTTCTTGATATGTTATACATGTATTCTAAATAGGTCTTAATAGGTACAATTTGAAATGAACTTCAACATAAACTTTTTAAAAAATCCATTAAAATGTAAAGCGTGATAGACAAAAGAATTAAAATTGATATAAAGACAACCATACTTCTATTGTTCTACAAAAGTTAAAGTTAACATACATCAATCCCCCAACCAAAAATAAATTGGAAGGTTTTTTTAATCTTCATTAAACAAAACTTTCTTACCCTTCACTGCTATCAAGTTTGGAGATCATAAACTTATAAAAGTTTTTCTCTTTGGATAAGCTGTACCATTGACAGAAATACAGCACATCCCTTGGACATATCGTATTGTCTCCTTCACACACTTGTAAAGCCTTGTCTGCATTGACTTCAAATAATCTACAAAAAATCTGTCAAAGTCAAAAATGGCCGGAAATCATTCAACAGGAAGCATGTGAGCCACACACCTGAAAACAAATCCAACATAATGGGACCATATTTAATGCTACATACCAAATATCAAGAGGTTGCCATATGTAGTTGCTGAAAAAGTGTTACAATTTTGCCTAGCCTACAAACCACCAGCCCCTGACATTCACCATTTTATAACCTAAATTTTTCACTCCTTGGAATCTTTAATAGGCAAATATTTACATATCAAATATTGCAATCAATTCATCTTTTTTTGATCTTTATAAACATGTTGTCTGAGAAAAATAAACTTTCTATGAGTTTTTTTTATCAAACAAATCAAGGGTACAAATTAAAGGACACAACAAAAATGTTACAGAAGACAAAAAAAAGTAATATTTTTGTCATCTTGACATTAATGTGCAAACATTTACTCAATTAAAAGTATTCACAAATACAAATGGATTTTTGTTTTAGATCGTACCTTGATACATAAGCTAAAACTTTGCTTTGTTGAAATTCTCCTAGTCTCATTAACTCTGTAGTAGTAGACAGTTCCTCTTTGATCTTGGTATATATGGAATCCTTTTTACAATGTTCTATAACAAAAAGAGATAAATATCAAACATCAAAATCCTGCTTATATCTTCCATAAACATTCTTTAAAATGTCCGACTAATACATGTATAAAAACAAAACAAATAGTTGTATTGAATAAATTGATCTGGCCATAATTCAAATTTAAATATAAATCTGAAATCAAAGAATTTAGAGCATTATTTCATGTCTTTCAAATGCTTTTATCATCCTTGTACTGTTTCCATTTGTTATGACTTCTAATATTCTAGCAAGGGGCACCTGCATAAATGCAATGGCGGCAATATTTAAGGCAATGTTAGTTCACTAATCCACCTCTAAAAGATTATCAAATCTAACGACTTTTTCACGATAAATTCCATGTTAATTTTTTTTCACAACACTTTTTGGTTGTCGTTTACTCTAACGACTTGTTAACTACATTTTAACGACTGCGTTAGCCTAACAACACTTTTGAACAACTGGGCCCTGATACTCCCATTAATACTTCTTTGCTTTTTATCTCACCTTGAAGACATCTGACCATTCCACACCAAACATCAAAAGACTTCTCACCACGTGAATAGGCTTTGGTTTTGACTGCATCAATGTTCAACAAAGGGAAATAATATTGCACAAAATTCATCATTTCTGGATTATTTCCCCTAGCACTGTCACCATGGAAACATACCACATGACTTTGATGGCAATAACAACATGAACAATCATTTGATATTGACTGCTCCTTAGATTTCAAATTTTTGTTTTCAGTAAATGTTGATGCTTTAAATTCTGCTTGATATACGCTTTTATCATCTGATGTTTTCTGAGTTTCATTCATGTTGATGCTTGAGCTGGATGATTGATATGAATTATGGACATGTTCAGTTGAAACATCATCATTCAAATTGCTTTCCCCAAGATTTTGTTCAGTTTCAGTGTCAGTCTCACCATTGGGAGAAATTTTTTCATTATCAAAATGTCCAGAGTCGTCATTTTCGGCACAATTGTCATTCAATATATTATCTTCGTTTTCATTTTCTTTTAGCATTTGTTCTGCGTTTTGATCATTTTTACTTTTTGCCGAATCATTTTGACAGTTTTCATAGTTATGGTCATTTTCTTTAAAATTACTACAATCTTCATTATCACAAGCACTGCTGATATTTTGTTTTTCAGTAATAGCACCATTTGCATCAGCATTAATTAAATGTTCCCTTTTTTCAGAGAAACTTGATTTTGAACTTTTATCACAGTTTTCATTAAAACCAGAGTCTCGCTGATGAAAGTTATAAATATTGCACTTTTTACTAAATTTGTCAACATTTAGCACCTCTTTACACTTATCACAAATAACTAAATTTTCTAATTCTCCGTTGCTAGGGTAAACAAAGTCTGCCAAATCACCATGACAACCACAATCAAAACACATCTGAGTGAGTTCAGATACTTGATGGCAAAGTTCTTTACCCATCAGAAATGGATCATTTATATGGCAAATTGTACTAAAATCTAAGTTGTCACAGTCAATCAAATTTTCTAAATGTTTAGTATGAACCTTTCCACTGTTTAACAAATTAGATTCTGATGAAGTTTTATTGGAGTTGGCAAGACTTGTGTCAGATTTAGAGTTTGCCAATCCTGAATTATTACTGTTTCTGTCACCAAAATTACTACCAGAAACATTATTATCATCTATCTCTGGTCCATTTCCATCCCCACAAGTATGAAACTTTCTCAATCTTTCAACATAAATAAAAGTATGTAATCTACATAATGATTGATTGAGCTCTTTAATCCAATCAGAAAGTGTCTTCTGCAACTCTGTTGGGTTCATCAAAACATTGAAATCTTGCAATAACTTTTGGGTTCTCTCTGTGCTTTTCTGTAGATCTGTAAGATCTATAGGACCCTGGACAACCAAAGTGACTTCTTGGATATCCTTTTGAACTTTTTCAGTAGAAATAATGATACCATCCACACTGTCAAGAGACTGTAAAAGAAAACTGTCTCACTTAAGCACTTAGATTATTCCTTTGTATACATAATTATAAGGAGAGCAATGTACAACAAGAGGCTCCTGGGAGCCTGAATCGCTCACCTGATATATGTGCCTGAAGTAAAGGTTATTAGGCAAAATCTATTTGACATTGAAAGGGTCATAAGTTTAATAAGGGGGTCATCTGACAATATGGTGGATCTTAAGGTGCTGATCACTTTTGTTCTCAATCAAAATCTAAAAATCTGTCACCCTTTTTGAGTTATTAGCAAAAAAATGCAGTTTAACCTAATGTTCTATTTTTAGCCACAGCGGCCATGTTTTACAACCAATCAAAAATCCCCACATCAATTCTATACACCTTATGCTAATTAACAATAATACCAAGTTTGGTTCCAATTGGACTTTAAGTGTCAGAGGAGTTAACGTTTTCAATGTAATGAGGAAATGCTGTTAAAATGCTCAATTTGACTTTCCAAGGGCAATAACGCCTAAAAGGAAAGGTCCTACAACGTTGACCCAATTACATATTTTGTAGATCTTGATGTGCTTAACAATATGCAATTTAAATTTCTCAAATATCTAGTATAGTTTTCAAGATATTGAGCTTAATAGGTGCACAATTTGCAAAAAATCCACAAAAAGAAAATAACTCCTACATGGGTTGTTGGATTTTCTTCAAAATTTCAGAGCTGGTAGATCTTGAGGTGCTGATCACTTTAGTTCCCAATCAAATTTTAAAAAAGGGTCACCGTTTTTGAGTTATTTGCAAAAAACTGCCATTAAACCTTATGTTCTATTTTAGCCACAGCGGCCATGTTTTACAACCAATCAAAAATCCCCACATCAGTTCTATAAACCTAATGCTAATAGACAACTATACCAAGTTTTCAAGATATTGAGCTAAACAGGTGCAAAATTTGCAAAAAATCCACAAAAAGGGCAATAACTCCTACATGGGTTGTTGGATTTTCTTCAAAATTTCAGGGTAGGTAGATCTTGAGGTGCTGATCACTCTTACCCATGGAAGAATTTCATATCTGTAGCCGTTTTTGAGTTATTTGCAAAAAACTGCATTTTACCCCTATGTTCTATTTTTAGCCATGGTGGCCATGTTTTACGACAAATCAAAAATCCCCACATCAGTTCTAAGCACCTAATGCTAATGAACAACCATACCAAGTTTGGGTGCAATTGGACTTATGGTGTCAGAGGAGTTAACATTTTAAAAAGTTTACGGACGACGGACGGGCGACGGACGCCAAGTGATGACAATAGCTCACCTGAAGTTGTCAGAATTCTTTCCACAAAGAGCTTGCCTTTCCTTGCTTTAATATGCATCATTAATAACCTAAAGTTAGGTATTTGGAAATTGTCTAATCCTTCATAAAAATTAAATTTAATTAACAATAAAATGATGAAAGCTAGCACTTGTTATCTTAAAAACTTAATTTGTGAAATACTGGAAAACAGGTGGTTGTGGAATACCATACAACAGGTAATTTTCAACATCCAGATTTCATGTTTTTTTTTTTTTATAAAATGGGTATTTTAGATTAAATGTAAATTTATTTTCAATTTTTTAAATATAGCAATGGAAAGGCAAGGTTTATTCAAATTTAGAAAGTTTTTATCCGTACACTTCTGAGGATCTTTGAAATAAAGCAAATATTTGAACCTCATGAAAATTACCCCCTCACCAAAAATACCCGCTATACAGAATGTACACAAAGTGGATGCTATACAATTATATGTATGACCCGAAAGCTTCTTTCAAGTCGAAAAGTAAGGTATCCCTTCGGGTGACCTTACTTTCTTGGGGAAGGAAGAATCTGGGTTACTCTCCAACTAGAGTGTTAAATGTTATATTATATCGAATATTGCTAGAATACACAAAAGCAGTAAAATCATATGACTCAACATGGGAAATGTCACGAGCTGGTGACCTTACCACAGGGTTCCCACTATTTTTTGGACACAAAATTCAAGGGTTTTTCAAGGACTTTTCAAGGGTAAATGAGGTCATTTTCAAGGATTAAAATAGTCTGCAAAATTTTTTAAAATCCAATATTTTTTGGCCTTTTTTATCAAATGGTCTACAAATCTGCATTTTACAAAATTCCAGGGTTTTTCAAGGATATTTGATAAAATTCAAGGATTTTTCCAAGTTTTTTTAACATTGAAATGAAATTCAAGGACTTTTCCAGGTTTCCTTGAATTCAAGGATGGCGTGGGAACCCTGTTACCAATGGACCCAATGGTTACTGGTTGACCAAGCAAATCATCACTTCACATCATGTGATGATGTCTTAGTGATTCACAATAAAGATTTCTATATGAGAATATAATGTAACTTCATACCACAGTATCTGGCGTTGATCTGCCCTCTCTACTTGGTCTGGCTTTGTTCTTTATCACGTTCAATAACTTGTTCTTTGTATTGGTAATTTTGGACTGGACACTGTTAAAGTAAAGAATATCTTTCATAGAAAAAAGTAATGTAAATGTCATTCAAAAATACATGTAAATCAACTGATAACAAACAAGACTTAGTCCAAAAGACATGATGACTTAGGTAACTCAACATTTTTTTATTGCAATGCCAATCTTCATATGACATACTTTTTTATGTAAAGTTTCAATAAGATCCATTGATTTTAGGAAGAGTTGCAGATATTAAACTCTATAATAAGGAAAACAAAACCTCCAGTAGTCTTGACCTTATTTAGTAATTATATCCAAGCAATGAAATTTCATCATGCAGGCGTCTCCATTCCAACAAGAGGTTGCACTAAGTCAGGTTAAGCATACCCCGCAGGATGTAAATAACATACTGAACTGGAAATGGGAGGCACGGTACAACTCTTTGTGCTAATTAATCAGTATCACAAATTTGAAATCAATCACTTCACTTCAAAGGAGGATTGTATTTTATGATAACTATGAACAGATCGACAGACAGCCAGATGGAAAAGGTGATTGCAGTATAGCCCTCACTCTTATTAAACGGTATATGTATTATAGACTCAAGTTTAATGTTTGTGGGGGTGGTATAGATAAAACAGAATCCTGACATACTGAGAATGTACTGGTACCCATATTTGAAGAATTTAGCCCATACCTATCCAGTTTGCTGATGGACATCTTTTTCAGTCCAGTGAATTTTTCACTACCTGTGCTCTCCCAAGATTGAGCCAATGAACCTGAGGGTGAGGATGACTCAAAGCTTTCTTCACCCAAACTTTTAGTTTCTGCAACAAGGTCAAGGCCACCTTTGCTGCCATCAATAGTTTCTTCTTCAACAGTCTCCTCGAATGACTGTCTAGTAAAAAGTTCTGAAAATAAATAAAATACTTAAAAAATACTTAAATCTATGGGTATGGATTTTGGACTGTGATCTTGTGTGTATGTTCATGGTTCCGTTAATTTGTGGCTTCAGCAAATTCATCATGATCATATAAATTAAAATTTCTTGTCGATGATGAAAACAAGAATATGTCCAAACGACATAATGCCCCATCTCGCAACATTTATTTTTTCTGCAATCACTAAAGCATCACTAGGTGCACCTGTAACCATACCAATATGGTTGCTATGGCACTTGTCAGTAAGAAGGAATGGACTTTAACCATTCTTCTATAAGAAGTCATTCATGCAGAAAATATAGGTCACAGTCAGCATCCGAAGTTTGCATTCTGCTTAGCATCACTAGGTGCACCTACCATACCAATATAGTTGATGTGGCACATGTCAGTAAGTGGGAATGGACTTTAACCATTTTTCTGTAAGAGTTCATCCATGCAGAAAATATTGGTCAAACCCAGCTTCTGAATTATGCATTGTGCTAAGCATTACTAGGTGCACCTACCATCCCAATATGGTTGCTATGGCACTCAATAAATGGGAATGAAATTTAACTATTATTCTGTTAGAGTTATCCATGCGGAAAATGTAAGTCACAGTCAGCATCTGAAGCATGCATTATGCTTAGAATCACTAGTTGCACCTACCATACCAAAATGGTTGCTATGGCACTTGTCAATAAGACGGAATGGACTTTAACCAATCTTCAATAAGTGGTTATTAATGCGGAAGAAGCAGAGGTACCAATGGGGTATCCGAATGTCAAAAGTCCGAAAGGGCAGAGACTAAACCAGTAAACACAAACAAGAACGGGACAAAAACAGACAACACGTAAAACATGGAAACACAAAACAACTGAATATCAATCAACAACGCGAACTCCAGTCGAAACAAGAGTGAACTCAGGTGCTCCGGAAGAGTAAGCAGTTCCTGCTTGCTATAGCACACCCGTCGCGTTGCCAATAGTCCATTCAGCGTGTCAAATCCAGTAAAGGAAGACAAAACAACACACTATGACAAACCAACATCTGCACTCATCTGAGAGATCGAAATCCCATACATTGTGTATTTGTCTATAAGTGCATGATGTCTTCCGTAAAATTTCTTGAGTGAAGACAGCAACCGAGGAGCAACATAACCAAAATAGGTCACAGCCAGCATCCAAAGCATGCATTGTGCTTAGCATCACTAGGTGCATCTACCATACAAGTATGGTTGATGTGGCAGTTGTCAATAAGTGGGAATAGACTTTAACCATTCTTTTGTAAGTGGTCAATCATGCGGAAAATATAGGTCATATCCAGCATCCGAAGCATGCATTGTCCTTAGCATCAATAAGTGCACCTACCATACCAATATGATTGATGTGGCATTTGTCAGTAAGTGGGAATGTGGAAATATGGGATTTGGGACGGACGAACGGACGAACGGACGGACAGACAGACCCAAACACTATATGCCCTTCTACTTTCATAAATGGGGCATAAAAATTTGTGGTCTGCCTGACTCACAAACCATGAATATTGGTGCCTGATGAAAAATAAAACTTTTAAAGAAGTTAAAATAGCTGTATGAAATAAGAATTGTTTAAAAAATCCTTTTACATGTAGTAAAAAATCTTCTTCTGGTTTCCTCAGTTATAAGAGGTTGGTAAAGGGTTATTTTCGTGCTACATTTTCGACGTTTTAATTTTACCTGGTTTTGCGATTTTGATTTTGATTTCTCGTGTTTTTGTGTTTGGCAGGTTGTACGTGCTCTGTTTTTGTCCGTATTTTTTGTCCCGTGTTTCATGTTTTGATATTTTTATTACCCGTGCTTTGTTTTCTGCCTTTTAGAGGCACGTGATTTCGTGTTTTTGATTATCTGAATTGATTTTTCTCATGTTTCGTGTTAGGATCCCCCCTTTACCACCCCCTTATAATAGCACAGACTACATTTGTACCCTTTGCAACCTTATTGTTTATATTGTCAAATTAAAATAGAAACAAAAACAAAGCAATTAGGGTTCTGTTAATATGTTAAATATCACATTACATTAGAACAGAAAACCTTACATATTATCGGAACGACTGTTAAAATTTCAGATCTGTATCCTTAGTTAGTTGAGCTTAGATACCGTATAGCGTGTTATTTTCACTGTGGTTTAATTTTTGCTTATTTTCACAGTTCAACCTAAATCGCTAAAATAAATCCAACAAAAATATTATTCTAACCAGATCATTAACAAACATATCAACAAACCAGGAAATGAAACCTGCAAAATTTTTTCACATACCTTTTCAGACAAAAACTGGGAAAATTTATCCCTGCAAAAATAACCCACTATACGGTAGTAGTTGATACAAGGATTAAATACATGCAATATCATTCATATACCTGTTGTAACTTTATCATTTCATAAATTAATAATAGTTGAATAACTTGCACCATTATAAAATAACAAAGTTTAATTTCACTTCAATATTTAATTCCAGCAAAAATCATCATAAAATTTCATTGCATGTAAATAAAGTTTCATGATGATATCACACTTCCTTATTAGAAAAGTAACTTAAACCTCAAGGTAGAGCTTATCTAGGACAGAGTGATTGACAAATATTCCCTTCTACTCTGTGGGCAGAAATAAAAGTTCCCTTTGATCAATAAAGTTTTTCAGGAATAAATATTTTTCTTACTTTTCTCCATGCTTTTAGACAAAGAACCCATACTTTTGCTTCTTCTCACTAAAAAGCAAAAATAATACACAATGCATGCACATCCTCATACTAAACTATAAATGAAGCTTTAATATACAGCAACGGAAAAGTTAAGGCTGTCTCATTAGATGTACAAAGAAGGCAAGCCAGAAGGCACATCAAGATTGTAAAGACAAATAGAGAGGTTTACTATAAGAAATAATATGTATTAGTAATTAATTCATTACTGCCTTATGTGCTGTGAAAATGTATTGGTTTAATGAATATTTTGAGGGGATAGAAAAAATGTTTTGTTCAGTGTTCAAAACTGAATTCATAAACCAGTAGAAAATAAAGAAAGAATGTGTCCATGGGACACTGATGCCCCCGCTAGACCCCAAACAGGAAGTAGATGTCTGACAGACCTGAAAGTTGCTTCAGACATAGAGTTTGTCATACTGAACCATCCTATCAAGTTACAAATCATTCTCATGTATGGTGCCTGAGAAAATCTTGATGGAACTTTTCAAGGTCATGTTCATATATTTTCAAATTGACCTAAGTTTCAAACAGGAAGTAGATGTCCGACATTTCTCAAAATCGCTTAGGACATAGTTTGTCATAATGAACCAGCCTACCAAGTTTCAAATCACTCTCATGTACGGTTCCTGAGAAAAGCTTGATGGAAATTTTCAAATACATGTTCACATATTTTCACATTGGCCTAAATCCCAAACAGGAAGTAGATGTCCGACAGGTCTCAAAATGGCTTAGGACATATAGCATGTCATACTGAACAATCCTTCCAAGTTTCAAATCATTCTCATGTATGGTTCCTGAGAAAAGCTTGACGGGCAGACGGACGGACATGAGTAAAACTTAATGCCCCCAACATGTCATTGCGGGGGCATAAAAATTCAAAGATTTGGTTTTGGAATACTCTATTGATGAACAATTTCATACATCCTCTACTTTAAAGTCTTGAGAATTAACTTGGAGCAACGTCTCATACCAATAGAATAAGATGAATGAAATCCCCAACAAATATATCTGATTTTTCATTTATTAGGTCTTTACTAGGGACCAACAATGCCAACCCCATTTTTTAAAATTACCAATAATGCAATTTAGAACAATTCAGAAATTGAGATTAACATCTGAACCTAACAGCACCTTATTAACTTGACCCCCATCCCCAAATTATACACAAATGTCTCTGTGCTCCAGACGGCTATGGTAATTTCAGTTGTGCCTTCCCTGATTTTATGGCATTATTAGACAGCCTATATATGATTAACAAGTAAAATTAAAATTTAAAAAATAATGTGTTGTGCCTTCCATGATTTAATTGACCCCATCCCCCAATTATACACAAATGTCTCTGAGCTCCATGGGATTGTGGTACGTCATTTCAGTCTTGCCTTCCCTGATTTCATGGCATTATGAGACAGCCTAATGATTAACAACTAAAATCAAACTTAAATATAATGCAGAACAAAGTAATAAACATGTGGTTACTGTGAAAGTACTTAAATTTGAGGGTATCAATTTTCGTGGATTTGGAGTAAATTGCAATTATGGATGCATGAATTCATGGTTTTAACAAATAAGCAATTAATGTTAAATTCTCTGTTCGTTTGGAGTTTAATTTCATGGTTTGCTTGATCCAAGAATAAAAATGAAAATAGGTACCCAACAAACATTATTACTTTCACAGTACATGGGTTTAGTAACGAATATCAACATGTTTATTATAAGGATATTATGTAAAATAAGTCTATGTTTTGATTAAATTCCATACAGGATACATAAATATTAAGTTGGTTATCTACTTTATATCTAATACATTTGCTATACTAATTACAAATAAGCATGTTGACATCTAGGCCTAATATTATTGTTAAAAATCTAAAGCCAATATAACTGAACAGTATCATGAAAAGATGCAAGTCTTTCACAAGGGACAAATCTAGGTTAGTCCGTGTACAAGAAAAAAAAAATTTTGTCCATGTTAAAATCGCCTAAGGAAATTATAGAATAATAAAATAATCTAGAACATCAATGATTCTAGGTCCCACTTGCCTGTTCTTCTATTGAAATAACTGTTGCAGCAACTTTTCCTAAAACGACTAAAACACAAAAATAAGTCTATTTGATAGTTTTCACTTACTGCCTTTCTTGATTGTTGTGCCCTCTCCAAATGTGATATCATTTACAGACTGTTTTCTGGACTTTTTCTTCTTCCTACCACCGGAAGTCTGTGGTATTACCAGTGGGGCTACCTCATCTTGTTCCAAGGAAATAACAGGCTGCAAATCTAAAAAGCAAAGCATGTATATGTGTTGTAATGAATAGGTGATTAATTCAAGGTGATTTAATTTTCCCTATATTCTTGGCAAACATTGGAATGTAAAATTTAGAACTGAGTAAAAATTTGGGTATGTAACCAGAAAAATTTCATTATGTGAAAATAAAAGCATCCCTTTTATCAAGAAAAATGTGAAATTTTCCTCTTGCAAAAAAATCCAACCATATACAGTATGTAAATTTTCAAAACTGGAGTTGTTGGACAAGTTTTTATTCATGCTTTGTTGTGTTAGGTTAAAATTTGGAGGGACTTTCAAGATACATATTATATGTAGTTTTGATTAATTTTTTTATCATCTATTCCATGTATCCATGTGCATCTCATTTGTTGTCATTGTTTGTTTTGTATGTTCAAAAATATAATAGTTAGTAAATCATTATAAGACTTTAATCATCTTTAACTGATATTACAAGTAAATTTACTCATTGTTACAATACTAAAAGTAAAATAATCTGAATGACAGACACAGTGATAAATATATCAACCCTGCTACAGTCCCATTTGTCTTTTGACTGTAGGAGACACAAACATACCTTCTTCAATAACAAAACTTGGTTCTTTCTTTGGTATTTGATTTATATCTGTATCTAGTATAAAACCATTTACATTAGTTTCAGTGTTCCCAAGGTTGTCATTTCCAACATTTCTGCCTGTTCTGATTTCAGGACAAGTAGATACAACTTTTTCATGTGCTGTATCTTCTGTGGTATTTTGTGTATCAATATGATTGGATGTAGGCGTAATTGCAAGATCTTCATTTCTTAATTCAAGATTAGGCATATCATTTCTATTTCCATTATTACTATGTTCTACAGAACATGTGGCTTCACCGTCATTTCTTTCCCCTGCAAAACTATTCCCCGTCTTTTCTATTGACTCATAAACTCCAAGTGAATGTGATTTAGACTTTGTTGAATCACTAATTGTATCAATCAAATCTATAATTTTTGATTTTTGAGTTTTTAAAGCAGGACTACCAATGTCATGAAAACTTGATACTAAATCTTCAGGAATTGCTCTCACCTCTGGCGATAAAATTGACGTTTCGCTGCTTATTTTAGGAAGTTCTAATTTTTGAACTGAAGCATTGCTACTCGATCGACTTCTATCGGATGATGAATCTTCCAAATCAGAGATAGCATCTATCAAATTTGGGAAAGAATCCACTAATTCATCTATATCGTTTTGTATTTCTAAATTTCCTGCATTTCTATTGTGTTCTTTTAACTGAGCAAAATCTGTGACTGTGACAAACTTTTTCCATTTCGACCTTTCAACTTTTGTATGGAAATAGTCAAATATTTTGGCTGCAAGGGCCCATGACTTTTTGGATATTAGAAAAGAAAGGCATTGTGGGATTGGAAAGATCTTGGTCTTTTGAATGTTTCCATTTAGATAGAATATGAAGAGATAATTGTCACTGCTAACAATATTCTGAATTTCTGGAAAAATACAAAGCAAAATGTTTACAATTAACAAAATATACATGTAGTAAAATAAATCTCAACTCCAATATCTCAATGATATCCGAGAGTGATTCAAATTCTTCATGCACATCTACATGTGATGAACTTCCTTCATGTAAAGTTTAAGCATTTTCAAAATCTGTTAAGCATTTTAGGACTTGCGGTTATGAGGCTTCCCATTGAATACTACATTTAAAAAAACAAAAGTCTAATTATCTCCCCTGAATGATATCCGAGAGCAATGAAAATTCTTCTTGCACATCCACAGACTTTAAATGAAATCCCATGTTATGGGACCCCACCCTAATACTGTGTGGCTGTGATAAGTACTTGCTGAGAAAACTGCTCCTGCCCAACATTCACCATTTAAAATCCTGGATTTTCACTCCCTGAAATCCTGCCTAATTTGTATAAGATATTCACAAAGACACATTTTGCTATGGATAGCTGTCATTTTATTACCATTACCAATTAATATATACCTGAGCCTAGGTCTGTCCAGAAAACTACTTTAACATTGACAGGATCAAAGACATAGAGAATCTGTTTCACCCAGGTATACAAAAAGTTTCCTCTGAAAAAAATGTATTCATTAATACTTTTAGCTTTTATATGACTGTGTGAATTGACTGGATGAAACCGTGAAGCTGATATGCCATATCAAGGCTTTGTGGACTGGCCTGAGGACTTGATATTCGTATCAAGACCTCAGTTGCACATTTGAGGTCATAAGCTTCGCCCTCCAAACAAACATGACAAATGTGATTTACAAATATATGGAAAAAATTATTATTTAAATGAATGATGTCTATATCCATGAATAAAGTGTAATACTTGAACATAACATTACTCTTTAAAACATGTTTAAATAATTTAAGACCTTTTTGAGGTCCTACAAGATTATGACATATAGTTTTCCATATCAGGTCATCAGTTCATATTATATATGGGAGTCTCAGAATGAAATGGGACTTTATATGGAAAACACTGTAAAATAAACTACATTAAGTTTAAGACTAATACCAATGCAAGATGGTAAGCAGTGAACCCTGGTCACAATGAAGCCTGCTGGATGTTTTCAAATATGTGGATTTTAAAGTTACTAATGCTTCATGTAGGTTGTGTTGCATGCACTTATTTTACAAATCATTATCTTCTTTACAGTAGATTTGTGCATTAAGTAAAATTTATATGTTTGTGGATTGATGGAAAATGAATAATTTTTTGGGCATTTTTTTTTTTAATCAAATCTAATATTCTACCGGTTTTCCAAGTTTTCTACTCCTAGAGTGTCTGATGAAGGTTAATCCAGAAAAGCGCTTCACACGCAGTGAAATTTTGCTTTTGTACATTTATTAAAATCATTTCAATATGTGGATCGTGTCTTTCTGGCACATATTCCATATTCTTTCGTTTTTTTATATCAGCAAGTCTACCATACAATTGTAAATTTCATGTATGAAAATCTGTCAAAGTCAAACATGGCCGGATTTTGTTTAACTGGAAGTAGGTGAGCGACAAACCTGAAATCCAATCCCACAATATGGGACCCCATCTTGATGCTGTATTCCAAATATCAATTGGCTGTAATTAGTAGTTGCTGAGCAAACGGTTACAAAAATTTCTTCCCAGTCCTGATGCCGCCCCTCGCCTACTAACCGACTGCTGCCCGCTGCCTGACATTCACCATTTTGTAACCTGGATTTTTTCACTCTGTGAAATCCGGCCAAAAACTGATGTTTTTGTTTCATTTAATACAGTCACAGTATAAGTTGATTTTATTATATACCTTGTTGTTTTCAGCCTAGGAAAACTCAGACTTTTAGGTTCTGTTTGTTTATCTTCAGGAGATGGCCATGAATAGTCTCTGGAAAGAAAACGTTCAATAATCATGTACATGGAACATAGAAGTCTAAAGACGACCAGAACAAGAACAAGTCCATTATGCCCCACCTTGTAACACTGCTATATTGAAAAGAAATGTTACCTTAGAGGTAAATGATTTTGCACAAATGGGTGAACAGAGCAGAACACTGTATGAACCTTTTCAATTATAGGTGGGGCAAAAAAAAGGTAGCCAAAAGAGACTTAGTACAGTGAAATATGCCAGGCCTGTAAACAAATATTTTTTTAAAAAATAGAATGGTAAACATAAAAGTTGCAGCAAAAATTTTACAGTAATTCCCTGGCAATTTTTAGAATTTTCTCCATGCAAAAAGGGGTATGGGTCAGAATAAATTTAAAGTTCCAAGACTACAATTTAACTTACACACTACTAACACATGGTAACTGTGGGACAGCTAACATCTGTTTGAACATGTGGGTGTTGAGAACATTTCCCTCAATATCAACCTGAAATATATCATGTCATACTTCAACTTATTAAATTAGCAACTTTCATGGTTTTATAAATCAAATACCTTATAGCAGGTTATTTTTGTGGGGGTAAATTTTTGCAGTTTTTGTGTCATAAGGTATGTGAAAAAAATTTGCTGGTTTTTGAATGCATTTGTATATGATATCTATGAGATGGATATTATCGTGGGATTTATTTTCGCGGTTTTTCTTGACCCGCGAAAATAAGTGAAAATTAAACCACCGCGAAAATAACCCGCTAAACGGTATTCAAATTCATAAATTTTGTTTACTCACTATCCCCCCTCAATGTTTAAAATCTGTTAATTGCATTGTACTTTTGCATCTTTATGTGTATGTTTTATCTTGTAATAACTTGCTGTGATGCATAAAAATAAGCCTGCAGTCTGAAATATAATCTTGATCAATGTTAAGGGAAACAACAGAATGCTAAAATGTACATCATTTAAATAAATTATATTAAAGTGTAGCTGCAAAATCATCTACATGAGACCTCAAATAACACAAAATAATTTACTTGTGATTGTGAACTTTGCTCTATGTCAACAGGAGCAAGGATCAAGGTCCCTGACTGGCATAACTTGTAACCTTGACCTTTGACCTTTTGGCTTCAAAAGTGTTAATGCATACAAGTTAGTGTTAATGCGTACAAGTTTTATGAAAAACTTTCAACATGTTCAAATGTTGTTGTCTTGAAACCAATTTTGGGTAAAAAGATGGACAGACAGAAAGCCAAATATTTTACTCCCCTGTTTTTACAAAGGCAGGCCAATACTTGCAAATACCGTATGAGTTGTTTTTTTCACGGGAGCTAAATTTCGCGGATTTCTTAAAAAATGAAAGATCTTTTTTAAGCGGAATTCAATTTTCGCGATTACTTTTATGTGAGTATACACTAAACATATACTATTTACCAGTTTTTATTTTCGCAGTTTCATATTTTCACGAGTTGCCAAGTACCGCGAAAAAAGCGAAAATTAGATACGTGAAAAAAACAACTTATACGGTATATACCTCCCAAATCCTGGATCCAGGCCTGGCACAATAGATCTTATATAATCCTGAGCTTGGTTGTCTGTGAAAACAGGCTCCAAATTCTCCATCTCTAAAATTGTAAGAAAAATGCTTTTAGTAAACTTTTCCTGATGAAAGCAGTATGTAAAAAAATATGAACTCTTTTTAAAGTTCTCTTTTAAAGCTTTTATGTTTTAAATGTATTTGCCTTTTTGCTGTGGTCCAGCAGTGCAACATTTCTGTTATGTACTTATGATTTTTTACACAGAGTTGTTTGATTTTTCAGAGTTATTGACAAATTATTTTAAAATTATATAAGACTGTTTAGGTTAAATATTTTTTTTATAATTTTTTTTTACAAAACACAATGTTCAAAAGGTACTGAAAGGTGAAATACTTGCCTTGGTTTGGATCCTATCTGTGTAAACTTTTGCCTGTAAACAAAAAAGTTCATGTAAATGTGAGTAATTCAAATTATAGATATACCTATAAATAACATGTATAATCACCTAACCTTTTAATAAATAAAGTATCATACCAGTAACTCATAATTTCTTTTTTGTGCTAACCTTTTTATTCAAGACACTGAATGGGTGATTTACCCTTTGTTTACACACATTGGGTCATACAGGGTGGTTAACTTCAATAGTGGGGCTTGTTTTAAGGGGGGTACCAATATCCCATATCCCCGTAAATTTTTCATCAAATATCCCATATCCCGAAAAGTGTTTTTACAGTATCCCATATCCCTGTTAATAAAATGGACTAAAATATCCCCTATCCCAGTAAGTTTTGCCTCAAATATACCGTATCCCATGAAAAAATTGTGTGAATATCCCATATCCCAATATACCCTAAATAAGCCTCAATAGTGGAAGAAACTTACAGCCTTGGATTGGGAACTCATCTTTGAAGACAAGCCTAAATTCTATCAAAGCATATATGACTCAAAATGATATGTTGTTTTCTGTTTTTCAAAAACATTATGTTCATATACAGATTTTTCTAAAAGGAGATGCATTAACTTAGAGCTTAAAAAAAGGGTGGTGAAATGTCTGAAGTTCCAGCAAAAATTTGACCAAAACTTTTGACAAAGAATTTTTAGAATTTCTCCAAAGAAAGGCGTTTGCCCTTCATGTCCTCAATGGGTACAACCCTGTTTAATTACATATGTAAGCCTTTTAAATTAAAGTTAATGCAGAGAAAACAGTTGATACTCTCCTAATTTTGTAATGCAAATACTCTGAATTTCAACTCATTTATGTATTAAAATATTATTTTGAAGAAATTGCTAAATGCTTTTCCAGCCATTGATAAAATTTTGACAAATCATTTTGAAGAAATTCATCAATTGTATTTAAAATCAGGTGACTACGGGCACTCAACAAACTTTTACATAAACATATTCATAAATTCATACAGAATGTATATTTATTTCCCATAACTGCAAAAGATTCTCAATAAACATTGAAGATAAGAAATTCATATCGTAAAATATTAGGGACTACATTATGTCGCAGTCAATAAAGGTAAAAGGGTAAAAAGACAAAAAATGCGAAGAAACTAAGGAGAAATAAATTGGAACAAAAGTAACTAGGTTTGATAATGTTTCTAAACCTCCTTTCTTTATTACGATCTAGGATTCGGTAGTAACAAAATACGCAACACATTTAAGCGGAACAAAAGTTAGAGCGAGGTGATCATCTCAGTACAAATTAATTCCATTTTTAAAATGAAAATACCTATAGAAACAGTATTTTATAAATTCTTATATATTTAGATTTAATTTATCAATTATCAAAATAAAAATAACTGTACAAACATAGGTGTTAACCTTTTGGGACTCCAATGAGGGAGATCTCCCTGAAACCAGTTTTTATTTCAGGGAGATTTTGCGTAGCGACATTTTTGTCTTAAAAATTGTGCGCATATGAATAAAACCATGCTTATTCCCAGGCACTGATGTTGTGTAATATTACCTGTAATCATGGTAATAGATTAAATATATCTATTATATTTTCTTTTGGTTCAGAGAATCATACTTTATTTTGATTGTATTTAATTTTTATAATTTCATTTCAGTCAGCTTCAGACACTACTGCTGATGGGTATTTATAGTCGCGACTAGGGGAAAGCCCCTCTGCGTCGACTTATACCAATTGGTATAGACTCGCTATGTGCCATGGGTCGTCCAGCCCATGACACACCACCGCCAGTGTTAGCTGCTCCAGAGTATCCTTTGTTGTCGCTGGAGCAGGGCCCGTCTTCCACCACGGGGAGGTACTGGTCGGAATTCTGGAAGACTTCAGACACTACTTAAAGTAAATGAATTTAATAGAGAAAGCTTTTCTTTTTCTAAAAATTAGGTATTTAAGGCAAAGTCTTTGGGTAAATTTGAATTCAAATAAAGCACAGCAAATTTAAAGGTGATTAAAATGTTCATATAATCAAACTTATAGCCAGAATCCTTTCTTTTTGTGCACTTTTGTTTCATTTCTTAAAAGTGATAAATAGTTTCCATAAAGAAAGGGAAGTAATTTTGGTAATTGTTTCATTATTCCAAGTTTCTCTCCCCCTTTCTATGTTACCCCCGATCTATTATTTTTCAATGGAGATCGTAATTTTTAACACTCTCTGTATTCATTCAAAGTGTGGAAGCAATAAATATGTCACCCAGCAGATATAATTGGATTAAATTTCAACTCATTTATTGTTCTCAACTCACTAATTAACACTATTTCGTGTGTTTTGATAACACTGACAGGTAAACAATAGGACAGATTATCGATTTTCAATCAGCTGATAATTTGAGTAAATTCGTTGTTTATAAAAAGGAAAGGAAAGAATGATTTTGGGACAAAAAATGTAAAATTACGGGAGATTATGCGGAGGGGTATTAAAAGTCGGGAGTTTAGTGTCTCCCGCTCGGGAGTAATTTATTTCTCGGGAGATGGCTTAAATTTTCGGGAGGCTCCCGCAGGATTCGGGAGGGTTAACACCTATGGTACAAACATCTTTAATTCAATTTTTTCTTAAAACTTCTAGATATTTCTTAAACCTTCACAATATGAAAAGGCCATTTGACAAAGAATAGATTTCTCAGCAACTACTTATCGTAGTTAGTGTACAGCAACCTGAATTGGGCAGTTTCATCTCCAGTTTATTTTGGTAGGTTCTAAATTAATGGTGAGGTCGTCCTCTCTAATTAGCAAAATTTTATCTAAAAATATCCTCTACTTAAAACCTTTCTTGATACATATATCAATGTTTATTGGTTAACTTATTAACATTGCATGACCATTAAATAAATACAGCATAGTAAAACTTATGTATGATTAATATCAGGGGAGATAATACTTCATTCAAAACGTGTAAACATGTTTAGGTCAAAGTCTTTTATTGTTTGTTCCCATAGACTTCTAAAGTAAACCTGATATTTTTTTTTATTTAAAAAAAAATGCTTAAATGATTCAATACAACTTTAAATTCTATCAAATTCATGCAAAATTGTTTGCATTTTTCTCGGAAACCAATTGATCTCACCTTGTTGTATAGCAGAGGTAACACTTCGATAGTGTTGACACCAGTAGTTTGTCTTCTGAGAAGTCTAACTGACATATCGACGACTCAAGTCTTAAGATCACTTCTGGTGGTAACGATACTAAATTTTGTACCTGTAAATAAAGAAGAGAAAAAATAAAGTTAAATACATTGTACATCACAAATAACACCAAATTAGTCTACTAGTTATTTGTCAAAAATTCTCATTTCCAACAATTTAATGAATGCAACAGGAAAGTTATTTAGGCATAGTTCTATAAACTGTAGCTAATTTTGATACAAAGAAAGTAAGAATGTTTGTGAAGTACCAATTTTTGGTTGTTTTTGTCATGCTCAGGTCAACCACACAATTTGATTACCAGCAAATAAGTTTTTTCATTGTTTTCAACAAAGAAATCGAAACAAAAACAAGCCTATAATATTATTGTTGTAATCGTTTAACTGTTAATTGGGAAATTTTCACTGCAGTTTTATTTTTATGATTTTTGAGTCCACATTGCCATTGTGAAAATTAGATGGTGCAAATATATTTGTCTTCCAATGCAGTCTATGGAAACTAGAGGCTCCCAGGAGCCTGAATCGCTCACCTGATCTCTTGTGCCAAAGTTTGAATCAATTTTACAAACTTTCAAGTATACAAAGTTGCAAAACAATCCTTTCAGTAGTTTCAGAGAAGATTTTTGGAAATCAGTTTAAATTAATAGAAAAAAAACAGTTAAAGGGCAATAACTCCTTTAGATACCTTTTAATGCTGAACAAAGAAAGTTGCTTCGGATTTTCTCTATCTCTTATACTTTTCGCGTTATAAGCCAAAAACAATGGTCTGACCCCCTGTTCTATTTTTAGCAACGGCGGCCATGTTGGTTGGTTGACATGTATATAATTCACAAACTTGGTAGAGGACATCCTAAAGATCAAGTATACCAAGTATCAATGCAATCCCTTCAGTGGTTTCAGAGAAGAAGATTTTTGAAAATCAGTGTAAATCAATGGAAAAAACAGTTAAAGGGGAATAACTCTTAAACGGCTGATCTGACAATTTTGACCCTGAAATCATTTTTGTAGATCTCAATGAGTTCAACAATTCTGCAATGCTACTTTTTCCTCTAGCTCTAACGGTTTTTAAGATATTGTCCAACTAGAGGCTCCCAGGAGCCTGAATCGCTCACCTGATCTCTTGTGCCAAAGTTTGAATCAATTTTACATACTTTCAAGTATACAAAGTTGCAAAACAATCCTTTCAGTAGTTTCAGAGAAGATTTTTGGAAATCAGTTTAAATTAATAGAAAAAAAAACAGTTAAAGGGCAATAACTCCTTTAGATACCTTTTGATGCTGAACAAGAAAAGTTGCTTCGGATTTTCTCTATCTCTTATACTTTTCGAGTTATAAGCCAAAAACAATGGTCTGACCCCCCTGTTCTATTTTTATCAACGGCGGCCATGTTGGTTGGTTGACGTGTATATAATTCACAAACTTGGTAGAGGACATCCTAAAGATCAAGTATACCAAGTATCAATGCAATCCCTTCAGTGGTTTCAGAGAAGAAGATTTTTGAAAATCAGTGTAAATCAATGGAAAAAACAGTTAAAGGGGAATTACTCTTAAACGGCTGATCTGACAATTTTGACCCTGAAATCATTTTTGTAGATCTCAATGAGCTCAACAATTCTGCAATGCTAACTTTTCCTCTAGCTCTAACGGTTTTTAAGATATTGTCCAAAAACTGCAAAAATGGTCAATTTTGATGATTAAAGGGCAATAACTCCTATAAGGAGTCGTTTCACAACTTCGACTCAATGGAGAGAATTGTAGAGCTTTTAATGCTGAACAAGAAAAGTTGCTTCGGATTTTCTCTATCTCTTATACTTTTCGAGTTATAAGCCAAAAACAATGGTCTGACCCCCCTGTTCTATTTTTAGCAACGGCGGCCATGTTGGTTGGTCGACGTGTATATAATTCACAAACTTGGCAGAGGACATCCTAAAGATCAAGTATACCAAGTATCAATGCAATCCCTTCATTGGTTTCAGAGAAGAAGATTTTTGAAAATCAGTGTAAATCAATGGAAAAAAACAGTTAAAGGGGAATAACTCTTAAACGGCTGATCTGACAATTTTGACCCTGAAATCATTTTTGTAGATCTCAATGAGCTCAACAATTCTGCAATGCTAACTTTTCCTATAGCTCTGATGGTTTTCAAGATATAGTCCAAAAACTGCAAAAATGGTCAATTTTGACGATTAAAGGGCAATAACTCCTATAAGGAGTCGTTTCACAACTTCGACTCAATGGAGAGAATTGTAGAGCTTTTAATGCTGAACAAGGAAGGTTGCTTCGAATTTTCTCTATCTCTTATACTTTTCGAGTTATAAGCCAAAAACAATGGTCTGACCCCCCCTGTTCTATTTTTAGCAACGGCGGCCATGTTGGTTTGTCGACATGTATATAATTCACAAACTTGGTAGAGGACATCCTAAAGATCAAGTATACCAAGTTTCAATGCAATCCCTTCAGTGGTTTCAGAGAAGAAGATCTTTGAAGAAAAGTTAACGGACGACGGACGGACGACGGACGACGGATGACGGACGGACGACGGACGCCTAACGATGACAATAGCTCACATGACCCTTCGGGTCAGGTGAGCTAAAAACTGCAAAAATGGTCAATTTTGATGATTAAAGGGCAATAACTCCTATAAGGAGTCGTTTCACAACTTCGACTCAATGAAGAGAATTGTAGAGCTTTTGATGCTAAACAAGGTAAGTTGCTTCGGATTTTCTCTATCTCTTATACTTTTCGAGTTATAAGCCAAAAACAATAGTCTGACCCCCCTGTTCTATTTTTAGCAACGGCGGCCATGTTGGTTGGTTGACGTGTATATAATTCACAAACTTGGTAGAGGACATCCTAAAGATTAAGTATACCAAGTATCAATGCAATCCCTTCAGTGGTTTCAGAGAAGAAGATTTTTGAAAATCAGTGTAAATCAATGGAAAAAACAGTTAAAGGGGAATAACTCTTAAACGGCTGATCTGACAATTTTGACCCTGAAATCATTTTTGTAGATCTCGATGAGCTCAACAATTCTGCAATGCTAACTTTTCCTCTAGCTCTAACGGTTTTAAAGATATTGTCCAAAAACTGCAAAAATGGTCAATTTTGACGATTAAAGGGCAATAACTCCTATAAGGAGTCGTTTCACAACTTCGACTCAATGGAGAGATTCGTAGAGCTTTTAATGCTGAACAAGGAAGGTTGCTTCGGATTTTCTCTATCTCTTATACTTTTCGAGTTATAAGCCAAAAACAATGGTCTGACCCCCCTGTTCTATTTTTAGCAACGGCGGCCATGTTGGTTGGTCGCATGTATATAATTCACAAACTTGGCAGAGGACATCCTAAAGATCAAGTATACCAAGTATCAATGCAATCCCTTCAGTGGTTTCAGAGAAAAAGATTTTTGAAAATCAGTGTAAATCAATGGAAAAAAACAGTTAAAGGGGAATAACTCTTAAACGGCTGATCTGATAATTTTGACCCTGAAATCATTTTTGTAGATCTCAATGAGCTAAACAATTCTGCAATGCTAACTTTTCCTCTAGCTCTAACGGTTTTCAAGATATTGTCCAAAAACTGCAAAAATGGTCAATTTTGATGATTAAAGGGCAATAACTCCTATAAGGAGTCGTTTCACAACTTCGACTCAATGGAGAGATTCGTAGAGTGTTTGATGCTGAACAAGGAAGGTTGCTTCGGATTTTCTCTATCTCTTATACTTTTCATGTTATAAGCCAAAAACAATGGTCTGACCCCCCTGTTCTATTTTTAGCAACGGCGGCCATGTTTGTTTGTCGACATGTATATAATTCACAAACTTGGTAGAGGACATCCTAAAGATCAAGTATACCAAGTTTCAATGCAATCCCTTCAGTGGTTTCAGAGAAGAAGATCTTTGAAGAAAAGTTAACGGACGACGGACGGACGACGGACGCCTAACGATGACAATAGCTCACATGACCCTTCAGGTCAGGTGAGCTAAAAAACATTAGAGCGTGAATGTATAACTGTGCAAACTAACATTCAGTCGTCCCACCATGAAAAAAAAGATGGCGCAAAAATTTTCCAGTTTACAGTATAGAAAATAACCATATTCATGTACTACAGACAATAGTCAATAATACCTTTGAAATTGGTACAGATGTTACATAAATTCTTCCTGTGCTATCTGCAGTGTATAATTTACTTCCTGTTGTTTCCCAAGTGAGGCTGGTCACAGTTGACTGAACATGATCTCCAATGAAGCGTAACTTCTCTGGTCGCTGTCTTTTGTCAGGAATTTCATACACAAGAACATGTCCTTTTCTGTAAAGAAAATTTGCTACATCAAGGTTAAACGCAAAATTTCATGTAAATGAAACCATTCTGTTTCTTTAAATATCATTAAAACTTAATGTTTATTATAAAAGCATGCAAGGTAGAGCCAAAGAGTCATTAAAAGCTCAAAGTGAAAAAGGGAGAAAAAATAAGGAAACAAAAACCATAAAGGACAGTACTTATTAAACAGCAACCATCAACTGTCATAAGATTTACTGCCATTCTGAAACAAGCACTTTTAAAATCCAGGCTACTCCAAATTGTTTCAAAAAGGAAAAATAATTTTAAAAAAGTAAAATAAAAAGTTGCACAACATAATACCCATTTGTCAATACTTGGAAGAGTGAAGCGAAGGCAATTGTTATGGCTTGATGATACAATTTACATACATTGTAACTTACATTGTAGAAAAGGCAAGAGATCTGTCTGTAGGGCTAATACTAATACAGTTGACCTGAGCAGGATCCTATAAAAGTTCAACATGTACATAATAACAAACTGTAACTTATAGTAAAACAATACTAGTCATGCTGTTTTTTTTGGTTTTTTTTTTGTATTTTTAATGATGGCATTTTAAACGCTCAATATACAAAGCAAAACATCCTCTAAAATTCCATGCATCAAATTAAAAGAGTATGTGATAATTTATCAAAGTATGATAGTATTAATTGTTTGATTTCTTTGCCAGATTTGGAGGTACATGTACATTTGTAATTTCTTGGTTACCTCACACTTCAATACTTAGGTGTAATATAATTGACATTTAGCAACCCTGTGCTAGAGTCATCCTAAACTAATTGAGGCAATAGCATTTTCACAACAATGTAGACCTCTCTGTATCTTTAGGATGAAAAACAGCATGAATCATTTTGTTTTATTAAGAATGTAATTTTATGTCATGCCTTTATACTCCAAATCTCACCTTTTGTACATATTTTAAGTGGGACATACACCATGTAACAGTTACAATGAATTTCATAGCATTAATTTTTGGCTCAGTGGCGGATCCATGGACCCCCCTTTTCTACCGAGGACCCCCCCCTTTTCAAAAATCCTGGAACCGCCACTGTGGCTATATCAAGAACACTAAGCATAAAATTTAATGACACTTTCAGTGGCAATAAAAACTTACAACTTCAGGAACTATAATCTGTGGGTGTTTCTGGCCAGTTCTTCCAAATATGTAGATACTCCCTGTGTTTGTGCCGAGGGCTATATGTTTAGATGACACATCCAGGAAAGTAAAACGGAGCCTTGAAGAACCTCTAAGCACACCTTTTACATCATCCAAACTTGTCGTTTCCACTAAGATATGAGACCAGTTATAATCCTTACCGTCAGCCATTTTTGAAAGACATTTTTGCAAAAGGTATAAGGATTTTTTTTATGGAGTGCTGTAAAAGAATTATAGAGAATTAACATATACATTATACATGTTCTCCATGTTGCAATGAAAAAAAAAATTAACCCAAATAAGTGGATAATTTCAATCAATGTTTAAACTGATGTTAAATATGTTGTAATGTATACTGTATTGTCAGAAATCTTAGTCAGTCAGAGATCCTTCTTAAACAAGTAAACAGAATTTTACTTTATTAAGTTAGTAAAAAATTACTTGTTAGAGTAAATTATTTTTCTCTGATCAAAAATTTACTTGTACAAGTAAATTTGAAAATGTTTGAGCTCATTTTACTTGTTACACCATATTTTTAACAATCTAACAGATAATTTTCTTGAAATGTTTATATCATCTGCTCTATGGTTCATTAAAAATTTCTGATGGGCATGGCTGTCTTCATGGTGCCACAGCCTTTGAAATTGCCCCTTTGGGACAATAAATGGTAATTAATTCTCAATTAACATAACAGATTATCTTTAGTCTGGTGAATATAAGTGATACTATTAGCAGTGATTCCAAAGTATTTTTTTCTCTTATAGAAGACATGTCCTGTAATCATGTACATTGCAATGGAACAAGACAAAATATTTTACTGGACCATTCAGATTTTTACCTGATTTGTACAGTGGCCAATGGACCTTCGGAATGACTGTATTAGCCATATATAAATAATCATGAACAAAAGTAAATTTCACAGCTAGATAAAGATAATTAAGAAAAGAATGACTTTCTATCATTTTATTTGTACAAGTAAATTAGTGAAAGTCAAAAAAGGGAGACGATTCTTACTCTTAAAAGTTTACCTATAAGAGTGCAAAGTACCAAAGATTTTCCCATTGAAAACAATACAAAATATTTGTTATAAACATAAAGTATAGTATATTAAACAAATGAAAGAAACCGATTTACAATTTAAAAGTAAAATTAAATGAAGAAAAAAGTTATCATTTCTTTGGCACCTTCACCTTGGTGTAAACTTCCGGTTACACATTTTAGGCACCAAAATTTTCTAACATCATTGATTGTTTAAACTTAGAAAAATGATTTGAAAAACAAATGATACAGATATTTTAATTAATGGTGCCCAAGCTCTGAGCGATTACAATTAAAGAAAATAATAAACATATATGATTTGAATGATTCGATACATGTACCAGTTCATTGAATATCTAATAAGAAATCTTTGTGTACAATTCCCATTTTCACTGTTTATGAGTCAAAATTGAAAACAGGTCGTGGTACGGGTAAATGAGCCTCAAATGGTAGGGGTACAGGTACAACATGTACATGTAACACATTTTAGGCACCACCAGTGTGGCTGTTCATTATTTTTTCTCTTCAAAAACTCCCAAGACAACTTAATCATTTGGACTACTACAATGTTATAGCAGCAAGACTATATACAAGATTGTTGATATCAGTATATCTTAACTTAGTCCAAATAGTTAAATGCCGTCTTGAAAGCCTTTTAAAATTTTGACGTTTGCTTCCAGATGACAAAAACCCCAGAATGGCAGAAAGCTTCGAAAGACGTCTAAAATTATCTGGTGATAAAAGCAACTCCAGGGAAAAATATGTACTTTTTGAAGCAGTGCTGTTAATCAAATATTTACAGGTGTATATATAAATGTACTTGTTTTGGTTCTCAAGTAAACTTTGCTTTCATTTGTGAAAATTTAGAAGGAAAACAACTTCTCTCTTTTCCACGTGACTGTCATGTGATTTTCATTTAATAGGCAGTGGCTTCCGCTATACATATGCGCGTAGATATAAAGGAAGTTGCAATCTTGGATTCTATTTGTCTTCCAGAATTCCGACCAGTACCTCCCCGTGGTGGAAGACGGGCCCTGCTCCAGCGATAACAAAGGATACTCTGGAGCAGCTAACACTGGCGGTAGTGTGTCATGGGCGAGTCTATACCTGTAGAGGTATAAGTCGACGCAGAGGGGCTTTCCCCTAGTCGCGACTTTAAATACCTATCAGCAGCAGGATTCTATTTGATAATTAGTCTATTCAACATTGCATTAGGTCGTACAAAAATAAGGTTTAGATTCTCGAGCAATTTCTTTTAAAAGCAGATGAGGCAGAGAGGATGTTCATTATTTTTTTTGTTCCTTTGTGAAGTCAGAACACTTAAAAAGGTGATGAGGCAGGTGATTTTTTTTATTCTAAGAAAAAGCAACAAAAAGGACAATGAGCCGCCTATCTAAGAACTGATGAGGCTGGGGTCTGAGCAGCTAAATATTTTGTTTTATTTGGCCTTATGTATATGGTGTCTCATTTGTCTTTATTTGTCTTTAGAGATCACACCATGCGGCCACGTAAAAAAAAAGCTAAAAAATGAATTTAACTCAAATATAAGTCATTTTTTTAAAAAGGATTAGAAAATATATATAAATATAATTCAGAACACGAATAGTGATCGATTTAGTAATTTTTACATTTGTTGACCAATCATCTTGAGTTGGGAGCTTTTCATACAAACAAATAAAAGTGGCCAAAAATAAAAGAACCAAAAAAAAAAGGACAGACTCCGAATTATAAAGTCGTCCAACCAAGCACGTTGAATCTGTTAATAAAATCTTCGATTTATAACTATTCTAACAGGAAAGAACATTAGTGAGCAGTTCACATACCCCACACGTCTACATTTTTTGACAGTGGTTATCTATTTTGAATTAGGAATCAAAAGTCAATGTTGATGTTTTACCCCGGCGGCTTGTTAAAAAGGAAATAGATGATCAACAGACCGTAAAACGTATCCCACCGTAAGGGGTACATACCCAATATCAAAAGCATATGATAAATAGTAGCTGAGAAATCTGTTACGAAAATGTTCAACGCTGAAAATATAGCGAAACAAGTCTAAGTCGACCCAGGGATGTCCAAAATAGTTTTTTTTAATCCCTGGTCGACCGCTTACAGTAATAGGTATTAAGCAGGTAATCAACAGACTCGAAAACATGCACCGTATGGGACCCCTACCTTAAGCAACCTACCAAATATCAAAAGCCTACGATTAAAAAAGTTTCTGAGAAATCTATGTACAGAAATTTTGAACACGGACGAACCGGCCTGAAAATATATAGTGTAAAAAGTCTAAGTCAGCTCATTTAACAGGAAGCAGATGATCAACAGACCTGAATACTAATCCCACCATATGGGACCCCTACCTGAAACTACAAACTAAATATCAATAGCCTACGATTAATTTAAAGTTTGTGAAATATCTGTTACCTTTAAAATAGGAGATGCACATCTACATTATGTCACAAAGATTGTGTGTAAGTTTCATGAAAATCCATCAAGGGGTTTAGGAGGAGTTGCAGATAAAAGATGGGCACCACATGTAGTCGAATGGCCATGTTTTGCTATGGGAAACCCATAAAATCATTCTGATCAAACTTTCAAATAGTAGGTGCACATCTATATTATGTTACAAAGATTGTGTAAAAGTTTAATGACAATCCATCAAGGGGTTTAGGAGGAGTTGCGGATAAGAGAAGGGTACCCCCATGTAGTCGAATGGCTAAGTCCATGTTTTGCTATGGGAAACCCCAAAAATCATTCTGATCAAATTTTAAAATAGTAGATGCACACTCTACATTTTGTCACAAAAATTGTGTGTAAGTTTCATGAAAATCCATCAAGGGGTTTAGGAGGAGTTGCGTATAAGAGATGGGTACCCCCATGTAGTCGAATGGCTAAGTCCATGTTTTGCTATGGGAAACCCCAAAAATCATTCTGATCAAATTTTAAAATAGTAGGTGCGCATCTACATTATGTCACAAAGATTGTGTGTAAGTTTCATGAAAATCCATCAAGGGGTTTAGGAGGAGTTGCCGATAAGAGATGGGTACCCTGAAGTGTAACGGAAGGAAGGACGGACGGAAGGACGGACGGACACCCCTATCACTATATACCCCCCACTTTTGAAGTGGGGGGGGGGGTATAAAAATGGCCGGATTTCGTTAAATAGGAGGTAGGTGAGCGACAGACCTGAAATCGAATCCCACGTTATGGGACTCCCCCCTGATGCTGTATACCAAATATCAAGTAGCTGTGATTAGTAGTTGCCGAGAAAACTGTTATGAAATTTTCATTAAGAAGTTATCCCTAACAGGGGTCATCCATTTGAACAACTTTGGTCTCATGCAGACTTTTTAGAGCTTCTTAAATAGAAAACTGAAGCAGGGATTAAATAAAACTGATTGTTTTAAACATCCCTGACTGAAGCAAGCAAATGTTTGACTCTTCATCCTGTTAGCAAAACAAAACAAAACCGATTTTCAACCTTTAAAGTAACAATTTCCTAAATGGCTTCAGAAGATGAACATTAGACTACTAACATCTTTTCTCTATCTGCAACACTTTTCATTTGATAAGCAATAAAGAAAGAATGTGTCCATGGGACACGGATGCCCCTGCTGGCCCCAAACAGGAAGTAGGTTTCTGATAGGTCTGAAAATCGCTAAGGACATACAGTTTGTCATACTGATCCATCCTACCAAGTTTCAAAACATTCTGGTATACAGTTCCTGATAAAAGCTTGACGGAAATTTTCATATCATGTTCACATATTTTCACATTGGCCTAAGTCCCAAACAGGAAGTAGATGTCTGACAGGTCTGAAAATCGCTAAGGACATACAGTTTGTCATACTGATCCATCCTACCAAGTTTCAAAACATTCTGGTATACAGTTCCTGAGAAAAGCTTGACGGAAATTTTCATATCATGTTCACATATTTTCACATTGGCCTAAGTCCCAAACAGGAAGTAGATGTCTGACAGGTCTGAAAATAACTTACGACATACAGTTTGTCATACTGATCCATCCTACCAAGTTTCAAAACATTCTGGTATACAGTTCCTGAGAAAAGCTTGACGGAAAATTTCATATCATGTTCACATACTTTTAAATTGGCCTAATTCCCAAATAGGAAACAGGTCTCAAAATCACATAGGACGTATAGTTTGTCATACTCAACAATCCTACCAAGTTTCAAATCATTCTCATGACTGTACGGTTCCTGAGAAAAGCTTGACGGAAATTTTCATAGTCATGTTCACATATTTTAACATTGGCCTAAGTCCCAAACAGGAGGTAGATGTCCGACAGGTCTCAAAATCGCTTAGGACGTATAGTTTGTCATACTCAACCATCCTACCAAGTTTCAAATCATTCTCATGTAAGGTTCCTGAGAAAAGCTTGACGGAAATTTTCATAGTCATGTTCACATATTTTAACATTGGCCTAAGTCCCAAACAGGAAGTAGATGTCCGACATGTCTCAAAATCGCTTAGGACGTATAGTTTGTCATACTCAACCATCCTACCAGGTTTCAAATCATTCTCATGTATGGTTACTGAGAAAAGCTTGACGGAAATTCTTACGGACGTACGGACGGACATGACGTCACGGGGGCATAAAAAACTCCATTTTCAAACTTTTAAGGGGCACAGCTAGCTCTTTCCAATAAGTGGCAGTAGGACACTCTAGTTGCCGATTGGCTCAAGAACCCAGCAACTTGGACAGTGTTTAAGCAAATACTATACCAACATTTGTAATTTGATCTTCAGTTTTAGTATTCATTTATAGAGAAAATCACAGAACTGCAGACAGTATATTTATATTAAAATCATTAATAAATAAATATTTAAACAAAGATAAGAAACAAATCTATGCATGCTTCATTGATCTAAGAAAGGCCCTTGATTCTGTATGGAGAACAGGCCTTCTTTATAAACTATGTAAAATGAATATAGGAAAGTCTATGTACTCAATAATAAAACAACAATATTTTAATACTAAATCTGCATTAAAATTCAAAGATTGTACATCCGAATATTTCGACATTAACAGAGGTGTTAGGCAAGGGGATTCACTGAGTCCTACATTACATAAATGACATCACCATCGGTTTAGATGAAGAAAATTTAAATCCATTATGTCTTATAAATAGCAAACTAGGATCCCTCCTCTTTGCAGATGATCTTCTTCTCCTTTCAGAATCACAGGAGGGACTTCAAAATAGTCTAGATAAAGTTGCAGTTTTCTGTGATAAATGGCAGCTTTCTTTAAATATAAACAAAACAAAAAGCATGATCATTTCAACAGGAAGGAAAAAGGTAGAGCAATCCATACTTAATTTTAATAATAAGACAATAGAAAATGTCTCAGAATATCCTTATTTACGATTACTTATTAAGTCCAATGGCAACATGAGCCATAGTACAACAGAATTAACCAAAAAGGCAAAAAGGTATTATTTTCTATAATAATGGCGGCAGGCATAAAAGTGAAGCACATGGACTTTCGACTGATTTTTGATGTTTCTAACGGTTAACCTTAGCCTATTTAATATAGGAGTTAGGTTAACATCACACTTACCTGTTCGACTAGTGTTCCATAACGTCATCGGATCAAATGGACCTTTATCAAGCTCAAAATTGGTATGGAAAAATCCAAACAACATGCCACATACAACAACGAAAAATACTTTTTCGATAGAAATTCCTTCAACTCTGAACATTTACCACACGTATCATGAATTGAACATTTTACGAACATTATTAATTGCCCAAAGCGGGGACATACATCCAGGCCCTGGGACAAACAAAACCACCAGAAAACCGAGATACCCATGTACAAAATGCAAGAAAGGGGTGATTGGTTCCAGCAAAGCCATTACGTGCGATTCTTGTAACGAGTGGACTCATGTGAAATGCACCCAAAGTATCACAGTTGATGAGTACAACAAATACATTGACGAAGATCTGTCATTTAATTTTACATGTGATCAATGTTTGACATGTAAATTGCCGTTCAACGAAAGTGAAGACATTGAATATGGTCAAACGATGGACCAACGTACAACATCGGGTAATTCAATGTCCAATGAAGTTGGACGTGAGGATGCCGACGATTCATTATATTTTAACTTTACATCAAAAGGCCTACACTTTTTACATATTAACTGTAGATCGTTACTACCGAAGATGTCAGAAATACGTATGTATTGCGATTCGGTCAAAAGCCTCCGTTCTAGCCATCACAGAAACGTGGCTTGATGACAGTATTACAAACTCTGAAGTCGGGATCGATAACTACAGCATCATCCGCAAAGACCGTAACCGACAAGGTGGAGGGGTGTGCCTTTACATCAAAAGTGACATTGCTTTCTCTCCTCGTCCAGATCTTCAAAACAACAAGATTGAATCTGTATGGACCGACTTATTTCTTCCAAAGACAAAACCTATTCTGATTGGGAACATTTACAGACCACCGAAGCAAGCTGATTTTATGGACAACTTTGAGGAAACTCTGTCGAAGATTAATCCAGATTGTGAATCTTTTATTTTTGGAGATTTTAATATTTGTCTCATAAATAAATTGTCAATATTAGCAAAATCTTTTACCAAAATGTTATGTAGATATAGTATGAAACAAATTATAAATGAAGCTACAAGAATTACAAATAGAAGTAAAACACTTTTAGACCATATTATTGTGAGTAATGAAGAGAAAATAAGTCAGTTTGGTGTTTTATTGTCAGGTGTTAGTGACCATTGTATTACATATTGTACAAGAAAAGTTGTTAAAGTAAAACTCATGTTGTAAACAAAATAAGAATAAGATCGACAAAACACTATGATAAAAATATTTTTATTGAAAAACTTTCAGGATTAAATTGGTCAGAATTGTACTTAAAAAGACAAGTCAATGCTGCATGGGCTGAGTTCAAACACAAATTTATCTCAATCTTATATGAGGTTGCACCTTTTAAAGATATAAAAATAAAAGGGCGAACAGAGCCATGGATGACGTCCGAAATACTTCAACTTATCATAGAAAGGGGCAAATGTTTTTCAAAATATAAGAAAAAAAGGAAATCCTGTCGACTATAAAAACTACTGTATTATGAGAAACAAAGTTAAAAGAGAAATTAAAAAAAGCTAAAGAAACTTTTTTTGAGAACAAAATTGAAGAAAATAAAAACAATCCTAAAACATTATGGCAACATATGAAAAATTTAGGATATAGTAACAAACCGAAAGAATCAAGTAAAATTGTTATTCAGGTGGATGGAAAAGTTTGTCATGATTCGAAAAAGGTAGTTGATTATTTCAATGATTTTTTTTACAAGTGTAGCTGAGAAACTAGTAGCGAAATTACCTGAAGCAAGGAATATTTATCATTTCTTCAGAAATTTTTAGAAAGTATTATAAATCAGTTTTTTAAAAAAAATTGAAGTTTGAACTAGCTCCAGTAAGCGAAGACTTCGTCTATAAACAGTTAGAAAATTTAAATGCTAGTAAAAGCACTGGTCTGGATGGTATTCCATCAAAATATCTAAAAGATGGAGCAAGTGTACTTACAAAACCTGTCACATATATTATAAATCTATCTATTGTAAGTGGTATCGTACCGGACGATATGAAAGAAGCAAGGGTTTGTCCAATATCTAAAAAGAATAGTAGATTAGAGGTCGGTAATTACAGACCGGTTAGTATCTTAGTTATAAGTAGTGTTGTAGTCGTGATATGAAGGAGTGGCTTAAGTGGCTTATTAGTTTTTCTGTAGAGGGTGGCTCATTGACCTATGACTATTGGGTGGCTCTCAGTATGACGTAGTAGTTCTGATGACGTAGTAAAATTGACCATGACGTAGTAGTATTCCAATGACAATATATAAGCAGTTTGTGTTTGTACATTCTCATTTCAAACCTTGATCATGGCAGTTCTGAAGAATATTGGACTAGGAAATTGTAGATGTATTAGGGTTGTTGAATGGTGTAACCAGCTGAGAATTGATATACGAGAATGGGACCAAAATTATCCCACGAAGAAGGGAATTAGCTTATCTTTAAAAAGATGGAAAACTCTGTTAGCCAATTTAGACTTGTTAGACCAAGCTCTATCAGATAAACGTGAGTTTCAATTCCATATAGGAAATAATGTATATGCTAGAGTTGGGTTGAACAGTGACTGCATAGATTTGAGACAACACTGGCGACCACCCCAACAAACTGAAGTTGTACCCACCAAGAAAGGGATTACATTAAGACCAGGAGAGTATCTTAAACTAAAAGACTCTTTACATGTGATTAATAACGCTATTCCAGGACTCCAAGATGTGAAAAACATGCAACCATCCAGATGATGATGAACTTTTAAAATGTCAAGATTGTAACCCAGATTCATATGAACTGTATGCAATGTGGGGTTAATTCAGTAAAAAAGAAAAAAACATTTACTTTGTGTTGAGCATATTTCATACTGCACTTCATGCTTATTTAAATAAATTGGTTTGAATTATTTTGTTTGTTTCATATAACATCATATTACCCAGTTTAACAATTTTGTTTAACCATGTTTAACTAAAACTTCCCTGATGAGTCTTTATTAAATAATATGCAATATTTATACGCCCAGAGTGCTACAGTACTTGAGTTTATGTTGTTGATTGTTGTTTTGTTTCTTTGTTATGTTGTGCTCTCATGTTTTGTCTTCAGACTATTGATATTCCAATGCATCATAGGTACATGCACATCATTACTGCTTTTATATCTTTAACAGCAAACCAAACTAGCATTATTTTCATTATCAAACAATTTTGACTAGAAACCCTCTGATGAGTCTTTATTGAATGGAGTGTAATTTATCCCTATCTTTCTAGTTCAGCATTAACAACAGTAACAAAAACAATATAAGTCTACAAAATTTTATTTTTTTATATTTAACACCATATACAGAATACCATTCCTTGGAATGTATATGTAATAAAACTTAACAACACGAGTATTGAATCTTAAAACCAGAGTATTGATATATGACTACATGAACATTAAATTAATTACCTGAGTTTTGAATTCTTAAATCATCAACATAAAATTTTAACCATAATATTTGGAATATTTAAACAGCATTACCAAATTTATGAAAAAAAAATGGAATGTATATGTAATAAAACTTGGTGACAATTAAAACTTCGCAACAGAGTAATGAATCTTAAAACCAGAGTATTGATATATGACTACATGATCATTAAATTAACAACCTGAGTTTTGAATTCTAAAATCATCAACATAACATTTTAACATAAATATTGAAATATTTAAACAACAGCACCAAACTGATGAAACCAGAGTATTGATATATGACTACATGAACATTAAATTAACAACCTGAGTTTTGAATTCTAAAATCAACAACATAACATTTTAACATATAAAATATTAAAATATTTAAACAACAGCACCAAATTGATGAAAAAAATATTCTGGGACTTTTCATGTTTTGAGGTGAATGGGTACAATCACTTCCATGGGCTACCAAACTTGAGATCACATAAATTACATGACTAAAATTAGCAATATGGGTGAGATCATATGAATTACAGGACTAAAATTAACACCATGAGTATTAAAATAAAAACCTGAAGTATTGCAATATAAAAACATAAACATTTAATTGTCAAAAAAAACATCCAGTTATCAACAACCAAAACATTAACTTATATATGAATATTTTAAAATTATCACAACACATTAAACATCAAGAAAGACAAATGGAATGCAAATATAATCATGTTAATACACCAAATATAGTAACATCAAAATGTGACCCTGTCTCACAACCAGTGTCAAGGATAATATAGATAACCAACCCGTTATGTAGGTTATGTATATATTAGTTAAGGGTTGTAACTGATTCAAGTTAGATAAATACATAAAAAATTGATAAAAGTATTAACTTAAATCTTTACTTATTCTAATGGATTTATTGTTTAAAGAAAATTTTAATGATTCACATTCGTTACTCAGCCTTCTCTTAAAAACTCAAGAATGACAAACTCCTAGTCCCATTTTAAAAGTTTATCAACATTTACTTTAAGTATTTGTAAACTTTCACTTAAATCAGAATATTTAGCACCATTAAGTAAAATTAGACATCAAAGAAATCCAACATTCCTTTGTGATTTGTGAGGTAGATGAGTAAAATAATTTTTAAATATTTCTATAAACTGACAAACCTGAGATAAAGTGTGAAAAAATATTTATCAACATTGATTTCTAAGCAAAAAAAAGTATAAACTATTACACACATATCTCATACTTTTCTTCATCAAAAATTGGCACAATACATTGCCCTATATAAAAAATATCAGCAAAAAGTATAAACTATTACACACATTTATCATTTTTCTAGTTATAAAAAAAATGGCACAATACATTGCACTATATAAAAAATATCACACAATACACATGATACATGTAAGTAAAAAGTGTGCATAGATGCAAGTAAAATTACAAAAGCTACTTACTAAAAAATACCATTTATTTATACAAAGAAATTTACAGTCTGTTCAATCTAACAACACCATGAGCACCATCTTTGAGCTTAATAAAACCATTAAATTAAAATGACATGTATAAACAAAAGTAATTTTGTTTTAATTCTAAGTAATGAAAATTAAGCAAGTACACTAACTTATCATTTTTTTCTTTATTATATTAAAACTGTTTCATCAATGGTATTCCATATTATCTCTTGATAAAATGTAAAACTAACCATACCACCACCCCACCACCCTCTTAGACCATAAGAATGTACTTTGATGATGGATAATAATTATCATACCCAATGTATGAACTATTATATAATCTTAATCTAAAGCTTTTTAATTATGTAATGTTTATTTGAATCTTTGTATATAAATCAATCTTACCCATTTCAACATCCCACATAAAAATAAAAATGGCTCTTCCACCGACTTGTGATCCGACAATTAAATGCCATTTGTGCTCCTCTACAGTTTTCTTCAAGGAGGAGCTTAAAAAATTTATAAATATTTTACCAGTCGCAGTGAATGCGCATGTGCTACGAACACTGATTGAAACATATCACTGCTTAGTTCATGCCCCAAAAATGACTTGGTTTTTCATTTTATGGAAACACAATGACTTTTTTTTGGATAAAATGTTTGTGGCATGTAAAGCCATAAATTCAGATTTGAGCAATGGAGTGGTGGAGGTCATCCAGCATGTTGTTGCTGACAGGTGAGATATATTAGAATAAAAAATTTATAAGTTTTAAACGAAAAAGAAAAAAAAAGAGAATATCAATATGAATATTATAAGAGATAAAAAACTTATTTCATATTTATAAAACAAAGTATCTAAATCTAATCTTATGGAATATAGTGTGTTAAAAAGAACAAAAGTACAAAGTACCAATCTTAATCTTATCAGACTAAATATTTGAATATGTAAAACAAAGTATCTAAATGTAATCATATGGAATTTATTGTGTTAAAAAGAGCGTATTTACTTTTAATGTAGTGAGAAGATAATTTAGCCTTATTCAATATTGGAGAACAAAGTATAAGCACTATATCATAATCTTATCTAACTAAATTTATTATGTGAAAAGGAAGGCCTTTACTTTTAATGGAGATAGAAAATAACTTAACCTTAGTCAGTATAAAGAATAAAGCCCTAACACATCATCTTATTTCAATGTAAATATATCATGTTAAAAGGTACAATTTAATATTTTCACATATATCTTTGAGGGGGTTTTCTTGCTCTCAGAGAGCGTCTAAGTTGAAGTGGTCTAGGTGCAGGACCTTGTACTGGCTCAGGAACTTGCACAGGTTCTGGAGCTTGTTCTGGTTCGGGAGCTTGAATAGGTTGGGGAGCTGGTACTGGTTCGGGAGCTTGAATAGGTTCGGGAGCTGGTACTGGTTCGGGAGCTTGGATAGGTTCTGGTTGAATGGGTTGAGCTTCGGGAGGATTAGGGTGGACAGGTGCATTAATAATTTCTCTTACTAACTGTACAATTTGATGACCATAATAAAAAATTATCCCAATTAAAGCCAAAATAACCTCTAGATGATCTGAAAAAAAATATTCATTTAGGTGGTAAATTCAAATTTATTTGGTTTTCCATTTTTCGCCACCTTACATTATAAACTAAATCTGAATCTCCCCCACTTTCCTGTTTCTTTTTTCTGTAGATGTAGATGAATAAAATAATCAAGACAACTGTAATTAAAAAGAAAATTTATCTGTTATATATTCATTGTATTCAAATTCAAGTTAAAAAAGAAATAAAAAAGCTAATTGTTGAAAAATAAAATTAAGTAGTTTATCTTTCAGTTTAAATGCAAAAATATATACAAGGGAAAAAAAGCAGATCTATCTATGTGAACACTTTGGTTAAATGTTTTTTTTCACTTCTGTCTGGTCATCATCAAAATTATTACACTCAAATTCAAAACTATCATGGTCATTGATTGGCACACTTTGCCTGGGGAGATCCCCCATCTCAATGTCAAAAGATTGTCCACCCCTACCCTTTTTACAAAGACACTTTTTGTACACAAAATAAACAAACACCAGAGCTGAAAACAAAATTAATGGGAATAAAAATAAAATGGATACATTCAGACTGCCCCCCCCCCCCCCCCTTCTTTAATCAATCATTTTTCATTTAGCTCAATTTTGGTATACTTTGGTATCAATTTTTGGTTAAAAATATTATAATAGATTAATGTTAACAAAACAATACTTAGAAGTACTATAATTATAAATATGAAGTAAGCAAAATAATTAACATAGTTTCTACCTGTTACTGCTGATAACGTGCTGCTTATCCACGTGATGGTTGATATCTCTGCCTGTAAAAGACAATTTTTGTGTAAATATGTTTTTTATTCTTTTAAACATATTCTCAGAAATACATTAATTAAGACACAATTCTTCACATTTCTTTTTTATTCATATTTTGTAGACTAGAAAATGATGCTCCACTAACATAGGAAACTGATGACGACTCAGATCTAGATTGGGGAATTAAAATGACTAATTTAAATATTTATTTCTAGTTTTATTCTAATTTAATAATTACCCGGTCTAATTGTGGATTTCTTGATGTTTGGTTTCCATTATCTACCGTTGATGGCGTTGAAGTGGGTAATTCCTATTAAAAGAATGGATAAGTAAAGATTATGATGATTGAAAGAGGAGTTTTAGTGATAGGTACATGGTAAAAAAAAAAAAAAAAAAAAAAAAATGCATCCTTTTTCAAAAGAAAATAATGAGATGTGGAATAAGTGAACATAAGAAGCAGCAATTTAGATCTTATATAGGAATAGTTAACAGGGGGCTCAAGATCTTAACTTAAGAAAGACCCCTTTTCACACAAACGAAAGCATATATACTATAATTACTTTAAGGATTTTAACTTCATTTAGTTTCACATTATCAATCATATAGTTTTACCGACCTCATGCTTCTCTGTGGTGTAAGTTGTGGAGGGGGCTGCATTAGAACTTGGTGTCTTGCCATCATCTCTTGTAGTGGAAGGAGGGACCACAGTGGACTCTAAGTCTTCCTTCTCAGTTGTTGTTGTGGCAGCAGGAGAAGAGTCTCTGTCTGGGAAAACAGTTGATGAGTGCTGAAAACAATAATAACCATATAATATCCTTCTTTATTATAAAAAGGAGGTAACTTCGCAAGCAAATAGTAAAGGGGGGTGATCATAATGCACTATGAGCTGAGTTTTCCTTCAACAACCAGGCCATCAATCGGTGTCTTTTATGTGTGTTTATCTTTGAAAATTTTAGATGTTATTGAACACATGTGACCCACAGGATATGTCTCCCAAACATGCTAAAATAGAGTTTTATTAATGTGGTTCTTGCATTTATATATTCTAATCAATGGGTGAACAAAGGTGTGTAAATGAATTATTTATACGCTCCCGAAAGGAGCAATAATGGTAGAAATGTCAATATTCTAGTTGTACTGTGGGCTCAATTTTTCTTCAACGTCCGGTTACACACGCGCGGTTCCCCGGACTTTCCGTGTCTTTTTAACGGTTTTTTCTTTGAAACTTTTTCTGAAGTCATTAAGCATGTTAAGCGCACACAGGACCCACAAGAAAAGCTAGTTTGTTTTTTTATTTTCAAATAAGAATTTGTTTCAATTAATTGCCCAATAAACATTTGAAAACTTGTTTTAGCTTGTAAAATATTTAAAGATACGTTCAAACTTTGGGAGCGTCACAGGTTTAACCTGCATCATATTAAAATAATACATACATCTTTACACAGTGTCCCCTTCACATAAATGGTGGTATCAGTCGATTGGGTTGACACCAACTGGCAGGTCTTCACAGAGCCGTCTTCAATGTGAACAGTCTTTAAAGAATCTGTTAAAATTCTGAGGTGTGACTCGTCCGTGAGCCTATCAATGTAGATAGTGCTCACACTCGGTGGCCCCGAAAATTCATATATTCCCGGACCCTGGTAGTTGCACCTCATCTCTAAAACTGCATACGTCTGTTGACTATATGCAATAACCTGGCAAGTTGTAGGATTTAAGCTGATCCTAGCTGCCACCATCCCCACGAGGATTAGCAACAAACACAACATGTTAACCATCATAATTTATAATCTGTATATCACCTTGGTTTTTCTCGCTGATTCTTACGTTTTCCCGCCTCTGTTTACATAACAAAACATTACATCCGGTTTTTGAAATAAATTGTAAAACCAAATGTTTCATATTTTTTTCAACATATTTTCATATGTATATTTTTCTTTTCCACCTTTGGTAAAAAATAAAATTGTTTATTATTATTATTATATTTTTTTGTGCAACAAGTGGTCAGACAAGGTTTACCTGTGTTGTGTTCACGTAAGTTCCTCCATCGTCATGGAGCACTCATTCAGAACCACGGTATCGTTCTATTTCTATCAGTTGTTAGGGGAAAACCATGTCGTTTGGATATATTGCTAAACTATTTGAGGAGAGATCAAAAGAAAATTTTGATGCAATTAAACGAACTCATCAAAGATTGATTGAAAACGAATATTTTCACATTAATTTAGACACGGGTGATAGACAAATATCTGAAATTAGTGATTCAATTAAAAAGTCGACTTCTTCCATATCCACAGAAGCTAGAGAAATAAACAATTTCATTAACAGATTTTTTTCTTTGTTGAGACGAGATGTGTCAAAAATTGAACTTATTGGTTTAAAACAGTCTTGGATTTATATCATAGAACAATACGTTCTACCTAGTGTTGACAAGCTAGCCCTTCTCTGTATAGAACGCAATGCCGAAGATTCAAGAAAATATTTAAAGTATTCCATACTAATAGAAAAAGAAGCTTTTAAATTGAGAACTGAGTTTAATCAGATGAATTTAAATTTTCGTGTTACGGTGTCAATGGTACTATCTTTAGACCATTTCGCTGATAATATAGAAGAAATGGAAGAATAATGACAGTTTCCATTAAGGATGGAGAGGCGGAGTTTCAGTAGGCGGGATGCAATGTCCATCCTCCTCTCTTGAAGTCCACCATTTATAAACAGTTGATATAAAATAACTATGCCACTTAACAACTTATTATAACAAGAAAAATAACTGCTTTTTATTTACGGTGTTTCTTTCTTTTAATTGAAAAAAAAAAAATGAGTCAAGTAACGTTTTATGAATATTTGTCGAAAAAAGGTGAAAAAAAATTACGTTACAATTTTGGAAAACAAAAAGCATTAAGTTTCGCCAGGCGTGAATGTGGTAATTATTTTGTTGACATCTTCGATAATGCAGAAGCAAGGTCGATATCATTAAAATTGGAGGACTTTGACACTGTTTGCAGCGTACAGCAAAGCCTTCACAGTTTAAAGGCTAACTTTTTTGAGGTATGTCTTTTTTGCATGATTGAAATTCTTTTTTTCTTCCATGAAATATGTAGAAAACCACAGTCCTTTAAGGTTCGTCTTGTAAACTTTTTTACTGTTAGCATTTTTAATTTGATATTCATCCTCATTTCCACAATTTAATATGTATACTTTGATACAAATCTACCCCACTTGTATTTTTTCCATATGCTTCATTCTTGGTAGTTGTCTTTAGTGTATATATAGTTTCATTTATTTAATATGTTATGTTTGCAGCCGCCGGCTGAGCTGACTGAGAATGTTAAGATGAGGCCTCCAGCTACGAGGGGGCTTTCATATGCCCCCGTAAGAGTTACTGGGGACAATTACCAGCGACCGGCAACCAATTACCAGCGACCGGCGACCCCAACTGCAGTAAGGACCCCACTACAACCACTAAAAATTCCCCAAACAACTTCGAATGCCAGCTTCAAAAGGAATCATGAAGAAGAGACCACCAAAAATGCTAAGTATTTTAAATTTGAAGCGAGTAGAATAGCACCAGAAGCTACAAGTTCTAACCAACAGTTAATACCAACATATGAATCAATTTCTCCAGGACCATCGGATAGTCTTCAACAAGTTGACTTTGACTTTTTGCTAGACAACTATTGAAAGGAAATCTGCAAGAGACTTTTTTTTCAAAAAATCTTGAAAGTAAATTTTATGTACTTATTTTAATCTTAGTACTTTTTGGGGAGACGGTAATTTGTTATGTAGTTCTTGGGAGGGAGCTCTGTCTCTAATAATATAATAAAAGTTGTGTATATATTTTATTTACAAAAATACATCATATCAATCATTTATTTTATAATGTCCAAAAGCATAACTCTCAACAGCATTTTTCCAAAAGCGTTTATCATCAAAACTGCAAAGTCCCTTTTTCACAATATTGTCAAGATAAAGTTCATGATTTTTACTTCTGATGCATTTCATTGAGTTGGTTGTCGTCCTTTCGTCAAACAAACATTCTTTGTACATTCTATGTCGTAATGTCTTTTTGATTTCACATTTAGAAATTCCTTTCGCAACCCTTTTTTCTTTTTCTCGATATATTCCATCACCGGCATGTTTTTCATCATACAGCAGACTGTACATCTTGGGCCTAAGACCAACGAATTCTTTTAAAGGGATGCCTACAATATAATAAGTAAATTCCATAAGTAATACACAACATATCGACTCTCATATTGAATTTTAATTTTATATATATATATATTTTTTTTTTGGGGGGGGGGGGGGGGGGGTATTATTGTGTTCTGTTTTTGTTTTATTTTTCTCATAGAATAATGACAAGTAAAATGAGATTTCTCACCTGATAATTCGTCTTTAAATACTCCAACTTTTTTCTTTAATTCTGCTGAAAAAAGAAAACTGGTTCTAGACTCTAAACCATAGTTAGATGTGTCCAGTAGATGTTTGATTGATTCCATGTCCTTGTAAACATCTTTAGTTTCTATTTCATAACATAGGGAATCTAAAAAAAAATAAAGAGAAAACGAATAAAAAAGCTTTGTTTCTCTAAAATAGGTTGGTTACAAAATATAATTAGAAATCTTTTCAAATGAACTGAATATTTTTTTTCAAAACTTATAGGCTAGTTTGCAAAAATATTAATTAATGCGCATTAACTAAAAACGTTTCCAGTACCTTTGTCATGGCATGATATAATAAAACAAGACATATATGTATTATTACCTGTATCTGTGAACAGTAGACGCAGTCTGTTTTCATATTTCGGTTTCATAACTTTGTAATGAAAATCATACATCAACCATTTGGATAAGTCGAGAATGGTCTGTCCCACATAGATTGGCTTATTCAACAGTAGGTTAGTTTGTCTGTTGTGCACCCCGACTAAATCTTCATTAAAAATCTGACATCTGATGAAGGATGGTTTTGCTACTCTTTTCTTTAGTTTTTCTTCCGTATTAATTAAGGAGATGTTCGATCGCTCTCTTAAATTTTCCAAACACTTTCCAAACACACTGGAAAACATAAATTTAAAATATTTTTTAAAATAGTATAATTATGTAGTAGATATAACACAAAGAACCATTGTATTTGTTAAAAAAAAATCAACTGGTATTACAGAAAGTACATCGTTATCAAAACGTTTCATTTGCTAATGTAGAACCTCAAATAATACCCCGCGATGTCAATTGATGTTCTGTTGTTTTCTTTTTCTGTTTGTGCTTGTTTCGTTTTGTGTTTACCATTCTGTCTTTGTTGTATTGAACTTATGATTTTGGAATGCCTATTGGTACTACTTGCTTCCTAAAAAAAAATTAATGCATACTAACCTGTTACACATGAGTTTGAAAAAGTCCTTTTCAAAATCATTTTTAGCTTTTTTCCTCATGTCCGTATTAAAATCAATGTATGTTTTTAGCCATGGACGTTGTTGAAAGGCTAGGATTCTGTGTATCTTTGTTGTTTTCATCCCAAGATCTGCATATAGCTGAAGATTTCGATAGTGTATCACGTAATTCTTCTTAGAATTCAAGGTTGGAATAAGTTTTCTAGTTTTAACTCTAGGTTTAGGTTTAGACGCTCCTTCTGAATTGTTTATTTTCTCCCACAAATGTAAACTATATTGTGAGAGCTGACAATCATCAACAAGTAAATGTTCTGGGGCTAATGGATAGCAGTTGTGATCGTCATGGAGATGTTCAGGGTACTCCAAATCCACTTCAAGTATGTATCCCTCTTTGGCATCGATAGAAACCTTTTGTAGATTAAACTTCTCGATTTCCTCCTGTGTCAAAAAGTGCATAAATCCAAAAGGTAATGGTTGACACATGGCCCACCCATATAAGTTATTAGCATCTAGATACATGAGGTACTTTTCCTCCCTTGTGTTATCCCATTCATTTAGATATTGATGATTAGCATGACTATACTTTTTAGTCACCATGCTTATCCCACCACGAGTCCCTAACTCAATCATATTGTACATCAACGGATCAGTAATCAAATCTAAACATATTCCACTCATTTTTAAAGCGGCTTGCCATGCTAGACCAGGACTGGTGAAAAAATGACTAGCATCCAGTTTATAGTATTCCATTGTCATATCCCTAAAACGTTCAAACACATCGGCTAGTAATAATGTGTCTGTCAAAACATACAAGTCGTGGAATTCACCTAAGTTTTTCATATTAAATGTTGACCATACTTTTGTAGCGTGTTCATATTTCTCATCAGAAATGTCTTCTTTCGTTATTTCATTATAAAATGCTTCTCTTGGAGGTAGGCTCGTCTCCTTAAAATTTTCACTAGACTGAATGTAACTATAACAAAACTCATTTTTTTGAAGCAACAATTGAGCTATATCATCCTCTGGGAAAGCTTTGCGAAATTGTTTAAAATGTGTTAATCCATCCGCGGCCATATTGTCCACTAATGTCTCTAGTGAACTGTTCATACATTGATATGAGTCAACGAATCTCAATTTTCCAGAGGAAAATGATATGTATTTTTCCATATTGTTTGGAATGCATGATAATCTTCTGTGCTTGTATTTCCCTGCTTCACTTAGAAGTAGATGGGCATCAAAGTTCCGTAAATTGTGAAAGTAAACAGGAATGAAAGGGGGGTTTCTTAAATTCAAATTACATTTTTGACAAGCTGTCCCTCTATAATTACTATATGAAGGAGATTCCACATTCCCATTCATGCCGAGATGGTCATGATCCCTGACTTTTATATTCTTTTCACTAAACATCTGATTGCAGATATAGCAATGGGTTGCATTTTGAAAACTTCGTTCCGTTTCCTCATTCATGATAAGTGGTTCTGGGTCATTTAAGATATTTGTAATGTAATCTTCTTCCTGGAACATGTTTTCAAAGAAATTCTGAACAGCATCATCTCCTCTGTACACAACAGGTGGTTTCGAATATTTATCGTTTGAACTTACTACCACATATGCATAACCACATGCTTCAAACTTTGTAATATGCGTGGTGGATGGTCTATTGGGAGTAGGTAATGCTGTATCGAGCTGCTTAGAGTAGCATTCAAAGTCAGCATAAATTACAAATGGAACTCTCATTGATTTATGAAAGTCTTTAAATTCAAGGATGTCATTTTTTCCTTCCTCTGGGTAGGTAACTCTTTGAAACTCAAATTTTTGACAATATATTCGATGTTTATCAAGGAGATCTCGCCTTATAAAGCCATGTAAACATCTTCGACAATAATATCGTCTACTATTAAAGCGTGTTGTCGACCCTAGGAAATGGTCTAAGTTTTTTATCCAGCAATAATGGTTTTTATCATCTTTTGAAAGATACAACAAGTCGACTTCCTGACATCCATTTTCCATCTTTGATAAGTAGAGTGGAAATACTTCATTATTTTCATAACCAAAAACATTTACTGAAATGTTGTTCTGTTTTTCAAACTTTTCCATTTTGGCTAAAGACACGGGGTATTGTATATCTTTCATGTTTAACTCGTGTTCGAAAGGTTTGTAATGATATACACGATTAGGATGATCCGATGCTGGATGGATTGCTGCTAAAACAGACCACAGAAAACATTTTTGGTCATCATTTTGAATGTTGACAACACCTTTAGTGTATCTGATTGATGGAGGTAATTCCATAAAACTAGAGCCTGCAACGGGTGAGTATTGTACTGTATGAATCTCGATACAAATTATTTTGTTTAACACCCAATTACTGCCTTTTGCAATAAATTCTTCTAGGGCTTTATTTACTGCTTGAAATGCTTCATTCAGATTGTGATCATTATTTTCATTTTGGAGTAAAATGTAACTTCTACTACGGAAATGGGGATGTGCCCTTTCCCGCTGACCATCATCGATATCACGCACCATTTCCACTCTTACATTCACATACCATTTTATGTTTCGGTGACGTTGAAGTCTTAATGATAATTCCCTCTCTACATCGTCTTTAACATTTGCTAAAAATTGCAGTAGGTCATACTTTTCATTTCCAATAGGGACAAGATCCGTTTCATGAACTGTATCATTAATAGCCTCTTTATGAAAACGAAAGCGTTTCGTTGCTTCAGTCTTTTTTTCAAGTTGCCTTGCAGCTTTAGGTAAATTACCTCCACTTTGGTTAATAGGATGATTGTCAGCGACGTGGGTAAACAGTGCATCAACATCATTAAAACCAATTCCACAGTGTTTACATGTGAGTATTCTAGTGTTATCCTTGTTTTCACATACTTTTGTGGACGTTTGTCTTATTGAACATTTCTTTAAATGTTTTTGCAAATTATACTTTCTGGAAAAGTTTTTTCCACAATTATTGCATTCACATTTAGAATTATGAGCTTTTTCATGACGAATCAAAGAACATTTATGTTGAAAATTTTTTTCACAAAACTGGCATACTAATTTAGCCTTTTTAATAGGAGCTCTATCCTTTTTATGTATCCTTTTGCGTTTTAGTCTGTTTTCCACATCAATAGCTGCTTGTACTAATAAATTATCATCTGAGTCATTAAAGTCGTCATTTCGCAATCGACCAATCTGTAATTGTTCCTTACCATTTGGATTTTTTTGTATAACACGATTGATATAAGCTTGAGCCATGATGAAGGGTATACATCTTGAAACATTTTTTCCCTTGCTTATATATGATAACTTCAATATGATGACGTCATTTTACCACCAAATCTATGATGTTCAAAATTTTATAAACGAAAAGGTAACCAGTTTGATTTTGTGACGTGGTTGTTTACACCTTTTGGTTTGTCTTTCATCTTCTTATCAGGTAACGATCCGCCAATTTTTCCACCACCCTTTTGATTTTTGTTGTTAGTCTTTGACGAATGTTCTTGTAAATGAGCCATTTGTTGTACAGGTATCGAAACATATGGTTTTCCCACACTTTTTTTAATGTTCTTGGTTTTTTTTCCTCGACTTATTTTATTAGGTTGGATGATTGGCTCTATACTCTGACTAGGAGATGCACCAGTAGTTGATGTGCCAATCTTCTCAGGTTTACTTAATTCATTGTATGAGTTCTGAGGAGGTTGTTCATGGGTAAGTGGATTTGAATTTATTTTTTTTACGTCAGTACTTAATTCTTGTTCATTTTTAACTAATTGTTCATAGCGAGCTTTTGGTAACAACATCAATTCACGAGACATATTCTAAGTAAATTCTCCAAAAAATTGGCAATATTTTTTTAAGTTTAATCAGTAATCTTTTCCTTCCAATCAATGTTACACCTTTCGATACTAGTTTACGAATACACCTCTTATGTTCTTGTAATATCTTTTTATGATGAGTAGTGAGTGGGCAAACTCCATGTATAATATTATAGATGATTTCAATAATCCATTGAAGCTTTTCCTTCGAAAGGATTTTTATTATATTTGGTATTTCATTTTCTTTAGCACTAAGAAGAAATTGAACTAAATGTATTTTATCTTTCATTATACAGGTTTAAAGACAATTGGTGTCTGCCCAATGCCGCGGTTAGCTGTCAACTGATATGTCTTGTCAGTGTGTGGATTTAAATCTATGATGAGTGGACGATATTTGATAGAGGTGGCTTTGTGGTAAGCATCCATAAAAAATTTTAATTGTCCAGGATATATTTGCTTTCCAAGGGTTTGAATTTGCAATTGATCTCGATAGTTTTTAAATAAAACAAAATAATGACAATTCAGAGAGGCTGTCCTCATAGCCTTTCCTTTGAAATAGAGAGACTGGAAAATAAATATCAGTGAGAGTGAAGCATGATGTATTCCAACCGTTAACAAATGAATCAGTTCTTCACTATCCGCAGCTTCTACCATTAGATCATCTAAAACAAGAAGTTTGTGACCTGGTATAACGCCCCATTCACTCAATGTTTCCATGTTGGGAAATCCTTTAAAAAATTCTACATTTTTTACAGAAGCCTTTATTTCATCATATGTAGATTGCCAAATGCTATAACAGTAAAAAATCTTTAAAGGGGGCTGTTCAAACATCCCATCAGCATTTAAAAGTAGATCTTTGGTAAATACTGTTTTACCAGAATTTGATGGACCAACAATGAAAATTGATGTTGGGCTTTTAAATTTAAGTAAACTTTCGCTTTTCCACCAGTCAACCATACTGTTCGACAAATAATCATAAAATGATATTTTCTCTGACTTTACACAGTATTTAAATAAAAACAAACACAGTAGCAAAGTATACATCTTTATTTTATAAATACTGATTACAAAAATATGTACAAGCTTGACAATTCATATTCATATTTTCATTCACACAACAATGAAAACGACTATCTATAAAATCATTTACAAATAGGTCATTTAAATTATAATCTTTTGAAAATAACTCAGAAATTTGATTCATGCTAAATCCTCTTATGCGACACATTAAATAAAATAAACAATATTGTCCACACACCTTTGTTCTATCCCCTTGAAGGCGTCTAGGATTCATAACAATGTTTTTATATCTACTCAAAATAGGATTGAAATATTTTGTCAATTGTTCTATTGTGCTCCCAAAAGAGTCAAATATTTCCAGAAATCCATCATTGTTTAGATAAAATGCAACCCAATGTTTTCCAGGCTTATTGAATGGGTCTGTATTTACAATCATACCATAGTTCTTTTGTAACGAAAGGGGTATTGTATCTGCAGCAAAAACTCCTAATATTCTATTATTCATATCTACATCACAATGAATTGCGCAAAGAAGTTGATGAGTGTTCATTCTAGAATCACACCTCTCTCCAAGTTAATTTCAAAATAGCCTGGATATTCGGCATAAATAACACAAGTTGTTGCTTTTGGTAGAGGTGTCTGAAAGACTGCTTCTAGTGAGCAGGTTCCTTGTTTAATAAGATTTAGATATGGTCCTTGGTCTATGAAATTTGGTTCGACATCATAGCAATACAATGCACAACCCCCAGCAATATCATCTCTTGTAATGTAATTGCCACTGTCCTTGAGTAACTTGTTTGTCACTTCAAACATATTAGTAAACACTGGTAGAATTGTTCTTCCAGGATAACTATAATTGATTTTCATTACATTTCCAGAAACTGGAACCTGATTAAGCTTCAGTGAAATTTGACTTAGATTAAAGTGCTGAAAGTTGAAAGGATTCAAACTGTAACTTCCAGCAGCAGCTTGAGAATCAACGAATCCAACGACGACACGGGTAGGTCTTAATCCATTAAATAGATTGTTATAATTGAAATTTAGACTTCCAGCTGGAATGCTCATGAGTCTCACCTCAGTTCTAGTGAAAGGGTACTTGGCATTTGTTGTTTTCAACTTTTCAGCGTGAGCTGTGATAATTGACGGTAACACTTGAAGTTTGCATACTTTCAAATATATGTCTTCTATTATAACTTCAAAATTTGGATTCACTTCACTAGTCATGAGACAAAACTCGGGTCTTGATCTGTACAACTTTACATTGATTGCGACTGAATTCAACATGAATCTATCTAAGTTAAACAAATCATGTAACAGTGGTCCTTCCATATCACATATCTGTGATTCACTGAAGTACAAAGAACGCGAATAAAGACCAGTATTGGTTCCATTTTTTACGTCTTTGTCATCATAATGTCCAGTTATATCTTTGATAAATAGCTGACTTGTTAACTGAGACTTCTTAGCATCGGTTCCATAGGACAGCATGTTCTGTATCATTGATTTGTAGGGATAGTGTGTAGTTGTTGATGTAATGAGCTTGTTTTGAACTAGAACATCCACTTGTGAAAACATAGAATGTAAAAAGTTGTTGATAGGCCCAACATATTCGGTTGCTTTCAAGTTCTTTCCATCAGAATGCTTAATTCTGGCTTTCACATAAAGTTTGGTGTTCTTCATATCAATGTATTCTAATGAGTTTTGTGCTGCTATTGTAAATTCTATAGGTGAATTCCCAGTCAATTGAGATGAGGATCTTTGTTCATCATAATAAACCCTTTCAACACAAGTCATTGTTGGGGGTAGAGAAAAAAGATCTAAGCCACTTGGCTGAGCTTCTTGAAATCCTTCGGTTGTTATAACAGACATACTACTAGTTGAATATATCTTTTGATTTTTGATTTTTTCTCTTTCTTTTAATGAGTTTTTGTTTTGGTTTCCGTTTAAGCTTCTTTCCTAGGTTTCTGTTTTTCTTCAATGGTTTCTTTACTTTCCGCGTCTCTTTCCTTCGACGTTTTTGTGTTGGAATGAGACCATCTTCTGTTCTTTTTCTCTTTATACTTTCTTTAACCCTCTTGTTTTCCTCCTTAGCTTGATCTATGGTTTGTTGAATTGGTGACACCAATTTTACTTCCACCTTATCATCATCTTTGTTGTTGTGAATCTGGCCGACTGGTGTTATAAACTGGCGAGAAGTTCCAGAAAGAGATCCACCAATCTGTGCACCACCTTTAGTAGCATATTTTATAAATGGGTTGTCATTCTTTCCTAAATTATGGTAATAGTGAATCCATTTTTGGGTGTTAGGAATATACATTTTATCCATTTTTAGTTGAAAAAAAATGGGAACGATTTAAGATGAAGTGTAACCACTGATGGTTGATTCAAAAATGAAGCGAGTTCCCCTTTATCTGTCTTTATATATATATCTATGTCATATATATTATTGTTTTTTATAGGCACATAGAACGGCGTTTCTATTATGGTGGACCAGTTACCTATAGAAGATGCTGATAATCGACGCAGGAGGGGTTGTTGTTGACCCTCTACTATCGACTCTCCACATATATCTGAATATAGGTAAATAGCTTCGGTTTTTGGGTGTGAGCTAAGGATATCCGCTTCCACTAAAGCAATTTTCCATGCACCTTCTAACAAAAGTGGTTTATTGAGGTGGCTTTTGAATTTATATGATTCATTCTTTGGAAAATAATCCATAGACTTGTCGCTGCTGAGTGTTATGTATAGGCTCATGATTTATGGGTTTGTGATGTCGCTCTCATCAATCCATTGATTATATTTGTCTGGCCATCCCTCAAATTTCACCAACCATTGAATGCGCCCGTTTCGTTTTCTTTTTCGAATTTTTTTTTCAACATACCACAAGGTGTTTTCATCTTTATCAACTTTTTGCAACTCGGATTCATAAAAGTTGCCTTTGATTGGGTCATCTAGAAAGTCTTTAATTTGATAGACTGGTATAGCTTGCATTCGATATCGTTTCCTTATCTTAAAAATTTCCCTTGTGAAATGTTCGTCATATGACCGATCAAACACCATGTTGAGGTGTGAAAGTCTTACATAATCTCCAATCTTAAAATGATATTTGTTAACCCTTTTTGTGGTTATTTGTTTAGGTTTCAAATACGTGAAAGCCCATACATCAGCTTCATTTGTTTTGTTAACATCTTTAGGAGCTAAATTGTTTAAACTTCTGTGTGGTGATGAATTATATGCATTGACTAATTTTGGAAGAATATCTAAGAATTTATGACTTCGGCTTTCTGTAAAATGTCGATAAAGCATGTTTTTTATAGTCTTTATAACTCTTTCAGCATAATTAGCTTTGGTTTCAGAATTTTGTGTTGTAAAATAATAAATATGTTCAGATTGTAAAAATGTTTTCATGATGTTGTTATTGAATTCCTTTCCTTTATCAGTGCGAATCTTTTCTGGTTTCTGACCATTTCTTATGATAGCTTTAAAAGCTCTCAGTACATCCTTTGCTGTTTTATTTTTCAGGGGTTCAATCCATAGATACTTAGAAAATATGTCTACAACTACCAGCAAGAATCGTACTCCATCATTTTCTTTGGAGATATTGCTAACATCTGCAAGATCGGCGTCCCATTGGTTGTGTAGCCCGGATACAACCACCCGTGCTCGTTTAAAAGACTTTCTTAACTCCTTACGTAAAGTGTAACTATCCTGACTATTCAGAAACTTTTTAATTTTTGTTCTACCAATATGTGATATTCCTTTAGACTTTAAAATACGATATAACTTTTCTGGACCAGAGTATGTTTTTTTATATGTTTTCAATAATAAATCCTGCAATTTTTCGTGTGTATTCATAGTCCTGCCGTTAGTAACAATGAACATGTTTTGTTCAACAATTGATATATAAAGATTGCTTTACCAAACACTATGTTTTATCAAGACTCATCAGAGGTGAAAAATGTGACTAAACATAAATATATCAAAGTTAAACATCATAGACAATAAATAAAAAATACTAGTTTAGCTACATATATACTTTATTATAAATTGATGACAGAAAGAATACATAAAGTTATTATTGTTCATCTAATAAATGAAGTACTGGTTTAATTAAAAAGGGAATAACTTTGTGAAATGATAAAAGTGTTCGCTTCTTTCTAGCCATTGATGTTCGTGGATTGGCTATGCATTTGATGACTGACTTATATTGTCTCAGCTTTCTTCTGTGTGATTCACTAACTTGAATCCTTCTATGATAAATCATACTGGCTAAGTCGGAAATTGCACCTATTTGATCTTGTGATAACGTTCGAATCATTGCTTCTCGCTCCCTTGGTCTAGCATAATAAATAGTTGACAAGAAAGTTGAATTTTGAAAAATACGTCTGTTCATGATGAATGTCAAAGCATAGATGAGATTTTAAATTCTGTGTTCCAAGGTGAGTAATCTCTCGCAAATGTTTTTAATATCTTCAGAGTTTGGTTTATGTAAAAGAAACCAGTCGTCAATTTTAGAAATGAAACTGTTTTTGAGCCCTTCATCGATGTCCATGATTTCCACTTGTTCTGTGAATTTTCTAATAATGTCTTTTTCACATATCTTGGCTTTGCAAACGTCGAAGTAACACTCCAGATGCTCATATTCAGTCCACATAAGACATGTGTGACTAGTCTGACTAGGGTGGTTCACTTCACATCCATAACAATTTTCTTTTACAATTTCTGGTAGCCAATCCAATATAGTCCTAGCATACAAGAACTCTAGAGTGTGTTTACACAGCGTCTCGTGTTTGCTTGAACAATTCATTATGACTATTCACATGAAGGTACTATTTAGAAATGAATAGCTTAACCTTCTCTTAAATAAAGTATTTAATATAACTCATGACGTAGTATCAAAATACGTAGAACTCCAAGATTTACTGGAAACCATTTTCGCAAATAAACAGGTTGGCTCCCATTTAATATGCTCTGTTTCAATATCATCATTCAGTAACCACTGTTTAAGAGTAATTCCACAATAGAAACATGTTACTTGATCACCAACATTTTTGTAGAAGAATCCATTTAGGGCTAAATGCTTTGGTTTTTGATATAATTGCTGTGGCCAATTTTTATATGATTCTTCTCTACTGTAAAGATAAATCATGTCTTGGTGGATAGGGTTAAAATGAAAAGGGTTACCAAAATACGATGTGTTGGAATCTAGATCCATGTTCATCTAGGATCTAATAGAAAGTCACTCAAAAGTATATATTTCCAGTCTTCTATAATATAGTGATGCAAATCATAAGCCTGTTTCAATTCCTTGAATATATATCTTTTATATTTAAAAAACAGAGCATATATTTGAGTGTTTGTATCTGCAAATTGAAACTGAATATGAAGTTGTGACACATTCATTGTTACAACTACACCAGCAGGCATATGACATCATCAATAGGAATACTACGTCATGATAAAATATATTAAACCATTTGAATTACTACGTCATACTGAGATAGTACTACTACGTCATGGTCAATTGTACTATGTCATCAGAACTACTACGTCATACTGAGAGCCACCCAATAGTCATAGGTCAATGAGCCACCCTCTACAGAAAAACTAATAAGCCACTTAAGCCACTCCTTCATATCACGACTACAACACTACTGTTATAATCTCCAAAATTTTGGAAAGAGCAGTATATTGTCAATTAGAGTCATACTTAACTAAAAACAATCTATTATATGACTTGCAATCAGGGTTCAGAGGTAATTTTTCTACAGATACATGTTTAGTTCATTTATTAGATCATGTAAGATCACAGACTGCAGTCGGACTGTACACTGGCATGATAATGCTTGACCTTCAAAAAGCATTTGATACAGTAGATCATTATATACTATGCAATAAACTTAAAGTTATGGGAGTTACATCTGTTAAGTGGTTTGAATCATATCTGACTGACAGGCAATGGCACCCAGTCAAATTTCCGTAAAGTATCATGCGGTGTACCACAAGGTAGTATACTAGGTCCCCTTTTATTTTTATGCTACGTCAATGACATGTCTGCCAGTGTGGGGTCTGACTGCAAGCTGCTTCTCTATGCTGATGACAGTGCCATCTTATATTCGCATAAGGATCTAAATGTAATATCTCAAAAACTGGGAAGGGAACTTCAATCATGCAGTAATTGGTTGGTTGACAATAAACTTTCACTTCACTTAGGTAAAACTGAGTGTATTTTATTCGGTTCTAAACGTAAACTACGAAAGGTCAGGGAATTTTCAGTGACCTGTAATGAACATACTATAAAATCGCAAAAAAGTGTAAAATACTTGGGCATAAATATTGACCAATTTCTCTCTGGTGATATCATTGTCAAAAACATTATACAAAAAGCCAATGCTAGATTGAAGTTTCTTTACAGGAATGCCAAAAGCTTATCTACAAATGCAAGAAAGTCACTTAGCATGGCACTTATACAATGTCATTTTGATTACGCATGTTTATCGTGGTATTGTGGTATTAATAAATCTTTACAAAAAGAGTTGCAAATAATGCAAAATAAGATCATAAGATTCATTAATGGTTTTGATAGTATGAAAAGGGTTGATTATCCTGTTTTCTCTTCAACAGGTTTTTTGAATGTAGAATCAAGAGTTCAACAAATGCGTCTAAATCACGCACATAAATTTTTTATAACAAGTGCCCTAGATATATGAAGAGTAATTTTGTGAAACTCTCAGATACCCATAATTATAATACAAGGACAAGTGAGTGTAATTTTTATACACCACAAGTTAATTCTCAATCATCAAATACCTTTTATTATAAGGCCATTAAGGACTGGAATAGTGTTCCGTTAGAACTCAAGAGAATCAAAAATGCCAATAGTTTTAAATCAAGTATAAAAAAAATCCTTTTTGAAAAGATGAAAGAAAATTTTGAAAGTGAATTTATTTATTAATAATTATTGAAATTATTCATTTTACTTTTTTATTAATTTCCATTTGCCTGCCTAAATCTTGCGTCGGCCAACTTGTTAGTTTTTGGTTTTTAGCCCTAATCAAGCAGGGTACATTAGAGGACCCCATTCGAAATAAGCTGTAAAGCTTTAATGGGCTTATCCCAGGTTCAGACATAACCTACTTTTTTACTTTTTTATGGCTACCAATTAAATTTTAACAATTTAGCCTAGATGCATTCATGGCAAGTTTTATTGCAACTACTATGTCATAAGAGTATGCTTCATATTGTATGACTGTATTTAATGTATGTTTTGCATTGTTGTAAAAATGTGGATTTATGTATGAATCTGAATAAAACTATCTATCTATCTATCTATCTATCTATCTATCTATATCTATCTATAAAGTCTTATACTAATTCTCTAATTCTCTGAGTAATCTTCCAGTAAATGTTTCCAATAACCTCTTCGACACACTAGTAAGACCTATCTTAACATACAATTCTGAAATAACATTTTTAGACTCGTATAGTTGCTACTTTAATGCTTAAAACCGAGCCCTGGTTTCAGGGAAAAATGTAGACCCTTTACATTTTATTGATAAAAATCCTATTGAAAATCTGCATCTTGCATATTGCAAAAATGCACTTGGCATTAATAAGAATGCTTCAAATTTTGGAACTAGACAAGAACTGGGTAGAATGCCCATTGAATGTCGTATCAAAATATTAACTATTATGTATTTAGCACGCTTTTTCACTACAAATCTAAACCCTCTATTAAGTGAATCTTTCCAATTGACTACAATACTGGATGAAAAGGGAACGTATACCTGGTATACATACGTAAAAGACATACTTTTTGAAACAAATATTGATTAAGAAAGACTGGAGACTTGTACGGAATTAAAACAACTGAAAAACATTAAAAATTATGTAAAAACTCAAATACTCATTCTATAGAAATATTGTAAAAAACAAAATGAATAGTATTGATGATAAAAGTAAACTAAATTTCTATAAAAAGTTGAATCCAGCCTTAAAAATAAAACCATATCTCTCAATTTCAAACTTTGAATTCAGGAAACTGATTACAAAATTAAGAATCAGTGACCACAAACTATTAATTGAACAAGAGGCTCCCAGGAGCCTGAATCGCTCACCTGACATATGTGCCTGAAGTAAAGGTTATAAGGCAAAATATATTTAACGTTGAAAGGGTCATATGATTAATAAGGGGGTCATCTGACAATATGGTGGATCTAAAGGTGCTGATCACTTTTGTTCTCAATCAAAATCTAAAAATCTGTCACCCTTTTTGAGTTATTTGCAAAAAAATGCAGTTTAACCTAATGTTCTATTTTTAGCCACAGTGGCCATGTTTTACAACCAATCAAAAATCCCCACAACAGTTCTATACACCTAATAATAATAAACAATAATACCAAGTTTGGTTTCATTTGGACTTAAAGTGTCAGAGGAGTTAACATTTTCAATATAAGGAAATGCAGTTAAAATGCTCAATTTTGACGTTCCAAGGGCAATAACTCCTCAAAGGAAAGGTCCTACAACGTTGACCCTGTTACATATTTTGTACATCTTGATGGGCTTAACAATATGCAATTTAAATTTCTCCAATATCTTGTATAGTTTTCAAGATATTGAACTTAACATTTGCAAAATTTGCAAAAAATCCACAAAAAGGGCAATAACTCCTACATGGGTTGTTGGATTTTCTTCAAAATTTCAGAGCTGGTAGATCTTGAGGTGCTGATCACTTTCGTTCCCAATCAAAATTTTGAAATCTGTCACCCTTTTAGAGTAATTTGCAAAAAACTGCCATTTACCCCTATGTTCTATTTTTAGCCACAGTGGCCATGTTTTACGACCAATCAAAAATCCCCACATCAGTTCTATACACCTAATGCTAATAAACAACTATACCAAGTTTGGTTCCATTTGGACTTAAAGTGTCAGAGGAGTTAACGTTTTCAATGTAATGAGGAAATGCTGTTAAAATGCTAAATTTTGACGTTCTACAGTTGGGTAACCGGAAGTGCATTTTTGGTCAAAATGTGATCCGTCTCTGATCAGTGACCTTCCGCGTCGTCGGCACTATTTCGTGCACTTGCCGCGTCACAAATTGTCTCCGTGAAAGCGGCAACGCCAACGAACATCTCCGTATCTTCTAACCCGTTTTACGGAAAAGTATGAAAATTGGCATGCCCAATCTAAAGAAGATATTTAATTATTTCCAATAGTTAAAATATAGTTTTAACAAAATTCTTTTGATTTATTTTTAATTCTTTTCAGACTTTTCAAAATCGTGTTTTCGCGATTCTAAAAAAAAAACTGTAAACTTAAATTTGGTACAAAAAAATGTTCATTCAAGAACCATCGAGATTTTTTGTCTGGACATTGCTGTATATCGTGGCAACATTTCCTATATAGTTTCGTTGTGGAACACACATGAACACAAGAGGCTCCCAGGAGCCTGAATCGCTCACCTGACATATGTGCCTGAAGTAAAGGTTATAAGGCAAAATCTATCAACGTTGAAAGGGTCATAAGATTAATAAGGGGGTCATCTGACAATATGGTGGATCTAAAGGTGCTGATCAGTTTTGTTCTCAATCAAAATCTAAAAATCTGTCACCCTTTTTGAGTTATTTGCAAAAAAATGCAGTTTAACCTAATGTTCTATTTCTAGCCACAGCGGCCATGTTTTACAACCAATCACAAATCCCAACAACAGTTCTATACACCTAATAATAATAAACAATAATACCAAGTTTGGTTCCATTTGGACTTAAAGTGTCAGAGGAGTTAACATTTTCAATATAAGGAAATGCAGCTAAAATGCTCAATTTTGACGTTCCAAGGGCAATAACTCCTCAAAGGAAAGGTCCTACAACGTTGACCCTGCTACATATTTTGTAGATCTTGATGTGCTTAACAATATGCAATTTAAATTTCTCAAATATCTTGTATAGTTTTCAAGATATTGAGCTAAACAGGTGCAAAATTTGCAAAAAATCCACAAAAAGGGCAATAACTCCTACATGGGTTGTTGGATTTTCTTCAAAATTTCAGAGCTGGTAGATCTTGAGGTGCTAATCACTTTTGTTCCCAATCAAAATTTTGAAATCTGTCACCGTTTTAGAGTTATTTGCAAAAAACTGCCATTTACCCCTATGTTCTATTTTTAGCCACAGCGGCCATGTTTTACGACCAATCAAAAATCCCCACATCAGTTCTATACACCTAATGCTAATAAACAACTATACCAAGTTTGGTTCCATTTGGACTTAAAGTGTCAGAGGAGTTAACGTTTTCAATGTAATGAGGAAATGCTGTTAAAATGCTAAATTTTGACGTTCTAAGGGCAATAACTCCTAAAAGGAAAGGTCCTACAACGTTGACCCTGTTACATATTTTGTAGATCTTGATGTGCTTAACAATATGCAATTTAAAATTCTCAAATATCTAGTATAGTTTTCAAGATATTGAGCTAAACAGGTGCAAAATTTGCAAAAAATCCACAAAAAGGGCAATAACTCCTACATGGGTTGTTGGATTTTCTTCAAAATTTCAGGGTAGGTAGATCTTGAGGTGCTGATCACTTTTGTTTCCAATCAAAATTTTGAAATCTGTCACCGTTTTAGAGTTATTTGCAAAAAACTGCCATTTACCCCTATGTTCTATTTTTAGCCACAGCGGCCATGTTTTACGACCAATCAAAAATCCCCACATCAGTTCTATACACCTAATGCTAATAAACAACTATACCAAGTTTGGTTCCATTTGGACTTAAAGTGTCAGAGGAGTTAACGTTTTCAATGTAATGAGGAAATGCTGTTAAAATGCTAAATTTTGACGTTCTAAGGGCAATAACTCCTAAAAGGAAAGGTCCTACAACGTTGACCCTGTTACATATTTTGTAGATCTTGATGTGCTTAACAATATGCAATTTAAAATTCTCAAATATCTAGTATAGTTTTCAAGATATTGAGCTAAACAGGTGCAAAATTTGCAAAAAATCCACAAAAAGGGCAATAACTCCTACATGGGTTGTTGGATTTTCTTCAAAATTTCAGGGTAGGTAGATCTTGAGGTGCTGATCACTTTTGTTTCCAATCAAAATTTTGAAATCTGTCACCGTTTTAGAGTTATTTGCAAAAAACTGCCATTTACCCCTATGTTCTATTTTTAGCCACAGCGGCCATGTTTTACGACCAATCAAAAATCCCCACATCAGTTCTATACACCTAATGCTAATAAACAACTATACCAAGTTTGGTTCCATTTGGACTTAAAGTGTCAGAGGAGTTAACGTTTTCAATGTAATGAGGAAATGCTGTTAAAATGCTAAATTTTGACGTTCTAAGGGCAATAACTCCTAAAAGGAAAGGTCCTACAACGTTGACCCTGTTACATATTTTGTAGATCTTGATGTGCTTAACAATATGCAATTTAAAATTCTCAAATATCTAGTATAGTTTTCAAGATATTGAGCTAAACAGGTGCAAAATTTGCAAAAAATCCACAAAAAGGGCAATAACTCCTACATGGGTTGTTGGATTTTCTTCAAAATTTCAGGGTAGGTAGATCTTGAGGTGCTGATCACTTTTGTTTCCAATCAAAATTTTGAAATCTGTCACCGTTTTAGAGTTATTTGCAAAAAACTGCCATTTACCCCTATGTTCTATTTTTAGCCACAGCGGCCATGTTTTACGACCAATCAAAAATCCCCACATCAGTTCTATACACCTAATGCTAATAAACAACTATACCAAGTTTGGTTCCATTTGGACTTAAAGTGTCAGAGGAGTTAACGTTTTCAATGTAATGAGGAAATGCTGTTAAAATGCTAAATTTTGACGTTCTAAGGGCAATAACTCCTAAAAGGAAAGGTCCTACAACGTTGACCCTGTTACATATTTTGTAGATCTTGATGTGCTTAACAATATGCAATTTAAAATTCTCAAATATCTAGTATAGTTTTCAAGATATTGAGCTAAACAGGTGCAAAATTTGCAAAAAATCCACAAAAAGGGCAATAACTCCTACATGGGTTGTTGGATTTTCTTCAAAATTTCAGGGCAGGTAGATCTTGAGGTGCTGATCACTTTTACCCTATGCCAGAATTTTGATATCTGTAGCCGTTTTTGAGTTATTTGCAAAAAACTGCATTTTACCCCTATGTTCTATTTTTAGCCATGGCGGCCATGTTTTACGACGAATCAAAAATCCCCACATCAGTTCTAAGCACCGAATGCTAATGAACAACCATACCAAGTTTGGTAGCAATTGGACTTATGGTGTCAGAGGAGTTAACGTTTTAAAAAGTTTACGGACGACGGACGACGGACGGACGACGGACGACGGACGCCAAGTGATGACAATAGCTCACATGACCCTTCGGGTCAGGTGAGCTAAAAAGGAAGGCACTTTAAAATTCCTAGAGAAGAAAGATTATGTCAAAAATGTCAGGTATTGGACGACGAGAATCATTTTTTACTTAGATGTACTTACAATGCAAACTTAAGAGTAACTTATTTTCACTTTATATCTTTAGAACACATATCATTCAATAATCTGAATGATGAAGAAAAAGTAACTTATTTGTTAAACCCCTCAACACCATTGCAAGTAAATAAACTAGGATCCTTTATAAAAAAGTCTTTTGAACTGAGGACAGGGGACCCTTAATTTTTTCTTTACTTGTAACTATGTATTACTGTGTGCTTTAGTTAGTTTTATATCTGTGTATGTTTATGGGTCACAAACTGTATAAAAGTTTAATGACAATAAAGATTCGTATTCGTATTTATAATTTTAATCATGTAATACAACCTCTCTGACATATTCACATAGCAGTTTTTGTTGCAATAGGAGCATTTTTTTACAATTTTGAAATTTAGACCTTCTTTAAACATATTTTTTTCCAGTTTAGGGTACTGAAACAGAATGCTGTACTATTGGAAATCATAGTTTCATATCACAAGCAAATGTCTTTCCTGCTGTGTTATGGTCATGCTATTTCTCAAAAGAAGTTCTGTACACTTTGAATTTGACCCAATTCTTAAATGGATGAACCAGTGCAGAATGTTTTACCTTGTTTTTTTTTCTTGAAATCTGACATTTTGGTCTAAAATATAAACAAATTCTGTTCCATATGTCCCACCTGAAATCTTAGATAGAGTATATAAAGCTGATATTACATGCAAGAGTTAGATTTCACGGTGGTTTTCAGCTTTGAAGATGTTAGAGGAAACAACCAGAGGAAATGTTTGAATGTTAAAACATTCCAGATAGAAGGTTTGTTTAACAAGAGGCTCCCAGGAGCATGAATCGCTCACCTGACATATATGCCTGAAGTAAAGGTTATTAGGCAAGGGTCAAAGGGTCATGAGATTAATAAGGGGGTCATCTGACAATATGGTGGATCTTAAGGTGCTGATCACTTTTGTTCTCAATCAAAATCTAAAAATCTGTCACCCTTTTTGAGTTATTAGCAAAAAAATGCAGTTTAACCTAATGTTCTATTTTTAGCCACAGCGGCCATGTTTTACAACCAATCGAAAATCCCCACATCAGTTCTATACACCTAATGTTAATAAACAACAATACCAAGTTTGGTTCCAATTGGACTTAAAGTGTCAGAGGAGTTAACATTTTCAATGTAATGAGGAAATGCTTTTCAAATGCTCAATTTTGACGTTCTAAGGGCAAAAACTCCTCCTACTTACGTATTTTGTAGATCTTGATGCGCTTAACAATATGCATTTTGAATTTCTCAAATATCTTGTATAGTTTTCAAGATATTGAGCTAAACAGGTGCAAAATTTGCAATAAATCCTCAAAAAGGCCAATAACTCCTACATAAGTTGTTGGATTTTCTTCAAAATTTCAGAGCTGGTAGATCTTGAGGTTCTGATCACTTTTGTTGCCCATCAAAATTTTAAAATCTGTCACCGTTTTTGAGTTATTTGCAAAAACTGCCATTTACCCCTATGTTCTATTTTTAGCCACAGGGGCCATGTTTTACAACCAATCAAAAATCCCCATATCAGTTCTGTATACCTAATGCTAATAAACATTTATACCAAGTTTGGTTCCAATTGGACTTAAAGTGTCAGAGGAGTTAACGTTTTCAATGTAATGAGGAAATGCTGTTAAAATGCTCAATTTTGACGTTCTAAGGGCAATAACTCCTAAAAGGAAAGGTCCTGCAACGTTGACGTTGTCACATATTTTGTAGATCTAAATGTGCTTAACAATATGCAATTTAAATTTTTCAAATATCTAGTATAGTTTTCAAGATATTGAGCTAAACAGGTGCAAAATTTGCAAAAAATCCACAAAAAGGGGAATAACTCCTACATGGAATGTTGGATTTTCTTTACAATTTCAGGGAAGGTAGATCTTGAGGTGCTGATCACTTTTGCTTTGCCAGAATTTTGATATCTGTAGCCGTTTTTGAGTTATTTGCGAAAAACTGCATTTTACCCCTATGTTCCATTTTTAGCCATGGCGGCCATGGTTTACGACGAATCAAAAATCCCAACATCTATTTTAAGCACCAAATGCTAATGAACAACCATACCAAGTTTGGTTGCAATTGGACTTATGGTGTCAGAGGAGTTAACGTTTTAAAAAGTTTACGAACGATGGACGGACGGAAGACGGACACCAAGTGATGACAATAGGTGAGCTAAAAAGGTGGAACTGTTTACCTTCCCTTTATGTGATTTCGCATTGCTAATTAAAATAAGAGGCTCCAAGGAGCCTGAATTGCTCACCTGACATATGTGCCTGAAGTAAAGGTTATCAGGCAAAATCTATTTGACATTGAAAGGGTCATAAGTTTAATAAGGGGGTCATCTGACAATATGGTGAATCTTAAGGTGCTGATCACTTTTGTTCTCAATCAAAATTTAAAAATCTGTCACCCTTTTTGAGTTATTAGCAAAAAAACGCAATTTAACCCAATGTTCTATTTTTAGCCACAGCGGCCATGTTTTACAACCAATCAAAAATCCCCACATAAGTTCTATACACCTAATGCTAATAAACAACAATACCAAGTTTGGTTCCAATAGGACTTAAAGTGTCAGAGGAGTTTAAGTTTTCAATGTAATAAGGAAATGAATTTTAAAAGCTCAATTTTGACGTTCTAAGGGCAATAACTCCTCAAAGGAAAGGTCCTACAATGTTAACCCTATAACATATAGTGTAGATCTTGATGTGCTTAACAATATGCTATTTAAATTTCTCAAATATCTTGTACAGTTTTCAAGATATTGAGCTAAACAGGTGCAAAATTTGCAAAAAATCCACAAAAGGGGAATAACTCCTACATGGGTTGTTGGATTTTTTTTCGAAATTTCAGAGCTGGTAGATCTTAAGGAGCTAATCACTTTTGTTCCAATCAAAATTTTAAAATCTGTCACCATTTTTGAGTTATTTGCAAAAAACTGCCATTTACCCCTATGTTCTATTTTTAGCCCAGTAGCCATGTTTTATGTCCAATCAAAAATCCCCACATGAGTTCTTTACACCTAATGCTAATGAACAACCATACCAAGTTTGGATCCAATTGGACTTGAAGTGTCAGAGGAATTAACGTTTTTAATGTAATGAGGAAATGCTGTTAAAATTCTCAATTTTGACAGTCTAAGGGCAATAACTCCTAAAAGGAAAGGTCCTAATACCTTGACCTTTTACATATTTTGTAGATCTTGATGTGCTTAACAATATGCAATTTAAATTTCTCAAATATCTTGTATAGTTACAAGATATGGAGCTAAACAGGTGCAAAATTTGCAAAAAATCCACAAAAAGGGCAATAACTCCTATATGGGTTGTTGGATTTTCTTTAAAATTTTAGGGTAGGTAGATCTTGAGGTGCTGATCACTTTTAACTTCTGCCAGAATTTTGATATCTGTATCATGTTTTTGAGTTATTTGCAAAAAACTGCATTTTACCCCTATGTTGTATTTTTAGCCACGGCGGCCATGTTTTACGACAAATCAAAAATCCCCACATCAGTTCTAAGCACCGAATGCTAATGAACAACCATACCAAATTTGGTTTCAATTGGACTTGTGGTGTCAGAGGAGTTAACGTTTTAAAAAGTTTACGGACGACGGACGCCAAGTGATCGGGTCAGGTGAGCTAAAAAAAAAAGGTGAAAGATTTATTCCCGGTTTTGAAGAGAATCCAGAGTTTAATTAAAGTTTAGTTTGTAGTTTTGTTGGTAGCATTTCCTCATATTATGTTTCGGGGGGGGGGGGGGCATTTGTGAATATATGTCCCTTTGATATTTTTTTCTTCTTACAAATGTGCTGCTATTTGAATGCAATACATAATTTCATGATGTTCAGAGAAATAAAATTTCATTGGTCTGACATATGCATGGTTCAGTAATTTCAATAGGTGGGTTAAACCAGATTCAATATTTAACAAACCTTCGGTTATCAAGGGCCATGAAATTCAACTTTTTTCTCCAAGAAACTACAAGTAAACAGTACTTTTGAAGAAAGAATTACAATCTAAGCTTATATCCTTGAATATTTCTAGTCTCAAGAGGGCAGAATTCTTACAAATACAAATATTATAATTTATGTGGTGGAAGATTTAATAAATAATGATTTAATACTATCCAAGAACACATAAAACATATACATAACAAAATGTATAAATAAAATCATGTAAAAGTATCACAGGAATATGAGACATTCATGAACAATAATTCAGAAAACAATACTGATTAATGGCATACAAATATTTCAAGACACAAACAAAGGAGTGTAAAACCCTTTCTTTCATCATCCAATAACATATCATAGCATATAAAATTAAGGTGAGGGACAAACCTGAAATCAAATCCCATGGTATGGAACCCCATGCTGATGTTTCTTACCAAATATCAAGGGGCTGTGATAAGTAGTTGCTGCGGAAACTGTTACAAAAAATTTTCCTCACCCACCTGCTGCTCAACATATACCATTCAATAACCCCAATTTTTCACTCCATGAAATCCTGCCAAAAATTGAGTTTTTACAAAAAAGCTTACTGTTAATTAAAAGAAGAATTGAAATAGAACTGACTCAATGAGGGAAGCCCATCTTCAAGTTGGAATTACATGCATTTGTATTTGAAAAAATTACCTACCCTGACATATTTTTTTTTATTGATACACCGAACACATCATCCTATGACCAACCCCTTCAATGTACAGTTTCATCAAGTTCAACTAGTAAGTATAAGAAACATGAATAGACTCCTGATGGGGCTACCCCTTCATGTCACATAGTGCTTTAAAAACTCTTTGAGGTGATTTTCAAATGCCATCGGTGGTCTTAAAATGAATGAATTAATATCAAGTAAGGTTGTTTTTAACAAAATGGAGATCAGGTGTCGCCCCTAAAATGCCTTCACGTTGCAGATTGTTTTTGACCCTGCAGGAGCCCCTCAGATGAATTGAAAATTACCAAGAGATATATGGGGTGATTCCTTAAAAAACCCCACCTCAAATAATGGGGTGGGGTGTAATAATACAATCAAAGAGAAATCTTGACTGAACAAAGAGAAAATGAATGTAACATAACTTCTATAAACAAAAAGTTGATGTCAAATTCTAACATGACAAAAACAAATCTTAAATTTTGAAGCTACAAAATTCACTTCTAATACGTATATCCAACAAGAGACCTATTAGCCAATACAACAAACTTTGTCATATCTATGAACAGCCTGAATGAAAGCAATGGATGAAACATCTGATTTTTATTGACTTGATTGAATGGTCGAAAGATTTTGTGATTTGTTTAAACAAGTATGCTTTTGTTTACAGCAAAGGCCTACATGTTTACATTATCATAAATCCAGTAAAAAATAATCATAATCTCTCCGCTAAGTTGGAAGTATAAAAGTTCCTTCTGCATCTGTGTAAAGACCACTCACACTAACAGCCCTGACCAATAAAAACACTTCTAAACCAGCTGGTTCTGTTATGGAGGCGGGCATTCCAAACTGAATGTTCTGATTGGATGTTTCAAGCCATTGTGCTATGTTGGCTCCTCCCCTAAATGTACCAGCTGATACTTCAAACCATAATGATTGGCTTGATTTGAAAACATCATTCCAAGATACATCAAACTTGTTATTCACCCACTGTATTATTACATCTTTGGTATCTGCAGAAAAGATAAAGTTGTATGCATTGGTTACAATTAAAATATCAAACGAGAAAATGTGTCAAACAGACACAGTGCCCCGCCTTTATATTTATCAAACAAATAGGTTATTTATCAATTACAAAGCTCATCTTGTTACCCATTATTGTCAGTAAGCGGGAATTGACTTAAACTTTTCAAAATTTTAAGTGCTCATTCATGCAGAAAAAGAAAGTCTCAGTCAGAATCAGAACCATATGTCTTGCCAATAATTCCTAGATCCACCTACCATATCACTTTGGTTGAAGTGGTACTTACCTGTAAGCAGGAATGAACCTAAATCATTCTTCTGTAAGTGGTCATCCATGTGGAATATAAAGGTCACAACCAGTATCTGAAGCATGCATTGTGCTTAGCATCACTAGGTGCACCTACCATACCAATATGGTTGGTGTAGCACTCATAAGTAAGCAGGAATTGACCTTTACCATTTTTTATAAGTGGTCATACATGCAGAAAATATAGGTCACATCCAGCATCTGAAGCATGCATTGTACTTAGCATCAATAGGTGCACCTACCATACTAATATGATTGATGTGGCACTTGTCAGTAAGTGGATACTAGGAAATATGAGGATTTAGGACGGACGGACAAATGCACCCAAACATTATATGCCCTCCACTTTGGTAGGCGGGGCATAAAAATAAAATGATGGCATCTAATTAGGCAACATCAAGTTAATAGACTCTTGTCCACCTGTGTTGAAGATATTGGGGTTGGTAGAAGGCTTTTATTTTTACATTTTCACATATTTATTTAAAATTCCATAAAATTTGAAGAATCTCTAAAAATTCCAAAATAAAGTCAAAATAACCATCTCTGATGGGACTGCAATAGAATCTAAATGTTGCCAATAAGTTTGACAATTGTGAATTGTGTGTCTTTACCATGTTTACAGAAAAAGGTCAGACTATCTTTCTAGACTACTGTGAAAGCAGTAAAATTTCTGGGCATCAATTTTCATTTTTTAGAAATAAACTGAATGATTTCATGAATTTAGAAAATTTCTTTTTGATAGCAATGTGGAATCTAAATTTGTGATTTGCTTGACCCACAAAAATCATGACATTTGGTAAGAGTACCCACAAAAATAAATGCTTCTACAGTAGCTGCTGATAGCAGTTTGGTTATTGCATGCTTGTGTTTTTGTTATGCTGTAAACTGGGAAATTTTTGTGGCAGTTTATTTTGGTGATTTTCGCCTTGACATTGCTAGCGAGAAAAATAGAAGGTGCAAATTTATTTGTTTTCCAATGCAGTCTATGGACAACATTACAGTGCAAACTTAAATTCAGAATTCCTTCCACGAAAGAAAGATGGCACAAAAAAAATCCCTGTTTAAATTACAGTATATTATGTGGTAAATTGTTTTAGTCTTGTTTTTTATGTCTTCGTCATTTATAACATATGTACTACAAATGTACTTTCCTTCTTCAGGAAGTAGCAGGGTTGGAAGGGCTATCATTAACACAATCATAAACTTACCATCTCTTACTGGCGGAGTTAACATTATTGTCATATTCTTTGATACCCTCGCACTCTTTTTGTACAGAGCATTGATAGCCTGAACATGGAGAGTTTGGTGAGATTCTGGGAGGTTGAGATTATAGAAATTGGCAAAAAAGACATCTTGTTGAACTGGAAAACTGACTTTTTCTTGTCGAGTAGTTGAACCTTCGAAAGTTATCTGTAATAGGGAAAAAAATCTGTCTAGGTCTAAAATGGCAAAATTTTGTGAAACATGAAGTAAATGAGCAGCAGATCTGAAATTTAATTCCACATTATGGTACCACATGCTACTGCAGTATTCCACATGTCAAGAGGCTGGTACTAGTAGTTGATGAGAAAACTGTTCCATTTTTTTACTGACATATAACAGTATAGGTATATATACACATTTTCATGTTGATCTATCTTGTGGTTTCCAAGGAATCTACCTCTGCACTATGATAAAACTAATTGTCATTATGCAGACATATCGAAATGTGTCTGACCCAACCTAACCTCAGACGAAATTTTATTTGGCCAGAGCGAAAATTTGGAAATTTTTGTTAAACATAAAGAGAGAAAAGCAAAAAAAATGACATTTGGTCAGACAGGCCGTAAATCAATTTCGACATGTCTGGTCATTTTACAAATCAGATATATGGATAAAAGGATGCCCAGATTGAGATTGCATTTAGTGTAACTAAATTGATGGAACATAAAACCGATAAAAACAGTAGGAAGATTATGTAAACAAAAAATTAATTATAAAATACATACCAAGTAATTATCTATTCCCATAGAATCAGAAAATCCCTCCCATTTGACCTTGACAGAATCTGTGACACTCTGGAATCCTGACCTTGAAATATACTCATTAGAGGTTAAATAAAATGGTGAAACAACTGCTGTTATAGTAGATGGTGCCTGATTTGATATTTTTATGCCATCTGAAGAAGAAGTGTTACTCAGCCCCATTTTATTTTGGCATTTGACAGATGTATACACAGTTTGACCTTCAAGGTCACTGAAATCAAACACAATAGAGGCAGACTTTTGTGTTGTTGTAGTCCAAGGGTGAAGGTCACTTGAACCTGGTGTGTAACCTGAAAGGTAAAAAGATGAACAAATTTATAACAAGAATTTTATCTTAAATAAATCATTAAATCATGGAAAGAAGTAAAAAATAGAAAATCAAAGTCAAAGAGAAATCATTTTAATTTAAAAACAGAAACTTATTTCAAACTTTTTGTATATTTTTGGATTTTCAAAATGTCTTTCATTTCACTGTACAAGTTGAATGGTATATAACTTAAGAAACCAAATGCTCATTGACAGATTAATACTGACACTCACCAAAAGCATATTGACAGAAATCTATACCAGATTCTAGGTCATACATATCCCAGTTGGCAGACACAGTGCTGAGTGAAGAAAAATCCTCATCATAACCTAGAAGTATATCCATATCGTTTCTCAATGTTTAGTAAAATGGGTCAAAGACAGAAATGGCCGGATTTCATTTAAAAGGAAGTATATGAGCCACAGACCTGAAATCAGATTTCACCTTATGGGAGCCCATACTGATGCTGCATACCAAATATCAAGAGGCTGTGATAAGTAGTTGCTGAGAAAACTGTTACAAAAATTTTCTATTATTGGACATTTATGTAAAAAATTAACAGTCGGTAAACAGGAAGTAGATGAGCAACAGACCTGGAATCGAATCCCACCTTATGGGAGCCCATACTGATGCTGCATACCAAATATCAAGAGGCTGTGATTAGTAGTTGCTGAGAAAACTGTTACAAAAATTTTCTATAATTGGACATTTATGTAAAAAATTAATTAAGTTGGTAAACAGGAAGTAGGTGAGCAACAGACATGAAATCGATTCCCACCTTATGGGAGCCCAAGCTAATGCTGCATACCAAATATCAAGAGGCTGTGATTAGTAGTTGCTGAGAAAACTGTTATGAAAGTATTTTTCCCGCCCGCCAGCCCGCCCGCTCGACATTCACCATTGTATAACCGGATTTTCACTAGTGAAATCCGGCCAAAAATGGTGTTATGTCATTTTATTTCAAAATACTTTATTTTGGAAGCATTTTGCTTCATTTTTGTTTTATAGTTTATAACTACACATACTTTTCAGTGAAACATTGACATGTAAAGAGTTTTAACAATCTTTGGGCAGGACTTATAAAAATTAAACTTAGGAATCATCTGAAAAAATGTGAAGGTCTTTCCAGACATCTAATTTCATGATAAGGCTCTTCATTATTTACTACATATAGAAATCTATCCTGGCTGTTGTTTTAAGATGCAAATGTCAATTTTTTAAATTAGAAATAGCTCACAAGTATAAAAGAGAAAACTTGTTTGCTTAAGGGCAACAATAGCTAAGTAACAAATAAATTTTATAACTCTAAAACTTGTTATCTCAAAAAATGGATAATCCTTGCTTCTTTTGTTAATTTGTCACAATTTAGACTTAAATTTCTACACTGAACCTAATGCATGACCATTCTACAACCATAAAATGAAAACAAGTGCTGGAAATATTTTGCATACCTGTACCATCATTGACATAGGAAAATACTGGTGGTGTCAGGTCTACCACTATAGGATCTGAGTAGGCCACGGACCTTAGTCCTGCTGCATTGGTTGCTATGACAGTTATGTAAACAGGTGTGTTGTGGACCAGGGTCACATTGTTGTTAAGTCCAAACTTTCTCCGTCCCATACTCTTAAACATCTGTATCTGTGTACCTCCCTGGCTGTAACCTGTCAACACATAGAAATAAAACATATTTGATCAGAAACAGAGGAACATTAAAACAAACAATTTGGGTTTTACTTGACACACTTTAGAATTAAAAATCTTGCTTCCTACAGAACATTCTACTGTAAAAATGTTGTAACTAATTTTCTGCGATGATATGCATTAAATTCCTTATCCAACAAGATTCCTTATACTCTAAACTGGGAAATTTTTTGCCCCATTTTTTTTTTTGTGTGGTTCTTTTACGCGATATTACCACTGCATTTCAGTTCAACCAGTTTTGAATTCACACTGTTATGCTATTGTTGATAGACTACAATGGAAGATAAAAATATTAGTGCCATTTAGTTTTTGCGAAAATATAACTGCTGCAAATATTTCTCAGATTACAGTATCCATTTGTGTGTTTTCAAACTTTTTGCAAGTATGTTTTTGTTAAAGCCGCTATGTTTCTTTTGATTGTGCTTTGATATTTTTTTTTCCATTTCAGCTTTTGTTTCGTGATTAAAGCAACATTTACCTATTGCCCACATATAATCAACTATAGGTGATTCAACGTCAATAAAACTCCATGATCCATGGATAGAGCTCCACTCATGTATATATTCAATATGACCAATCACATGACCAGAGGAAGAAGAATTAGTGTCAAGTTCCACCTCATGAACTTGTACGTTATCGAAAAATAATCCAGTTTTCATATCTATGCTTCCAATTGTTAGCACAACATGATCTGACGAGGCGGTGAAATAAAATGTATGTCTGTGCCAGGAAGTCAAATCACGTGACTCAATACCATGGTCATCTTTCCTATAACTTTTTGTGTATATCAAAAAGACATGATATTCATCTCCAAACTTTACAAATCCCTCTTTGTTTGCTACATAAGCCTCCCAAACCGGTAAATGACTTGTATAGAATACAACTCTATATAATTTTTCAGCTTTTACACCTGTTAGCTCTTGATAAAGCTCTCCTCTAAGAAATAAGAAGAAGTTGCCATCGTTAGCTAGGTTACTTGTTGAAGTGACGGCAGTTATACAAGCCTTATAGCCAGTAGTCCAATTAACGGGATGGTGAAATGTCTGGGTATAGGTACAGATATCAAATGTTGTGCTTAGTGTCGGCCAGGTTATAATACTGCCCTGTGTGGTCTCAAACGATGGATTCTGGACCAGATTTGTGGAAAGGTGTACCATAGATTCAGGGATGGGACCAGTAACGTCAATGATAACGCCATCTGATATAACTGTCTCTGACTGTAAACCAACAGCATCTATTGCATACACTTTGTGGTACATTTTAGAACCTTAGATAAAAGAAAGAATAAATCTGTCATTTAAAATGGACAGATTTTGCAAAACAAGAAGGAGGTGACTGACAGACCTGAAATTGAATCATAGGGGACCAAATGCTGATGCTGCATACCAATATCAAGAGGCTGTGATAAGAAGTTGCCGAGAAAACTGTTATAGTATTTTAATTTCCTTTTTTAACCTGCACAATCTGGTTTACTTTACTTTAACCTTTGAACCTTTGTTAAATTAAAGGAGCTTAAATAAATCTGATGAATCTATCAGTTTCATAAGACTCATTAAAGATGCTTTATGAAACATATAGTTTCAAATTGTTTACTTGGCAATATCATGGCTATGTTGTCATTTATATGCGAGCGAAGCGAAGCTCACTATTGTACAGAGTCTGCCAAATTGCACGAGACTCAAAATACGATGGTCGAAAATAAATTCTGTCTCGCTACTCGGAATGCATTGGGAATTTACGAGAATACCGGGTCTCGCGTTAGCGAGATTCTTTATTTTCGCTTATTTATTTACAACCGGTAACAAAACAAAACCTTTTCTTATTGTTAATGACAATAACTTTCTCAATAAATAATAACTATCTAACGAACGAACACTAGTTGTTTTGTTTTTAAAGAAATATGGCTTTCTCTCGCGAGAATTTGTGACCGTTTACCCATAGTGCATAGTCATGCGCAGAAAAATGTGGGAGATCTGTCAATCAATTTTCGGACTTTTCATAACACAGATTCATTAAAATAAAGTGATCAGCAACTGTTTTTCTACATATGTATGATAATTTGGTCCTACCTGATCTGAAAATAAAATCCTAATCCATCCTTATCCTATGTGGTCCCTCAAATTGAATGATAATTTGGATACGTCGTCATTTTCCACCAGGTTTCTAAATCATTTTTTGCAGACAGTACTTGGCAATTATAGATACGGGTATACAAAAAATATAACAAAACCTGGCAGAAGAGCGGTGACATTTTGATGTCGTCTGCTTGTCGAATGATTAAGCTGGTTCCAGGCTGACTACTCTCATAGGAAAGCATTGGATATAGATAGACGAGAGCCAGCTTAGTCGAATGATATGATGTGACTGAAGGATCGATTAAGTTATGGATGATGTTGTCCCGGCCGCAAACCATATTTTGGCGTTTTTACGGATAATACATTTTTTTTTAAAACAAATTATTAAATTTTTATCCAAAAGTGGACCCTCTTAGCTATTAATCCAGTCGAGGGTATTTTGATTTTTTTTCCAGATCCAGTTAAGGTTAAACCTAGTTTTGGTTGCACCTATTATATTGATTTTGTATCTTCGCAAGCTTTTAGGGCAGAGCCATTATCATATTACGTCACTATAGTGAAACCTTCTGAACCTAACCCTGGATAAACCCAAAACCTGTCTTAACCAACCTAGTTTTTAAGTTTCTAAAAAAACTGTATCAAACTAATTTCTGTCTATAATAATTCAGTTCTTCAGTGCAAGAGGGGATTGGATTAAGTTTCGTGGTACAATGAAAAGGTCATACCTTGAGTGGCACTACCATTAAGTACCCTGGAAGCTGATGTATGTAGTCCCACACTCTCCCAGTCCTTCAGTCCACACTCAGTGGCATCAGTGGTAGACCCCACACACCAGTAGTACTGCTTAATACCAGATTCTGTGTCTGAGAACCCATGCCACTGAGCTCCAGCAAAAGTTGAGGAGTTCTGGTACTCCAAATCATGTAAACCTACAAATGAAAACAAATAACATACCTATACCATATCAAGTTAGTAGTTCTACATGATGACTAATATGATTAAGGCCATGCCTTTTTAGCGAGCATCGAAAATCTATATAGCTACCTTGTGAAAATAAATCCATGTGCTTGACCGGCTAAGTGTGACGTTAAGAGGGAACTTTTTAAACAAAAGGCTCCCAGGAGCCTGAATCTCTCACCTGACAAATGTGCCTGAAGTAAAGGTTATTAGGCCAAATCTATTTGATGTTAAAAGGGTCATAAGATTAATAAGGGGGTCATCTGACAATATGGTGGATCTTAAGGTGCTGATCACTTTTGTTCTCAATCAAAATCTAAAAATCTGTCACCCTTTTTGAGTTATTAGCAAAAAAAAGTGCAGTTTAACCCATAGGTGTTAACCTTCTGGGACACCAATGAGGGAGATCTCCCTGAAATCAGTTTGAACTTCAGGGAGATTTTGCGTGGCGACATTTTTGTCTTGAAAATTGTGAGCACATATATATTTTTACGCAGTATTTTAATGTGGTCTACATGTTTCATATGTGTTCCCAAAAACTGTAAATGTGCATTATGCCCTGTCCCATTCACCTTAAAATTGAGTGTATGCTTTTGTTCTTAAGTTGGTCCATATATACTGTCTTTAAATGAGTTAAATTCACTTAAACAGTCATTTGCATTCATTGTTCAGACTGTTTTATAATTTTTCATAATAGTTGATCATGAATGATTAGGTGTTTAAGGCAAAACCTTTTAGTAAATTTAAATTCAAATAAAGATGAAAAAATTAAGGTATTAAAAATGTATCATAGGAACAAATTTATAGACAAAATCCTTTCTTTTTGTAGATTTTTGTTGCAGTTCTTAAAAGTAATCAATATTTTACATAAATAAGGGGAGGTAATTTTTGGCCATTTTCATTAGTTTCTACAGAATTCCGAGTTTCTCTCCCCCTTACTTATAACCCCCGATCAATAGACAATCTTCCAAAAGTGCCATTCCGGAACGTTCCGGATATTAGAATAGGGGTCATGAGAGGTCAATGGGGGTAAAATGGCGGCTTTTTTAGAAGAGAGCACAGGAACTGAATTATTCTATCAATCTATTAAATGTGTTTTCTAATGGAAAACAATCAAACATGAAATGAATTGATATGTTTCACTCGGAGGGTCCTTTCAAAACAGTTCATTTACACTTAAATAATGAAAATTAAAAATTCCCTTTTACGTGCAATTGACGTCGGCAACCAGTTATCCAGTAATTTGAGGTAAGATTTGGACAATTACCGAAAAAATCGAAATTGGAAGATTGTCTATGGAGATCGTAAATCTTAACCCTCTCTGTGATTGTTCTAAGTCTGGAAGCAATAAAAATGCCAACCAGGAGACATAATTGGATTAAATTTTAACTAACTTATTGTTCTCATCTAATTAATAAAAACCCTAACTTGTGTTTTGATTTCACTGACAGGTACACAATGGACTGATTATCGATTTTCAATCAGCTGATTGAGAACATGTTGATTATTATATTCGTAGTTATACTGTTAACCGGATTGACGGTTGTGCTCCTAGACTGGAGGGAAAACAAAAGAAAAGAAGAAAGTTGATTGTTCTAAAAACGTTAAATAAATGATTTTGGATAACAAAATGTTGAATTGCGGGAGCTAATGCGGAAGGGTCATTGAAAGTCGGGAGAATAGTGTCTCCCGCTCGGGAGTTATTTATATCTCGGGAGATGGCTTAAATTTTCGGGAGGCTCCCGCAGGATTCGGGAGGGTTAACACCTATGTTTAACCGAATGTTCTATTTTTAGCCACAGTGGCCATGTTTTACAACCAATCAAAAATTCCCACATCAGTTCTATACACCTAATACTAATAAACAACAATACCAAGTTTGGTTCCAATTGGACTTAAAGTGTTAGAGGCGATCACGTTTCCAATGTAATGTCACGGAAATGCTTTTTTTTCTAAGGGCAATAACTCCTCAAAGGAAAGGTCCTAGAACATTGACCCTTTTACATATCTTGTAGATCTTGATGCGCTTAACAATATGCAATTTCTCAAATATCTTGTATAGTTTTCAAAATATTGAGCTAAACAGGTGCAAAATTTGCAAAAAAATCCACAAAAAGGGCAATAACTCCTACATGCATTGTTGGATTTTCTTTAAAATTTCAGAGCTGGAACATCTTGAGGTGCTGATCACTTTTGTTCCCTATCAAAATTTTAAAATCTGTCACCATTTTAGAGTTATTTGCAAATAAAGAAAGAATGTGTCAATGGGACACAATGCCCCCGCTAGCCCCAAACAGGAAATAGATGTCTGACAGGTCTCAAAATTGCTTAGGACGTACAGTTTGTCATACTGAACCATCCTACCAAGTTTCAAGTCCTTCTCACATAAGGTTCTTGAGAAAAGATTGACGAAAATTTCATAGTCGTGTCCACATATTTTCACATTGGCCTAAGTCCCAAACAGGAAGTAGATGTCCGACAGGTCTCAAAATCACTTAGGACGTACAGTTTGTCATACTGAACCATCCTACCAAATTTCAAATCATTCTCATGTATGGTTGCTGAGAAAAGCTTGACCGAAATTTTCATAGTCATGTTCACATATCCTAACATTGGCCTAAGTCCCAAACAGGAAGTAGATGTCCCACAGGTCTGAAAGTCGCTTAGGAGGCATAGTTTATCATACTTAACCGTCCTACCAAGTTTCAAATCAATCCCATGTACAGTTTCTGAGAAAAGCTTGACGGAAATTTTCATGTCGATTTTGGTATCAATCCAGCCCTAAACAGGAAGTAGATGTCCGACAGGTCTAAAATTCGCTTAGGACGTATAGTATGTCATACTGAACCATCCTACCAAGTTTCAAGTTATTCCCATTTATGGTTTCTGAGAAAAGCTTGACGGTTATTTCGTACGGACGGACGTACGGACGGACATGAGTAAAACTTAATGCCCCCCGACATGTCGTCGCGGGGGCATAAAAACTGCCATTTACCCCAATGTTCTATTTTTAGCCACAGCGGCCATGTTTTACTACCAATCAAAAATCCCCACATCAGTTCTATACACCTAATTCTAATAAACAACTATATCAATTTTGGTTCCATTTGGACTTTAAGTGTCAGAGGAGTCAACATTTTCAATGTAATGAGGAAATGCTGTTAAAATACTCAATTTTTACGTTCTAAGGGCAATAACTCCAAAAAATAAAGGTCGTACAACGTTGACCCTATTACATATTTTGTAGATCTTGATGTGCTTAACAACATGCAATTTAAATTTCTCAAATATCTAGTATAGTTTTCAAGATATTGAGCTTAACACGTGCAAAATTTGCAAAAAATCCACAAAAAGTGCAATAACTCCTACATGGGTTGTTGGATTCTCTTCAAAATTTCAGGGTAGGTAGATCTTGAGGTCCTGATCACTTTTACCCTATGCCAGAATTTTGATATCTGTCACCCTATTTGAGTTATTTGCAAATAAAGAAAGAATGTGTCCATGGGACACGGATGCCCCCGCTGGCCTCAAATAAAAAGTTGAAGTCCGACAGGTCTGAAAGTCGCTTAGGACACATAGTTTATCATACTTAACCATCCTACCAAGTTTCAAATCATTCCCATGTACGGTTTCTGAGAAAAGCTTGACGGAAATTTTCATGTCGATTTTGGTATCGGTCCAGCCCAAAACAGGAAGTAGATGTCCGAAAGGTCTAAAATTCGCTTAGGACGTATAGTTTGTCATACTGAACCATCCTACCAAGTTTCAAGTCATTCCCATGTACAGTTTCTGAGAAAAGCTTGACGGAAATTTTCATTTCGATTTTGGTATTGATCCAGCCCCAAACAGGAAGTAGATGTCCGACAGGTCTTAAATTCGCTTAGGACATATTGTTTGTAATACTGAACCATCCTACCAAGTTTCAAGTCATTCCCATTTACGGTTTCTGAGAAAAGCTTGACGGAAATTCGTACCGACGGACGGACGGACGGACATGAGTAAAACTTAATGCCCCCCGACATGTCGTCGCGGGGGCATAAAAACTGCATTTTACCCCTATGTTCTATTTTTAGCCATGTCGGCCATGTTTTACGACCAATCAAAAATCCCCACATCAGTTCTAAGCACCGAATGCTAATGAACAACCATACCAAGTTTGGTTGCAATTGGACTTATGGTGTCAGAGGAGTTAACGTTTTAAAAAGTTTACGGACGAAGGACGGACGACGGACGCCAAGTGATGACAATAGCTCACATGACCCTTCAGGTCTGTTGAGCTAAAAAGGAATTAGGTAGTAGCACAGTCTGACCCCACCCAACCCAAATCATATGAAGTTGTTAAAATATCTGGGATCAATTACTACTTACTAAAAATTCAATTTAAAATTTTTGCAAATAATAAATCCTGTAACATTCTGGAACGACATTTAGCGGGGCCGAAATTATCCCTTTATGGATAACGTGACGTCATTTCCTTGACAGAGTATTTGGCGCTTCTTCAGCAGACCAAAACAACATTCAGATTCTGTCAGGTTTTGCGAGATTTTCTGAGTATCAGTGTTTTATTTGAAGCATTGGTAACAGAATGTACATTTAGAAACCTGGCGGAAAAAACGGTGAAGTAAAAATATCATGCAGGATTGAGGAGAGTGAGTGAAACCCCACAGGATGGGACTCTTCTTTCATTTTCAGGTAAGAACCTTTTATTTATTATTATGAGTAGGTTTTATTCAGTAAATTTATGTATTTCTTTATCTTACTTAGAATTGAACAAAGCTAGGTCAGTATCATGCATTTGGTATGACATTTTGCCTAAACTAAAGCTAGCTCGGTAATTTCCGGAAAATCGTTTTTCAGCAGAAATGACGGAATGGTGTTTAAATAAAAATCTGTGTGTAAAAAATAATTAAGTGGATGAATGAGGATTTTATCACTGTTTTTGAATTCTATTTTTTCTTATTTTTGCATAACAGATTATGATGTATTTTTTATAAGCCCAGAGGGTTGATTGTTTTACTTGCTCCGTGCCTATTAATTTTTTCACTCCGTAAAAGTAAACCTGTTCCGGTTTTATCGTCAGTATATTTCTGGCACATCTCAAAACATGCACAATGTCATAGGGCTCGCATCTGCAATGACGCTATTATTAATGATTATTGAGTTTTTTAACTACAGTTTTAGCTTTAAATGTAATGGCATAAGAACAACTTATTGAGAAAACTTATATATACTATATTTTGCATGTATGTAGATTTTTAAATTCAAAAACATGCTTGATTTGTTAATGACCTGGACCAAAGGTTCTAGTACACAGATAAGATTTGCCTACAGGTAAAATTTGCATGGTGACCATCCTAGAATTTTGAAAGTAAGAAAAACAACCGAGGTTTGATTTAAGCAGCTGTTAATTAAGATAGCCTTTTCATCATCATTGCAAAGAAAGTAAGCTCAAATGTTAGGGAATCTTACAAAAAAATATTTTTGCAAAGTTTGCACAGATAAGACAGATTTTTGAATTCTAATTGATTTTTCATTACTGCTTATACATGTTCCTCTAATATAAATTGTTTAAAATTTCTTAATTATTAATGGGGGATAGTTACCATTCATTCAGTTTCCCTTACCTATCCCATCATACACTACGCCAGCAGTCGGCTGTAAGTGATCTACAGTAAAACCATCTGACGTTGCAGTCACATGTACCCCTGAGTAGCTATAGGCCACCACTTACCTATCCCATCATACACCACTCCTGCTGTTGGCTGTAAATGATCTACAGTAAATCCATCTGACGTTGCGGTCACATGTACCCCTGAATAGCTATAGGCCACAACATTTACATAGTAGGTCACACCTGGTTCATATTTCAGTCTGGTCATGTTAAACTGGGTTGTGGTTCCTGATAGAGTGTCCGACAGTATGAGAAAATCATGGCCTACAATAATATATTGTATATAGATAATAACTAATGGTTACCTTCATACAAAATATCAAAATACACAAAATATTGACTAATTCCCTATTTTCGTAAATAGTGAGTTATCTCCCATTTACAAAATTTGTCCTCCATTACAGTAATTATATTACATTGCAATGAATGGGAAAAATAAGGTTTTTATCTTTTATAATAATTCTAAAGGGCAGAATCCCATTAAATCAGGAAAACAAATTATTTACCTTTTTCAAAACAATTATATTTTACATTTGGACAAGTTTTGAAAAATAAAAGAATAAATGCAGAAAAACTGATTTTTCCACACAGTAACTTACTAATATAAAATACCTTCTGGAAAGAGAGATAACTCTACAAATGGGAGATAACTCACAATATACAAAAATAGGGAATTGTATTATGTGCGTCTTGATTATTAGTGTTACAATTTTAACAGGTTGTTATTATTTTTTATACCCCGCCACACGAAGTGGCAGGGTATTATGTTATACCCTCAGTTTTTTTTCGGTGTCTGTCCGTCCGTCAGTCCGTCCCCCGAAGGTTTCCGACCAATAACTTGAAAACGCGTCAAAGGATTTGAATGATATTTTGCACAGCTGTTTAGGACAATAAAATACAGGTCAAGTTCGATTTCCAGCATGATCCAAAAAATAGTTTTCGATATAGGCCACTTTGTAAAATCAAATTTCATGAAATTTTTAGTTTCTGACCAATAACTTGAAAATGTGTCATGGGATTCATTCAAATGATATTTTGTACAGCTATTGAGTACAATAATATACAGGTAAAGTTCAATTTCCAGCATGATCCGAAGAACAGTTTTCGAGATAGGCCACTTTGAAATAAAATTTTATGAACTTTTGATATTATAACGTGGCGGGGTATCATTTAATGTCCCATTACATGCCCTATTTTTTCTAATTATACAGCAGATGTGCCATGAAAATAAGTGTATGGTCAATTCAATTGATTTTCCTTCAGATGCCAACCAAAAAATAGGAAATGACTTGAAACAAATCTAATTTTAACTTAAAGTGTAAGTTCGTGATTTTTGAGTTATTAGTTTATTTGATTTATTATAATGAGAGTAGGCAATCTGCCGGGTTTGGGCATTGAAAACGATATATTAATAAAGATATTCGTAATTTTATTCCAATACACAAGACCATATGGGCGCGTCCATGCTATGAACAGGATGAATTATGGGATAGCTCAATTGGAGATGTGACGTCACATCTCCAATGATAAATACATTAACCAATTGACGATATTTGTAACATAAGACCGATGTTGTCGATCATAATAATGATTTGAAATATGAATAATTTGGCATTGATAATTCTTTTAATCCCACGGTTTTTTTTTTTTATCGAAATAGCAAGATAAAAGTTTACTTAAACCTTAAATTGTTTTAAAATATTAATTATAATTCCAAATAGTAAATAATCTAAAATATTTATTGACACAGTAGCCCTGCTTTTCAATCCTTTTTCAAATATTTAAGACAATAAATTAAGTTCTTGATGAATACACAGGTGTCAATTAAAATCATTAACCTTTACGATCAATAACCATGGACGATCTGCCACGCCCCGTTGGTTAATTACAGGTATAATTGACAGATATCATAGATCAATTAAGATGCTCCTCCAATCGAAGATTTCCTTGCAGCACTCAGTCCGCTTTAGACACACCCACCACAGCTCGATTTTAAGAATTTTGTCTGGCACATCTTTTAATAATTTCTTAATCAGTATACGGTATAATTAATCAGCAGGTGTCAATATCACCTGTTCACTCCATTGACTACCTTTCTCTTATAATTATCAATCAGCCAAAGCATGGTGCTACATCGTGCATGGTTTGTGTAATACTAGTACCCAAATTAAAAATGTGTTTAAAGAGTTTTAGTTCCCACTTTTTTTCGCTTTTGAAGTGTTGGAAAAACAATTAATTAACTACATAATTATTTGCAAGACAAAAAAAAAAGATTCCGACAGTTTATTGTTTTTACATGTTTTTAATTAGAAAGGGTATTTTATTAACATTTTCGCACTTCAATGTTCAAACAACACTGGCGGACCAAAGGGGTTGATTTTCGTTAAAAGAAAGTGTTCTAGAACCCATTCCAACCAGGTAAATGTCAACTTCTAATACACAGGAAACAATATTAAACCCCTGTGGTGTCGATAGTTTGCACGGTGGTACTAAACATACACAGGAAAAGGCAGGTGAACCCCTGTTGTGCCAGTGGTTTGTAGAAGGGAATAAAGTCTTATACACAGAAAATGATAAGTAAGCCCCTGTGGTGCGATGGTTTGCACGGAAGGACTAATTATCATAATATCACTTCAAACGAATCATGCAACGTAATCCCAGCAGGGTGTCAGGGAACCATGAATTTCAAACAGAATGAATAAAAGAAATAGTATAGGGCAATTCTACATACTAAAAATTGAAATATATATTTTCGGAAAAAGTCTGTACGGCCAATAAAAAACTAGAGGCTCCCAGGAGCCTGAATCGCTCACCTGATCTCTTATGCCAAAGTTTGAATTAATTTCACAAACTTTCAAGAATACAAAGTTGCAAAACAATCCTTTCAGTGGTTTCATAGAAGATTTTTGGAAATCAGTTTAAATCAGTAGAAAAAAACAGTTAAAGGGCAATAATTCCTATAAGGACCATAGCAATGGCAGCCATGTTGGTTGGCAGACATGTATATAATTCACAATCTTGGTAGAGGACATCCTAAAGATCAAGTGTACCAAGTTTCAAAGCAATCCCTTCAGTGGTTTCAGAGAAGAAGATTTTTGAAAATCAGTTAAAATTAATGGAAAAAAACAGTAAAAGGGGAATAACTCTTAAATGGCTGATCTGACAATTTTGACCCTGAAAATCATTTTTGTAGATCTGAATGAGCTTAACAATTCTGCAATGCTAACTTTTCCTCTAGCTCTAACGGTTTTCAAGATCATTGTCCAACTAGAGGCTCCCAGGAGCCTGAATCGCTCACCTGATCTCTTATGCCAAAGTTTGAATAAATTTCACAAACTTTAAACTATACAAAGTTGCAAAACAATCCTTTCAGTGGTTTCAGAGAAGATTTTTGGAAATCAGTTTAAATTAATAGAAAAAACAGTTAAAGGGCAATAACTACTGTAAGGACCTTTTGATGCTGAACAAGAAAATTTGCTTCCGATTTTCTTGATCTCTTTTACTTTTTGAGTTATAAGCCAAAAACAATGGTTTGACCCCCCTGTTCTATTTTTAGCAAAGGCCACCATGTTGGTTGGTCGACATGTATATAATTCACAAACTTGGTAGAGGACATCCTAATGATCATGTATACTAAGTATCAATGCAATCCCTTCAGTAATTTTAGAGAAGAAGATTTTTGAAAATCAGTGTAAATTAATGGAAAAAACAGTAAAAGGGGAATAACTCTTAAACAGCTGATCTGACAATTTAGACCCTGAAATCATTTTTGTAGATCTCAATGAGCTTAACAATTCTGCAATGCTAACTTTTCCTCTAGCTCTAACGGTTTTCAAGATATCGTATAACAAGAGGCTCCCAGGAGCCTGAATCGCTCACCTGACATATGTGCCTGAAGTAAAGGTTATAAGGCAAAATCTACTTAACGTTGAAAGGGTCATAAGATTAATAAGGGGGTCATCTGACAATGTGGTGGATCTAAAGGTGCTGATCACTTTTGTTCTCAAACAAAATCTAAAAATCTGTCACCCTTTTTGAGTTATTTGCAAAAAAATGCAGTTTAACCTAATGTTCTATTTTTAGCCACAGCGGCCATGTTTTATAACCAATCAAAAATCCCCACAACAGTTCTATACACCTAATAATAATAAACAATAATACCAAGTTTGGTTCCATTTGGACCTAAAGTGTCAGAGGAGTTAACATTTTCAATAAAAGGAAATGCAGTTAAAATTCTCAATTTTGATGTTCCAAGGGCAATAACTCCTCAAAGGAAAGGTCCTACAACGTTGACCCTGTTACAAATTTTGTAGATCTTGATGCGCGCAACAATATGCAATTTAAATTTCTCAAATATCTTGTATAGTTTTCAAGATATTGAGCTAAACAGGTGCAAAATTTACAAAAAATCAACAAAAAGGGCAATAACTCCTACATGGGTTGTTGGATTTTCTTCAAAATTTCAGAGCTGGTAGATCTTGAGGTGCTGATCACTTTTGTTCCCCATCAAAATTTTGAAATCTGTCACCGTTTCAGAGTTATTTGCAAAAAACTGCCATTTACCCCTATGTTCTATTTTTAGCCACAGCGGCCATGTTTTACGACCAATCAAAAATCCCCACATCAGTTCTATACACCTAATGCTAATAAACAACTATACCAAGTTTGGTTCCATTTGGACTTAAAGTGTCAGAGGAGTTAACGTTTTCAATGTAATGAGGAAATGCTGTTAAAATGCTAAATTTTGACGTTCTAAGGGCAATAACTCCTAAAAGGAAAGGTCCTACAACGTTGACCCTGTTACATATTTTGTAGATCTTGATGTGCTTAACAATATGCAATTTAAATTTCTCAAATATCTAGTATAGTTTTCAAGATATTGAGCTAAACAGGTGCAAAATTTGCAAAAAATCCACAAAAAGGGCAATAACTCCTACATGGGTCGTTGGATTTTCTTCAAAATTTCAGGGTAGGTAGATCTTGAGGTGCTGATCACTTTTACCCTATGCCAGAATTTTGATATCTGTAGCCGTTTTTGAGTTATTTGCAAAAAACTGCATTTTACCCCTATGTTCTATTTTTAGCCATTGCGGCCATGTTTTACGACGAATCAAAAATCCCCACATCAGTTCTAAGCACCGAATGCTAATGAACAACCATACCAAGTTTGGTTGCAATTGGACTTATGGTGTCAGAGGAGTTAACGTTTTAAAAAGTTTACGGACGACGGACGACGGACGCCAAGTGATGACAATAGCTCACATGACCCTTCGGGTCAGGTGAGCTAAAAACCGCAAAAATGGTCAAATTTGATGATTAAAGGGCAATAACTCCTATAGGGAGTCGTTTCACAACTTCGACTCAATGGAGAGATTCGTAGAGCTTTTGATGCTGAACAAGGTAGGTTGCTTCCGATTTTCTCTATCTTTCATACTTTTTGAGTTATAAGCCAAAAACAATGGTCTGACCCCCCTATTCTATTTTTAGCAACGGTGGCCATGTTGGTTGGTCAACATGTATATAATTCACAAACTTGGTAGAGGACATCCTAAAGATCATGTATACCAAGTATCAATGCAATCCCTTCAGTGGTTTCAGAGAAGAAGATCTTTGAAGAAAAGTTAACGGACGGACGGACGACGGACGCTTAACGATGACAATAGCTCACATGACCCTTCGGGTCAGGTGAGCTAAAAAGTATTTAAAAATTCCATATTTTTCTACGAATTAATCCTGAACTTAACGATTGGTACCATTTTTAAACATCTCACAATCAATCATTAGATTGACTTTTATTTTATCATTCCCGACTTAATTATAATTATTTCAAATTGTCCGTTGTGGTACACATCGATAAATACTATATAGGTATAGGATGCAACATTCAGACGTTGAGCAGCTCCATCTAGTACAAATCACATGACCCTCCATGGATAGAATTTTTTTACATTCAAAAGCCAATTTTATCCTAACTATGCATATTTGAGTGCTAGGAATTTCACCAAAGTTATTTTTATATGATAGTCTTTCAATGTACAAATTTTGAAAAAATCGCAAACTTACACTTTAAGTTATACTCACCACCAGGGAATGTACTCAAGTAGATTCTGAATTCTTTGATCAGTGTATCAGCATTGATGAACTTTCCTGACCAATCAAAGGTCAAAGGTCGGCCCTGTCTGATAAAATCTGCATCTCTAATATTTGTCCCAGCAACCTTTTCTGTAACCTATGTCAAGATATATCTAAGTATTTTCAAAACATTTTAAAAAAGTTACTTCAAGAAAAAATTAGCAACCCTAGTGGGTTGTAAGATACTTCTTGCTTGTACAACATTTCTTTGATAGATTTGTATTTATTATTTATTTTTGGGTTGTTTTTATTTTTTGCAGCATAATCAACATTTTTAAATAAAGGAATGTTTCAAACTCATATAAAGATTTTATTATTTGTTCCATCTTAAAGATTTCATAAGGACCTAAGTCCTTAAGAAACATTGATCTTCATGCTGCAAACTTCAGAACAAAGAATTTAAGAATCCATGAACCTATCAATTTTCATCAAACCATGAAAATTGATACCCATGAAAATAAATGAATTCACAGTAGCTTACACTTATGTAGTAAGATTAATAAACCTTGAAAACACCCCAAAAGAAAGATTTTTATCTGAAGACTTACAGCCTTTCCTGTATTTGTAGCTAAAGCCAAGCTTCCAGTTGATATCATTATACCATTAGTTTTAAAGTCTGCAAATGTAATACCATCATACCATAGTCTTACAAAGAAGGAGTACCTACTGCCATCATCTAGGTAAAAATCTATAAAAAAAGAAAAATATAGAATGTCAATCAAAACAAGAATATGTGCAAAAAATATGATACCGCACTTTGCATGCAACAAGCATGTTTTCCCCTGCAAGCAGTACAGTTTGAAGTTGAAGTAATGGGTATAATTCGATCATGATTTTTTTTTCATGCATATGTGCATATACATGAACTTTTTCATGGAAGCTTTTTCCAGATTGTTATACTGTAAACCAACTAATTTTTGCAACCAATTTATTTTATCTAAGAATGGAAATTTAAAACTAGAGGCTCCCAGGAGCCTGAATCGCTCACCTGATCTCTTATGCCAAAGTTTGAATAAATTTCACAAACTTTCAAGTATACAAAGTTGCAAAACAATCCTTTCAGTGGTTTCAGAGAAGAGTTTTGGAAATCAGTTTAAATTAATAGAAAAAACAGTTAAAGGGCAATAACTACTGTAAGGACCTTTTGATGCTGAACAAAAAAATTTGCTTCCGATTTTTTTTTATCTCTTTTACATTTTGAGTTATAAGACAAAAACAATGGTTTGACCCCCCTGTTCTATTTTTAGCAACGGCAGCCATGTTGGTTGGTTGACATGTATATAATTCACAAACTTGGTAGAGGACATCCTAAAGATCATGTATACCAAGTATCAATGCAATCCCTTCAGTGGTTTAAGAGAAGAAGATTTTTGAAAATCAGTGTAAATTAATGAAAAAAAAACAGTTAAAGGGGAATAACTCTTAAACGGCTGATCTGACAATTTAGACCCTGAAAATCATTTTTGTAGATCTCAATGAGCTAAACAATTCTGCAATGCTAACTTTTCCTCTAGCTCTAACGGTTTTCAAGATATTGTCCAAAAACTGCAAAAATGGTCAATTTTGATGATTAAAGGGCAATAACTCCTATAAGGAGTTGTTTCACAATATCGACTCAATGGAGAGATTCGTAGAGCTTTTGATGCTGAACAAGGTTAGTTGCTTCGGATTTTCTCTATCTCTTATACTTTTTGAGTTATGAGCCAAAAACAATGGTCTGACCCCCCTGTTCTATTTTTAGCAACAGCGGCCATGTTGGTTTGTTGACATGTATATAATTCACAAACTTAGTAGAGGACATCCTAAAGATCATGTATACCAAGTATCAATGCAATCCCTTAAGTAGTTTTAGAAAAGAAGATTTTTGAAAAGCAGTGCAAATTCATGGAAAAAACAGTTAAAAGGGAATAACTCTTAAACCGCTGATCTGACAATTTAGACCCTGAAATCATTTTTGTAGATCTCAATGTGCTTAACAATTCTGCAATGCTAACTTTTCCTCTAGCTCTAACGGTTTTTAAGATATAGTCCAAAAACTGCAAAAATGGTCAAATTTGATGATTAAAGGGCAATAACTCCTATAAGGAGTTGTTTCACAACTTCGACTCAATGGAGAGATTCGTAGAGCTTTTGATGCTGAACAAGGAAGGTTGCTTCAGATTTTCTTTATCTCTTATACTTTTTGAGTTATAAGCCAAAAACAATGGTCTGACCCCCCTGTTCTATTTTTAGCAACGGCGGCCATCTTGGTTGGTCGACATGTATATAATTCACAAACTTGGTAGAGGACATCCTAAAGATCATGTATACCAAGTATCAATGCAATCCCTTCAGTGGTTTCAGAGAAGAAGATCTTTGAAGAAAAGTTAATGGACGACGGACGCTTAACGATGACAATAGCTCACATGACCCTTCGGGTCAGGTGAGCTAAAAATTAATAGTCATGTATAGTTGTATAATTGATTTAATGAAGAACCTCAGAAAAATAGCTGTGAAATCCCCTGATTTACAGTAATAGAGATATCAAAGTTTTGTTTTGGTGTCATTATCTAATCTGTCACTAGAAGTTGTGTCTAGGGTTGATAGACCCTCTCTACAGATAAATTGTATCCAAAGGGAAATATTGTGGTTTCATTATTTTTTGTGGGGTAACAATTTTTGTGCTTTTTCTTCGTGGGTGGGGATAAACCACAAAATTGAGTTCCCCACTTGAGTTTTGCATACTGCAGAACCACAAATTTAAGAACCCATGAACTGGCATTTTTCATCAATATACAAGAAATGAAAATAAATAACTCAACTCCACAGTATGTACATGCAATCACTTTGAAATCTCAGCATTAACACTGTGTGATCAGCATGAAATCTTACCATATTTAGAGGAGTATGTAGCAGACATCAACTGACCAGCATCATGCCAAACTCTGTCATTCTCTGAAGTATAAATACCAGTTGGGAAATCTGCAGACTTGAAATCTGGGGGATTTCCTGAAGCATATCCCACACTCCACTCAAACCTATAAATCAAGAAGACCTAAAGGTTATTCATTATCACAATGTAAAATCTCAGACTTTCTTGAGACTAAAAACTCACACTTGAAATTGAGCTGTAGTTTGAAGTGCTCTTTTTATGACATGGTTTAATTATTCAAAGGGTCATTACTCTAATAGAAATACTTTCTAAAGTACTTCTTTTATAAACATTATGAATAGAATACAAGTAATAAATACATGTAGGCTGAAGATTGTAGAGATTAAAGCAATTTCAAATGTGTAATTGATACATGCATGTATGCTGGAATAGGAAGGTGCTCAGCATTTCTATGTCACTGCACCTTGTTACACAGGAAGCAAAATAGGAATATCAATCCAAACCAAAAAAGTTTCTTCCGAAAATAAAGATATTCAGTACAATTTCAGACGTGGATCCAGGATTTGATGTTAGAGGGGTCGTGCACTATTTAGATATTAGGAAAATATGGGGGTATTATTTTAGAAAATCGAGATTTTATATGACAAAAAAAGAATTTTTTCATAATCTGGAGAGGGAGTGTGCACCCCCATCTGAATCCGCGACTGAATTTTACTTATATTCAAGTTGTCTTAGAATTTCGAATACAGTGGATTCCTCTTAATAGCATAACCAATTTGTCTGAGAAAATTATGCAATTAACCGAATGACCCCATAAACATTGATCAAGTAAATGTCAATTTTAAACAGAAAATTCAAAGAATTTATATAATTTTGTCTCAAATGTGTTGAGTAATAAGAACATCCAGGTGACATTTTTATCGTATCCTAATGCTTGTATAAACAAATGTGACATAAGTAAAGGTTGTAAAAACTTGTTTTGATAACTTTTAACAAACACACTACAAAGACCTTGTTAAGAAAACATATGATTTTGACAGCTATCAAGGTGATTTTTGAAAATTTTAAGACAAGTAACATGATTTGTGTACTTTTTCTCAGATTTTCAATGCAATTAAATGAAATTTTTAACATTATAAGTATAGGAAAGGGTTTGGTGTTTTAAAATCATATTCAATAAAGAGGATTATTCTAATAAGAGTTAGTCGATTAAGTGGAACCCACTGTATTGAAATGTTAAATGCAAATATCATTATTACAGGTTAATCATATTTTGATATACTCACCACCTGGGAGGTATACCCTGTCTCATAATAAACTGCCAGTGCCCTCTCAATACAGTATCTGAGGATGTTATTTCTTGATCTGTTAAACTGTATCCATTCACATCATCTACACTGATTAAATCATTTGGATTAACTGAAAAATATGAAACCACCCTTAATGTAATGTTTGTTTTCAAAAATAAAATGTAATATATCTTTTGAATAGTAAGTTTTATCAGTAATGATATCCAATATACAGCAAGGTTTTGTGTATTTAATGATAGTGTTGTATTTAGTTTAAACACATTTATTTACCCGAATTGGGAAACAAGCTTCATGATTATGTGAATTCCTGTCCACCTAGCAGTGTGCGAGTGTGGCCCTTTAGCGGCCCCCATCGGTCCTACTCTTATGAAACTCTGTAAAACGTCTTTAACGAGAATGGGGTATTGGTCTCCACATTACACAGGACATTCTTTTTATCACCTCCCAAGAAAAGCATTGTTTTTAGAGACTATCCTGGCAAATGGTGTCAGGAGAGAGTCAGAAATTTGTTCATGAAATTTTAACCCCTGGACGAGGATCAAACCACAGACCTTTGTGTTGGTAGCACAACAACTTAACCACTACACCACCGGCTCACAGGATAGTGTTGTATTTAAACCAAATTCCTAGACCGATAAGCCACTGAATCCTCTATTCTCTTATAAATAATAAATCACACCTGATAAGCCCACTTGGATGAGTTCACGAGGGATATTAACAAAACTTTCCAAGATTCATGTAAAGTTGGTTTTGATAAGGCATTTAAATAAAATATGTTTTGTTCAGTAAACAAAAAATACACAAATTTGGATTATGTTTGTATCGGTTTTCTATTTTTGTTATTTTAATTACCGTATCGAAACACAAATATTAACTATGTAAAAGTGTTTCATTTTTACCTTCTGTGACACTATTACAGACCAGACTCGGGTCGTAAGCACATCTCTGGTCCTGAGGGGCACAGACACAATGACCTACACAGGAGAACGTCTCACATCTTCTAATAAGCTCTAACGAGCCACCAGCTATCTTGTTAAAGGCTGAATGTATCATGTCACTTCTTAAACCAACCTTGAAATAAAAATATAAGAATGCAAATTGAAAACTTTGTATTTTTAAGTTTATTTAGAATTTCTATATCAAACAAATTTAAAACATTTTTTATTCTGTATCAAAATAGTGCAGTCTTGAAATTTGAGGTAAATCTTAGTAACATAAATATATACATGTATCACATGCACCTAAAATGACTATAACTGCTGCCTGGAGGAGCAAGAATGAGCTAATGAGCAATATTCTATGGAAATATGCTTAAAAACAGCTGTAAATTGATCGTGTGTATGAAACAATGTACAATGTACATATTAAATAATTATAATTTCTGACAAAAAGCCCACCTTGTTAACAGCCCATACAGTAACATAAATAGTATCATACAGGGTTAGACTTTTTGTAGGTACGGTGTGTAGCTGTATATACCCCTCATGGGCATGGTCTGTATAGAGTGTTGTATGACCATACTTTGTTGTAGTATCCTGTAAGGAAAAAAGAAGGAAAATACATTAAGTTAATCATTTTTTTCAAAGATGTACCGTGAAAGTATTAATATTAGTTGGGTTCCAATTTTCATGGTTTTCGTGGGTCACCCATACAATGTAATTAAATTACCAACGAACAACAAATTTAACATTGCATTATTAGACTAGAGGCTCCCAGGAGCCTGAATCGCTCACCTGATCTCTTATGCCAAAGTTTGAATAAATTTCACAAACTTTCAAGTATACAAAGTTGCAAAACAATCCTTTCAGTGGTTTCAGAGAAGATTTTTGGAAATCAGTTTAAATTAATAGAAAAAACAGTTCAAGGGCAATAACTACTGTAAGGACCTTTTGATGCTGAACAAATAAATTTGCTTCTGATTTTCTTTATCTCTTTTACTTTTTGAGTTATAAGCCAAAAACAATGGTTTGACCCCCCTGTTCTATTTTTAGCAAAGGCCGCCATGTTGGTTGGTCGACATGTATATAATTCACAAACTTGGTAGAGGACATCCTAAAGATCATGTATACCAAGTATCAATGCAATCCCTTCAGTGGTTTTAGAGAAGAAGATTTTTGAAAATCAGTGTAAATTAATGGAAAAAAACAGTTAAAGGGGAATAACTCTTAAACGGCTGATCTGACAATTTAGACCCTGAAATCACTTTTGTAGATCTCAATGAGCTAAACAATTCTGCAATGCTAACTTTGCCTCTAGCTCTAACGTTTTCATGATATTGTCCAAAAACTGCAAAAATGGTCAATTTTGATGATTAAAGGGCAATAACTCCTTTAAGGAGTCGTTTCACAACTTCGACTCAACAATGAGATTCCTAGAGCTTTTGATGCTGAACAAGGAAGGTTGCTTCGGATTTTCTCTATCTCCTATACTTTTTGAGTTATAAGCCAAAAACAATGGTCTGACCCCCCTGTTCTATTTTTAGCAACGGCCGCCATGTTGGTTGGTCGACATGTATATAATTCACAAACTTGGTAGAGGACATCCTAAAGATCATGTATACCAAGTATCAATGCAATCCCTTCAGTAGTTTTAGAGAAGAAGATTTTTGAAAATCAGTGTAAATTAATGGAAAAAACAGTTAAAGGGAAATAACTCTTAAACGGCTGATCTGACAATTTAGACCTTGAAATCATTTTTGTAGATCTCAATGAGCTAAACAATTTTGCAATGCTAACTTTTCCTCTAGCTCTAACGGTTTTCAAGATATTGTCCAAAAACTGCAAAAATGGTCAAATTTGATGATTAAAGGGCAATAACTCCTATAGGGAGTCGTTTCACAACTTCGACTCAATGGAGAGATTCGTAGAGCTTTTGATGCTGAACAAGGAAGGTTGCTTCGGATTTTCTCCATCTTTCATACTTTTTGAGTTATAAGCCAAAAACAATGGTCTGACCCCCCTGTTCTATTTTTAGCAACGGCCGCCATGTTGGTTGGTCGACATGTATATAATTCACAAACTTGGTAGAGGACATCCTAAAGATCATGTATACCAAGTATCAATGCAATCCCTTCAGTAGTTTTAGAGAAGATTTTTGAAAATCAGTGTAAATTAATGGAAAAAACAGTTAAAGGGAAATAACTCTTAAACGGCTGATCTGACAATTTAGACCTTGAAATCATTTTTGTAGATCTCAATGAGCTAAACAATTCTGCAATGCTAACTTTTCCTCTAGCTCTAACGGTTTTCAAGATATTGTCCAAAAACTGCAAAAATGGTCAAATTTGATGATTAAAGGGCAATAACTCCTATAGGGAGTCGTTTCACAACTTCGACTCAATGGAGAGATTCGTAGAGCTTTTGATGCTGAACAAGGAAGGTTGCTTCGGATTTTCTCCAACTTACATACTTTTTGAGTTATAAGCCAAAAACAATGGTCTGACCCCCCTATTCTATTTTTAGCAACGGCGGCCATGTTGGTTGGTCAACATGTACATAATTCACAAACTTGGTAGAGGACATCCTAAAGATCATGTATACCAAGTATCAATGCAATTCCTTCAGTAGTTTTAGAGAAGAAGATTTTTGAAAATCAGTGTAAATTAATGGAAAAAACAGTTAAAGGGGAATAACTCTTAAACGGCTGATCTGACAATTTAGACCCTGAAATCACTTTTGTAGATCTTAATGAGCTAAACAATTCTGCAATGCTAACTTTTCCTCTAGCTCTAACGGTTTTCAAGATATTGTCCAAAAACTGCAAAAATGGTCAAATTTGATGATTAAAGGGCAATAACTCCTATAAGGAGTCGTTTCACAACTTCGACTCAATGGAGAGATTTGTAGAGCTTTTGATGCTGAACAAGGAAGGTTGCTTCGGATTTTCTCTATCTCTTATACTTTTTGAGTTATAAGCCAAAAACAATGGTCTGACCCCCCTGTTCTATTTTTAGCAACGGCGGCCATGTTGGTTGGTCGACATGTATACAATTCACAAACTTGGTAGAGGACATCCTAAAGATCATGTATACCAAGTATCAATGCAATCCCTTCAGTGGTTTCAGAGAAGAAGATCTTTGAAGAAAAGTTAACGGACGGACGACGGACGGACGGACGACAGACGGACGACGGACGCTTAACGATGACAATAGCTCACATGACCCTTCGGGTCAGGTGAGCTAAAAATCTCTTAAAACCACACATTCATCAATCAAACTAATACCGAAACCATGAAAATTGATACCCACCAATTTAAGTACTTTCACAGAAATTCAATTCCAAAATGTTACATGAACATTGATTCTTTGGTATTTAATGATTGAAAATAAAGAAGGAATGTGTCCAAGGAAACGGATCTGCTGGCCTTAAACATGAAGAAGATATCTGACATGTCTGAAAGTTGCTTAGTACATAAAGTTTGTAATACTGAACAATTCTACGAAAGTTTTAAATCATGTATGGTAACTGAGAAAAGCTTGACAGAAATTAGTATGATGTACAATTATACAGATGAGAAAACTTAATGCCCCTAAAATGTCGTTGCAGGAGCATAAAAGAGAAAACTGTTTCATTTAAATTTAACCTGCTTAATATTCATACTGTGTTCTCACCTCAGTGATGTCATCTTTAAAATAACTGCTCCCTACTGTAACATGATAATAATCTATCCCTGAATGTATATCAGCAAAGCCTAACCAGGCTAAATATAGGGCACGACTGGTCCATCCCTTGTAGTTAGCCTCGTGTCGAGTCAGATTAGCTGCATGATCTGTCTCTATGGCAAACATACCTGTAAGAAACAACACATGATGACAAACAATGCATTAAAATTTCAGCAAAATATGTTCAGTGGACTCACAGAAGTTGGGTCCACAAAAAGTAAGATGGAAGCACTGACAGAAGCACAGATGGACAACCAAGACCGCTAATAGGTCCATCCATTGCTTTGGGTGAGGACAAAAAAAAAATCAAATTATTAATTAATGATCCTATATCAAGTTCTTTTATATAAAATCTAAGGATAAGAAGGCCCCACACAGAGAAGGAATGTGAATACAAAACACTCAGAGTGATTTTTACTCCCACAAATCTAGATAAAAGAAGCAAATTAAAGTAGCTAGGTGCTCAGATTAAATCACTGTTTTTACAATGCTCCATGTACCTTTTATCATTACATTGCCTGCATAGCATTAAACAGGGGTATATTGGGGGACTGTCTTTATTTGAGCAACCAATCTTATAAATTCAAAAATTAATAAAAAGCTACGCTGAGCGCAGCATGATACGACCGCAACAAGTTTAACCCTGTACGTTGGAGGCCTAATATGGATAGTCCATTGCTTTGGTCACATGAAGCCCATGGTTGACTTACAAAGCTTTTTGATACATGCATCCTGTGGTGGACTTAAAAATGCATTTTTGACACATATATATTTACATCAACATCTAATACAAAAAGCCTTATTTATATACATGTAATAACTACAACTTAATTTTATGTATAAAACTATTTGCCTTGACAAACTTATAAAATTGGTGTTTTTGGCACCTTTGACCCCTAATTTCTTGAAAACGGTAAGAGATATTGCAAATCTGATTGAAAAATGCAGCCAGGGATTTTCACAAGGATTCCAATGAAAAAAAGATTTTGAAAATCGGACCAAAAATAAAAAAGTTGATTTTATGGGAGTGGCCTGTCTTTAGCCCCCCTGTAGCAATGTAATGGTGAAATACATATCAAAATCATTGACACATTTAGTAGACAGAATTTTTGAGCACTTCAACAAAAAAAGAATTTTCAAAATTGAATGAGTAATGAACATTCTACAACAGTTTTGTCAATACACCCGTTTTAGCCCCTTTAGCCCTTTTTTTTCTAAAACAGTAGGGGCCACAAACCCCAAATACAATACCAACATTCCTTTAGTGGATGTAATCATCATATCTAAATTTCATAACAATTGGCTGGCCCGCTACAACTTAATATTGGTTAAAAACTATTTGCCTGGACAAACTTTTATAAATGGCGTTTTTGGCCCCTTTGACCCCTAATTTCTTGAAAACAGTATGAGATACATGTATTGCAAATCTGATTGAAAAACGCAGGCAGGGATTTTTACAAGGATTCTAATGAAACAAAGATTTTGAAAATCGGACCACAAATGAAAAAGTCGATTTTTTGGGTGTGGCCCCTTTTTGACCCCTTATAGCAATGTAACGGTACAAGATACATCAAAGGTGTTGTTACATTTTGTTGACAGAATTAATTGAGGAATACAATAAAAAAAGAATGATCAAAATCGGATGAAAATTAAACATTCTACAGACGTTTTGTCAATACATCCGTTTTAGCCCCTTTTGGCCCTTTTTTCTAAAACGGTAAGGGCCAGAAACTCCAAATGCAATACCAACCTTCCTTTAGTGGTTATAAACATCATATCAAAATTTTATAACAATTGGTTCACTACAACTAAAGTTATCGCACGGAAACTAAAGTGTCTACAGACGACGACAACGACGACGACGACGACGACGACAACGCCATAACATAATACGATCGCAAAAAATTTGCGGTCGTATAAAAATTAACAAGAACAGATTCCAGGTCCACCGCCCGTTGAACATTATATTGTTGAAGGGGCATACTGACCTGAAAATCACTTACACCTTAGGGGACCCCTAAAGGAGTCTGCATACAAAATTTCAGAACCCTAGGATTAGTAGTTACTGAGAAAAGTGTTATGAAAAATTTACCATTGAGCCTATGGGAGAAAAAATGACTAAGTCGTTAAACAGGAAGTAGATGTCAGACTGACCTGAAAATCCCTTACACCTTAGGGGACCCCTATAGGAGTCTGCATACAAAATTTCAGAACCCTAGGATTAGTAGTTACTGAGAAAAGTGTTACGAAAAATTTACCATTGAGCCTATGGGAGAAACAAGAGGCTCCCAAGAGCCTGAATCGCTCACCTGAACTACACAGATACATATATTTGTATATATTATTGTGCTTAACCATATGTGATTTAAATTTATGAAATATCTTGGTTAGTTTTCAAGATATTGGGCTTAATAAGTGCAAATTTGGCAATCATTAGGAAAAAGAACAATAACTCCCACATCAGCAGACACATCTTTTCAGAAATTTTAGGACAGGTAGATCTTAATATGCTGATCACTTTTGATTCCTGCACAATTTTGATATCTGAAACCAGTTTTGAGTTATTAGCAAAAAAATGAAATTTGCCCCTATGTTCTATTTTTAGCCATCTTGGCCATGTTTTTTTACGAATCAAAAATCTGAACGATAGAGTTGTAGCATATAAGCTATCAAACAGTGTGCCATGTTAAGATGCAGTTGGTCTTACCGTTTCAGACAAGTCAGGGGAAAAGTAATGAACAATGGTAAATATTGACGCTTTAAGGGCCATAACTCCTAAAAGAAATGGTTCTACAGCTTTGACCTAATTACATGAATTGTAGATCTTGATGTGCTTAATCATATGCAATTTGAATTTTTGAAATATCTTGTATAGTTTTCAAGATATAGTGCTAAATAAGTGAAAAATTTTGAAAAAATCCAGAAAAAGGGCAATAACTCCAATGTCGTTTGTTGAATCTTCTTGAAAATTTCAGAGCAGGTAGATCTTGAGATGCTGATCACTTTTGTCTTCCATCAGAAATTTGATATCTATTACCGTTTTTGAGTTATTTGCAAAAAAAATTAATTTGACCCCTATGTTCTATTTTAAGCAATGGAGGCCATATTTTTTGACGAATCAAAAATCCGAACAATAGAATTGTAGCATTAATGCTATTAAACAACTGTGCCAAGTTTGGTTGAAGTTGGATGTATGGTGTCAGACAAGTTAATCTTTGAAATTCAAGGTAAAAGTAATGAAAAATGGTAAATTTTGACGCTTTAAGGGCCATAACTCCTAAAAGAAATGGTTTTACAGCTTTGACCTAATTACATGAAATGTAGATCTTGATGTGCTTAATCATATGCAATTTGAATTTTTAAAATATCTTGTATAGTTTTCAAGATATAGGGCTAAATAAGTGCAAAATTTTGAAAAAATCCAGAAAAAGGGCAATAACTCCTACATCAGTTGTTGGATCTTTTTGAAAATTTCTGGGCAGGTAGATCTTGAGGTGCTGATCACTTTTACCCTATGCCAGAATTTTGATATCTGTTACTGTTTTTGAGTTATTTGCAAAAAACTGTAATTTGACCCCTATGTTCTATTTTTAGCCATGGCGGCCATGTTTTTTTACGAATCAAAAATCCGAACGATAGTTTTGTACACATAATGCCACTAAACAACTATACCAAGTTTGGTTGCAATTGGACTAATGGTGTTGGACAAGTTAACGTTTGAAAAATTGTTTACAGACGACAGACGACGACGACGACGACGACGGACGCCAAGTGATGGTAAAAGCTCACATGGACCTTCGGTCCAGGTGAGCTAAAAAATGACTAAGTTGTTAAACAGGAAGTAGATGTCAGACTGACCTGAAAATAACTTACACCTTGGGGAACCCCTATAGGAGTCTGCATACAAAATTTCAGAACCCTAGGATTAGTAGTTACTGAGAAAAGTGTTATGAAAAATTTACCATTGAGCCTATGGGAGAAAAAATGACTTAGTCGTTAAACAGGAAGTAGATGTTAGACTGACCTGAAAATCACTTACACCTTGGGAACCCCTATAGGAGTCTGCATACAAAATTTCAGAACCCTAGGATTAGTAGTTACTGAGAAAAGTGTTACGAAAAATTTACCATTGAGCCTATGGGAGAAACAAGAGGCTCCCAGGAGCCTGAATCGCTCACCTGGTTTAATGTCAACCCTTTGAAGACTTTTGTATAGCTAAATGAGCTGAATGTTTAAGCAATAAAAAGCTTTTCTCTATCTGCAATAGTTTTCATTCCAATGCAAAAAACACTATTTTTCACCTTTAAAGGGCCACAACCCCTTAAAGGGGTCATCTGACAACTTCGACCCTATGGAGACTTTTGTAGAGCTAAATGAGCTGAACATTTAAGCAAGCAACAGCTTTTCTCTATCTGCAATAGTATTCATTCTATAGGCCAAAAACTCTATTTTTTGCCTATAAGGGGCCATAACCCCTATAAGGGGTCTTCTGACAACTTTGACCCTATGGAGACTTTTGTAGAGCTAAATGAGCTGAACATTTAAGCAAGAAACAGCTTTTCTCTATCTGCAATAGTTTTCATTCTATAGGCCAAAAACACTATTTTTAGCCTTTAAGGGGCCGTAACCCCTATAAGGGGTCATCTGACAACTTCGACCCTATGGAGGCTTGTGTAGAGCTAAACGAGCTGAACATTTAAGCAAGCAACAGCTTTTCTCTATCTGCAATAGTTTTCATTCTATAGGCCAAAAACTCTATTTTTTGCCTTTAAGGGGCCATAACCCCTAAAAGGGGTCATCTGACAACTTTGACCTTATGGAGACTTTTGTAGAGCTTAATGAGCTGAACATTTAAGCAAGCAACAGCTTCTCTCTATCTGCAATAGTTTTCATTCTATAGGCCAAAAACACTATTTTTTGCCTTTAAGGGGCCGTAACCCCTATAAGGGGTCATCTGACAACTTCGACCCTATGAAGGCTTGTGTAGAGCTAAATGAGCTGAACATTTAAGCAAGCAACAGCTTTTCTCTATCTGCAATAGTTTTCATTCTATAGGCCAAAAACTCTTATTTTTTGCCTTTAAGGGGCCGTAACCCCTATAAGGGGTCATCTGACAACTTGACCTTATGGAGACTTTTGTAGAGCTTAATGAGCTGAACATTTAAGCAAGCAACAGCTTCTCTCTATCTGCAATAGTTTTCATTCCATTGGCCAAAAACATGAAAAAATGCTATTTTTCACCTTTAAGGGGCCATAACTCCCATAAGGCATCATCTGACAACTTCGACTCAATGGTGACTTTTGTAGAGCTTTTGATGCTGAAGCAGTAGCGTGGCATCAGATTTCATCTATCTCGTATACTTTTTGATTTACAAGCCAAAAACAGTAGTCTGACCCCCCTGGTCTATTTTTAGCAATGGCGGCCATGTTTTTCGACGAATCAAAAATCCCCACATCAGTTCTGTGGGGGATACCCTAAAGTACCACCAGACCAAATTTGGTTTGAATCTGTGCAGCCGTTTCAGAGGAGAAGAAGTTTGAAGAAAAGTTAACGACGACGACGACGACGGACGACGACGACGGACGCCAAGTGATGGCAATAGCTCACATGGCCTTTGGCCAGGTGAGCTAAAAATGACTAAGTCGTTAAACAGGAAGTAGATGTCAGACTGACCTGAAAATCACTTACACCTTAGGGGACCCCTATAGGAGTCTGCATACAAAATTTCAGAACCCTAGGATTAGTAGTTACTGAGAAAAGTGTTACGAAAAATTTACCATTGAGCCTATGGGAGAAAAAATGACTAAGTCGTTAAACAGGAAGTAGATGTCAGACTGACCTGAAAATCACTTAAACCTTGGGGGACCCCTATAGGAGTCTGCATACAAAATTTCAGAATCCTAGGATTAGTAGTTACTGAGAAAAGTGTTACGAAAAAAGTGTGACGGACGGACGGACACCGTCATTTCCAAGTCCCCCCTCCGCGTTGCGGCGGGGGACAAAAAAGATTCTATTTACAGGTACTGTCCCATAACATCAAGATGAATAAAGACACAAAGATTTTTCTCAATTATCTTGAGCTAGTTAATGGGGCTAGACAGAGGGGTTTAAGACCCATTTTCCTGACCTTTTGACCCCTGCTGTATCTGTATTAGGAAGTAAACTTCAATGCTTACCTCTAGATGGTGGTGTAGTGTCCACAAACATGCCCTGAGAAACACTTGTTGTACAGAGTTGTGCCCCATTACATGCGATCAACGTAACATAATAAGTCACACCATCATGTAATCGTAGGTTGGTGAAAATGTAATTCCTTACAATGCCATTCACCTATCAAAATAAATGTTAATGTCAATTTTTATAAAATAATTCGTAAACATGGTCAAATACATGTAGGCAATAAATTATTTTAATTTACTTTGTGTACATGAAATATCTGCATATCCTTGAAGCAAAACATTTTTTAACGCATAAAAAATTCCAACAAATGCCAAAATTATTCTTTTAAATAAAAAATGTGTGCTTTTACATGTTTTAACAATAGAAAATCAGTCAAAGTAAAAAATGGTCATATTTTGTTAAAAAGGAAGTATGTGAACAGTAGACCTGAAATCAAATCCTACATTATGGGACCACATGCTGATGCTTTATACCAAATACCGAGGGGCTGTGGTAAGTAGTTGCTGAGAAAACTGTTACAAAAAAGTTTTCCCCACCCTCCATTCACCATTTCAGAACCCAGAATTTTCACTCCGTGAAATCCAGCCATTATTAAAAATTGTGAAAAGCATGAACTAGGACACCTTAATTAAGAACTTTATTGAAGTGTATGGGAGACACAAACTGCACTTGATATACCAGAGATGTGTGATGTAGACTTATTCCAAATCATATAATTGTATAGCAAGAAATTTTTGCGAGGTTCTAATTTCACTATATTCACACAGACCGAGGATTGGCTAAAATTAAAGATTGCTAAATGTCAGTCAATATATATTTACTCACTGTAGATTCTAAAAATGCAATAAAATTAAGACCCGTAAATAAAACACCCCCTTTTTGGATACAAATCGCGAAATTTGGAACTTGCTAAAATTATACGCTATAGGGCATTATCTTTGTATGATAATCCATACCTGAACTGATGACAACTCAAACTCTCCGCCTATATGAGATTTGATTGACAGGTACTGCCTCTGTATGTGGGACTCTGTGTCCTCTGCAGCCCATTCAACCTTCATGGTAGTCCTATATATCTGGGTCAATCCATCTACCCCAAAGTTTTCAGGGAAGGAGGGGCCATCGACTAATGGGTAGGTGTCATCCACCTTAAAACCATTGGAGCTGGCTTCTGCCCACAGACCTGAAAGATATTTGTTGTTTGATGATTGAAGATAAAAAAGTTTAGAAATGTTCTATTTGTTTATAGTGTCCAACATAATGTGGATTCATATATTTTCATGGGTACCAATTTTCGCAGTTTGTGAAACCAATGAAACCACAGTATGTAGTATGATATCTTTTTCATGCTTATTAATTCTACATCACTTTTTCTCTATTTTAAAAGGCTTTTCCTTTTAAGTTGCTATTTAATCTTTAAGCATTGTTTTCCTAAAACTGATCAAAATCTCACATGCTAAGCTATTTTGATACAAATACATCTGAAATTCAGATATTCAATCATTTCAGATCTTTTGGATTTAAAACAGTGCAAATCAGAATTATGATTTGTCCTAGGAGAAATTGGAATTCCAATGTGCCCTAGGAGGATTCCAGATCCCCCCTGGATTCCAAATTGCCCTGTAACATATCATATGAAATATTTTTACAAGCATTTCAAGTAAACTGTGTTACCGTATTTTATTTGAGGTTGGAAAATAGACTATGCAAAGAATACTTAATTACCAACCTGCTCTATTGTAAGCCCTCACTGTAACATAAATGGTTTTCCCCACAGGGAGCAGTGGAAATAAATTAGTTATAGCAGCCACCCCTGTGATATGGAGCTCCTTAGCTGTCATCACATCATCACCGCCTTTGGTCAGACCGGCTCTCCATACATACTTCTCTATACCTGATTGGGGGTCTTGGAAACCAAACCATTTGGCAGATATAAATGTCCTGAAAAGTAAAATAAAATTTTGAATATCTAACACATTTTTGATTGAATATCAGCTATTCAAATGGTTATTCAACTTTTAAAACACATTTCAATATTACCAACAAGGCAAAAATGAGTCAAAGACAAAAATGGTTGGATTTATATTTGACAATCAATATGGGACCCCATTCTGCAAACTAAATATTACAACAAGATTATGATTACCAATTGCTTATAAATCTATATGCAAAAAAAAATCCTTGCCAGGCTTGCCAACTGCCATTCCCATGCTATTTTCTAGATTTTCCCCTCCTCAAATCTGCCAAAAATGTCTTTATAATATACTTCATGCTTCTTTAATTACAGTAACCAATTAATTATGCAGAGATATTTATATTCCACTATTTTGAGAGTAACAGAAATTCGAGATAGACTCATTTTTATAGTAAAAAAAAATTGTTGTAACAAACAATCCTGAAATTAAATAGCGAAAAATTACGCTCTGACATAAAATCACAAAGTAAAGTAGTGGCAGAATAAGTTGATTTACTGTATCAAGAAGAATGGTACTGAAAAACAAAAAATAAATCCACAACTTTTATGATAGAACTAAGCTCACTTAATGTTGAATAATGTTCCATATTGTGTTTGCAGATTTGATTAAATCTACAACATTCATAAAGTGGTACACAGGGAGCGAGGTCTGATTCCTTACCCTGCTAGTTCTCAACACTCCACCCTTGGCTCATTCCTACTTTTGGTTCTGGAAATGCCAATACCAATCAGATCAAGTTTAAACATACGTTAAACACACCTGTATTATGTCACAAAGATACTGTGAAAGTTTCATAAAGATTTATAGAGTGCTATTTGAAAGACTTGCAAATTGAAGCATTGTCATCTGTTTAAACAGGATGATCCATTCCACTTCACATTATCATCATCATTACATGAGCGCCTTATTTTTTTTTTTAGCCAGGATATTTGCTGTAGCAACAAGTAAATCTGTGAGCTAATGCTCACTAGTGATACCCCCGCTCCCCAAACTAAGCCACGCATACAAATTTAAATACTTGGTAAACAGGAAGTAGTTGACCTAGGAACATAAAATCGCTATACACCATATGGGACTATAAAATAAAGCTGTATACAAAATAACAGAGCCCTATCTCATGTAGTTGCTTTGAACACTGTGACGGAAATTTTGCATTTATGTCCAATATGTGTAAAAACCTAAGTATTCAATTAACAGGAAGTAGACTAACTAGGAGCATAAAATCGGTATACACTATATGGTACTACAGGATAAAGTTGTACACAAAATATCAGACCTATATCTCATGTAGTTGCTTGGGAAACTTTGACGAAAATTTTGCATTTACGTCCATTATGTGTAAAAACCTAAATATTCGGTAAACAGGAAGTAGACTACCTAGAAGCATAAAATTGGTATAAACCATATGGTACTATAGGATAAAGCTGTATACAAAATATCAGACCTGTATCTCATGTAGTTGCTTGGGAAACTGTGACGGAAATTTTGCATTTATGTCCATTATGTGTAAAAACCTAAGTATTCGGTAAACAGGAAGTAGACTACCTAGAAGCATAAAATCGGTATACACTATAGGGTACTATAGAATAAAGCTGTATACAAAATATCAGAACTCTATTTCATGTAATTGCTTTGAAAACTGTGACGGAAATTTTGTTATGGACGGACGGACGGATGGACGGACAAGGGTAAAACAGTATACCCCCTCTTCTTCAAAGCAGGGTATAATAAGTCATGGCTTTAGGTACAATAGCTTTTCTGTAATTGACCAATCAAAAACTAGCTGATGGCCGTATTGCCTCATCAAACATCAATACACACTTGCAATAGAGTTTCTTTTCCAATATCTTATTACTACACTACACTTTTATACTCAACATAAACAATCTAAAAGTTTGTTGATTATCCCCACTACCAGTACTATCAGTACTTTGATTTGCTTTGTAACAAACCTGAGTGACTGGTACTGTATGTCCTGGTGCCCTGTTCCATCCTGTACACTTCCTGCTCTTGGTGGACTGTTATCTATGATGACACCATCAGATGTCACTGTTGTACACAAGTCTGCTGTGTTACAGGCAGTTACTGACACGTAATATCTGATGCCATTTCCAAGGTGGATATTAGTGAGTGAAAAATCTGGGATAAAAAGTATATAAAAATCTGTCCAAGTAAAAAATGGCAGGATTTGGTTAAACAGGAAGAAGGTGAGCGATAGATCTGAAATCAAATCCCACATTATGAAACCCCATATTATACTGTATAACAAATATCAATATGCATTAATATGATATCTTGCATACTTTTTATAAGATATCTCTGAAGAGTAATTAATAAAAATTTGGCTTGACACATGGGTTAACTCTTGTGTGGCCCATCATGGAGGGAAGCTCCTGGTCACAGACCAACAAAGTAAAATCTTATTGAAAAATAATATTCAAATGAGCAAAAACAATGAAGGTGCTTATATATTGTACATGTAATGCATTCATGCTCAATTAAATATACCTTGAACAATGCCTAAAGCCTGTTGTCTGAGCACATCATCACACTGTTGACAAGTTCCAACACTGACATAATACTCCTTCAAAGCTGAGTGGGTATCATGGAATCCTTCCCAGTAAGCATATAAAATTTTACTCTCCGTCTGGTAGTCAATGTCCTTAATGTTTCCAGCCATAAGAGTTCTCTGTCCATCATAAACATGTCCTCCAATAGGGGGCGTTGTATCTACCACAAAGGCCCAGGATGTAGCAACAGAAGACAATCCAGCATTGTTGAAAGCCTAAAAAGAAACAAGAAATGTGTTTCAAAAACATGGACATCCTCCTTGTTTCATTTGTGTATGTAGATACTCACAGTCCTGAAAATTACTTTTTGAATATTAGTGCCAATGTAAACACCTTCATATTATCAATTAAGTAATGTCGTTTATACCTCTACACTAATATAGTTAGCATGGCCATCAAGTAATTCTAATGGACTGGTTCCATCGGTCTCACTACATTCCTCATTGGTAACAGTCTTTCTGGGCATGACATCATAATGACCAGGATGAGATCCAATAAACCATTCATAGTAGTCTATACCACTTTCCAGATCTTCAAATACTGAGGTCCAGCTGAAATGATTAAAGAATTGGACTAAAATCTGACAATTCTATCTCTTATTACCATGGATTTATACCAAACAAGAGTAAAAGCAATATGTTTACTTAGACCTTACTAATTAGCACCAAAGAACTAATGGACAAAACTTATGATTACCAGTCTACCCTAGTAAGTTTTTTTTATGTATCAATGAAGTAAAAGTAGATTGTGTTTTTAAATTTTACTTTTTTTGTTTTGTTATTTTTTAAGTATATTTGTACATGTTAGTAATGTTAACAAACCATGCTCTGACATTATGTGTTGATGTGATGTGTCTTGCTGGCAGATAGATGGCACTATCACTCTTTGCAGGAGGAGTGTTGTCAACAATCACAGGATTGGATGTCTTGGTTGTTGATCTGCCAGCAAAGTCAGTAGCTGAAAGCAATACACACAATAAATTTTAGAAGAGCTGTACGTTTTGGCAAAGTGAGATTGGTGCAATAAAATTTAACCGCTGGTCTCAAAAGTTGATTACTTTCAAAAAGCAAGGCCTGATAATGTGGTCAGGTTAATCTTAGAGGCAAATCTTATTTTTATGTGTCATAAAAACTCATAATACAAGCCATCTCTGAAATTTATTATAATTGTTATCTGATAAATATTCAAAAAATTGATCTAGGAAACATAAGTCTTGCCACAACAAGATAAGTTGAGCATGTTATAACACGATTAAAATTTGACAACTGCCTCTGAAAATATAATGTAAATTTTGACTTTTTAATTTCTCATAATTCAAAAAGAGTTAATCTATGCAAAAACATAACATGCAAAATCCAATGAACAAGAATTTATTCCTTCAAAAAAAAGTCGTTCTATTTGTGGGGTAAAAAATTTCATTTTTTCATGTAAAGCAGTAAGCCACGCAATTATAAAAAACATTCTGGGACCTCTTGTTTCATACAGTTCCTAACCAAATGTTATTGTCAAAAGAGGGGGGAGAGGTCAAGTGCTTGGTACACTGGTCCTAGATCCGCCTTTGTCCATGAAATAACTAGAAAATATGCCTATGAGCCACAGGATTGCCCTCCCGTTCTTAAAATATCATAGACCCCCAATGTGTATAACCTGGGTTATGGACCTTAACCAAGAACTAAACCAAAGTCATTCATGCATAAAATATAAGTCACAGTGACCTAATTTCTAGTGGGTGGTGTAGTCCTTCCCAAGACTCTTCCAGTGGTGAAATACATGTATCATTGACTCCAACAACTAGAATCCAAGTAATGGACCTTAACCAAAGTCATTCATGCATAAAATATAGGTCACAGTGACCTAATTTCTAGTGGGTGGTGTAGTCCTTCCCAAGACTCTTCTAGTGGTGAAATATCATTGACCCCCAACATCTAGTATCAGAGTAATGGACCTTAACCAAGAACTTAACTAAAGTCATTCATGGGTAAAATATAGGTCACAGTGACCTAATTTCTAGTGGGTCGTGTCACCTTACCCAAGACACATCTTGTGGTGAAATATCATTGACCCCCAACATAATATCATTGACCCCCAACATCTAGTATCCAATTTATGGACCTTAACCAAAGTCGTTCATGCATAAAATATAGGTCACAGTGACCTAATTTCTATTGGGTGGTGTAGCCCTACCCAAGACCCATCTAGTGGTGAAATATCATTGACCCCCAACATCTAGTATCCGAGTAATGGAACTTAACCAAAGTGTTATGGACAGACATGTACATATGTACATGCGTACAGACGGACAAGGGTAGAACTATATGGTTGATCCACATACGTGCTTGGGCCATAAAAATTTTGACATTATGTCTTTAATTGATCATTACAAATATAAATGAACTACATACCAATGTGAGTTAATAAAACTTAATCAACTAAAACTACTTACCTATAACAGTGGCATAGTAAACATGTCCATTCTGTAAGGTGAGACCATGGAAGGCCTTGTGGTTGACCACACCCACACTCTCCCAGGGGATTAAATCATTGGCCCCGACCGAGGTACCAATACCAACGGTATAGTCCATGATCCCTGTAGGATTAGTACTGGTCCCAAATTCTTCTACATCAATGAAGGACTCCCAGTTTACATACATTTCAGAGATGGATGTCTGTAATTAAAAGTATCATGAAATAAATAACTGCAATGATAAACTTTGCATTATAATGACCAAGAAGACCAATCAAAAGCAGTTATTTATAAACAGAAGAGTGAAAAATGCAAATGGTTTTGACTTGGTTAAAGGCATAAGGCAATGGAACTAATTCAAGCTCTTCTCCAAATGGTGTACTAACTTAATGCAAAATTCAATAAAATTCCATCAAGTAATCTATATGAGCTGCTCTTTCCAACTACATGTATGTAGACAGACATACGGAAAGACAGTGTGATTTATATATAACCCTAAATTACATGTTTGTAAGTCACTATTCAATAATTGATTCCCTACCTGATACTTTACATGAGAACTGTGTGAAATCCAGACATTTCCAGCCTTGGGCGGAGTCAAGTCAACTATCACCCCATCACTACATGTACTGACAGCTAGTAGCTCCTCCTTCCACGTTCCTCTGTCTATAAGAGTATAGTTAGCATGGACACAAACAATGTACCGAGTCCCATGTTGTAATTCTCCAATAGTGAATGGCTCATTCATGTACTCATTTTCTAAAAGAAGTAAGACAGGGACATACTTTATATACATTATTTAGGATGGTCACTCTTGAACTTTTTTATATCAAAGATTTTATGATTAGTGATGGAAATGATAGATACTAGTCTTCTTAATCAAATAACAAAAGTAAAATGATAGGTCCATTTGCTCGTTTCCGAGATACATAACATCAAAAATTTGGTGGGAAATCAGACTCCTCTAGATTTTTACATAACTTTAACATTGTGACTTTTTTGGTCTTAAAAACCATGAAGTTGTTTCAAAAATTTCGAGAAATTTCTAAGGTGTATATAAACAGAAAATGTCATAAAATATAGGGGTCAGTGTGCAAAAAATTTCTTCAATGTTTATAGGTAAAGTCTAATGGAGTTCCCAAATTAGACTGAAATTCTGAAACATGAAGAATGACCATCCTAAAGCCATTGCAAATAACAAAGACAAGACCAAGGGCCAGATAGCTACTAACTAAAGAAAGCTGAAATCCTTCATAGACAGCCTATTGCCTGCCAAGGATGAACTTGCATACCTTTGCCTATAAACAATGCAAGTCCTAAGGCCAGAAGGACAAGAAAGCTAAGGACCAAAGAAAGCTGCAGCCTATGGCCTGCCAGGATGAACAGATAAAGGGTAGCTTTGGCTTATGTCCTGCCATGGATGGGGAAACCCATACAGGGTACCTTCAGTCTATGGCCTGCTAAGGATGAAAGCATAAAGGATACCGTCATTTTACTGAGTATAACTTGCCTGTTAAGCAGCAAGTCATATAGTTTCTGTTTTCATCAGCAATAAGTCTTTTATTTTTGATATTTTGTCAAATTTGGCAGAAAATGGATGTTTCTGGCAACTAACAAAAATGTCCAGATTGCCTTTTAACATCAAAGATGATGAAATTGCTGAAAGGAATCCTTACCTGTATAACCACACCTGATGCTATCCACATGACTACAGGGATCAGTAAGTGATAGAGAACCAGTTTGTTTATAATAGGTTGCTATGTCAACACTCCTCCCATCCAGAATAGCATAGGCATAACTTCTGTGACGCAATGTTGGCCAAACGGCTGAGATGACATTATGATAAGGTGTGTAGTCAATATCTGACTCTGTCCAGAAAGCATTTCTCTCTAGGTAAATGTCTTGTCCTATACTTTCATCTGTGATATGAAATTAGACTATGTTTTGAGAATGAATATCTTGAGATCCATAACAGTTTCAAAACAAACATATAACATGTAAAAAGTAAAGAAAATACATGATAAGGAACTTTTTTGTTGTTGTTTATACAGACAAATTCATTTAAACAATTCACCAGATATATAATGATAAATATACATATGCATACACAAGTTTTACTTTTGGTATTCTGTACCTATGCTAAATAATATTTTTGTGCACATTTGTCTTTTAAGTACCACTTTTTACAAGAATCATGCAAAGAGTGATTCATGGGTGGAAAACCTACACCAATTTATTTCTGATATGTTACTCCTACTAGCACCCTGCTTTGATCTTTTGTGCTTTTTTTCCAAACTAGTCCTGGTCTTGAGAGAAAAAAATATATAGAATGTAAGAAAGTGAGATAACACTTAAATTTGCCAATAATTTCAACAGAAACCATTGTAACAAAATGGCAAGATTTCTCCCAGGACCAGGCAGTTATGAGCGAATTGTTATATATTTCTTATCTTATATACTTTGAACTATCTTTCATTAAAATAAACCACTGTAGCCTTTTTATCGATGAACTACTTTTCTTAAATTTTGCATGATTCTTAGGTGGACTACTTCTTAAATGTAATTTAATAAGGAATTAAAGACTTTAATATGATGAACAATAATCTTACCATTTGAATCTGGAAGGCCTTTGGCATCTATTACAATATTTGGTATAATAAGCTTTGGGTTGAATGCGTCACACTGTTTGATCTCCGTGGAAACTAAAGAATACATTTTGACTTGGTTATATCCCCTGACAGAAAATCTTTTGCATTTGGAGAAATCCATGGTCCCTGTCAAGGTCACATCAAAGGTCATCTAAAATAAAGGGCATACAGATTTTTACAAAGGCTATTTTTGAAGACTTGAAAGTGATCTTGGTGATATGAAATCTAGTTCTCTCAAATAATAAAGAATATGCTTGACAGAAAGTAAATCTCTACGTTAAGGAAAATTCATAATTTTGAAAGCTGTAAGCATTTTCCTGTTTTGAATAAAGTAAGTTATTACATAGATGCATATGAAATACCGATTTTTCCCAGTGAAATAAAATCTGGTAAATTCACAATGTGAAATAACAAAAAATATTTTCACTCTTGCGTCCTTTCCGGTCAAACTCAATTATGACGTCGTGAATTGTATTGCGTTGTCGGCATGACTCCTGCGGTCTAAATTCATACGCCATTCAAATAAATTTGATAAAAACTATATATTAGCGGCATTTTATCTATGTAATAAATACGATTATCAATTAGGTCTCATGAATAACCAAAATATGATCACTCGTGCGGGAACGCACTGAGATTTAACTCGTGCGCGGAACAAGTTCCGCGCACTCGTATAAATCTGTGTGCGTTCACCAACTCGTGATCATATTTTGGTTATTCACTCGACCCAATTAATTATCCTATAAGTAATAAGATCAGAATATGCCTGAAAAACATAATTCCCTGCTCCACGTCGTGAATTTTTTTATGGAACATGGACCATCAAGTTTCTGCTTGGTCATACTCTTATTCATGTGTGGATGAAATTTCATGATCATATCATACTACGCAATAACTTGAAGATAAATGTCAGAAATAAAAGTGAATTGAGAGCAAGCTCATTAAGGATAAACCTAATAGTTTTTGGACCATTTTTTAAAATAAATCAAAGACAAATTGGTTTTCCTACATGGTTTCTGAGAGTAATGACATACACCAACCAGAATATGTTCAAAAGACATAATGCCCCAACTCGCAGCGTTTGGGACAGGCGAATGGACAATGAATAGACAGACAGACAGACAGACAGATAGACAAATGTAATAGTAAGTTATTGCTTTACTCCCAAGCAGCACGATTTCGGCTATATCCGGGAGATGAACATGAAAATGGTGATACAATGAACATGAAATGATGATGAAGTGGAGGAAATGGGGACACAAGGCCAATCGGGTAGGAGAGTTTTGACTGCCACTGGAAAAAGGAGTGATGGGTAGGGAGGGGAAATTTTGCCTCCTGCATGGGGATCCTACGTGTCCTACTCTTACCGAGACCTGCAGCAGGGTTCTTTAACGTGCGAGGAACGTGACATTTTTCCCAACACGGTGCACCACTATGGTTTGCGGTCAGGTTTTCCGCATTATCGCCTGACGACCCTGCATCTCTCGATGTCAGGGCTGCCCCATTTAACCACCTGGGGCACACATCCCAGTCACTTTGTGGGCAAAGAGGCCTGACCCTGATGTCAGGTTCAGATAGACAAATGGACAGATGGACTGATGAACAGACCCAAACATTATATGGCCCAAATTTTCTTTGATGGGGCATAAAAAGAATTTGTGAGGAACATAACAATAATTCCTACTTACTTTGTCTCCTGAAGTCAACCCTGTTATGGTGGTCCAGTTTGTAAAGATATTTCCCATCATCGAGTTATCAGTAATGGCATATTCATACTTGTCAACAGCTGCTAATTTCTCATTCTCATTAGGAATATCAGGGTCATAAAACCTGTCCAAGGTCACTGACAACTAAGAATAAAAAAAAAATATTTGTAACATCAATTACCTAAAAATTTGTCAAAGTCAAAAATGGCAAGATTTGTGTGAAACAGGAATTAAGTGAATGACAGACCTGAATTTAAACCCCATGGCAAAGGACACCATGGTGATGCTAAATATCAAATACCAAAAAGGCTGTGATTTGTAGTTGCTGAGAAAACTTTCCAAAAATGTGTCCTTCTCCATGGCCAATGGCCACCATCCCTCTGCCTGCCACCATCAGATTTCGAAAAAATATTTAAAAATAATCTAAATTCCAGAAAAGAAATTATCTAAGGAATGTTATATAGTTCTCTATACTTAATCTTTACTCTACATTTGTTGTTCTGTTGTGATGACACTGATTACCTTTACATGTGTATTCTTGCAAGTGTTCAATAACTTAAAATATATACCCAAATTAGAGTTCAGAATAACTCCAGCTTGCATGCACTATTAGTTTAGCACTTTTAAACATGAATTTCTCACATTTTAATCAATGTTAATAAAATGTATAAAAAACAATAATCTATTGCTTCTTTAGTATATAAAGGGAATCACAAATATTTTTTTGCCTAGCCTTGGATATAAATATACGCACTGTTTCTGGACTTCCGTCATTATGTGTGACCTCTATCGTCCCCGTTACTGGAGGGTTTGTAATGATCATCACGCCATCTGTTGACACAGGTTTGAAGCATGTTTCTCTTGCACAGAGTCGTAGTGTTATGCGATATTTATACCCCGGGTTCAAGGTCAACTTGTTGGTGGACACGCTAAAACTTGTAGAGTTGATGTATTCATATTCTTTAAATGTTGTCCATGTAGAAACTGAAATTTGACAACAGCAATAAAAGAGAAACTAGATAATGTGTCTATGAGCCACAGAATGGCCCTCCTGTTTTTGAAATATCATTGACCCTCAATGTGTATTACCTGGGATATGGACCTTTACCAAGAAATTGATCAAAAGTGTTCATGTGTAAAATATAGGTCGCGGTGACCTTATTTCTGATGGGTGGTGCCATGTACCAAGACTCATGGAGAAGTGAAATATTATTGACCCCTAACATGTAGTATTCAAGATATGGACCTTAACAAAGAACTTAACCAAAGTCATTCATGCGTAAAATATAGATCACAGTGACTTCATTTCTAGTGGACGGTGTCACTTTACCCAAAACACATCTAGTGGTGAAATATCATTGACCCCCAACATCTAGTATCCAAGTTATGGACCTTAACCAAGAACTTAACCGAAGTCGTTCATGCATAAAATATAGATCACAGTGACCTAATTTTTATTGGGTGGTTTCATGTTACCCAAGACACATCTAGTGGTGAAATACCATTGACCATCAACATGTAGTATCTGAGATATGGACCTTAACCAAGAACTTAACCAAGTTCATTCATGCGTAAAATATAGGTCACAGTGACCTAATTTCTAGTGGGTGGTGTCACCTTACCTAAGACACATCTAGTAGTGAAATATCATTGACCCCCAACATCTAGTATTCAAGTTATGGACCTTAACCAAGAACTTAACCGAAGTCATTCATGCGTAAAATATAGGTCACAGTGACCTAATTTCTAGTGGGTGGTGTCACCTTACCTAAGACACATCTAGTAGTGAAATATCATTGACCCCCAACATCTAGTATCCAAGTTATGGACCTTAACCAAGAACTTAACCGAAGTCATTCATGCGTAAAATATAGGTCACAGTGACCTAATTTCTAGTGGGTGGTGTCACCTTACCTAAGACACATCTAGTAGTGAAATATCATTGACCCCGAACATCTAGTATCCAAGTTATGGACCTTAACCAAGAACTTAACCGAAGTCGTTCATGCATAAAATATAGGTCACAGTGACCTAATTTCTAGTGGGTGTTGTAGCCCTACCCAAGATCCATCTGGTGGTGAAATATCATTGACCCCCAACATCTAGTATCAGAGTAATGGACCTTAACCAAGAACTTAACCAAAGTGTTACGGACGTTCGTACGGACGTACGGACGGACGGACGGACAAGGGTAAAACTATATGTCCGATCCACATACGTGGTCGGGCCATAATAAAACAGAGTAAATCCATGTATTTGATATAACAAGAGTTCACTTCAATAATTGATCAAACATATTTAGAGCACTTCCTGATCAAGTTATCCCCCTTGAACAGTCACTTCATAAATACTTACTTAAATAGTGTAAATTAAAAAAAAATATAAAAAGCCGTTAAGAGGTTGAGGTTACAAGTTTTGTGAACATATAATTATCACAATTTGTGTTTTTCATAGTTATAATAATAATATCCTCAAATGTTTTCCAAAAGAAAAAAAAGGTAACAGGTAATTCTTAAAGAAAACAGGTAAGTTACCTTTTTATTTAAGATTTTAGTTCAGGGTGTGTAAAATAATTTTTCATCTTGTGAAATTTTATTGTTTTTTTTTTTATGTGGTTTTTATCATTACACATAATTTTTGCTGCTTTGAGGGGATGCACACCCTTCACACCCCTTAAGTCCACTACTGCCGAACACCAAACTTACAGGACATCTGTGACCTCTGTTCGACCTTGAAATAAGCATCTGGAGTGTACCATTGTATATTGGATGGGACTGTCCAGTAAGCATCCATTGTATTGGTAGAGGACTGGACATCAATGTCTTCTTCACAGGGTATTCTATGGTCCTGGGGGAGAAAGGATAAATATAGAATATTATGTACTTTCCTTTCCTACCGGACTCGTCTGATACTCACCTAGATATAGATAGTATCAAAAAGGAAAGTATATAATATTTTTTTTATCGGTAATGACGTCACAGTTATCAAGTGCTCCCACCTGATATTTTCTTGTATCACGGACTGTCCATGATACTAAAAAATATCAGGCAGATGAGATCAAAGGAAAAAGCCGCTTATTACCGATAAAGGTCACGCAATGATAGATGAATTGTACTATATAATTATTCATTGCACTCTCAAATGGGTGAAATTTCACAATTTTTGAATTAAAATTGTTCTAATGTGTAATTTTCACAATTTGAAAGCATTTAACATTACACCCAATCTCAGAAAAGTTTTATATTTACAATAATATATTCTTCATGTAGAAATGATGTGTCATGAAAAACAAAATTTCCTTTATTATAGTTAATGTGTTAATATGTTCTAACACAACAGATAGATGTTTAGATCCAATATTGACATCTTATGAATCTTAATTACAGTGATGTACACCCTCTTATATGCTTTGATATCCATATTCACTATACATGATTTAAGCAATGATAAAGTACTATAAACACTGTATCACAGGACTGTAATGTTAATCTCAAACCCTATCAAGCCTATAGCATCAATAAAAAAAAATATAAATGTTTTGGAGCTTTCTATTTTTTAGACTCATGTTGAATACCATATATATTATATAATGGAAATCGCTAAAAGAGAAATCTAATCCAGGGTAAGTGGACTTAGAACAGTTTTTTGCATTGATTTCTATTGTGGATTTTTAAAATGAATTGTGCAATTTTACATCTGGGAAAATGAGATTTTAAGAAAATCCTAGAAAACTGAATATGTAAATCTGACGACACATTATGACTTATCATACATCTACTTTATAATACAGACTTTAATACTAATTGATCTGAAGAAAGAATGTCTCTCACAATACAATGCATATTCAACTAACCTCTTCATGATGTAGAAATGTTTGACCTACAAAAATAAAATCTTTAAATTAAATCAAATCAAATAAAATCAAATTTTATTGTAGACGAAATCCCTATAGGGACATTACAATACATGACAAAACATTACAGAAAGTACATACATGGCATATGAATTCAATATGAACTATGTACAACGAGATATAAAATCAATTTATTTTTCTCCCTTCCTCAGTTCTAATGACTGCTTTATGAAAGAAATTAAGGATTTCATATCTTCAGGTGTTGATTGGTTTAGAATATAAGACAGGTTTTCTTAAAAAAAGATTTTTCAAAAGAAACAGAAAAGTAAGTTTTTCTGCTCTGAATGTTTATAAAAACAATAAATACACACAACCCACAAGTTTGTGTTCCTCACAATATCTGTCAGGTTTATCATAAAAATATATGAATATTTGTTTTATAATAAATTATTCTAAAATATTTCAATTAAATCAAACTCAAAGAGATTAAAACATTTTCTTGACACTAAAATACAAAGAAATATCTAGAATATGTCAAATCTATAATACGTAAAATGAAACCCCATTTGCTTACTTGACAAATTACAAGGTATTCCATCAAATATCTGTATCCCAGGGAGTGTTTCATATTCTGTTACTATTGCAACCCCATCAGATGATACATTGACACTGCCAACAGAGGTCACTGCTGTTACTGTGAAAAAATATTTCTGAAAAAATATAGAGCGTAAGTTAGCAAGCTCACACATACATGACATGTTACTCCCAATGTTAGTCAAAATCTACAGTTTTCCCGACTTTTATGTAATCTTCAAGACTGGACAAAATCATAAATTTATAGATATTTCAATTCTTCAGTCATAAAACATTTAGGATTTTTCTTGGATTTCAATTAGTCAGACCTTAATTTCAAAGGTTTAAGTGTTAATTGAAGATTTATTGCTGTAATTTACCTGAAAATTGTATAAACAGATAGAGGCTAATCAGTGTGTGTGTGTGTGTGTGTTGGTGTTTAACGCCCTTTATCGCACACCTGGGCCATGTTGGGCAGTCAGTTTTAATGGTGGAGGAAACCGGAGTACCCAGAGGAAACCACGAACCTTTGGCAGGTAACTGACAAACCTAATCACATACAGTTGGGGACGTCTAGGCTAATCAGTAAAGCCATTAATTTTTGGCACACTTCAGTGCCCTTGATTGACATTAACATTCAAATTGAAAGACCAATGAAAATCTGCATTCCACATCTTACTTTTTATACCAAGAGATGTGGTGAGGCCTATTTTCTTTTATTTAAAACACACCTGAAAGGCATTGAGTGGGAGTCCCACTACTTCATGTGATGTGCTAGCTCCAATATCAGATTTAGGTATAACATCCTCTCCTCCCTCAGTGGTACCTATACTGATCCGATATGTAACACTTAGATGGGGGTGTGTAAAGCCTGACCATCGGGCAGCAAGTCTAGAGGCATCAGTGTGAAAATCAACATCTTGTATATCCTAAAAAAAAACATTTTAAGTACAGTAAATTTAACATCATCAATTTGTTTTCTCATTAAAGCCACTAAGTTAATACCCACACAATTATAAATTTGTATTATTTCAGCTTGGTTCTTTTTTTTTGGGGTAAATTTACACAAACCTTGTAATAGTATCAAAATTATCACTAGCACTATAAAAGTAATTGAATTAATCCCTTTTAATTAAAGAACACCATAGGAGCAGAAACCATTGCTAATATGGAAAATGATTGCTTGTTGCAGTTTCTCAAATTCTCTTTCTAACCCCCCCCCCCCTTCCAAGAAAAAAAACCCTGTCTATCTTACCTTCAATGCAATGGGCTGTGTTGCATCATAATCCTACAATATGAGAAAGCAAAAATGTTAATACATATTTCCTCTTATGAGTTTGATACATAATACATGTAAATAAAGTTACAAAGCATGTAATCAAAAAATATAATGGCTTTTACCTATGCTTAAGCTAAATAAAAAACATTACTGAGAGAGGTAAAAATAATCATAACTATAGTACTGTGCTGTCAAGAAGGGCATCATCAGCTAATAAATTAGTTTTGTCAAAGTATTTTATGGATAATTCTAATATGCAGTTCCCCATATGGTATTCAATCATTCTGTAAAATGTTCAATCTGTACGCCTTATAATTTTTGAGTTCTAGCTTTTACAAAAAATGTTGACAGACAGACTGACAAACGGAGTGAAAACTATAGAGCTCCATACCCTTGATGAAAGGCTCTATTGAACAGATTCAATATTAATTCAAGACAAAGTGCATCTACTAAATAAAACTTATTTCTGCTGCTTTTTTATTATTGTGGATTCCTTCATTTTCGTGAGTACCAATTTTCGTGGTTTGACGAAAAAGTATCAGTTCATGGACTCTTAAATTCATGGTTCTAAAGTCCTCAGGATATAGGTCAATGTTTAATTTCCGTTTCGTTGGGTATTAAATCTTTTTTGGTTAAAACCACCCACTAAAATTGATACCCGATGAATAATATTGAAACCACGGTAATTCATTTAAGCTATTTTACTTGACATCTAATTTTAAGACTTACTGCAGGGTCCAGATCAAAGACAACTCCCTTTGACGGCAACTGTACATCATGAATGAATTGAACGGAAGACCTGATGGTGACTAGGCCTGCTGTGTTCCGGACTTTAATGGCGATAAAATACTGGTGGTTGCCATGGAGCCACCAATCCAAGGAGGTTATTTTGACAGCTGTACATGTTGGTGTGGTTATGTTAGTACAGGATCCACCAGTAGATATGGGCATGTACTGTTGTATTTGTGTTCCATACTGTGTATTACCTGAAATAAACAAGTTTTGTGATAGAAATATTTAATTTGTATACTAATGGCTATACAATTTTGCTGAATTAAGACAAATATTTTCGTAAGTAAAATTATTATTACTAAATTAAATGCTATTAAAAGAAAGTGACATATGAACATATGCAAACATGCATATAAACTAAACCTTACCTTCTGAAAATTTGATCATGAAGAATATCTAAATTAACTTGCCTACTGCAAATTCATACACCAAATCATAAGGTTCTTCACTATCAGAGAAGGCCCCACTGGCCCATTCTGCCACCAAATAGTCCTCAGAGGCTGTCAGACTTATAGTCCCAGTAAAATCTGGAGGAGTTGTATCCATATAACAAGGGCCTACAGACTGAAAATTGAATTACTTTTGTTAAATGGTAGTTGGTAAGCATCATTATATACTAAACAACACAAGAAACACACCACTTACATTAATTTTCTTTGAAATGAATGTTTAGTAGCACATATCTCCTAAAGTACTTGTCTGAATGATCTGAGATTTTAGGACAGCATGTCTGGGGTTCACAACTGCAATCGCTGCAAATTTTGAGCAATTCTGATTTTTCGTTTTTAAATTTCTAAAAAACACGTTTTAAGAAAATTTGATGCCTGTGCAAACGTGTAACAGGAAAACGAGAGAAAAAGCTTTATTGTCTCAAAAATTGGTCAAACTTTTCAAAAACATTTCATTTTCAAATTGACCAATCTCAGACTTCGCTTTTTCTACTTGATTATCAAAATTTCATGCTGTAAACGCAGTGGTGCCAATTGCAAAAATAAATGTTGGTTTTTTGTTGAATTTGGTTTGACTAATTATTTAGCATAAAAGATTTTATAAAATTTTCAAAAGTTTTAAAGAACTCTGATAGAAAATAAGTGGTGCATTATTTGTGTTGCTCAGTATATTCTTAAATGTATGTGTTGGATTTAGTTGTTGTTGTTGTTGTGTTTTCAAGAGGAGGGGTACGTTTTATTATTGAAAGTGACTGGAAGCTTAAATGTATAGAAAAGTGAATTTTAGTAATTTTAACTGCAAACAAGATGTTTAGAAAAGAAAATTTGATAACTTTGATGACAATTGTTAAGTTCAAGGTTTGTATATGTTTTTTTTTAAATTTCAATTTTACATACAATCGCCATCTAAGTTTTGAGCCATTACAATGTACCCTTGCTTTGGCTTTATGTATGTCCATCTGTTTGTCCTTTAATGGTTATCAGATGCAAACTTAATAGTTAAATATAGCTTCTTACATTGTTTTAAGTGGATTATCAGATTTCTCAATCTCGATAGTTAAATGATGGAATTTTAAGCTCGAGACTCTGTCGAGGGCTTAAAATTCTGTCATTTAACTATCGAAATTAAGAAATCTGATAATCCACGAGAAATGATGTAAAACGCTGTTTCTCTAATTTTCCGAAAAACCAAATAGAAAGTAGATTTATTTTGGTTAAAGTTTAAATTCTCCTAACCTTTGATTTGGTCAGTATATTATTACGCTCTACCAAGAGTTTAAAATTAATAATAGTAATTTAAACATTTAGGTTTTCATGATATTCATAAACATAATTTATAATAACATAATAATAACAATTGTGTCAGAAAATATCAAAAGTAAACTAAAATATATTGTGAATGTTTTAAAGAACTATATTCATTGGCGAATGCTTTTCTTGCAGTTTTTTGTCGCAATGGCCACACCTACTGTAAGATTAACCAATCAATTATTGAGAACTTAAAACTCTCTAGAGAGAAGAAATATTTTTTCACAACTGGTTGGGAAGTACAAATTAGAGAAACAAAAATCTACAATATTTTGAACAGATCTTATTATAATAACTTACAACACTGCTCTCTACATTTGACCCACTAATTCCTTTAATGTTGATATAGAACACTGTAGCATCTGGTATATCAGCATGCTGGATGTTGAAAAATGCATTCTGACGTGTCGAGGTGAAGGGTATAATATCTGGTGCAGGACTGGCATAAGTTGTGGAAAGACCAACTTCAAAATCATAAATGTTGGATGGCAAATCTATATATGACCAGGAGATAGACAGCTGAAAAAAGAGAGGTTGAGACAAAATATTTATTGGTAATTAACGGCTTTTCTCTTTGATCTCATCTGCCTGATATTTCTTACTATCATGGACAGTCCATGATACAAGAAAATATCAGGTGGGAGCACTTGATAATTGTGACGTCATGTGATGAAAATGTGATGTAATTTGTGACGATGAACTAGAATACTGACAAAGTCAGAAAGGGCCCCGCGGCAAAATATCTAAGTGTTTTCAAAATCATACGAAATTTAATTATAACCACTAATGCATGTTCCATGGAATGCATATGAAACTAGAGATCTGTATTGTTAATAGCCTTTGAGTTTTATTGTTCACAAAGTCCAATTCTCAAAATCTGATTTTCGATAAAAAATGAAGTTTTTTCCAAAAATATTAATCAGATTTGCACAAAATTTTAATATGCAAATCAGGACATGCTACTTAGCAGCTGAACAAAGTTTCAGAACTGTTTCGTTAACAGTTTTTGAGTTTTAGTGTTCACAAAGTCCAATTCTCAAAATCTGTGATTTTCGTTAAAAAATGAAGTTTTTTGCAAAATATCTAAGTGTTTTCAAAATCATACGAAATTTAATTATAACCACTAATGCATGTTCCATGAAATGCATATGAAACTAGAGATCTGTATTGTTAATAGCCTTTGAGTTTTATTGTTCACAAAGTCCAATTCTCAAAATCTGATTTTCGATAAAAAATGAAGTTTTTTCCAAAAATATTAATCAGATTTGCACAAAATTTTAATATGCAAATCAGGACATGCTACTTAGCAGCTGAACAAAGTTTCAGAACTGTTTCGTTAACAGTTTTTGAGTTTTAGTGTTCACAAAGTCCAATTCTCAAAATCTGTGATTTTCGTTAAAAAATGAAGTTTTTTCCAAAAATATTAATCAGATTTGCACGAAATTTTAATATGCACATCATGACATGCTACTTAGCAGCAGTGCAAAGTTTCAGAACTGTATTGTTAACAGTTTTGGAGTTTTAGTGTTCACAAAGTCCAATTCTCAAAATCTGTGATTTTCGATAAAAAATGAAGATTTTTTACAAAAATTTTAATCAGATTTGCACAAAATTTTAATATGCACATCATGACATGCTACTTAGCAGCTGTGCAAAGTTTCAGAACTGTGGTGTTAATAGTTTTTGAGTTTTGGTGTTCACAAGAATTGTTGACGGACGGACAGATGGACAGACGGGCAGACGGACAGACGGACGGACAAAGTGAAAACTATAGGGCGTCCGCATCTTCGATGCGGGGCCCTAATGATGTTATTGTACTGAAAACTTGTTAAATGTGTGAATTTTTGAATTACCAATAAAAAGAATATAAAATACTTTCCTTTTGATACTATCTACATCTAGTCTTGTATCAGACTAGTACTACGGGACCTGTCTGATACTCACCTAGATATAGATAGTATCAAAAAGGAAAGCATATAATATTCTATATTCCTGTTGATCTTTTGGGAAAGGTATTTAAGAAGTGTAAGAACTTTACCAAAACTTCTTTACAAACTTTTGAACATCAAGTGATTGGACTGGTTTTTTAGAAATGTTTGTGACAAATGATTAGTTGTGATCTGCCCAGTAACTTGATATAACACAGAATCATAGTACAAATCATCAAATTTAAATGTGATTAATTTTATGCTATTCTTGAAATCTCAGATAATTAAACTTTAATGTGTGGGCAAATTCACAAAAGTCAGAATCCTGAAAGGCGGTTGACAAATTCAGCCCCCAGCCAGCAGCTTCCCCCCATCCCTTCTGGAAAAATCTCACTCCTAAGAAGTGTTGACATAGTAAGCCAGCAAGTGCTATCCTTGAATTTGCACAGACCCCAATCAATGAAACAACCAGGTTTTTTTTTATCAACTCTAGTATCCATTCACAATTAATGATCTACCTGTGAAGTGGTTGACATAGTCAGCCCTGAGCCAGCAGGTGCCCCTGTGGAATTATCACAGAAAACAGTTCCATCTACCTCCACGACTGTCCCATTGTCATGATATTGTACAGGATACAGATTGAAGTCAGTCTTCATGGTAGCTTTTGTCCTAGAAATGCAATAGAGGGGAATGAATATCAAACTGAAAACAAGGCAATGATGGCCTTGAGAGAAGATATTTGTAACAATAAAGTTTTACACTACATAAGTTGCAGAGCTTAACTTTAAATATTCTAATCACAAACCATTTGGCAATTAAACCATTAATCTTTTGTCGTTTTGAATACATATTTTTTAAATGATTCTTAAATGAGCGAATAAATCATTCAAGTTTTCTTTATCATTCCTAAATTTAGGTATACAAATTTTAACACTGCCTTTTTCTTAAAGTTTTGTAAGTTTTAGCAGTTCACAAAAATTGTGAATTGCTGTAGATTGATAGACAACAGACAGCCAAATGAAAACTATACAGCACACTCCATGCTAGGTGTTTTAAAGAATAATTAAGGACTTACACACAACTATTTGTATGATTTGAGATTTTCCGTAACGTCCTATCATCAGATTGAATCCAATAATCCATTCCATCAGTGACTAGTCCACCTTTTACCAAAGCCTGGTCTACCACTACTTCTTTGATGCCAGGTTGGGTGACGTCTATTGTCACACCATCGGAACAGACCAGATCTGAGGCTTCCAATGCTCGATTGTAGGCCACGACTGTGAAATAGTAGGTGTTTGGTTCTGGAGCTGTGTAAGAACCTGTAGTTTCATAAGTCTCCGTTACCTGAAATCAGAAGATAAAGGACAAATATTTAAAACATACCAAATACTGTGGATTCATTTATTTCCGTGGATACCAAGTTTTGTGGTTTGATGAAAAAGGACTTTGTGGAATCTTAAATTCATACTTTTGAGGTCTATACAGCTCAGTACTTAATATCCTATTCGTGGGGTATAAAATTTTGTGGGTCGAGGACACCCATGACAACCTCAAAACTTGACACCCCCATGAATATTAATGAAACCACAGTAATTACTTGAATTAAAGGGAAAATTCACGAATTTTGACTTATGGTCTTAAATGATAGAATATGTCATCAAAAATATATATCCAAATTTTTTTCAAAAAATTCTTATTTATAACAGAGATATTTGACATTTTCTGATTTCAAAAGTAACTCAGTGACGTCAGTGATATGGCCTCGAGTGCATTGCAGGATATGACCGAATATCTGTGTATTACATCTTTATCCGATTAACGCTATATAATCAATATCGATATTATATCTAATAAAACACAGTGGTGACGCGTAGTCTAATTGGTAAACAAAAGAAAATATTTAATAACGATAAACCGATATGCAATAACGTAATTATTATGAAGATTTCTTTCAAATATAAAGTATTTTATCATTATTTGCGAACAAATTTTTTACTTTATGATTTTTTTAAACATCAATATAAAATAATTAAATCATGATAATAATTAAAATTCTACTACATAATTCTAATCTTATCCATAAATTACTCTATTTTAATTCACATCGTTAAAATGATTTGAAAATTTTCCCTTTCATATGATAATCACGTTATTTAAAACAACAAGGTGTCACCTGGCCAGACATCCCAGGTGTTAATTGCAAATTTGTGATTACGTAATTTGCCCCAGGTAAGAATTTTGTATATTTGACCTGAACCTTTTCCACGGCCTTTTAAGGAGGCTCGCAGGTCTAAATTTGCACATCTTTTTTGCGCAGCGGTATTGTATCCGTAAATCCACCCAATGTCTGTAGCATCGTCACTGATTTCATTAAACAACACAGCTTATGTGTAAATTTGAAGAAATTATTTTGTTCAGTTCTTTCTGTATGCCATATTTTACATTGAAATCCTCATTTTCTTTATATTTTGTGTGAAAAATGCCAAAATTCCAACAGTTTTATAAATTTCATTTTTTTATTTGTACGGTGACCCCCATATTTTATTGGTTCAATTTGAAGAATGCATTAAAACACACATTCTTTGCAAATTTGAAGAAATTCTGTTGTTTAGATTTTTTTCTATGTCATTTTTAAGCTTTAAATTATCATTTTCCTATATAATCTATATAAATAGATGGGAAATAGCCTATTTAATGAACCTTAATAGCGGGCTTAAATGAACGGTGACCCCTATTTTTTATTGCATATTTTTGATCGATACACAAAGGACTATAAATGTGCCAAATTACAGAAAAATCTATAATTTCAAATTTAGACCCTCGAGCCCCCTTTATCTCATTAGACAGCTATTAAACTGATTAACTGATCCTTGAAAGGCTATCAGTTTAACGGATGAATTCAAATCAATTAAGCATGTCTAATAGTCACCTCATAAAGATCAAAGAAGAGACGATGATCTTCAGCTGGGTATTACCTTTTCTTAGACTCTTTCGTCTCCTGATTGTTAAACAGGGTTTAATAAGGTTTTTGGTTTTGTAAATGATTAATCGTAATTTCGAGAGAATGAGAAAAATAATTGCTATATAATATACCTTGCACCAATGTCCCTTCTAAATATTTGTAATGTCTGATTATGTGAGTGACGTGTCTACTAGCAGCTTAGAAGGAAAGGAAGGGCATCAACTTGAACCAGAATATACGGAGGAAGAAATCCGGTAGATAGAAGAGTTGGAGATTAATCGCTAGACTGAATTTCAAAGCAACCCTATTTGACACTCAATACTGCAATTAAATGTTCCGATCGCTGTGTGCCAATGCTCTTGCTCGCAGAATGCCTATGCTGCCACGAGTGTACATTATTCACCGATATCTTTGATCCTGTTGCAACCACGACTTCAAGACAGTTTGTTTAAACCCGGTTGTGCTGAAAACTAGTTATATTAGTTTCTTGTGGTACAAACGCCACCGGGGGAGAGCACCAGACTCCTATTAAATAGGTATATGAATAGACGTGTATGGTAGGATGTTGTTTTTGGCTGAAAAATTTATAGTTAGAAAAACATCCAGGCTCCAGTGCTCTCGAAAATAAAAGGGCAGGACGAAGTAAATATATATATCTAAAGCCCCCCTCCCTAAAAAAATCAAATATTCTAACTTTCATACGAAATGCAAGATCTAAATTATTAATTTTGCATTTGGCACTTTTATTTACTGTACACTTCGCATTCTCAGTTTACTTTGGAACCAATCTGGCATTTTAAATATTAGAAAAAAGGCCTCAGACAAAGTTTAGAGTGTGAGGTAGTACTCCACAATTAATTTATTTAGCTCATTTTTGCATGTGCTCGACGTTGACTATTTTGTCCCGGGTTCTTGTAATCGCTTAGGTAGTACTCCACAATTAATTTATTTAGCTAATTTTTGCATGTGCTCGACGTTGACTATTTTGTCCCGGGTTCTTGTAATCGCTTAAACTGCTATTTGCACTTTAAACTAGGTGGTGTTCCAAACTCCGGGCATGTTTAGTCGTGTTTAGTGCCGTATTTGGTTTCTTTGTTGTATTCGTTGCCCCTAGCAACTCTTAACATTTGTCAAAAATTTGGGGACAAAAAAAACAATACTGTGAAAAAATCCTAATTGTGGAGTACTACCATAATGCTTTTGCATTTTTTGAAAATTTAACATGAGTTGCATTTTTCTCTTCTTGAGTATGTAACCACTTGAGGAATACCGGATATTATGATTTTTTTATGTTTTACCATAGTAACGCACGCTCAAAGACGGAAGCCCTTTTCTGATCAAGCTCTTTTTTGGACATTTTCCTGCAATAACGTTAGATTCTTTCCCCGTTTGTTTTGAATCAAATTTTGTATTTTCGTAACAAAATTGGCATTCTGTTGTGCTTAAGTCATTTTCTAGCCTATTTCAAACATATTTGTGAAAATTTGGAAGATTTCCGTGAAAAAATCTGCAATAATGGCGTCCATGGAAACACGTCATCAAAATTTGCTTAACATTTGCATAGCAAGCTAAAATGCCTTGCGTTTCTATTCAAGCCGACTAAAAATTACACTTTTATGATTTACATACGGGGAAATATACTATATTGTGTAATTTTTATTTCTTCCGGGGAAATTATTAACGTTGTTAGCGTTACATACAGCATAACCAGCTGTACAAAATATAACGTTATTGACGATATTTTCAAAAATGCTATGGGCATTAATGCTTAATAACTGATATTTTTCCCAAAATTTTTGAAACAAGTAATTCTCAAATATATTAGCTTTATTTTCAACAATTAAACCAAGGACTAAAATCAAGATATACTCTCGAAATTTTAATGAGAATAATGCCATATGGTAGTACTCCACAATTAATTTATTTAGCTAATTTTTGCATGTGCTCGACGTTGACTATTTTGTCCCGGGTTCTTGTAATCGCTTAAACTGCTATTTGCACTTTAAACTAGGTGGTGTTCCAAACTCCGGGCATGTTTAGTCGTGTTTAGTGCCGTATTTGGTTTCTTTGTTGTACTCGTTGCCCCTAGCAACTCTTAACATTTGTCAAAAATTTGGGGACAAAAATACGCAAAAATCGGGGTTTTGTCCTTTTTTTGAACGTTGCTAGTAGTCGAGCTTTCGGTTCAGGTGAAACGTAACATGTATGAAATGAAAGCCCGAAAACAGTCCTTTCTTTTAAGACCAAATAAACCTATCCGACTTCGGCTCTTTTTTCCGCTAAAATTGTTCAAACTTAAAAATCTAAAAATAGCACATTTAAATTTAAGCCTATCCGCTGGTCACCATGCACAGCCGGAAGCGACGCTTTATGATTATTGGTATTGATTTTTTCGAAATTATTCTTTAAAACAATAACCGTGGATCGTAATTTTTATATAACGGGTCCAGATTTTTTATTTGTCTTGTTTTAAGACCAAAACGAATCAATATTTTCATTTAACAAAAAAGTTCACAGGGGCCACATACGAAAACAATACTGTGAAAAAATCCTAATTGTGGAGTACTACCTGACATGTAGAACTTTTTTACATTGATTTGATAAGTTTATAAGATTCTAAAGTTGTTGGTGTGGTTGTCTATCTTATGCCCCATCTACGAAAGAAGGAGTAGGAGGACAAATAGTGTCCGGTTCTGTACGTCCGTCCGTAAGTTCTTATGTTTGAAGATCGGGCATTATGTCTTTTGGATATACATGTATTATTGTTTGGGCTTCTTATGCAGAGAAATACAAGTGATAAAATATTTATACTTTTTAAAATTAATCTTACGAACACAAGATTGTGGTATATACTCATACGGCTGTCTACATGAAGGTAACACAAAGCGTTTTCTGTATAGTATGCTTTTTTGTTTTACTTTTTAAAAGAGAAATGTAAAAAAAAAACCTTCACAAATCACCTGAAGAAGAACAATTTCACTAATTTTACACAGATAAGGATATCGAAAAATCAAAGACACGAGTGATAAATTGAAGGTCTTCCATTGTACTTTGTAATAAATAATTAACAGAAACAAATGATCCCTTTTTCTGTCATAAACCATTACACTACCACCTGTTAATTACCATCCCCGGGAAGTAAATAATACCTGGGAGTGTCACAAGTTTAAATATGCATGTTGCCCCCAACAGTGAAATACTATCTTCTTATAGGTAAAAATAATATTATCTTCTATATAATGAATGTTAAAGAAATCCTTTAAGGATAAAAAAAATCATTAATTTGCGCATTTTTAAGGAATGCATAGGGAATGGATAAAAAAATGAAGAAAAAAAGGTTGTCTGTTTTAAATAACTGAACGCTTAGTATACAAAACAAAAAGATAAGTTTAATTCCGCTTTCGGTTATATTCTTAATTCTACGCACACCCATTATTATTATTATTTTTTTTAAAACAAAACTGATATATTTGTCTTGTGGATTTTTATACCGTTACATATACTAGCCCTGGCATACTAGGTATTAATCTAACATATAAGAAACGTTTGACTAAAAAAATTAAAAAATTATTATTAACGAATATAGATAGATATAAACATTTTTCATGGACAAAAGAACACTGCTTACTATTAAGTCACCCTCTAAATATGTTGCTTCAAAATGGTCTTCACAAACAAACTTGTACTAGACATTGCTGATAGTGGTTGGCAAATCTAAAGACTGGACCCATTTAAGGTGCAAGTCTGTCTTTTTCTTTAGGTCAGGAAAACGGAATAACACTTAACCGTTACTACGCTGAGTAGAACAACCAACTATCATCATGATCATGCAAGACATTTTTAAATGACGATAGAGTTGACCATTGCGTGTCGTTATCGTATTGGTACTTTGTGGTTATTAGATATTAGGTGATGGTCACGTGACAATGGGGCCTTCTAGCCGTACAAAATGGTCGCACCCATCGTTCTAATCTATCGATACAAAACGCTCTCATACTCGCTTATTAGTGAAGATTGAAGAGTTTTACATGTATATTTATGTTTAGTAAAATGTGATGAAAAACATATGTAAAAAATAATTTTTTTGCGAATTTTCCCTTTAATACTCACTTCTGAGAAATTGGTTTCGTGCATTTAAAGACGTAACATTTTAGTGTATTTACTCTCTAATGAACCATCCCAGTTTCTGAGAAAAACAACAAGTAAATATTTTACATTACATTCATTACTTACTTACATTCATGACAAATTTTACACCTATATATTTTTGTGAAAAGAGCTGCTAAACCTTGTAGACGAGCACATTTGTAAGGCTTGTTATATGTTTTTTATGATCTGAAAAATTCTTAGATAAAGTAGATAGAAGAAAGACTAATCAAATAAATGATGAATTTGGTTTAAAAAGATTTAATAACAGAAATTTTTTTTTAAATAAATGACATTTTAATCCAAAGACATTTCTTGGGTGCTTACACAACTTGTTGGAGAACATTGAACAAGATAAATTCGTAAGTTGTAACTAACACACTGCTACAGCGTTGCCACTAATTTCATGACATAAAATTCAAGGGTTTTTCAAGGACATTTTTACTATTTTCAAGGACAAAAATCATCAACAAAAGTATCTCATCTGGCAATTTTTGAGGCAATTTATAATTTTTTTTTATTAGACACGACTTCTTGATATTAATATTATAAATTTCCAGGGTTTTTTCCAGGATAATCTCTATTTTTTTTTCAATATTCAAGGTCTTTTCCAGGTTTTTGATCTTCAAATTCAAATTCAAGGACTTTTCCAGGATTCCTTGAATTCAAGGATGGTGTGGCAACCCTGCTGCTAAACAAACAGCAGACATACATTTGGATGGGTTCTTTTTAAGTCAAAATCTGCAGCAGAAGCACAAGATGTCCCCGCTATATATTGGTAAAACAAGATGCCACTCTCCCTGTCAAAGAACTCGTCCCAATAGGCTGTAAGTGTTAACCCTTGCTGATAATCTATTTCTGGGTTTCCCCTAATTCCATCATTGACGGCACCAGCATGAGGTGGTGTAGTGTCAATTGTTAGCTGAAAAAAAAACATAGAAAAAGCTATAAATAGGAAAAATAGCGATTGAAGAATATATTTTTGCAATAAACTTCTCTTTCCTTTACATTTGCTCTGACATTTCAAAGTTAAATAGAATTTGAAAGTTATTTCATTTTGCTATTAAAGGCTGATATTCAATTTTGTGAATATTGGAACAGAAATGTCAAGTATGAGTTACAAAATTTCTTAAGTAGCCACCTAATCAATAATGTTAAAGTTTTGTTGCTTGTTCCAGCAGTATGGCTTTTTAAAATGGTTTAATACTTCTAACATTTCAAGTTTCTTATAACTTTGTTGAGTAGTTATAAAGGATTGTGTGAAGTCAATGATTTAAGGGGACTTTCAAAAAATATTCAAATAGTCATTTGTTCATTTGATCCACAAAAATTTAGGATCAGTATTTCTTAGATATTTGGTGTAGCTACATATTAAATAGTAAATTTAATACATTTCTGTTCAGTAGTTATAAAAAAGTTTTACAGGAACAAAGATTTAGGAGGATTTTTACATATTTTGGGTTTCCACAAAAATCAGTTCTTTTGTATACATGTAAGTAATCCACTAAATTAAACATAGCATTTATTCTTCTTACCTTTTTTCTGAGAGTTGTAACCAGTTGTGCCTTGTTCGTAACAGATATCTCAATATAATAATCGTAATCATGAACACCAACATCCATACCAGGGAACAGTCCATCACTGGTCTTAATAGCAGGAACTACCTGGTAATGCTTGTGGAAACATCCTTCAAAGTTTGTACAATAACAGTTAGCTCCCCTTGAGTAGGTTCCATAGGTTGCTAGGCAACTAGCTTCATCCTAAATATACAGAATTCTTTGTGCTAAAGTGATATTGAATGCTATCAATAAGTAATGGGGAGGCAAATAAACATAACACAATATTCCAGTTTGTGCAAACAATAAGCCATTTCACAACTTTTACTATTTGATGTTCAGTGAAAACAAATAATACCAGAACACGATGCATACTAGAAACTGAATTCAAAACAGCAAAAACTCAGATGCTATAGAGAAGTATAAGTTGTTTTTTGCAATAAACATAATATGATTTACCATAGCATGTTGTCTTTCCAGATTTTCATGGCCATGTAAAACATCAGTGCCTGTATAATTATCAAATATTCTCCAATACAAAGAATCTATCCCACTGTGGTAATCATAGGTCACCCATTCCATCCTGTTAAAAGACAATAATAATACTGTGGGTTCATGCTTCTACATTGGAAACCAATTGTTGTAAGTTTTCAGCTTCATCCAAGTATTATTTTTACATTTATTACTTTAAACAAAAGGCTGGAACTGTGAAAAAAAAAACAGCCAAAATTGTTCACAAATACCATGTGAACGTTTACACCTGGGAAAAAAAACCAGCTATATACCGTATTTAACAAAATGCTAAAATTGCTACATGTGTAGAATAAAACCCGGGTTTAGTTTAATATATGTTTGCATAAATATAGTTATACAGACAATCAAAGTTGAACTCAACTTACGTCATTTCAGTTAACTCCACCACTTTGTGTACAGAGACATTCAGCCTGTCTCCTCTAGTCAGCCAAAGATCTTCAATTATAGGTGGTGTGGCATCCCGAAACACTGTGATGGAATCATTATTTGTACTCCCCACAATATCAGTGGCTTGGACAGTTAGTATGAGTTTGTCTCCATCAGACCATACAACATCTAAGGATGTAAATTGAGTAGCTGTGTCAGGCATGACTGTCAGGTTCTGCGAATCTGTCAAATTTGGTGAGAAGACTTCATATCCAACATGGAATTGCACAATACCTGTAAGATAAATATGGGTTAACTGGGAAAATTCAGAAAAAAAATATCAGTATACACCATTCTATTTTTATTTGGCTAGATTATAGACTTTCTGTAATCATCATCAGACAATTGTTGTTAAATCAAGCAATAAACAATAGTGAATAATAACTAATGAGAAGGGTTATTTGCATACCAGATTTGACTAGTTCCTTTTATCCATCAAATTATTGATGGTCTGGGTGCAAATAGGGAATTTGATCATAATTATTGTAAACTATCTATTTAATATTTATAATAAACAATCCAATGTGTCTACATGTACTTAGACACTGTTGGAAAGTTTAAATAGACAGGTTAAACTATCAAAAACAAAAATTCATATTTCATTTAGAACTCTTTCTTGTTTGTTTAAAAGTTTGTGATTTCAATTATTACCTTGATCATTATCAATGGCTGCTGTCGTTCTGTTGCCATGGTATTCCTCATAAACAGTTGATGCTGTGTATGGCTCTATCTCAGCCAGCCATAAATTAGTCACATGACGACTATTTATAAAATGATTGGTCCATGTGATAGTGACTGTGCTGGTATCTTCAACAACCCATTTAAAAGAGCTATTTTTAGATGCTTCCGAACATGCCATAGGGTTAGAATCGATTATGTCTATAGCTGAACTATCATCAAAGAAGAAAAGCGTCCTGGCTGAGCGGTAGTTTCCTTCATTTTCATCATTTCTGGTGTTGTCATAGGCAAACAGATGAATGGAGTACACCCCTGGATTGGTCAAGGTGAAGGAACCCTAGAAGTAAACAAATATCTTATATATACATGTAGCCATTCATACATTTTGCAAGTTTAGACAGAGAATCATGACTTACAGTGGCATAACTAGTTTACAGCAAAGTAGAAGCAAAGTTGTATTTGTCAGCGAAAGATTGGTTTTCGCCAAATGAAGCAAGGTGCAAAATTTTTAAAGTGTTTTTTTAACATGGATTTTGTGCCAAAAAAAGCCACATAATTTTTGACAGCTTTATGAGGGACAAACATCCGTTATGCATTTCCTTGGATCTTGCACCTTGGTCTAAGGGGACAAGGCCTCCCTGGCCTCCATCACTTACATTGTGGTACGCCACTGACTTAAAGTGAATAAATACTTACTGACTACATAAGGATCTATAGAATCTGGTAAAAAATGCAAAACAGCATTTTGCTCTGAAAAAAATACTCGTTGAATATCCAAATTTTATTCTACAGTCTGTGTACCCCTCGACAATTTCAAGAAACCTCTCCAACATTAATTGATCCAGATCTAATCAGAAACAAAGTGACTTACTGTTTCATTGTTAATTGATGTCCCTGTAATGGTAGCAGCAGCCACTGCATCTGTTAACACTATATTGTTGAGTGTTCTCACTTCAAACACCTTGAATGTAAATTCTTTGATTCCTGATAAATCATCTCTCCAACCACCAAAGGAAAATTCTATTTGAGGCTGAAAAGACAAAGCATAAAGTTAGTTAGAGACTCCCTTCTTCAATTACTGCATTTTTCATCTAATACAGAATACCTCTGAGGTGCTAGCGTTTGTTACATTACTAGATTTGTATATAAATTGTCGAATACCTCACATTAATGGAGTTCCATAACAAGTGAACAAAGAATTCTGATAAATTTATTCTAAGGGCTGACCTTAACCAACAATTACTCCATATTCTAGGTAATAGGTTGTGGGGATGGGGTGATGATAACATATAATAGAACAGTAATAGTAAAGTGCTCCTTGTGTTACCGACCCTAATTTTCCCATGCATGTCCAATTCTAGGGACTTGTAACAGGTAATCAAAAAGTGGGCTTTTTTTCTGAGTGTGCATGTGCTAACATTTTGATCAATGCAAGATTTCAAAAAAAAATATGGCCGTTCCTATATGACTGCAATTTGTCTGAAGCACCATAAACTAAAAGCTTTTGCGATACAAATACTGCTTCAGTGCATTATTTAATTTACTATAGTTAATTTTATAAAGGCTAACCTACATTACAGACATTTGAATGACCCATTTTACTGATTTATGTGTTTATTTTTCAACATGTTGAACTTTTCTGTGACATTGAAAGTTTGGGAAAGTTTCATATGGGTTATCCAAGGAATATGCCCGATATAATGAAGAAAAAACAATGAAAATACAACTGCAAGAAGAAGATTGCTAGTTACCAGTCTCTACGGAAAGTATTGCAGTTGAGGCCGAAAATGCCAGCCTATCTTTTGTTTTGTTTCTACATTTATGTAATGATTTTGTGTCATGCATATTTTGTACCATACAGCAGGGAATTTTTCGCGAGGCCTTAATTTTCGCTATATTTGCGACCATTACTCTATCACGAAATTTAGAACCCACGTAAATAAGAATCAACATACATTACTATTGAGAATATAATTAAATTGCGAAAAATAAATGTCCTCGTATATAACAACTTAGTCAAACGGTTTGAAATCGTGAAATTTGCACGCCGCGAAAATTACCCGCTATACGGTATTACTTTTTCAGTTGTTGACACTCCAGTGTATATAATCTAAATGAACATGATGAAACTCACATCAGAAGTTATATCATCTGAGATCAGCTCTATAGGAAATGGACAAGTTGCTGTTCCTGTTGCTTCTGTTTCACTGCAGTGATAGGGAAACTCCATGTCCCAATGGAAAGTGAAGGATCGTGTACGTGTCTGACCATTGTAATAGAATCGATCAGTTGTCACAGACATTGGAAAGTTGTCACGGTTTTCAACATCAACATATCCTCCATTGGTAGCACTCACTGTATATATTATCCTAAAAAAAAAAAGTAAATTCATAGAAATTAACCAAGGCTTTAAAATGAAGGTCAATATGGACAACTGTTGCAATGTGATTTTGGGATGGTTTCATGAAATTCAATTAAATGGTTTTAATAAGAGTTGCAAATAACAGATGTAGTGCCATTTTTGTCTAATGGCTGAGTATCATTTAGATCAAATTTTTCAGATGGAGATGGGTACCATTAAATGTAAAGGGTGACCCATTGACGGTGTCTTCAAATTGAAAATATTGGTTTTATGTTCTTGAGGCAAAAAGTCTTTTGAAAAACAATTCAACGGTACAACAATTTGAGCTTCAGGACAATTATCTAATGCTTTTGTTAATCAATACTTACCTGTTGTTATGTTCTAATGGTAACCAGTCTATCAGGGATACAGTTTCATTACACTGCACATGGTTAGGTGCTGTGTCCCTGCCAGCCGCAGGACAATCTGTTGTCTTTGTTTTACTCAAACCTCCACCTAAAGAATATCAAATAAGATAATATGTGAAAATATTCTAAAACAGCATTCAATATCTTATACAGAATATTGTATTATGCATACATGCATATTTAGCCTATATCCCTCTTGTTTTTTTCAAGCTAAAAATTTCAATTTATTATGCCCCATCGTTGAAAATAGGGTGGCATTTTGTGTTCAGGTCCTCACATCCATCCTTTCCTTCATCCATCCATCTGTTTGTCTGTCCTTCCAGAATGTTGCCAGAGTGGGCATTATATCATTTGGAAATATTCTTGTTTGTATATACTTTACCTTCATATAAACTTAAAGTATATCGCATATCGGCCAAGCCCACTTTAAATCCTGTAACATAATGGTCGGCATCCCTGACATCTGGGGGAGGAGTGTATGTGGCTACAAGCATCAGATCCACACGTGTAAAATCATCCACATTAGTCCATATTGTCTGGTCATCGCCATCATAGTTTGGATCGTTCTTAGCTGTGTTAGATTCATCATCATTGAAAAAGACTGCACTGTTCATCGTAATGTTTGGTGTGTTTAAAACTGAAAATAAAGAAAGAATGTGTCCATGGGACACGGATGCCCCCGCTGGCCTCAAATAAAAAGTTGAAGTCCGACAAGTCTGAAAGTCGCTTAGGACGCATAGTTTATCATTCTTAACCATCCTACCAAGTTTCAAATCATACCCATGTACGGTTTCTGAGAAAAGCTTGACGGAAATTTTCATGTCGATTTTGGTATCGGTCCAGCCCCAAACAGCAAGTAGATGTCTGAGAGGTCTAAAATTCGCTTAGGACGTATAGTTAGTCATACTGAACCATCCTACCAAGTTTCGAGTCATTCCCATGTACAGTTTCTGAGAAAAGCTTGACGGAAATTTTCATGTCGATTTTGGTATTGATCCAGCCCCAAACAGGAAGTAGATGTCTGACAGGTCTAAAATTCGCTTAGGACATATTGTTTGTAATACTGAACAATCCTACCAAGTTTCAAGTCATTCCCATTTATGGTTTCTGAGAAAAGCTTGACGGAAATTCGTACAGACGTACGTACGTACGGACGGACGGACGGACATGAGTAAAACTTAATGCCCCCGACATGTCGTTGCGGGGGCATAAAAATGTCAATAAATCATTTAAATAAATAATGGGCAGGAGTTCTGACCATTGATAAAACTAAAATTGTCTATACATGGCAAAAATGGATCCACATTGTTTCAATATCTTATAATGTAATTTTGTATTTTAGCTGAAATCAAGTCGTGACGAGAGTGACCTCAAGTGCTCCGGAATGGAGCTACAATATATCTTGAACAATAGGCCCTAATTAATATATTGTTTGCCATTGTCCGACCAAGAAGTTAGCTATGGGTAGGTAAATGATCTTATTTTTCATGCACCATCTTCAAAAGTAGAGGGGCATATAGTGTTCAGGTCCATTCGTCTGAAAAAAATTTTCAGAATTCTTTCAATAATCCATATAAAAATCACTTAAATAAAGAATAAAATAAAATAGTTATTTATATAAAATCTCCATAAAACATTTAGAGTAGGTGACTATTTCATTGGCTTGTTTGGCTGATGGCAAAAATTCAACATTTAAATTTAGGCCTCGACCATTTGAAGACTGACAAACAGGCACATCTATGGGCAGACAATTCCTATTGCCCTAAAAGAATTTCGATGTATACAATTCATTTCATGTATGTGTGTGTGTGTGTGTGTGTGTGTGTGATGGTGTTTAATGCCCTGGGCCAACAATTCATTTTTAGATATTTTACATATTTTCAAAGTATGCATTAAAACAATTGCAAACTAATTTGTATTTTGTAGAATATGCAATCATTTAAAATAAAGCTACTCACTGTTTTTCTCATTGCTAACAGTATGCATTAAAACATACTGTAAAAACGTACAATTTTAAACGATACAAATAGACATGATAGACATGCATTTATGTTTTGCAGAATATCTTATATACTTCACAATGAATCTGCTCACTGTTTTCCATTGCAGAAGATGTTTGAACTGCAGTTGGTCATGGAAAGTGTGTCTTACACATTTAATATACTTATTATTATTATGTCCCCGAACACGAAGTGTCGGGGACATATTGTTTTTGCTCGGTTTCTTATTATTATTATTATTATTATTATTATTATTATTATTATTTTTCTCGGTATTCTGGACCGTGAACTTGTCCACCTCATTTTTTCAACATCTTTTAAGGTAGGAAGCTGAAACTTCATAAATCAAGAGTATGGAATGGGAGATTGTGCTTTTTGTATTTTTCGCCGAAATCGAATGACCCCTTACAGGTAAAAAAAGGGCCTCAAAATGGCTCCTCGAAACCGAAGTTGAATTTTTACCTGGCATTTCTGATCCGGCAGGGGTAGGAAAAATTCCTTTATGGGGTAAGTGTAGACTTTTAATACCTTTCATTTAAAAAAAAAATTTTGAAAATCGGACTAACGGTTCTCAAAATTTTGCAAAAAATCAAAATTTTTTTTTTTGTCAAATTGAGTTATCTTTCTTGTTACAATATATTTTGTAATAGTAAAGTAAAAATTCTCAACTTTGTTATTTCTTAATGAAAATCGGTTTACAAGGTAATAGTGGTATGCCGAGTTCATTTTTGGTATCGAAAAAATTTTTTGGCGGCCATTTTCAAAATGGCGGCTAAAATGGCCGCCGTTTTCCCGCCAAAACTTAAACTTGCTCCAATTTTTATGAAAATTGGTATATAAGGTAATAGTGGTATGGCAAGTTGATTTTTGACATCAAAAATTATTTTTCGTCAGCCATTTTCAAAATGGCCGCCATTTCCCGCCAAAATTTAAAGTTACTCCGATTTTGATGAAAATTTGTATATAAGGTAATAGTGGTATGGCGAGTTGATTTTTGACATCAAAAATTTTTCATCGTCGGCCATTTTCAAAATGGCCGCCGTTTCGCGCCAAAATTAAAGTTACTCAGATTTTGATGAAAATTGGTATTCAAAGTATTAGTGGTATGGCGAGTTGATTTTTGACATCAACATTTTTTTATCGTCGACCATTTTCAAAATGGCTGCCGTTTCCCGCCAAAATTTAAAAGTTACTCCGATTTGATGAAAATTGGTACATAAGGTTATAGTGGTATGGCGAGTTGATTTTTGACATTAAAAATTTTTCATTGTCGGCCATTTCCAAAATGGCCGCCGTTTACCGCCAAAATTAAAGTTACTCAAATTTTGATGAAAATTGGTATTCAAGGTAATAGTGGTATGGCGAGTTGATTTTTGACATCAAAATTTTTTTATCGTCGACCATTTTCAAAATGGGTGCCGTTTCCCGCCAAAATTTAAAGTTACTCCGATTTTGATGAAAATTGGTACATAAGGTTATAGTGGTATGGCGAGTTGATTTTTGACATTAAAAAATTTTCATTATCGGCCATGGAAATGGCCGCCGTTTCCCGCCAAAATTAAAGTAACTCAGATTTTGATGAAAACTGGTATTCAAGGTAATAGTGGTATGGCAAGTTGATTTTTTACATTGAAATTTATTTGTAGTCGGCCATTTTGAAAATGGCCGCCGCTTCCCGCCAAAATTAAACTTACTCCTATTTTGATGAATATTGGGTATATTAAGTGATCTCAAATGCCAAGAGACATATTGACAAAGAGGGGTACGTGAGGGGACATATATGTGACTCGCTTGCGATCACAATTAGAACTAGTTAGGGTTGATGTTATGTCAAATTCTTATAGATGAAATTTTGTAAATACATACTATTTTCACAATTTGCTCCATCAAAATTGTCAGCACACCCACATTCAGATGCTGCATCATGTGTGCCGTTTCCACAGACTCCAGGATAACAACGGGAACTATCAGATGCCCATGAACATACCCCTGTAAAATAAGAGTATATTAAATGTTTGAAGTATTAAGAATTTTTCAGTGGGATCAGATTTAAACTTTCAAACGAAAAATTTCACTGATCATTTTTTTTCTATACATTGTCACTTTCCTGTAATGGGTAACAGTTAAAATAACTGTATTACAGTTGGTAAGAATAAATCTGTTACCTTTTGGTTGTCCACTGGGGTAAGGTGACTAAGCTCATGCCGTAACTAGCTTGCTTGTCACTATGAGTGTCAGGGTTCCATCCCCAGTGATGGTATTGTGGCTTTTTACTATTTACCGAAACTTGGAACAACTAGATACCAGGGAGATGATAGCCATCTCCAAGGGCCCCGCTACCGGCCTCATATTTCAGTCACTGGTAACAATTTGTCAAACAAATGAATACCTACCTAAACTTGATCAGTTTATTATCTACAAGGAACAATAAAAAAGTGTAGAAAATAAAATTGCAATGGATTTTCTAACTTCAAAGTGCCATAACTCCCATTAAAATTTGTGGACCGGCAGGAAACTCAAACTTAATCTGTAACTCATCATGGTAAACTCACATTCCAAAAATCAGTTCATTATCTATAAGTGTTTAGAAAAAAAAAAATGCGGAAAACTGATATTTTATTGAATTTTCAAAGTTCTCAGGGCCATAACTCCCATAAAAAATTGTCGACCGGCATTAAACTCATACATGATCTGTAACTCATCAAGGTAAGCTCACATACCAAACATCAGTTCATTATCTATAAGCGTTTAGAAAAAAAGTGCGGAAAAATGAAATTTTAATGAATTTTCAAAGTTCAAAGGGCCATAACTCCCATAAAAATTTGTGGACCGACACGAAACTCAAACTTGATCTGTAACTCATCAAGGTAAACTCACATACCAAAAATCAGTTCATTATCTATAAGTGTTTAGAAAAAAAGTGCAGAAAACTGAAATTTTAGTTAATTTTCAAAGTTCAAAGGGCCATAACTCCTATAAAAATTTGTGGACCAGCACGAAACTCAAACTTGATCTGTAACTCATCAAGGTAAACTCACATACCAAAAATCAGTTCATTATCTATAAGCGTTTAGAAACAAGAGGCTCCCAGGAGCCTGAATCGCTCACCTGGTCTTGATGTTGACCCTATACTTTTGTAGAGCTAAATGAGCTGAACATTTAAGCAAGCAACAGCTAATCTCTATCTGCAATAGTTTTCATTCTGTAGGCCAAAAACATGAAAAATCGCTTTTTTCAGAGGCCGTAACCCCTATAAGGCGTCACCTGACAACTTCGACCCTATGGAGAATTTTGTAGAGCTAAATGAGCTAAACATTTAAGCAAGCAACAGCTAACCTCTATCTGCAATAGTTTTCATTCTGTAGGCCAAAAACATGAAAAATCGCTATTTTTCAAGGGCCGTAACCCCTATAAGAGGTCATCTGACAACTTCGACCCTATGGAGAATTTTGTAGAGCTAAATGAGCTGAACATTTTAGCAAGCAACAGCTAATCTCTATCTGCAATAGTTTTCATTCTGTAGGCCAAAAACATGAAAAATCGCTATTTTTCAGGGGCCGTAACCCCTATAAGGAGTCATCTGACAACTTCGACCCTAGGGAGAATTTAGTAGAGCTAAATGAGCTGAACATTTAAGCAAGCAACAGCTAACCTCTATCTGCAATAGTTTTCATTCTGTAGGCCAAAAACATGAAAAATGGCTATTTTTCACCTTTAAGGGGCTGTAACCCCTATAAGGGGTCATCTGACAACTTCGACCCTATGGAGAGTTTTGTAGAGCTAAATGAGCTGAACATGTAAGCAAGCAACAGCTAATCTCTATCTGCAATAGTTTTCATTCTGTAGGCCAAAAACATGAAAAAATGCTATTTTTCACCTTCAAGGGGCCGTAACCCCTATAAGGGGTCATCTGACAACTTTGACCTAATGGAGACTTTTGTAGAGCTTTTGATGCTGAATCAGTAGCGTGGCATCAGATTTCCTCTATCTCTTATACTTTTTGATTTATAAGCCAAAAACAGTAGTCTGACCCCCCTAGTCTATTTTTAGTAACGGCGGCCATGTTTTTTAACGGATCAAAAATTGAAACACAAGTTTGGTGCAGGAAACCCTAAGGATCATTCATACCAAGTTTCATTAAATTCTGTTTGGTAGTTTCAGAGGAGAAGATTTTTGAAAAATTGTTAACAGACGACGACGACGACGACGACGACAGACGACAGACGACGAGACGACGACGACGGACGCCAAGTGATGGTAATAGCTCACATGGACCTTTGGTCCAGGTGAGCTAAAAAAGTGTGGAAAACTGAAATTTTAGTGAATATTCAAAGTTCAAAGGGCCATAACTCCCATAAAAATTTGTGGACCCAAACGAACTCAAACTTGATCTGTAACTCATCAAGGTAAACTCACATACCAAAAATCAGTTCATTATCTATAAGCATTTGGAAAAAAAGTGCGGAAAACTGAAATTTTAATGAATTTTCAAAGTTCAAAGGGCCATAACTCCCATAAAAATTTGTGGACCAGCAGGAAACTCAAACTTGATCTGTAAGTCATCAAGGTTAACTCACATACCAATAAAAAGCTTCGCCGAGCGCAGCATGATACGACCGCAACATGTTGAACCCTGTACGCTTTAGGCCTAATATGGATAGTCTATTGTTCTGGACACATGCAGCCCATGGTGGACTGACAAAGGTTTTTGACACATGCTTCTCTGATGGACTTTCAACCCAGGGGCTAAAAATATAAATTTTGAATGTTGTATTCTACTCTTTAAAAGAATAATGTTTGGGGAAAAAATTAAAAATCGAACCAAAATTTTTTTTAAATTATGATTACAGCCCAAACAATTTATTCTTAAATTCAGAATCGCTACCTGACAAGAATAAATTTGCAAAAAAAAATTTCAAAATCGGACCACAAATAAAAAAGCCCCATTTGGCCCCTAATTACGTAATAGGGGGAAAAAGGGGGGGTTGCAAAAATTAATTCCTAATTTTGTATTCGCTATTTGACAAGAACAAACATGCAAATTTTTTTTTCAAAATCGGACCAGAAATAAAAAAGTTTCAATTTCGGCCCCATTTGGCCCCTTATTACGTAATAAGGGAAAAAGGGGGGGGTCGCAAAAATTAATTCTTAATTTTGTATCCGCTATTTGACAAGAACAAACATGCAAAAAAAAATTTCAAAATCGGACCAGAAATAAACAAGAGTTAACACTAAAGTATGTCTCGCCTGCCGGCACCATCAGAAACATTTATTCTTTCTTACTTCCACTATATTTTGAATTTACATGGATTTTCAGTTTCTAAGATCAAAAGATGTTTATAGAACTTAAACATTGCAAATATATGCAATAAAAATAATCAAAGTCACTCAACCGGAAAATCAAGGTCAAGGTCATAAGATGGGGATGCAACTGTGCTAAGCTACTACTGGGGCATATGTATACCAAGTTTCATCAACCTAGGACCTATAGTTCTTGAGATATGGAGGTGCTTGCAAAACTTTTCCATTGCTATTATATGTATTGAAAATTGTCAAAGTCACTCAACCAAAAAATCAAGGTCAAGGTCAAAAGATGGGGATGCAACTGTGGTAAGCTACTACTGGGGCATATGCATACCAAGTTTCATCAACCTAGGACCTATAGTTCTTGAGATATGGAGGTGCTCGCAAAACTTTTCCATTGCTATTATATGTATTGAAAATTGTCAAAGTCACTCAACCGGAAAATCAAGGTCAAGGTCAAAAGATGGGGATGCAACTGTGGTAAGCTACTACTGGGGCATATGCATACCAAGTTTCATCAACCTAGGACCTATAGTTCTTGAGATATGGAGGTGCTCGCAAAACTTTTTCATTGCTATTATATGTATTGAAAATTGTCAAAGTCATTCAACCGGAAAATCAAGGTCAAGGTCAAAAGATGGGGATGCAACTGTGCTAAGCTACTACTGGGGCATATGCATACCAAGTTTCATCAACCCAGGACCTATAGTTCTTGAGATATGGAGGTGCTCATAAAACTTTTCCAAAAAGTTAACGCCGCCGTCGCCGCCGTCGTCGCCGCCGTCGCCACCGCCGCCGCCGGTAAAGTAACACCTATGTCCCGCTCTGCTTCGCAGGCGAGACAAAAAGTTTCAATTTCGGTCCCTTTTGGCCCCTTATTACGTAACAGGTGAAAAAGGGGTGGGGGTCGCAAAAATAAATTCTCAAATTTGGATTCGCTACTTGACAAAAATAAACTTGCAAAAAAAAAATTTCAAAATCGGACCACAAATAAAAAAGTTTTGATTTTGGCCCCGTTTGGCCCCTAATTACGTAATAGGGGGAAAAAGGGGGGGGTCGCAAAAATTAATTCTTAATTTTGTATCCGCTATTTGACAAGAACAAACATGTAAAAAAAAATTTCAAAATCGGACCACAAATAAAAAAGTTTTTATTTTGGCCCCTTTTGGCCCCTAATTACACAACAGAGAAAAAGGGGGGCGCAAAAATTCATCAGGTTCATTCTTTTATTGTAAGAAACATTCTTGACAAATTTTACAGCAATAGGCCAACTAGGACCAAAGTTATGGTGGAAACAAGTAAAATATTTGAATTTTTTTCCCCTTTTGGGCCCCTAATTTCGAAACAAAAAAAGGGGGGACCCCCAAAATCAATCCCATTCATCCTTGTATGGTAAGGAACATCACTGTCAAATTTCATAGCAATTGGATAACTAGAACTAAAGTTATTGTGGAAACAAACAAAAAAGTAGTATTTTTGGCCCTTTTTTGGCCCCTAATTTCTTAACGAAAAATGGGGGGACCCCCAAAATCAAACCCATGCATCCTTTTATGGTAAGGAACATCATTGTAAAGTTTCATAGCAATCGGATAACTGGAACTAAAGTTATTGTGGAAACACTAAAAGTTAACAGACAACAACGACGACGACGACGACGACGACGACGACGACGACGACGACGACAGCATCATACCATAATACGTCCGCAAATTTTTTGCGGTCGTATAAAAATCAGTTCATTATCTATAAGCGTTTAGAAAAAAAAGTGCGGAAAACTGAATTTGTTACGGACGGACGGACGCACGGACGGACAGACTGATTACTATAGGGCTTCCGCAACAAAGTTGCGGGGCCCTAATAATTTCATTGGATTTATAACCTTTACATAGTCTCCTTTAATAGTCCTCAATTAGCAATCAAACTTGTTGACGTACTGATATTGTCATTTTTTCAGCCATTTGAATAAAAATATTCATTTTAATCTGTCCATATTCCAACCATTATAAAGCTGTTAGTTAACTTGTTAAAAGATGTTTCAGCACATTTTTCATGAGTAAACATCCTATGATACTGTATGCTATCAATTTGTTCGACCATCTTGTATGAAGCTATTTGTTTACTATCACAAGATGTTCCATTACTTATTTCATGCGTATACATACTATAATACCGTATAGCAGGTTATTTTAGCGGGTGTAAAATTTGGCCGTTTGTCGTTCAAAATGTATGGCAAAAAATTTGGTGGTTTTTATTTTGGCGGATGGGCAAATCCATAGAATACAATTGGCGGTCTAGCAGTTTGGAATAACCTCTGATTGTGTATGATTTTCAGTAGCATTAAGTAATATTTTCAGTTATTTAGTTATAATTCATAATTTCATTTTTGAATACATGTAAAATAACAGTGCACACCAATTAGGAATTATGTCAGATTTATTTACTGTGTGCCTTGTTTAATGTGCTAATGACTGTGTTTAATAAACGGTTTAAATGACAAACAAGTTGTCAATTTTAATTTACAAAATGTTATTGATAAAATTTATAATACCGATTGTCTACATTACTTTTTTTGGAGCTTCTAAAATCATATAATTTTAACGGTTTTTATTTTGGCGATTTCAGTCCGACCGCTAAAATACGCCAAAATGTGCACCCCGCTAAAATAACCCGCTATATGGTATTGTATGCTATCAATTTCTTTTAGAGCACCTTGTATGAAGCTATAAACTGACTATCAAAAGATATTCAACCATTAATTTCATGTTTGTACATCCTATAATACTGACTCTTTAACTACCTTGAATCAAGCTCTTTACTTACTATCACAAGATGTTCCATTACTTATTTCATGTGTATACGTCCTGATATTGTCTTTTACCACCTCGTATGAAGCTATTTACTTACTATCAAAAGATGTCCATAACTAATTTCATGTGTATACGTCCTGATATTGTCTTTTACCACCTCGTATGAAGCTATTTACTTACTATCAAAAGATGTCCAACCACTAATTTCATGTTTGTACATCCTATAATACTGACTCTTTAACTACCTTGAATCAAGCTCTTAACTTAACTATCAAAAGATATTCAACCTCTAATTTCATGTTTGTACATCCTATAATACTGACTCTTTAACTACCTTGAACCAAGCTCTTTACTTACTATCACAAGATGTTCCATAACTTATTTCATGTGTATACGTCCTATAATACTGACTCTTTATATACCTTGAATGAAGCTCTTTACTTAACTATCAAAAGATATTCAACCACTAATTTCATGTTGGTACATCCTATAATACTGACTCTTTATATACCTTGAATGAAGCTCTTTACTTAACTATCAAAAGATATTCAACCACTAATTTCATGTTGGTACATCCTATAATACCGACTCTTTATATACCTTGAATGAATCTCTTTACTTAACTATCAAAAGATATTCAACCACTAATTTCATGTTTGTACATCCTATAATACTGACTCTTTAACTACCTTGAATGAAGCTCTTTACTTAACTATCACAAGATGTCCATAACTAATTTCATGTGTATACATCCTATGATATTGTCTTTTACCACCTCGTATGAAGCTATTTACTTACTATCAAAAGATGTCCATAACTTATTTCATGTGTATACGTCCTATGATGTTGTCTTTTACCACCTTGAATGAAGCTATTTACTTACTATCACAAGATGTTCATCCATTATTTTCATGTTTGTATGTCCTATAATACTGTTCGTTACTGAAACTCTTTAACCACCTTATATGGAGCTATTTACTTACTATCACAAGATGTTCCATTACTTATTTCATGTGTATACGTCCTATAATACTGTCTACCATCAATATCCCCATCACACCATAAACAAATCTGGTCTGTTGATGTCGTACATCGTCTGTGGTTACACATGGGGATCCCATTACAAACTGCGGAAAAAAAGAGTAAAATTTTTTTACTTTTAAAAATAATAAAAATTTTCAAGTAATAGCCACTAGAATATTACCAAGAGAGGACCATGATGCCCTTCCTTGCAACATAGAAAGTAACTTCAACATTAAGGTAAATTTAATTTGAGATGGACAAACAGATGAACAAACCAAAAAGATGGTGCATTAATCTGAAAGTATTTACCGGTATTCAACTTTCAAGGGTCCTGAAAATTAAGTGAACAACCTTTTTCTAAACAGCTGTCAAAAAAACTATGTTAATCTGTTGAAACTACTTCAAGTTAAGATTTGGAAACTATCACAGGATAGATGGAATGGACAGATGGTAAAAAGACTACCTCACTATATCATTATTCCCTCCCCCTCAGCAAGGTGGGCCCTTATATCAAAATTCATATAAACTTCATAATCAAAGGATTAATATGCCTTTTTTAATGACATGGTTTCAGGGGATCAAATTTAGTTAAAAAGAAAAAGGTTGGCCCTTATATCAAGATGCCTGTACTCAAATTCATATAAACTTCATAATTAAAGGATTAATATGCCTCTTTTCAATAATATGGTTTCAGGGGATCAAATTTAGTTAAAAAGCAAAAAGTCCAGGCTTTTTTGGAGTTCAAGCTGAAAGGTCCAACAGATCACATGGTTAAATGGCTATTTAGATCCTTGGTATGAATAATAAGCACACAGTAAGACATGAAACAGTAAAACAAATATTTTAAATATTTTACAAACAGGATCGGGGTATTGTTTATCTTTTTATGTCAAAAAAAAAGAAAATTCTTCTATCTAAATGGAGACATAGATAAAGATCCCAATCTCTAAATTCCTGCCATGGTCTAATCCATTCTTTGAATATTCTTTTCAAGATCTTTTCAGCCATACACTTACTTTCACAATAAGGACCAGCTGAATAAAAGCCATCATTGCAACCTGTACAAGTATCTGGTGCATCACAGCTACCACCACTCCAATACTATAGAAATTAAAATTAAAGATTTCCAAGAGATAACACATTTACACAGTTAGACGGCTTGATTAGAATTAGTTTGATCCAGAGCATAATGTTCAATAAATCATTTAACAACTTGTCTCTATGATTTAAGCAGTTGGAGAGCTTCCTTGGGATCTGTTTTTTTTAATGATTATCATTTTTGTAACAAATTGAGTTCACAGTGTTGATTGCTTTCAGTTATTTTTGTATTTTTGTGTTTTTGTGTTGTCTGTTTCTTTGCGCTGATCTCATTCATATTTCCCGGTTTTGTCTTTGCCCTCTCAGACTTTTGACATTTAGATGCCCCACTGGTACCTCTGCTATTTAAACAGGGAATACTGTGATTTTATTAAAAGCTCAGAAAGGGATACTGTAAACCAATTTATCTTCGTTCCTCACAAAATTCACGAATAAAAATTGCTCATGAAAATAAGTTGGTTTACAGTACCTCCCCCACCACTGGTGAATATTTGTAAACTATGTATCAAAATACATGTACTCTAAAGACTTATAATCTCCCTTGAAAGATATCCAGGAGCAATGAAATACATGTATACTCTCTTCTTGTAAAGTTTTATCAAAATCCATTCAGCTGTTTGGGAAGAGTTGATCAAAGGGACAGTCAAAGATTCCTACTTGTATATAACCCCAAAAGACTTTTGTTTTCTGAGCCAGGGTTTATCAAACATGATAATCATCAAACAGGAAACACATACCTCTTTATTATTAGGTCTGCTTAATATAGGAGTAGCAAAATATTTTGTACATGCATCGGGGTTCTGTTTGCCATCACAGGAATCTGTAAACAATAACATTCAAAAGTTCTAAATACACTTATAGGGAATGACTGTTATCAGAGTACTAACAAAGCCTTCAAAAACTTGTTCCTCCAAAAATTTTAGACAAATCTGCATAAAGTTTAAATATGCATGCATATATCTTAAAATGGTACTAAAGAAATTCACTTTTCAATTTCCTAAGTAAAATTATGCTGATATGTCATCACAGAACTATAAACTAAAAGCATGACAAATGAAAATTTTCCAGAACAAAACTCTGGTTTGATTATTATATTTCTGCAAATTAAAAAAAAACACATTTTTTTCTAAACGAGTCTCTACATGATTGTTTCCCCTTAAATGAGGTGTTTATTTCAAAACAATCATTATATATGTATGCAAAGGATTTCAATTTACACTTTAAATACACTGTTACCTAAACATTACTGGAAATAAGATGGATGTATTGCAACAGGCCAATCCTGCTAACCCTTTTAGGGCACCCAAAATCATCCCTCCTGTTGGTGATTGTATATGCTGTCATTTTCATTTATGTTATCTTGAATGTCTACTGGTTTTGTTTGTTACATAATTGGAGGATAAAATCTGAATGCCTCTTTGATACTTCTTCCCTTATTTGATTAACATTTTTAATGGTTAAGGTGTTAATGCTCATTTAACATTTAGACACTGTGCACTCGTAGACAAATATGGTATTTCTGTCTCTCAAATGAGTTCAGATGTCGATTTGCCATAGAATTTTTTTTCGTCTTCCTTTACCAGATTTGAGACACTGAAATGCAAATTAGCCACATGATGGGTGTGCTATAGCAGGCAGGAACCACTTCTGGAGCACCTGAGTTTACTCTTGTCACGACTTGAGTTCACATTGTTGATTTCCGTTCAGTTGATTTTGTGTTTTGTCTTTCTTCGTGCTGTTTTTGTTCGTGTTTACTGGTTTAGTCGTTGCCCTTCGGACTTTTGACACTTGAATGCCCCATTGGTGCCTCTTTGCTTCTTAGACACTCATAAGTTGAAACGACATTCATTTTTATGAGCAAAGGAAACCAGAATAAATAGAAGACTGCAAATAATTGGTAGACAATTGATGAACTTTATCACATACAGGTAATCCATCTGTTTTTTGTAAATTACAAAGTTGGACTACACCTTAAATCAACATTGCAGTTTTAATTAACTGGTTCATGTAAATAGACATATGGTTTTCATAAGTTTAAACCAGTGACCAAAACCACTGGCATCATAGTGAGATGTATGGCTTTCATTTAGTTAAAACAATTCCCAAATTGAGCAGAAACTGTGATATTAAAATCAATTATTGAACAACTTGCAATCTCACTCATATATGCATTAAAATCAACCCTAGAAAAAATTTACCTTGAATAACGTTATACATGTTATAGAGAACCCTGCAGGACCTTTAATTCAGCCACCCAGTCCTGTTAACAGGGTTGTGTTCTAACTTACATTGATCACAATCAGCCCCAGAATATCCTTCACAGCAAAAGTAAGTGGTCTCTCCAACAGCTCTGGAAGACAAAAAGCACACACAAATTTATTTACTGTTGGTTCATTTATTTCTTTAGGTATCATATTATGTGGTTACTCCAAAAAACAGCATTTCTGTTGATTTTTTTCCCCATATGGTTTGCACATGATTATTAATGTAATCAATGTAAACATAGCATAGCACTTTGCAAGATTCAAATTTCATGGTTGACAGACACTCACTAAAACCATGAAAATTGATTCCCTACAAATAATAATGAAACAACAATAGTTTGCTTATTTACACATTTTTTTGTTTTTATGCCCCATCTATACTCACTCAAAAAAGAAACTCAACATGCAAAAATTTTAAAATTGCATCGCATACTAAAGTCGAGTTTTATATCATCAGTTGTTGAAATATCATTTTGAAATTTGACTTGGCAATTGTAGAGGAACCACTTTTTCTTTAATTGCTAATTTTTTTTATAAAATGTCGACAAATTGAGTGCGCATGCCAATCAGAATTATGTCATGCAGTTTGTTTGCAAGACAGTACTCAAACTGCCACCCCCATATTCAAAAGAACGTTCCGCACAAGATTTCAATATCAGATTCTCATCACCCAAAGTTTGTGCTTTCTTTCCGTGGTTTTTGATTGCACAATTAAGCGTTGGCGCATCCGATTTAATCAGTAGATGCACGATTTTTCATAAGATGAAAATTTTCAGAAAGTCTTTAAAAAGCAAAAATGTCTTGTGTTTTACGTTTGTTATGTTATTGGTAAGGATTCTCATGTTCCCATTTGACTCTTGATGCACTACACTCCACCCAATTTTTCAAAATCTCTGAACCTTCCTTCTCAGATTGTTTGCCATTTGTTAGAATGTTTAGCAGAAGCTTTCTTTGTAAAAATTTGTATTTTAGTTTACGACAATGTTTTGGTGCTGATATCATTCTGGATGAATAATCCAAGGAGAATTCCCTTGTTCAAAACTCCTTCAACCGATATGTCCTGTGCAGGGGAAATTCACGCCTCATGTTGAGCCTGATTTTAACCACTTTAGACGGGATTATCGTTATGATAATGATGGTATCAAAAAAAGGAAGATTTTCACATGGTTATGGAACCAAAAAAGTGACCGTTTCACATATTGGTTACCAGAATTAGTGGATGTTAGATAAGACTATCAATTTCCATAATTTTTCAAAGTTGGATAAGCGCAAGCGCTAGCGCCACCCAATGTTTTTAAAAACGTGGGGTATGGGAGCAAAGGCTTCAATATGTGTGAAAATGGGGGCCAGAAGTTCGTATGTAGCGTTTTTTTAGAAACCGAGAGAACACAAGTGAAGTCGTGATTTTATCATTTATTCGGTATAACTTCAGTTGGCACTGCGCCTTTGTTGGCTGGTAAATTTGAATGTTGTGTATATCACACGTAAGATTAACCATTTCTTAATGATTCTGCAAAATTTCACATTCGTACGTCAATTTTTAGTTGAAATTCATTAGTTTTTATTTCAATAGTATTTTAAGTATCTTTATATGTTGCGTTTCTTTTTTGAGAGAGTATACAAAAGTAGAGGGGCATATAGTGTTCGGGTCCGTTGGTCCGTCCGTTCGTCCCAAATCCCCATTTTTTTAATTCACACTTACTGACAAATGCCAAATCAATGGTATAGTAGGTGCACCTAGTGATGCTAAGCACAATGCATGCTTCAGATGCTGAATGTGACCTATATTTTTACCACATGGATGACCTCTTACAGAAAAATGATTAAATTCCAGTCTCACTTACTGACAAGTGCCACATCAACCATATTGGTATGGTATGTGCACCTAGTGCTGCTAAGCACAATGCATGCTTCGGATGCTGGCTGTGACCTATATTTTCTGCTTGAATGACCACTAATAGAAGAATGGTTAAAGTCCATTCCTACTTACTGACAAGTGCCATAGCAACCATATTGGTATGGTAGGTGCGCCTAGTGATGCTAAGCACAATGCATGCTTCAGATGCTGAATGTGACCTATATTTTTACCACATGGATGACCTCTTACAGAAAAATGATTAAATTCCAGTCCCACTTACTGACAAGTGCCACATCAACCATATTAGTATGGTATGTGCACCTAGTGCTGCTAAGCACAATGCATGCTTCGGATGCTGGCTGTGACCTATATTTTCTGCTTGAATGACCACTAATAGAAGAATGGTTAAAGTCCATTCCTACTTACTGACATGTGCCATAGCAACCATATTGGTATGGTAGGTGCGCCTAGTGATGCTAAGCACAATGAATGCTTCAGTTGCTGGCTGTGACCTATATTTTCCGCATGAATGACCACTAATAGAAGAATGGTTAAAGTCCATTCCTTCTTACTGACAAGTGCCATAGCAACCATATTGGTATGGTAGGTGCACCTAGAGATGCTTAGCACAATGCATGCTTCTGATGCTGGATGCGATCTATATTTTCCGCATGGATGGCCTCTTAAAGAAGAGTGGTTAAAATCCATTCCCACTTACTGACATGTGCTACATTTACTATATTGTTATGGTAGGTGCACCTAGTGATGCTAAACACAATGCATTCTTCGTATGCTGGCTGTGACCTATATTTTCCACATGAATGACCACTTATAGAAGAATGGTTTAAGTCCATTCCTTTTTACTGATATGTGCCACATCAACTATATTGGTATGGTAGGTGCACATAGTGATGCTAATTAGCACAATGCATGCTTTGGATGCTTGCATTGACCTATATTTTCCGCATGAATGACCACTTATAGAAGAATGGTTCAGTTTAAGTCCATTCCTTCTGACTGACAAGTGCCTTAATAGCAACCATGTTGATGCTTTTGATTGCGGAAAAAATAATGTTGCGAGATGGGGCATTATGTCTTTTGGACATATTCTTGTTCGATATAAGATATAAAAAAAAAATACTATAAAATAAATTTATTTTTTATACATTAGGAATTAAATGATCACTTTTTGCATTGTCTATGTTAACCAGGAAAGATTTGTCAAAGCTAAAAATGGTCATTTAACGGGAATAGGGTGAGCACCGAATGATTGATCTCCATTATCAAAAATCGAAAGAATATGGAATATGTGCCAGAAAGATTGATATCACTTTTATAAACGCTTTTCTGGACTAACCTTCACCAAACATGCTAGGGGGTGAAAAAATGTAAGTTTTGACTTATATTTTGCAAAATTTATCCATACGTTCATTAACAAATTCCAACATAGAAATTGTAAAAAAAGAAGTATTCTTTCCAAGCCAGGAAGGACCCTGCCAGCAAAAACTCAAAAGTTTTCACCAATTTGCCCAAAATTCTAATTTTTACATGTTAACATGCTGCATCATGTGCATAGCAACTGTACAAATTTATAAATAATTGTACTGTTTATAATTGTTTCAGGTATAGTGTTCACAAAAAATATAGTCAACGGACAATAAGGGTGTAACAATTCACCGATGCATTAAGATATTTTGCGATGATCCGAAAATCGATACCGTGTTTGATTTCACGATTCCGATCCAATCAAAAAAATGTCCTATCCGTCTTTTGCAAGGACATAACAAGAGGCTCCCAGGAGCCTGAATCGCTCACCTGGTCTTGATGTCAACCCTATGAAGACTTTTGTATAGCTAAATGAGCTGAATGTTTATAAGCATGAAAAATCTTTTCTCTATTTGCAATTGCTTTCATTCTAAATAATCAAAAAAGACTAAGGGGCTGTAACCCCTATAAGGGGTTATCAGACAACTTCAACCCTATGGAGACTTTTGTAGAGCTAAATGAGCTGAACATTTAAGCAAGCAACAGCTTTTCTCTATCTGCAATAGTTTTCATTCTTTAAGCCAAAAACACTATTTTTGCCTTTAAGGGGCTGAAATCCCTATAAGGGGTCATCTGACAACTTTGACCCTATGAAGACTTTCGTAGAGCTTAATGAGCTGAACATTTTAGCAAGCAACAGCTTTTCTCTATCTGCAATAATTTCATTCTAAAGGCCAAAAACATTATTTTTTGCCTTTAAGGGGCTGTAACCCCTATAAGGGGTCATCTGACAACTTTGACTTTATGGAGATTTTTGTAGAGCTAAATGAGCTGAACATTTAAGCAAGCAACAGCTTTTCTCTATTTACAATAGTTTTCATTCAATAGGCCAAAAACATGCAAAAACGCTATTTTTCACCTATAAGGGGCTGTAACTCCTATAAGGGATCATCTGACAACTTCGACAAAATGGAGACTTTTGTAGAACTTTTGATGCTGAAGCAGTAGCGTGGCATCAGATTTCATCTATCTCTTATACTTTTTGATTTACAAGCCAAAAACAGTAGTCTGACCCCCCTGGTCTATTTTTAGTAACGGTGGCCATGTTTTTTGACGGATCAAAAATTGAAACACAAGTTTGGTGCAGGACACCCTAAGGATCATTCATACCAAGTTTCATTAAATTCTGTTCAGTAGTTTCAGAGGAGAAGATTTTTGAAAAATTGTTAACAGACGACGACAGACGACGACGACGGACGCCAAGTGATGGTAATAGCTCACATGGACCTTCGGTCCAGGTGAGCTAAAAAAGTGTGCTTCAGGTGTCAACAATGGCACAAATCATTGCCTGTCAGACTGAAATAAATTATTTGCTTGAAAATACTTCAGTTTACTGTCTATTTAACACATGAAAATAATACTTCTTTAACATTAACATCGATTAACAATGATATGAAAAAGCAAGTCTTTTTAAGTAATGGAAATAAAAGTATCATGATATGGATCGCATTGTGAGCCAGGTATCGTGATCTGTATCGGATCATTGGGAAGTGGTATTGTTACACCCCTAACAGACAAACAGATGGACAGGGCCCTAATTAAAGACAATTACAATGAATGTATCACTGACCTGTATCTGGTACATTTGCCTGTCTTCCAGAGGCCACAGTCTTCCTGGTAGCTGACCTGTGAATACAATGTGTTGTTACACCATCCAGGGCTAAAAATAGAAAAAAAAAGTAATAACAAAGGTTTTATAATCAAATTTGTCTCAGAGGAACAAATCCATAACCAAAAAAGAAAAGTTCTTCAAGAAATAATATTCTTCCTGGTCGCTGACACCTGTAATGACACCATCCAGGATCAAAAATCAAATGACAATATTTTTGTTGCCCTCTTTCAAAGCAGCCCCCTCCTGTATGTTTTGGGAGGAAAAATCACAAAAAATATAGGTATTTGGGAACCCCAAAAAAGGCGTAAATTGATGATTATGGGAATTTTGCATGATTTTGAAAGAAATTTACTAAGGAAACAGCCTGTATTCAGAGGTAAAATCAAGCAAACAAAAACACTGAATGTAGACTATAAGTAAGAAATAACGAACAATTTACAACATGTAATATAAACAAATTGGTAATAGTGGAATAAAAAGTCCTGAATATGGGGTAGTTCTTGACTTGATAGAGAGATATGTGTACAGATCTTACTGTATTGAACTCTAAGTACAACATTACATGTAAATTCAATTAAAGACATTTCAATGTTGAATCCTCATGCATATCCCATAGGTTACATGTCTAACAAAAAGATGCACAGAGTGTGTAATCTACAGCGCAACAAGACTATGTCCAACAGACATAATGCCTTAGCTTGCAACATCTGGAACAGAGAGACAAAAGGACAGCTGGCAGACGAATGGACAAAGAGACCTGAACACTATATATATATGCCCTACTTTTCTAGCCTTGGAGGACCATACAAATAGCTGGGGCATCTAATGAGACAATAAATGATAGCCTGCTACCATATCTATCTATAGTTCAATATATATTATAGATATATATGGTAGCAGGCTATATATATAGAGAGAAAGAGAATTGCTGGTCACAATGGCAGCCAGGGTTTGATCCACAGTGACGGAGGTGTGGATCATGCTAATTTGAACATTTAGTCCCATATCCTGATGGGGCTAGTAAGGAATCAGTACTAATAGGGCTTGAGGCTGAAAAATGGCTTCTGGCATAAGAAGTCAAGGCGCATCTATCATTGCCAAAATATAAACATTATAATGAGCCCAGATGGCGTCTTATATGTTATAAGACTAAAGGACCTTCAAAGTCATGGTCTTTCATAAAACTGCCAGCTGGTATCATGGGCTGGTTCTTAATAACTGGATGATTCTATACTGAAAATGTGTTGAATAACATTAAAACATGCAGTGGCGGTTCCAGGATTTTTGAAAAGGGGGGGTCCAAGGTAGAAAAGGGGGGGTCCAAAACTATAATTTGATGATTTTTGCCCAAATTTTGCATGAAAATCACAAAATTTTCCGACGAAAGGGGGGGGTCCAGACCCCCTGGACCCCCCCTCTGGATCCGCCACTGAAACATGATTGTTACTGCATGGTAGCCAGGGCCATCGAAAAATAGACTAATTTACATAGGGATATAGACATACAGCAGAGCTGGCAAATGCTTTCATTGGCAGTGACCAAAACATTTTTTTTTTTCAATTAGAGAGTTTGCCATGTCCTTAATTCTGCCGAATCTGTCCAACTGCTATTCATTATTTTTGTAAACAAGTTGAAGTTAGGCAGACCTTTCAAAAGGTTAACACCTATGAATTTACAGGAATTGTGAGTTTGGTTATTGAAATTTCGATCTTGTTAAAAAGCTAAACTAAATAATATTGCACTTAAGATACCTTGTACCATAAGATGGCTCCAATGCTATTTCTTGGAGGATGGTTCCACTTCTTCGCGCGGGAAAATTATAAAATAGTCTGAAGTCGGAATTAACTAGTGTCAAATTCCGGTAATTTTTCAGACGGTTTAAGGTTCATGGTTACACTTCGAAAAAAATGGTAGGTATTTGGCCTATTTTTCTAGTCTATGTGCGACTTAAACGACACATAGAAATATAGAATAAAGTGTAGCAGCGTCTAGCTATAAAAATGGCCGATCATTTTCCCTTCTATTTTACAAGATAAATCTTGTTGTTTTCTCTATTCATTTTCTTTCCGTTCAAATTGTACCTTAAATAAAGCATGAAATACCCCTTTATAACCTTCCGTAAAACCGATTGTGAGTAGATTTAATAACATCAATAATAGAACTTCCTTGCACGTGGAGGCCATTTGACAGGGCAATGTTGATATTTGGCTATATTTGGGTGAACTCAAAAACGCAAAGAAAATGCTCCGGCAAAACGGATCAAATTTACACCTCCAAAATACTAAAACTTTTAGCAAAATATATTTATCTAGACGCTGCTACGCCTTATTAAGCGATTGAATGTATAGTTTAAGCTCCACATAGACTGAAAAAAGACGTGAAATATCAGTCATTTTTTCCAAAGTGTAAAGATGAACCTTAACAGTGCTTAATGGGTCCTTATAATCGAGGATTTACTGACCTAACATTCATTAAGCTAAAAAATGAGGAAAACCTATTTTCGTCTATTTAAACTGAAGCGAAATAAAGATTTTGTCTTTGATAGATAATACTTTGAGGTTTCTGATTTTTTATCAACTTTTTCAGACTGTCATTGCAAGATATCATGGTCAATATTAGCAAAATTTCAAATAAAAGAAAAATCACAAACTAAAATTCATAAAGCACCATTAAACTATAGATGGAATGAGAAGTCAGCTCTAAAATTTCAGAATATTCTTGCATCAGATGAGTTTCAAAAGAAAATAGGTAAATATATTGAACAGGATGTGAAAGAATCACCAGATTATATAAATAAACTGGCTGATGACCTAAATGAAATCTTTATTTCAACGGCTAAATTGTCTTTAAGTAAACCTTCTAATAAAAAGAGGAAAAAAAGTAAAAAATGGTTTGACCATGATCTTTTTAATATGAGACAAAGTCTCATTTCAGCAGGTAAACTCTTTGCCAGTTTTCCTAAGGATCCATTTATAAGGGGTAGATACTTTAAACTTTACAGAAACTATAATAAAAACAGAAAATTTAAGCGAAAAAAATACAAAGAGTCACTAATAAATAAATTAGATGACTTAAGGGTAAATAATCCTAAAGAATATTGGAATTTAATTAATGAAATACAGGAGCGAAAGAAGGATAACTCACGGCCACCAGACGGTCAAACGAGCGAAAGTCTGTTAATTCACCTGTAGCATGGAGATAAATGCGCCAGAAGTCTGTTACTCGAGTTGGTCAAAGACTGTTAATAAAATGTTATCGAGAAAATACCCACAGGTAAGTTGCATTTTTTATTATTATCATTTTTATAGAATCTTATTTGTAAAACAAAATAGGTCTGACAAAATGGTTGCTCGTTTTGCATTGTTATACAAAATTGCGTTTTGATTGGATTTAAACGAAAGAAGAAATCTAAGAAGGCGTCTGACTCAATCGAATCTATATATGTGTACACAATATTCCTACATAATAATTTTATCATTTTCTGTTGTTTTTTCGGTAATTTTACACAAAATGATTGTGTTCTCGTTTGTGATGTGTGAAATATTCTCATAAGATTCTAACCTCAAAATATTGTATGTTTTTGTGTCTTATAAATGAAGATATTGATTGTTATTGAAATTTCGGTCGGTTAATGAGTCATGTCAATTGAATTTTGGTCTGTCAACAGGTCGGTTACGAGTAAATCAATATAGATTATTGCAGCTAGCGATCTGATCTTGAAGGTTCACAAACATCTTAGTGTTCCTAGCTTTATTCCATTCCACATTACCCTGTATCTCTTTAACATGTTCTCCAATTCCACTTTCGATACTTTATGTGAATGGGCAGAAACATATTTCCTTAATTTGTTTTCTGCTCTCTGTCTTATTCATCAAAATGCAATTTTAAAAATGCATTTTTTTATATTTTTTTTCCAGAATAGAAAATGAAAAGAAAAAGAAATTCGAATAATGGAAACAGAAAGTTTCCATGAAAAAAAAGAAAATCCTAGAATGAAAACCGTTATGACGGAATAAAATTTATAATCCTCAAAGTAAAAATAATGTTTGCTTCCAATGTTTGGTAAATACATGTACTTTTACAAGTCAAGATTTAAGCAGTAACGCTATTGTCATTTCAGACCAAACATAAAAATCTCCATGTTTTCTATTATATGTATGAAACAAGAATATGTCCAAAAGAAATAATGCCCCATCTCGCAACATTTATTTTTTTCGCAATCACTAAAGCATCAACATGGTTGCTGAGGCACTTGTCCGTCAGATGGAATGTACTTTAACTTAACCATTCTTCTATAAGTGGTCATTCATGCGGAAAATATAGGTCAATGCCAGCATCCGAAGGATGCATTGTGCTTAGCATTACTAGGTACACCTACCATACCAATATAGTTGATGTGGCACATGTCAGTTAAAAGGAATGGACTTAGACCATTCTTCTATAAGTGGTCATTCATGCGGAAAATATAGGTCACATCCAGCATCCAAAGCATGCATTGTGCTTAGCATCACTAGATACACCTACCATACCAATATGATTGATGTGGAATTTGTCAGTAAGTGGGAATGTGGAAATATGGGGATTTGGGACGGACAGATGAACGGACGGACGGACGAACGGACCCGAACACTATATGCCCCTCTAATTTTGTAGATGGGGCATAAAAATAGAGATTGTAGGTAGGCATTATTTTCTACATTTTTGTTTTTACCTTGAGAAAATGAAGAACATAATAAAAGTTAAACAGTGCTTAAGCAAAATATGACAATGAAAATGTTAGATTAGGCATGAAAAATAGGGTAGGTAGGGAAACACGAAACACATGTTTTTATTTTGCCCAATATATTGGCATCCAATTACAAACACTCTAAGGTATAAGGAAAACAAGTCACATTTTCGTTTCTAACATAATGAAGAAATCTGATAAATTACTCGCATATATAAAGCACTGTATGCATAAATACATGCGCATTATATTAAAAACGAATTGGGATAATAAAACTATTAACAGACAGTTTTTACTTTGACTTACTCTTTAACCGACATTATCTTTAGAGTTTACTGAAAATCCTGTTTTAAAAAAGACAGAATAATACAAATATCTCCAAATGTATCCAGTATAATTATGGGGTGTAAGATTAACAATTATGATACTGATATTTCCTCTATTCGGAGTAAATAAATTTGAAAAACTCAGAAATTCTGTTTTTTAACATGTTTTTTCTTCTACCTCTCCTATCGCCTTTTTATTTTATTTATAACCCCGTTGACAAAGTTTTTACTTTTTTCGTCCATTCAATCCGCTAATGATAATCATTTTGTCAGACAGTTTTTGTTTTGGTCAAAAACAAATCATTATTTCAAAAAAGTAATGATTTTGTACATAAATGACTTTTAAAACTAATATTTACTCTTAACAGTCATAGAACCGACTCGAGTAACAGACTTCTGGCGCATTTATCTCCATACTACAGGTAAATTAACAGTCTTTCGCTCGTTTGACCGTCTGGTGGCCGTGTAACTGTGCTTTAAATATTGATACTAATAAGTGGTTTGATCATTTTCAAAATTTACACACTGCTGTTGATGATAAATTTAAGGAAAGGCTTGAAACTGTTGAGAGAAATTATTGAATGAAAAGGAAAAACTATCTACTTTAAATGAGTTGGATACAGAAATATCAAATAAAGAAATATGTGAAGCAATATCTAAATTAAAATTTACTATTACCAGTAATATTGGTAAATTGTTTAACAATATTTTAAACTCAAGACTTGAAGTTTTTTTAAAGACTCATAATTTGATTGACCCATCTCAAATTGGATTTACAAAAAATGCAAGACCTGCAGACCATGTATTTATTTTAAAAACATTACTGGAAAAATACTGTCATCATAAAGATGGTAGATTATGTTGCGTTTGGCCATGAGACGTTTTATTACATATCAGTAATTCCAGTAATACACATTGTAGATAATATATGTTTAATACTAAACTACTATATATACATGTTCACAATACAAGTGATAAGCTTAGACTGCCTAATACAGATTCATTGTTCTATTATAAAGAGCATGTAAACAATACAGAGACACACTGTCTGAATCGCACCTGCATTGATATTAAACAGAGACCTAAGTTAACCTTTTATAATTTGCTATATCTAACTTGTTGACAGCAATAATATTACATCTCCCCTTTTTACAATGGAGTGTGATAAGACAAATATTTACTATGATGAAATTAATACTATGAATGAAACTAATACTATGAATGAAACAGCTGATCATTGTTTACAAATTTAACTTATCAGGAGGTTTAGAAATTCTCCCTGACCTAGTAACATAATTTTCATTCTGAACAATTTTATCATTAACTTGAATGTTAGTTTCGTTATGTTCTGATTCATAAAGTTTAGGCATATCATTTGTATTTTGAGAAAGCTCTTGCTTTCCAGGCAAAGCTACTAAATGTCTCCTATTTCTCCGAATTTCGCCACTGTCCGTTTCCACGATTATCGAACGCGGCTCCGGTTACATTTTTCTTTCACTAGCCCTCTTTAACCCAAACACGATCTTGGGGTTTAACCGTCGACAGTGGTTTAGCGCGATGTCGCCTGTCATAATGTTGTTTTTGTTTTTCCCTATACTGTTTTTCCGATTTACTCAGGTCGTTTGATTCCGGCAATTTCGGATTTAATATTTGCGGCGCGACGGGAATTAACGTTCTGAGTTTGCGTCCCATAAGTAATTCGGATGGAGAATAACCATTAGCTAACGGAGTCGTTCTGTATGATAACAATGCCAAATATTCATCTCCAGATTTTCTGAGCATGTTTTTCATTGTTTGAACGCTACGTTCAGCTAAGCCATTAGATTGCGCATATCTCGGACTGCTCATAACGTGTTCGAATCCATACTCTTTTACAAACGATTTGAAAACCGCCGAGTCATATTGAGGACCGCCATCTGACATGAATGTTTCTGGTATTCCGTGCCTTGCAAAGATTGATTTTAAGTGATTAACGACGACTTGTGAGCTCGTACTTGTCAATCTAGCGATTTCAATAAATCGGGAATAATAATCCACTACGAGTAAGTACTTTTGACCCTTTAACTCGAATAAATCCGATGCAACTCTTTGCCATGGCCGTTTCGGAAATTCCGTATACAATAACGGTTCCGCTTTATCATTAGCACTTTCGAGACATTTCTGACAGCTTTTTACTACGCTTTCGAGCTTTGTACTTAAACCTAACCACCAGACCGATGCTTTTGCACGCTCGCGACATTTTACTATGCCTTGGTGGCCATCGTGTAACCTGTCAAGAATCTCGTTTTGTAAATCTTTCGGTATCACTAACCTGTCGCCTTTCATTAAAAGACCGTCAACTACCGTAAATTCTCCTTGTAAACTCCAATATGGTTTAATAATTTCGCTAACGCTCGATTTTTCAGGCCATCCTTCGTTGCAATACTTTATTATTTCGCGGCATATTTCGTCCTTTTCGCACTCGTCTCTTATATTTTGAAGCCTTTTATCACTCGCCGGCAGATTGCTTATAACGCTATCAACGTACGCTTTTGTCTCGGTCTCAAATTCTTTTTTGGACGCGGACGGTTCCATCACAGGTGCTCTGGACAAAGTGTCCGGAATGCATAAATCTTTACCGGCTACGAATTTAACCTCGAAATCAAACCTCATCAATCTCATTCTAAATCTTTGAATACGTGGTGGCAAATCTGCAATACTTTTATTGCCAAGCAATGGAATAAGTGGTTTATGGTCTGTTTCTAGACTGAACCGCTTACCTATTATGTAGTTACTGAACTTCTCACAAGCCCAAGTTAATGCTAATGCTTCTTTTTCAATTTGAGCATACCGTTGTTCCGTGTTTGACATTGCTCTCGATGCGTACGCGATTGGCTTCAACTCGTGTCCGTTCCTTTGTCGGATTACAGCACCTAGACCGTACGACGACGCGTCTGCTGATACAACCGTATCCTTTTTCGGATCGTAATGTGCTAACGTTTCTGACGATGTGAGCTCTTTCTTTATCTCTTTAAACGCCGATTCCTGAGATTCGTCCCAATTCCACGCGTTTTTCGACTTTAATAGCTCACGGAGCGGCTTTGTCAGCTCAGTAATTCTCGGTGAAAATTTATTCAACTGGTTGACCATGCCGAGAAACCTTCGTATTCCGGATATATCAGTCGGCCTTTCCATGTTGACTATAGCCCTGGACTTTTCAGGGTCCATTTTACAACCGGATGCGTCAATTATCTGACCAAGAAATTTTACGGACGACTTGGAGAACTCACATTTTTCGTTTAGAGTAAGACCGGCTTGCCTTATCCTCTCAAGAACCTTTTCTAATCGCGCATCGTGTTCTTTTTGCGTTTTTCCGAAAATCAATACGTCATCCATATGGCATATTGCTCCAGAAAGCCCTTCAAGAGTCTCACTCATGCGCTTTTGATAGAACTCACTGGCAGCAGAGATACCAAATGGAAGTCTATTACAAACGTATCTTCCCATTTGCGTTATAAATGTCGTGAGTGGACGCGACTCGGTTGCTAAATTACTTTGCCAAAATGACGAATTGGCATCGAGTTTGGTAAATACAGTCGCATTCGCGAGTTTGGCTAATGATTCTTCGACTGCGGGAAGCGGATAATTTTCTCTTTTGACCGATTGATTGAGTTTTGTAAGATCGATACAAATTCGAACTTGACCGTTTGCTTTCGGTACAACCACCATTCCATGGCACCATTCCGTCGGCTCGTCAATTTTAGAAATTACCCCTAATTTTTCCATTCGCTCTAATTCCGCCTTTACCTTATCCATTAAGGGCAAAGGTACCCTTCGCGGTGCGCTAAGAGCATACGGTTTTGCGTCTGCGGAGAGCCTTATTTTGTACGTCCAATTCGTTTGGCCTAACCCTTGAAATACCTCGGGGTATTTAGCACGATATTTTTCGGCATCTGACTTGACGTTCGCGTAGACAGACGATACATTTACATTTACCTTGTTAATGATAGCTAATGCCTGAATAGCTGGCCTACCTAAAAGAGCTTTGGTTAATCCCTTCACTACATAAATATCCTGAACAGAATACTGATTTTTAGATTCTAACATACATTGAAATTTCCCTAACACATGCAGTTTTTTATTTCCTGGACCACTGAGTTTTTTGCTAACTTTCACCAAAGAAACACCTTTTAACTTTTGAAATTGTTTGTCCGAAATAACTGTAACATCAGCGCCTGTATCAATTTTGAAATCGATTTGAGTGTTTCGAACGTTTAGTTTGATATTCCAAGGTTTGTCATCCCCATTGTCAATGGCTCCTAGGAATCCTTCTGATGGAATTTCATCGTCTGTATGAACCGATCCAACGGACTTCACAGTTTTGCAGCACCTCCCGTAATGTCCTATGTTTGAACATTTATAACATTTAGCCCCTTTCGCCGGGCATTTCTCCTTTGAATGATTTTGTTTATGTCCACATCGTTGACATCCTTTGTTTGCTTGATGCGACACAGTTTTAAACGGTTTCGGAATTTTCTTCTTTACAAATTTCGATTTCAGGGCATCTATGTTGGAGCTCGGACCATCACCTCTCACGTATGACTGTTGTCGTTTTATCGTTTCAGATTGTCTGGCCATATCTGTTGCTGTTTTCAGAGTTAGTCCAGCATCTAATTGCATTTTTAACGATAAGTTTGAATCTTTAATTCCGACCACAATTCTGTCTCTGATCATTTCATCACGGAGATTGTCATATCCACAATGTTCACTAAGTGTGTACAGTGAAGTTATAAAACTTTCCACATTTTCGTCATCTTCTTGTTTTCTACGATTGAACTTTGCGCGTTCAAAGATAACATTACGTCTAACGATAAAGTGCTGTGTGAATGCTTCCTTAACGTTGTCGTACTTTTTCTTGTTCTCCTCTGAGAGATTTAACGATGCGAAAATGTCATCTGCCTCCGGACCCATCGTGTAAATCAGTGAATTTACTTGTGTGACTCCCGATTTGTCTTCAAGACCAGAGGCTGAACGGAATCTATCGAACCTCTGTATCCATTTCGTCCACATTTCTGGAGTAGAGAAATTGAAACTTTCAGGAGCGGCTACTTGAAATGTTGCCATTTTCAGTCACTGTAACAAATTGTCCGGCTTAAATGATTCACTTAGTGTTCTTTTCAATGTTTAACCGCTGCCACCATGTTGCGTTTGGCCATGAGACGTTTTATTACATATCAGTAATTCCAATAATACACATTGTAGATAATATATGTTTAATACTAAACTACTATATATACATGTTCACAATACAAGTGATAAGCTTAGACTGCCTAATACAGATTCATTGTTCTATTATAAAGATCATGTAAACAATACAGAGACACACTGTCTGAATCGCACCTGCATTGATATTAAACAGAGACCTAAGTTAACCTTTTATAATTTGCTATATCTAACTTGTTGACAGCAATAATATTACAGATTATATTGTTGCTTTGTAGACTTCAACAAAGCCTTTGATAGTGTTATTCATAGTGGTCTTAAACTAAAACTGTTACAACTTAACATAGGCACCAAATTTTATAAAATTATATCTGCAATGTATGAAAAAAAGTCAGGCAAGTGTTAAAACAGGAGATACTTTGACAGAATCTTTTTTCATTAAATTAGGAGTTTGACAGGGAGATAGTTTGAGCCCTGCATTATTTAAGATTTTTATTAATGATCTTCCAAGTTATTTACAGTCTTGTATAGATGAAGTATCACTTCATGTTCAAAAACTTAACTGTTTAATGTATGCTGATGATGTTGTGATATTTTCTAAAACACCCGAAGGTCTACAAGAAAGACTAATAAAGCTCGAAATGTTTTGTAATGACTGGTGCTTAAAAGTGAATATTAAAAAGACAAAAATAGTAATTTTTAATAAAGCTGGTAGAAAAATTCAGCATTCTTTCCATTTTCAAAATAATTTAATTGAATGTGTTTCTAGTTATAGGTACTTAGGCGTTTATTTTACTGCATCAGGGTCTTTTCATTTAATGAGGAATGAACTTTATAACAAAGCTCTAAAAGCATATTATAAGTTGAGAGGTGATTTTTTTAAGCTTGAATCCAAGTGTCAAGTCTTGTCTACATATATTTAACCATACACTTCAGCCGATACTGTTATATAATTCAGAAATATGGGGTAGCTATTGTGCATCTATTGCTAAGATCAGGTCATCTTTTAATTATGAAAATATTTACAAAAATGTACAGTGTGAAAAACTTCACATTAAATTTATTAAAAACATATTAGGTGTTAATAAAAAGAGTGTCAATTTTGCTGTTTTATCAGAGGTTGGTAGATTTCCATTATATTATGATATTATCAAATCTATACTAAGATATTGGTTTAGGTTAGAGAATATTTCTACTGAATTTATATTGTTAAAAGATGCATATCTTTGTAGTCAAAACTTAGATAGTCACCAAAAATGGTCTTGGTATACACATGATACATTTGTAACCAAATTATTGAAAAGTTTAGATATTGTTATAAGTAAAAGAAGTTGTAAAAAGGGAACTTTTAATAATCTCACTGAAAAACATCTAAGAAGTAAACAGATTGAAAACTGGCACGTTCAAAGAGATGAAAAACTTGATGGAAAGCTTTCTACTTATTTGAAGTTTAAAAATAATTTTTGTTTTGAAAATTATCTTAATTGTGTTAAAGATTTTAACAAGAGAAAGGCATTGTGCAGATTTAGAATTTCTGCACATAGATTACAAATTGAAACTGGCCGGTTTAATAATACTCCTAGATCACAAAGAATTTGTCAAAAATGTTCATCCGGAGATATTGAAGATGAAATTCATTTCTTATGCTCGTGTCAATTTTTTGAAGTTAAAAGAGCTGATTTATTTAATTTGGTCTCAAACAAATATCATAATTTTTCAAATCTAAACACTCTTAATAAATTCATTTTTTTAATGACTTTGGAAGACACTCAGATTTTAAATGTTGTTGCTAGATTTATCATTGACAGTAACATTTAATAAAAGGTGTGTTTTTTTGATCTTGAAAATAGATGTTGTAAATTAGATACTATTCTATGTTTTATGTGTAAGTTGATTGTATTTGTTAAACTATCAATTAATATGTTCTTTCTCTCATTGTTGTAATCTCTTATTGCTCCTCGTGGGCTCCTGATCTGGAATAAAATGATGTTTATGTTTATGTTTATGTTTATTATAGTTCAAGTTTTTTGGGTTTTTTTTGTTTGTTTGTTTTTTTTTGTGTGAGTTCGTGTTTTTCTATGTGGTTGTCGCATATGTATATCATGTGGTAATTAACTTTAATCTGGGATAATCAAACTTGTTTTTTTTTTCACAAACTGCTTACTACCCACAGTTCCAGCACAAATTGGCCCCTTGACTTTTTGCGCATTTGTCAAATTTTGAACGTTCCATATTTATTGTGGGCTTTTGTAGTTACGAAGTCATGGTAATTAGAACAAGGCATTAAATTGGAGAAAATGTTCTCTTATAGTTTTAGAGGCCACGATAGGATGGCAACAAGTCCAAAAACAAAATGCCAGTCAAACCTCCGAAATGATGTCACGGTGGAGAAGGAAAAATGAACCATTCTTTTTGTTTCCTGAAAATATCTTTTTTGGGTCAGACAGTTTTACATACCTATATTATCACATACCATATATATGTGAAGTTCACTTTAAAGTTTAAAACTTTTAACTTTTACATATCACCATAGACCTGTATATTCAATATATTTAATATACAAGTCTATGATATCACATATTGATCACTTTGAAAGTTTTAACAAATTTTTGTAGATAAGAGAATATTTTCATAGTAAATCATTTCATTGTTTTTCATACGGGAACTATTTTGTTTAACAGTGTTTTACTTATTGCTATAGCTAGGTGTTAATGATAATTATCAATTTATCAAAGTCAGTACATGGCGCATACATGCAGACTAGTCTTCCTATTTCAAATTCTATACTAAGATCCTATACACGATCTCGGTTCTTTGCCAAAAATATACAGAATATAATATTATAAAGTCCTATGCCCCGAGCCACTGAAAAAAAGTTTCTCTCTGAAACATACTTACCCCGTTTGACAAAAAGATGACTCAATAATAATGGTGAGAATAGAAATAATCCATAATTGGTGCATTTTACAAAAAAAAATCAAAAAGATGGATTCATAAAGTCATCCTGTAATGTCCTCCATTTTAGCATGCTGTTATCATTTTAATCGAATCTAAACATTACCTACATATACCTATTGTTTATAACCAATCATTAATTAAAAACCCTATGAATGTATCCGTTCCGGAGACTAACTCCAACAATGTGCAATAACGCCAAACATTTGGCTTCATTTGACAAAAGGAAGGGTTTAAATGGCCTGACGTGTTCAAATTTTTGAAGTGCTTAATTATGATTTATCAAAGTTCTTCGATCATAAAAAACAACACGTTTTGTCACGATTTAACTTATGACATGTTGCAGGAAAGCCCCACAAAATACTTCATGGATCACTTTAGCACTTATTGATGTCGAGACGACCCATGCCCTGCCTGTGGAATCACAAAAAAAAAACACATTCAGGGTAAGATTTTCTAAGATCTTCTAATGATACGTATGCAGTAAATCCCCTTTATTATAAGTGTGTATAATAAAATGTAGCTAATAACATGAATAATGTCCATTGCTTTAAATTATTCTTAGGCCAGTCATGAAATCATTTTGTTTACAGAATAGTTTTTCAGACTCTTATACGGGATTGATACATTCGCTTTTTTTGTAAGAAGGTTATTCTGACTGCTTTGTTATGCTACATGTATGTTTTATTTTCGTTTATCATATATACCATTTCTCAATGAGCATAATATGGTTTCTGTTAATGAATGCATCTTACATTTAAGAATGCTATATTAGGATTTGGCTTGTACCATAGATGTTTCCTAACTCTTCAATAATTATAAATATGTTATAATAATTATCATATTTATGATAGATTTATGTATGGCGTGCTCTAGACGCTTTTATTTGAAAATAAATTGATTGATCGATTGTTTCATATTAGGTCTGAGTCCCCTGGAAGGGTAAGCAGATCCTGCATGGATGTTGCAACATACCGCGTCAAAATAGTCTTACGAGTAAAATCCGGTACTGGTGAAAGAACAAAAAATTCTCGACTCCCCCCAGTTCTGGTGTTCTATTGTAGATTTTACCCCATGCCAGTTTTCTTAAATGAAAAAAATGTAAATAAAACAAACAGCACTTCTCCAAGTTAGCAAGAAAATGTGCATGCAGATAGTTATATCCAATCAGTATGTTTTTAATTTGAAGAAGCCATGCTTTTGTTGATCATGAACCAATTGAAAAAGGCGATGGTCAACATATACATATCATATATGATTTCTACAAAGTTTCAGTCAATTGCTTCAGTGGACAGTGGTATCAGGGGAGCCTGAGATTTTTAGAATTGTTTACAGACGACGGAACACGACCGACGCATAGTGATGGCAGGTGAGCTAAACTGAAACAGACGTGTGGCTTCAATTTAAGAAACCGGCATACCAATTCTGGAAATTATACCCAATACCCATTCATATACTAATAATGTTTCAGTTATACACATTTATGGAACGCCGTTACTGCCTTCAGTTGATCAATTTCTTTATGGTCATGATCAACTTCTATCATCATGATGAGCAACTTATATTATCATGATGAGCAACTTCTATTATCATGATGGGCAACTTCTATTATTATGATGAGCAACTTATATTATCATGATGAGCAACTTATATTATCATGATGAGCAACTACTATTATCATGATGAGCAACTACTATTATCATGTTGAGCAACTTCTATTATCATGATGAGCAACTTATATTATCATGATGAGCAACTACTATTATCATGATGAGCAACTTATATTATCATGATGAGCAACTACTACTATAGTATTATCATGATGAACAACTTCTATTATCATGTTGAGCAACTACTATTATCATGATGAGCAACTTATATTATCATGATGAGCAACTACTATTATCATGATGAGCAACTTATATTATCATGATGAGCAACTAATATTATCATTATGAGCTATTTCATTATAAGCAAACTCTATTATTATGTTGGACAATAGGAATCATTGGAAATTAAGAATTTTGTTTACAAAAAAAATGGCTGAAACAGAAATGCTGCGGGTCCTTACTAAAGTTGGTTTAAATCAGTTGGAGGAACTGTTTAAAAGGGAAAAGATTACACCAGATGTAGTTAACGTTCTCTCAAAACACGAACTTGAATACTTAGGAGTTTCATTGCCAAGTGATATGATGGCACTTCGAATGGAGTGTATTAAGTACGGGAGCTTGAAACCTGTGAAGCACGTGGCTTTAAGTGGTCGCCAAGAATATCACGTCAGCCAATACACACTTGAGACGCTATTAGACTGTGATTTCAAGATTTCGGAAATAAGTAACCTTTTACAGCTGTCCGAGAGAACAATATATCGAAGAATGTCACAATTCGGACTATCCAAAAGTAATTTTTCAGAAATTGACGATGACAACCTTGATTTGTTGCTCTCTGGAATTATTAATGATTTTCCACGTTGTGGTGAGCAAATGCTCCGTGAATTACTCAGGGGAAAGGGGATTACTGTACAGAGATGGAGGCTTCGTGATGCAATTCATCGAATTGATTATGCTGGTACCCAAGAGAGAAAAGCAGGACGTCTGCACAGAAGGGTGTACAATGTCACAGCTCCCAACTATTTGTGGCACATCGACACTAACCACAAGCTAGTGAGATGGAGGTTTGTTGTTTTAGGTGGTGTCGATGGCTTTAGTAGGTTAATAACATTTTTAGATTGTCGTGACAACAACACTGCCGATACCACACTGAAAAGCTTTTTATCTGGTGTAGCAAGGTACGGTGTACCTTTGCGAGTTCGATCCGATAAAGGATTAGAAAATATTGCAATGGCAGACTTTATGTTGCAAAACCAGGGGAGTGGGAGTATGATCACAGGACCAAGCACGCACAATCAGCGAGTAGAGCGGTTATGGCGAGATGTTTATGAAGGTGTTCTTTGTTTTTTCTATAATTTATTTTATTACATGGAAGACCAGGATATACTTGATCCTTATAATGACTTGCATCTGGCAGCTCTTCATTACATTTATATGGCAGATATCAATAGAAGACTTACTGTTTGGGCCAATGCTTGGGCAAGCCATAGATTAAGAACAGCTAAATCGTCTCCCTTAAACATTTGGATCTCTAGTCAAATGCAAAATCCAGTGGGAAAACAGCTCAGCGAAAGTTAACTTGAAGAATATGGTTTGGAGGGTAATGTTGATGGAGTTGATGCTCAAAATGAAAGACCTATATGTAAACCACTAAATTTCACTATACCTGACCAAGTAAGGCATAGATTGAGTGCAGAAATTGACAGGACAGGACTCAACTTTGGAATTGATGACTATGTTAGATGTGTTGAAATTCTTTCAGAATATGCTTAATGTAACCTGTGACCATATTGATTTGTTAAAATATATATTTATATATATTAGTAATATTCTGCAACTCGTTTGTAGAAGCCTTCAATCAACAAGAGGCTCTCCGGAGCCTGTACCCTACCAAGACTTTTGTAAGGCTAAATGAACTGAATGTTAAGCAAGCAATATTTTTTGTCTTTCTGCAATAGTTTTCACTCTATAAGGAAAAACTCCACGTTTTTTAACTGTAAGGGGTCGTTACCCCTGGTTCATCTTCAAACTTCGATGTTATGAAGACTTTTGTAGAGCTAAGTGAGCTGCACATTTTAGCAAGCAACAACTTTTTTCTATCTGCAATAGTTTTCATGCTAGATTAAGACATGAAAAATCGTCATTTTAAGCGCTTTAACCCCTTATAGGAGTCATCTCTCAATTCCATTCCTATGGAGACGTTTGTTGTGCTTTATAAGCTTTACATTTAAGCACACAATAGCTTTTCTCTATCTGAAATAGTTTTCATTTTATAAGCCAAAACTAGAGGGTGTGTAAGCAACGGATGGCCCTTTGTCATAAAAACATCAGTCATGCTACCCAAGACACATCTGCTGGTAAAACCCTAAATGGCATATAATATCCAAGATATGGACCTAAACCAAGAACAAAACTGAAGATGCTCAAGCATAAAATGTAGGTCACAGTGGCCTAATTGTTAGAGGGTTGTGTCATGGGACCCAAGGCAATATCATAACCCTACTACATATAGTACTCGAGATATGAACCTAAACAAAGAAATTAACCAGTGTTACGAACAGACAAGGGTAAAACTATATGTATGACCCACCTACGTGGTCAGGCCATAAACATGACTAAATGCTATTTTTCAACTTAAATGGGCTGTAACCCCTGTAAAGGGTAATCTGACAACATTGCTAAAATTGACTATTGTAGAGTTTTTTATGATAAAGCTGTAAGATGGCTATCTAATATTTTTAATGTAGAGACTGGCTATGATTACCCTTTAAGGATAACAATAGATCTTTTTTATTGATATACCACCTTCACTAAAAAATCTGTTAAAATCTCGAGTCAATAAACTGTGACTGCAGTATCATTCAGATAAAACAAGAGTGAAATTGTTCTGTACTGATGATAATTAATGCAACCGCATACCAAATATCAATTGTTCACAAAAAACAGACTTAACCTAAACCTTTAACATTGTGGATGCCGCCACTGCCGCCTAATGAAAAACCATATCTAAATCATAGGTGCTTGTTTGTAGCCAAATATTGCTCGCAAGGCAATGGCTACCCCACTGAAAAATAACACAAGGGGTATTAACAACTAAGGTAGCAACTGGCACAGAAAAAACAGATTAAAGACCACAATGGTAGACAACAGTCTTGTTGAACTATAATCATATACTACTGTTTACCATTGCCATCTTTCGTTCTTTTCATTCTTCCATTAAATCCTTTAGAACTGTTTTTTCCTGTGTCTAAATCTCGACTTCCGCGACAGGGCAGACGATAAAAAATGACTTTTCAAAATATCTTTTTATTTAAACAGGTGAATTTGTGGATTACAACAGTATTAACTAAAAAAAAAAAAAAACAAAGTAAAGAGCATAAAAATAAATGGTGACAAATTAATGCATCTTGACTAGATTGATTCATAAAAACAAATGTTTGACTAGAACATAACTATCTGACAAGAACATAAAATGATCATAACTAATATATTTACAAGTTAGTAATAATACAGTAAAAACAAAAAATTGTTCCTGCATATAATATGATATCCAAACAAGAGGCTCCCAGGAGCCTGAACCGCTCGCCTGAACTACACAGATACACATATTTAGTAGACATGATTGTGCTTAACCATATCCAATTAAAATGTTTGAAATATCTTGGACAGTTTTCAAAGTACGAGGCTAAATTCAGATGAAAATAATGAAAAATGGTAAATTTTGACGTTTAAAGGGCAATAACTCCTATAGGGATGGTTTTACAAATTTGACCCAATAACATAAAATGTAGATCTTGATGTACTTAATCATATGCAATTTAAATTTTTGCAATATCCTATACAGTTTTCATGATAATGGGCTTAATAGGCGCAAAATTTTGAAAAAATCCAGAAAAGGGCAATAACTCCTACATCGTTAGTTGGATCTTCTTTAAAATTTCTCAGTAGGTAGATTTTGATGTGCTGATTACATTAACCCCATGCCAGAATTTGATATCTGTTACCGTTTTTGAGTTATTTGCAAACAAGGAAATGTGTCAAGATGACACTCATGCCCCGCTGGCATATGAAATAAATCACTGTTATTTTTACAAAATTTGCAAACTTCAAGGGCCATAATTTAGGTCAAAATCAGTGGATGGGAACGAAACTCAAACTTGACCTGTAACTCATCATGGTAGACTCACATATCATCCTGATAATAAATACGAGTTCCCCGTCATGATAATAGTAGTTGCTCATCATGATAATAGAAGTTGCTCATCATGATAATAGTAGTTGCTCATCATGATAATAGAAGTTGCTCATCATGATAATAGAAGTTGCTCATCATGATAATAGTAGTTGCTCATCATGATAATAGAAGTTGCTCATCATGATAATAGAAGTTGCTCATCATAATGATATAAGTTGCTCATCATGATAATAGTAGTTGCTCATCATAATAATAGAAGTTGCTCATCATGATAATATAAGTTGCTCATCATGATAATAGAAGTTGCTCATCATGATAATAGAAGTTGCTCATCATGATAATAGTAGTTGCTCATCATGATAATAGAAGTTGCTCATCATGATAATAGAAGTTGCTCATCATGATAATAGAAGTTGCTCATCATGATAATAGTAGTTGCTCATCATGATAATAGGAGTTGCTCAACATGATAATAGAAGTTGCTCATCATAATGATATAAGTTGCTCATCATGATAATAGTAGTTGCTCATCATAATAATAGAAGTTGCTCATCATGATAATAGAAGTTGCTCATCATGATAATATAAGTTGCTCATCATGATAATAGAAGTTGCTCATCATGATAATATAAGTTGCTCATCATGATAATCATGAGTTACTCATCATGATAATAGTAGTTGCTCATTATTTCATAATAATTATGGAAGTCTATTTCTGTCATCGCGTAAAAAATATGTTGCGATAATTTATCTTGAAAAGTCGTGATAATTTGGTCATTTTGTCGACATAATACGAATTTTACCTCTTGTAGTCACGAAAATTTATCGCAAATAGTCGAGATAATCTTGACGTTTGTCGTGATAAAATATTATCTATATCGCAACTTTTGGCCTGTCGATGCCGATATCAATCATTAACATAAAGGGTTATTGAGAAAAATTATCGCGATATTTACGTTTTTTAGGTCAAAATTGAGTTATATTATCCCAATTCCTAAAGTTAAATATCGCAATTTATCTTTTGAAAGTCATGATAATGCCCGGCACTGCCCAGCAGGCACTTAAACGTTTTATCAACTTTCAAGTGCCTTAATGCAAAGCAACATTTATTGTCTCCAAAATTTTGTTGTAATTTTTCTTAGGTCAGCGCTGCTGGTGGAGTTTTTATTTCCCGAGGTTAGCCCGCTCTAGCATCAACACTTGTGTTATAAAAGGCATCAGAGCTATAAATTATTCGTTCAGATTTTCTAAACCCTAAGCACAGGGATTTGCTCACCTCTATCAATATTTTCTTTGAGTCAATGTGTTTTTTTTTGCTCATCATAATAATAGAAGTTTCTCATCATGATAATAGAAGTTGCTCATCATGATAATAGTAGTTGCTCATCATGATAATGGTAGTTGCTTATCATGATGATATAAGTTGCTCATCATGATAATGGTAGTTGCTCATCATGATAATAGTAGTTGCTCATCATGGTAATAGTAGTTGCTCATCATGATAATATAAGTTGCTCATCATGATAATAGAAGTTGCTCATCATGATAATATAAGTTGCTCATCATGATAATAGTAGTTGCTCATCGTGATAATAGTAGTTGCTCATCATAATAATAGAAGTTGCTCAACATGATAATAGAAGTTGCTATTGACCATAAAGAAATTGGTCAACAGAAGGCAGTAACGGCGTTCCATACACATTCTTTTACTTTTATTTTTCAGCAACACATACATTACATGCATACCTTTAAGATCAGTTAGATATGTATACTGAACATACAAATAACGGTAGTAAAACGAACGAATGGCTATATCTGTCCATATCTATCCTGTCAATATTTCTAGAACATCACGAATGATTCACACCAGTTTCAGTTCTGTGGAAAGATACCTTTTCATATATTCTTATAATTTTTAATTTACTAGTCACAAAATATACTCGAATCTAAAAATTTTGAACCGGAAATATATAGTATACCGTAGACCCATTCCAGCAGCATGACCATATATTTATATTTAGGAAATTACCACACCCCCACCACCTCATGTGGGGGGGACTTGAACTGACAGCCCTGTATAACCCATGTGCTTCAAATAGGACGTATAACCTCGACACTCACTCACTTTATAAGTTTGGGCCCAGCGCCACAAAACTTTTAAAAATATTCTACTGTGGGAGTTGAGAATATTCTCAGACTTAAGAATATTTTTTTTTTGTGGCGCTGGGGCTTGATCTAATTAATATGTTGGGTGTCTTATAGCAAAATATTTACTTGCTTCTCCCTATACGATTAAAATGAGGATATCCTTCCCTTATTTACAACGTTTCTTAAACCTCGCCACAATTCTATGTATCAAACAGTCTTTGTGGTAAGATGTAGATTCATTCTGGTTGTTAAGCGGAGTTTTAAAAACGTCTTCGCAGTGCTTAATTTTCAAACTGGAATATAACTGTTTCTTTTTATATATTTGGTGCTCTATAAGCTAGTATATATACATATTTAGCATAACAGTGATGTTCAAAGTCCTTCCACCGATTAAAAAAAAAACTTTTCACTTTAAATAAGCAGAATAAACTATAGAATTATGTATATATGAATTAGCTTTTGAGCTTTAGCTGTTTTGATAACATTTTCAAAATTTAGGAGCTTAATAGTCATATAAGAGAGAAAACTGACATAGGGAAATGTAAGAAACGATAGAAAAGGGGTGTGTTCTTAAAGTGATATACTGACATTGACCGTATATCACTTATCGGTATACGGTCAATAAAATTTGACTACTTATATAGAACAATTGCAGTATAAAAGAGAGAAAACTGACATAGGGAAATTCTACAAAAGTGACGTGTATAAATATATAAGAAAACTGCAGGTTTTCTTGTTATTACCCGGGATGGGTGATGGCGGGGAAAAAAGGTCCGAGGGAAATTTCGCATAGGTAAAAATGGCAAAAGAGCACCGAATATGATAAATACTCAAGTTTCAAGGGTTTAATCTCTCAAATCCCTTACTTGGGAATGTGAACAAATATCAACATAATTTTAAACAAAACTTTTTTATACTGCAATCGGTCTATTTGAGCAGTCAAATTACAGTGACCGTATATCGATATGTGATATACGGTCAGTGACAGTATATCACTTTTAGTACACGCCCCCTTTCCGAGGCATGCTGTAAAACAAGGTCGAATATAGTATGGTACAAATATTTAGAAAAGAAGAATTTTATTGGGAATTGGCTAATTACCGATAGTGTGGTATTCAAGCATGAAGATTCCGCCACACAAGCCCCTTTATAAGGGATACCTTATTATATTATTTTTTATGGAACTTGATAATTTGTAAATCACAAAATTAGCAGTACAACCTCTATACATACACAGTGGTTTTTTTTTTTGGGGGGGGGTTTGGAGGGGGGTGCATTCTAGGACACATCGGCTACATTAAAGAATTAAATCAAAACTCTAATGAATATGTATAAATAAAAGAAACCTTTCGTATGAGTGGGAAAATGAATATTGGTATTAGTGAGCACAGATCGAAAGCGTGTTATTCGCTCTAGCAGAGATCTCTACGAATTTGTTCCTAATGCTGTTAAAGAATTTTCATGGTCCGGAATGACAATTAAAACCACATAAATCACCAATTATTTAATATATAATTTTAAAAAGGATAGTATGTGAAAATTTTCATGCAACTCGGATTGAGAAGTCAGGACAGATGCAAGGAATTAGAATACAGATATCCGTGGTCCTTGATTTGGCTTTCCTGTTCGAACTTTTTGGTATTGATTACTTGTACAAATGCATTTTCATAGTTTTGGTTATTGATCTTCCAATGTTTTGACGTGAATGCTGTTGATGAGAGGTTACTCCTTGAAATTTTGAAATCGGCAAAATTAAATTAACCGTTTATCCCCGTATAAATAAATTTAAGAAAAGTATTTGTTAGGTGTGCGCTAAAAGAAAATTAAAAACTATAAACTTAAAAAATGGGTGGAAAATAATTGGATGTTCTATCATGTAATTAAATATGCCCAATTTATGTAGGCAACTACTATCAAATCCGTATAAACCGGTAAACAACATATATAGAGAGAGCTAGTTGAGTTTGCAGTTGCACGGACTCCACGTGCTTTTTGATTGACATGTGTAAATATTAATGCGCTGAATTGAATACCCGAATTTTAAATACTTTTGATAAAAATATGTAATCTTAATATTTTTAACGCCGAATGTATTTAATAAATGTATAACATTTTATTCCAAGAAAAACAATTATTTTTTATTTTTTTTATTTCTAGCATAATGATATTAAGCTGCATTCTTAAATGTAAGGCGCATATTAGTTAAAAAAACGGTAGCATTCAATTTTTAATTTTAAATTTATGCTTCAGTATAAATATATTATTTTTATTTTATTTTTTTTCAAATTTCATTACATTAATTTACTTTAGACCATGAACATTTGTATCATAGTACATAAACCATTCCAAGTTATACAGTGTGCCACTTACCTGGCGACACAGGTGTTATGACCATATTAGGAGAGGGGCCCGCGGTAGGATCATTTATCGATTTTTTTATTTGTGTTTTATTAAATAAAGACTACTCCAAAGAAAATACAAAATATTGCAGTATAAACACAATACTAGTACACTGACTCGACATAAAATTGTATTTATACGAATTCGGCTCGAAACAAGAAAACGCTCGGGAGACCCTCGCGTTTTCCTGTTTCTAAGCCTCATCCGTATAAAAATTTTATGTCGAGTCAGTGTACTATTATTGTATATATATCGCGCAACATCTGCACCCATCTGAGTAATTGATATATAAACCTTATTGAAAAACAAAATTGATCATTAGCAATTATATGAATATTACTAGAAAATAAAAATCTAATCGGTTGAGATCAAGCACCGTATGCGTGGTTCCAGGGCGAGGCGATTTAACCAATAGTTTTATGTACTTTCCCATTCGATACAAAACGAGGAGTTAGTATACTCAGTGGTGATCCAGGATTTTCGAAAAGGTAGGCGTAAAATGGCTATTCTTATAGGAGGGCCGGCTTCACAACTTATTCTTTTCTTATAAACACGCACATTTATTTATAGTAATCATGCACACAAATTCTCGATGCCAAATTCCGGTCTGACGATTATTAGCCGTATAATTTCTAATGTAAATCAATTTTTTTAGATATTTTGCTAACCACCTGTAAAATTTAAATAATGGGGGCCTTTGATCAAATAGTGGCAAATATTTCTCGGCGTGTGAATGAATTAAAAAGTCATCATAATAACGTCTAAGATAGATCGAAACATTGAAAGTTTGCAGTTTAAAAATATCAGTGTGTCAGATTCAGGATATTGAATTCATAAGTATGTAATATGTTTTGGGTTCCTGCGAGCGAAGTAGTCAATGGTTTTATTATGATTTGTGTTCAGTGAAAAAAATAAGAGCACTTGGAACCTCATCGAATTGATACCCAACTTGAACTACATTGTAAAAATTAATTTTAAGAAGTTTTCGCAGTTTTAGCACATATAGGTTCAAATGTTCGCCTAAGAAGTAAGAACGTATCACCCGTTTGTCAGTGTACGAACTTTTTCTTATTCTTTATAATTTTCCGTGTTGTCAGATTCTTTTACTGCCAGTTTCATTGTCTCGATAACCTTAGGGACGGACCATTTATACTTGAAGGGGGCCTTGGTTTTTTGTTCTTGTCAGAAAATATTCATTTTTCGAAGGCGGCGCGATAGAATATTTTTTCATTATTATCAATATTTTATATGGCAGACTGAATCCTTCTTCAGAATATTTTTTTCTTACCCTCTGCTGCCAAAATATTTTTTTCATCAAGAATGATTTTCAGAATATTTTTTCAGGAAAAAACCAAGCCCCCCTTCAAGTTAAATGGTCGGTCCCTTAAAACATACTGCAAGACATTTGATAGCAGTATCAAATCTGCCGATTTTCGCGAATAAATGGTAATAGTAGTTGCTCATCATGATAATATAAGTTGCTCATCATGATAATAGAAGTTGCTCATCATGATAATATAAGTTGCTCATCATGATAATAGTAGTTGCTCATCGTGATAATAGTAGTTGCTCATCATAATAATAGAAGTTGCTCAACATGATAATAGAAGTTGCTATTGACCATAAAGAAATTGGTCAACAGAAGGCAGTAACGGCGTTCCATACACATTCTTTTACTTTTATTTTTCAGCAACACATACATTACATGCATACCTTTAAGATCAGTTAGATATGTATACTGAACATACAAATAACGGTAGTAAAACGAACGAATGGCTATATCTGTCAATATTTCTAGAACATCACGAATGATTCACACCAGTTTCAGTTCTGTGGAAAGATACCTTTTCATATATTCTTATAATTTTTAATTTACTAGTCACAAAATATACTCGAATCTAAAAATTTTGAACCGGAAATATATAGTATACCGTAGACCCATTCCAGCAGCATGACCATATATTTATATTTAGGAAATTACCACACCCCCACCACCTCATGTGGGGGGGACTTGAACTGACAGCCCTGTATAACCCATGTGCTTCAAATAGGACGTATAACCTCGACACTCACTCACTTTATAAGTTTGGGCCCAGCGCCACAAAACTTTTAAAAATATTCTACTGTGGGAGTTGAGAATATTCTCAGACTTAAGAATATTTTTTTTTTGTGGCGCTGGGGCTTGATCTAATTAATATGTTGGGTGTCTTATAGCAAAATATTTACTTGCTTCTCCCTATACGATTAAAATGAGGATATCCTTCCCTTATTTACAACGTTTCTTAAACCTCGCCACAATTCTATGTATCAAACAGTCTTTGTGGTAAGATGTAGATTCATTCTGGTTGTTAAGCGGAGTTTTAAAAACGTCTTCGCAGTGCTTAATTTTCAAACTGGAATATAACTGTTTCTTTTTATATATTTGGTGCTCTATAAGCTAGTATATATACATATTTAGCATAATAGTGATGTTCAAAGTCCTTCCACCGATTAAAAAAAAAAACTTTCACTTTAAATAAGCAGAATAAACTATAGAATTATGTATATATGAATTAGCTTTTGAGCTTTAGCTGTTTTGATAACATTTTCAAAATTTAGGAGCTTAATAGTCATATAAGAGAGAAAACTGACATAGGGAAATGTAAGAAACGATAGAAAAGGGGTGTGTTCTTAAAGTGATATACTGACATTGACCGTATATCACTTATCGGTATACGGTCAATAAAATTTGACTACTTATATAGAACAATTGCAGTATAAAAGAGAGAAAACTGACATAGGGAAATTCTACAAAAGTGACGTGTATAAATATATAAGAAAACTGCAGGTTTTCTTGTTATTACCCGGGATGGGTGATGGCGGGGAAAAAGGTCCGAGGGAAATTTCGCATAGGTAAAAATGGCAAAAGAGCACCGAATATGATAAATACTCAAGTTTCAAGGGTTTAATCTCTCAAATCCCTTACTTGGGAATGTGAACAAATATCAACATAATTTTAAACAAAACTTTTTTATACTGCAATCGGTCTATTTGAGCAGTCAAATTACAGTGACCGTATATCGATATGTGATATACGGTCAGTGACAGTATATCACTTTTAGTACACGCCCCCTTTCCGAGGCATGCTGTAAAACAAGGTCGAATATAGTATGGTACAAATATTTAGAAAAGAAGAATTTTATTGGGAATTGGCTAATTACCGATAGTGTGGTATTCAAGCATGAAGATTCCGCCACACAAGCCCCTTTATAAGGGATACCTTATTATATTATTTTTTATGGAACTTGATAATTTGTAAATCACAAAATTAGCAGTACAACCTCTATACATACACAGTGGTTTTTTTTTTTTTGGGGGGGGGGGTTTGGAGGGGGGTGCATTCTAGGACACATCGGCTACATTAAAGAATTAAATCAAAACTCTAATGAATATGTATAAATAAAAGAAACCTTTCGTATGAGTGGGAAAATGAATATTGGTATTAGTGAGCACAGATCGAAAGCGTGTTATTCGCTCTAGCAGAGATCTCTACGAATTTGTTCCTAATGCTGTTAAAGAATTTTCATGGTCCGGAATGACAATTAAAACCACATAAATCACCAATTATTTAATATATAATTTTAAAAAGGATAGTATGTGAAAATTTTCATGCAACTCGGATTGAGAAGTCAGGACAGATGCAAGGAATTAGAATACAGATATCCGTGGTCCTTGATTTGGCTTTCCTGTTCGAACTTTTTGGTATTGATTACTTGTACAAATGCATTTTCATAGTTTTGGTTATTGATCTTCCAATGTTTTGACGTGAATGCTGTTGATGAGAGGTTACTCCTTGAAATTTTGAAATCGGCAAAATTAAATTAACCGTTTATCCCCGTATAAATAAATTTAAGAAAAGTATTTGTTAGGTGTGCGCTAAAAGAAAATTAAAAACTATAAACTTAAAAAATGGGTGGAAAATAATTGGATGTTCTATCATGTAATTAAATATGCCCAATTTATGTAGGCAACTACTATCAAATCCGTATAAACCGGTAAACAACATATATAGAGAGAGCTAGTTGAGTTTGCAGTTGCACGGACTCCACGTGCTTTTTGATTGACATGTGTAAATATTAATGCGCTGAATTGAATACCCGAATTTTAAATACTTTTGATAAAAATATGTAATCTTAATATTTTTAACGCCGAATGTATTTAATAAATGTATAACATTTTATTCCAAGAAAAACAATTATTTTTTATTTTTTTTATTTCTAGCATAATGATATTAAGCTGCATTCTTAAATGTAAGGCGCATATTAGTTAAAAAAACGGTAGCATTCAATTTTTAATTTTAAATTTATGCTTCAGTATAAATATATTATTTTTATTTTATTTTTTTTCAAATTTCATTACATTAATTTACTTTAGACCATGAACATTTGTATCATAGTACATAAACCATTCCAAGTTATACAGTGTGCCACTTACCTGGCGACACAGGTGTTATGACCATATTAGGAGAGGGGCCCGCGGTAGGATCATTTATCGATTTTTTTATTTGTGTTTTATTAAATAAAGACTACTCCAAAGAAAATACAAAATATTGCAGTATAAACACAATACTAGTACACTGACTCGACATAAAATTGTATTTATACGAATTCGGCTCGAAACAAGAAAACGCTCGGGAGACCCTCGCGTTTTCCTGTTTCTAAGCCTCATCCGTATAAAAATTTTATGTCGAGTCAGTGTACTATTATTGTATATATATCGCGCAACATCTGCACCCATCTGAGTAATTGATATATAAACCTTATTGAAAAACAAAATTGATCATTAGCAATTATATGAATATTACTAGAAAATAAAAATCTAATCGGTTGAGATCAAGCACCGTATGCGTGGTTCCAGGGCGAGGCGATTTAACCAATAGTTTTATGTACTTTCCCATTCGATACAAAACGAGGAGTTAGTATACTCAGTGGTGATCCAGGATTTTCGAAAAGGTAGGCGTAAAATGGCTATTCTTATAGGAGGGCCGGCTTCACAACTTATTCTTTTCTTATAAACACGCACATTTATTTATAGTAATCATGCACACAAATTCTCGATGCCAAATTCCGGTCTGACGATTATTAGCCGTATAATTTCTAATGTAAATCAAATTTTTTAGATATTTTGCTAACCACCTGTAAAATTTAAATAATGGGGGCCTTTGATCAAATAGTGGCAAATATTTCTCGGCGTGTGAATGAATTAAAAAGTCATCATAATAACGTCTAAGATAGATCGAAACATTGAAAGTTTGCAGTTTAAAAATATCAGTGTGTCAGATTCAGGATATTGAATTCATAAGTATGTAATATGTTTTGGGTTCCTGCGAGCGAAGTAGTCAATGGTTTTATTATGATTTGTGTTCAGTGAAAAAAATAAGAGCACTTGGAACCTCATCGAATTGATACCCAACTTGAACTACATTGTAAAAATTAATTTTAAGAAGTTTTCGCAGTTTTAGCACATATAGGTTCAAATGTTCGCCTAAGAAGTAAGAACGTATCACCCGTTTGTCAGTGTACGAACTTTTTCTTATTCTTTATAATTTTCCGTGTTGTCAGATTCTTTTACTGCCAGTTTCATTGTCTCGATAACCTTAGGGACGGACCATTTATACTTGAAGGGGGCCTTGGTTTTTTGTTCTTGTCAGAAAATATTCATTTTTCGAAGGCGGCGCGATAGAATATTTTTTCATTATTATCAATATTTTATATGGCAGACTGAATCCTTCTTCAGAATATTTTTTTCTTACCCTCTGCTGCCAAAATATTTTTTTCATCAAGAATGATTTTCAGAATATTTTTTCAGGAAAAAACCAAGCCCCCCTTCAAGTTAAATGGTCGGTCCCTTTAAACATACTGCAAGACATTTGATAGCAGTATCAAATCTGCCGATTTTCGCGAATAAAGCATTACTAACACTCGCGCTATGTCAATTTTGGAATTGACCGTCTTACTTGTCTCTGAAAACAGATTGTCATGATTGTAAATGTATGCGCACCAGTTGCTGAATACAGGCGGCGTCTTTTCTCTTGTTGCAGGTCGGTTACTATAGCTTTTGCAAACCAAACTGGATCCAAAACATCATAATCAATTTATTCTTTTGTGAGGATTCTAGGAAGTCTGCCTCATATTTAGATCTACATCTTGAAATTGACTCACAAGGAAAACTTTCAACAAAGCTCTATGACAAACGTGATGACTTCAACTTCCCATTGAATCGTCAACTTTTCCTTCTTGTGTAGCAACATTCCGTCCGCTCCAGCTTAGGGAATTTACGTATCTCAATTGATTCATTACTCCAGAGCGTGCGCAGGACTTACATCGATTTCCTTAGCAGCAAAAATCGCTCGCACAGGGTTATGTTGCTCCTCGATAGCTGTCTTCACTCAAGAAATTTTATGGAAGACATCATGCACTTATAGACAAATATGGGAGTTCGATCTCTCAGGTGAGTACAGATGTTGGTTTGTTATAGGGTTTTGTTTTGTCTTCCTTTACCGGATTTGACACACTGATTTGACTGTTGGCAACGCGAGACGGGTGTACTATAGCAAGCCGGAACTGCTTACTCTTCCGGAGCACCTGAGTTTCGACTGGAGTTCGCGTTGTTGATTGATTTTCAGTTATTTTTGTGTTTCCGTGTTTTACGTGTTGTCTGTTTTGTCCCGTTCTTGTTGGTGTTTGCTGGATTTGTTTCTGCCCTTTCGGACTTTTGACATTCGGATACCCCATTGGTATGCTCCACTTTATGGATTTTACGTATCTCAATTGATTCGTTACTCCAGAGCTTGCGCTTACCCCATTGGTACCTTTGCTTCTTTCGAATTATATATCATATCGTACTTCCATGCAATTAACTTCACCCTCATGATCTTGAATCTTTCTTGATTTTATAACCATACAGAGCTATTAAACAGGTGTCTGTATTTTGTAATTTGCGAAAAATAAAAGTATTTGAAAAGGTTTGACAAGTTATGATTAGGACTATATTTGGCCTTTCAGTCTAGCAGGTATATGAATGGGAAGGGCTTCTTAAATTCCAGCCACACGTCTACCGTGCCATTTTTATATTGACCAATTCTATATGAAGTTGAGAAGGTCTAAGATCTGTCGAGTTTAATCATATTCCACGTTATTGCACCAGATATCAAATCTGCATACAAGTATGATTTTATAAGCGCGGGGATAATGTTTTGCTGTTGGACGTACGTATGTATGGCTTTAATGTTTTTATGTCCAGGATAATCTCTGTAACCACTAAGAGTTGAAAGATGAAACTTGGGTCACATATTGCATTATTGGTGGGGACTGTGCTGAAGGTTTCTGAATTTTTATATTGCCACTGGGGGCAGGGCTGCATAGGTGGCCTAAGGGAACATTATTTCTTCGTCAAGCAACTCCTCCCAGGTTATTAGGAGTTAATAAAGAACTGAAACTTGGCTCAGTTGTTGCACTAAGGATGTAGATTCTGTCGAAGGTTTCGAAATTTTGATAATGTTCCTAGAAACTGGACTGCATATGTAGCCTAAGGGCACATTATTTCTTCGTCATGCAACTCTTCCCATGTTATTAGGAATACAGAACTGAAACTTGGCTCAGTTGTTGCACTATGGATGTAGATTCTGCCGAAGATTTCGGATTTTTGATAATTCCCCTTGGGACTGGGCTGCATAGGTAGCCTAAGGGCACATTATTCCTTGGTCACGCAACTCCTCACAGGTTATTTGGAATATAGAACTGAAACTTGGCTCTTCGTGGCTTACTTGATAACCTGATTCTTTTGTTATTTTCAAGGTATTTCTTTATCACACTTTGGTGATGGCTCTGTGATTATTTGATTACCACACCCATTTTTGATTATTTGACTACCAAATTTTCAAGAAAATTGGCATGATGTTGAGTAAATAAGTATTACCAAGGCAAAAAAAAATAAATAAAAAAAATACTAAATATTAATAAACAACGAGAACTTTAGTCGATATGTGAGTGAACTCAGGTGCTCCGGAAGAGTATAAGCGGTTCCTGTCTGCTATAGCAAACCCGTCGCGCAGCCAGTTTCCAATTCAGTGTGTCAAATCCGGCAAAGGAATACAAAAAAAAACCCCTAGCTATGACAAACCAACATCTGCACTCAACTGATAGATAAAAATCCCATATTTGTCAATGATTGCATGATGTCTACCGTATTGAATTTCTTGAGTTACGACAGCAACCGATGAGCAACATAGCCTTGTCCAGCCTTGTGTTAACAAATTTTGTGTCAAACGTTACGCTCTGCCAAGAAAAGCGACGTAACGTAATTCCCGCAAGCTCTGGTGTAACGAATCAATTGTGATACGTAAACTCCATAAGCTGGAGCGGACGAAATATGCTACAAGAAGGATAACAAAAAGTGAGGTTTAAAGACAAAGCCGCAGTCTACAATCTTGTTTTGTCTAGAACAGATTGTACGAAGTCCGCTTCATATGAATAAAGAAACAAATCAGCAAGCAAAGGTGCACAATTAGTTAAAGATTAACTGTAATTAATTTTTGGTATATTGAACCATAAACGAAATTTGCCATAGTGCACATTAAATAATCCGCGAAGCTCTCTGCTATAGTTTGATATAACAAATCGGCAACCTCTCCTCACAGGGACTTGCCTGACTACAAACGATTATAAATCAATTTACTAACATATATATATGTATACTATCCATTTGCCATATACTAAAAAAAATGATGATAGTATACACATATAGTTGGCTCCCGCAGGGTTAAAAACGACCTGCATGCGACCTGAGGACTTTTTAAGGACGACTTCTGACCTACACTTCATAAAATCGACCTATGCCAAAAACGACCTGCGACCTCCGCCAAAAGCGATCGACCTCGCGATCTCAGGCCCCTTTTTAATAAAAGCGACCTTGCGACCTGAGGGGGATACCCTGCGGGAGCCCTATATAGGATAGTAATTAAATTAACTAAATCGTTTGTAGTCCCGTTTTTAGATGTTCCTCCTGAGAAATCCTAATGTTCTGTTTAGTCTTTTGAAGTTGTTTGATTTCTTCTATTTCACCTCCTTATACGGATATAGAAAACACGGATATTAAGATTCTGTCCGTCATTGGGGTTGGTCTAAAAACCGGCCGGGAAAAAACCGGCCAGGTATTTTTTAGTTCATTTTGTGTTGTAGTTTTCGTTTTAGTGCATCGATTTTTAAAAATTAAAGTGATTTTAAAAGAAGATATAAATATCTATCAAATGGTGTATAGTTTTTGAATTTTCGTTGAAAAACAAAGACAGAATCTTGACCGGACGGCCTGGAAAAGGCCTAATTGGCTGGAGAAAAATTACAGCCTATACAATAAAAACGTAAAATGTTCGCATAAAACAGATTTGAATCAAGCTAAACTTTATATATTCTTAAAGTATATATATTTTTCTACATTTCTATACAAAATTGTACAAAATTTTATTCACAGTTTTAAAAATATCTTGACCGGACGGACCTTTAACTAAATGAAAATCGTCCAAATTTAAACGACACCGGACTTTTCAAAGAACAATATTCTTTTTTGTGAAATAGTCGGGAAAAATAATCTTATATATTCTTAAAGCATATGTTTAGGGCTACATATTGATATGCAGCTTTTCAAGTTTGGTTCAGTAGTTTCTTTAGAATCTTGACCGGACGGACAATTTGCCTACTAAGAAACTGCCTAATTGGCTTGAGAAAAATGTTCACAATTTATTTTTTTAAAATTATTTGCTTTCAATCACTTTTTTTTTACAACAAACATTGCAAAACCTTGAAAAAGGTATCATTGGATTATGTTATGGTTTTACTGTAAGTGTTGTTAGATATTATCAATGTTAACAGCATATAATTATGTAGGTCTGATAGCAAAGGCTCCCACCTCTTCCAGCCCCTTGCTCAATTTTTCTGCACCTAGTCCTTCATGCAATATATAACGCCCTATTTGATCCCAATCCCCAGAATCAGATAGACCAACATTGATTATTGAAAAATTTCGCGACGAATATCTTATGATTTTGAGATTGATTTTTTTAATTAAAGTGGGCTTCTCTTTTTTCTTATCTGATTTCGGGCAAAGGTGGCAATCTTCCCCCTCTCAGTTCAGTAGCGTAGCTTGCACTGAGGCAACCGAGGCACTTGCCTCGGTAGAAAAATTGACAAGTGAAAAAAATAAAAACATGGGGGGGGGGAGATTCACTCTAAAAATTAAACAAAAGAACGTTACTCAGAATGTTGCTTGGTTGTTGGTGTAAAATTAAAACAGTGACAGTTTGAGTCAAGTTTGTTATTAATTCCACTAGTCTTGGCTCAAAATATTCTTAGGTACAAATGTATGTATTGCGTTCCGTAGCTTTCGCAATCTCTATAGAAAACCGGCATGTAGAGAACTCGGATGCATGTATATAGTGAAAGCCCGCATCCCGCACAGCTTTGTATAAATTAAAATAAAGGATCAAAGAACCTGGAAAGCCTTTAAGTTTTTGGAGGCAGGGTAGCCATAAGAACAACGCAAGTTGTCGAGTCCACACAGAGTTTGTGCGGGTACGGTCTCTCGATAAAGTATTTTTTTTGACAGTTGTATTGCTAAGCTCAGTGTTTTGACATAACGACTAATTCCTGTTGTTAGTATTAATATCAATTCTAATATCTACACATTACATCTTAAAGTCCAGCGATGAAAGAAATCCGGGAAAGAAATACTTCATGTCAGAACTTGAAACCGAGCTATCTTTAGCACTTGTTCTAGCTAATGCGCATAAAGTTATTAATTTTCTGTCCTTCCGACTTCCCCAAAGTAATTTTTGTAGGTAGTGTACCATGCATAGCTGTTCGTACAATAGTAATACTTTTTTAAAGAAAACTCCAGAATCAATCATATATTGCCCCTAATGGGTGTAATTTTGCACACAAAAAAAGATATAATATGATATGATGATATAATATATTCATATTCAACAGTCATGACAGTTAATACATAGATATAGGAGAATAGGTGTACGCTAATAAAATCAGTGGTAACAATGAAGACTGCCAGCCGCCCTTAATGTGATTAGGCCTTTTCCAATCAGTGGTCCCAGATCCAAAATACGAAATACCTCCTTTCTGGACAGAGCAAAACTATAACTAAAGATGATCAAAGATGATGTCAGAGACAAACATAGGACAGACACATACGAATGAAATTTAAACTAGTTTGTTTTGGCCCTGTGTCGGATAACTTTCATGATTATAAAAATACTGTTCATCGATTAACGAAAGTTATTTATGATTTTAAGTCAAGGTATGCCACATTCATACCTAAATTTTACTCTTCAACAAAAATCAGTTAAATAATTAAATGTTTAAAGAGGGAAATAATCTGATTCAAATTTTTCTTTTAATTATAAGCTTTATGAAAATGACTTATTGACATCATAAAATCTGTTGGTTTCATACGTAAAATCACATATTTTTTCCGGCAGGGGGGCTTCGCCCCCCAGACCCCCCACCAGGGGGCTTCAACGGCAGCCCCCTGGACCCCTGCCTTGGTAGATATTAAACCCAAGCTACGCTACTGCAGTTGCAAATCATCCGTTGGACCTTTTGTTTTTTAATTCGTAAAACAAAGTTTAACCTGTTTTTATTTTATTTTATTTCAGCTTACACATATATGTGACGTCCCTTAGGTGACGGTGAAATGGAATTTGGTAAATAATACTCATTAGTTCATGAATAGCTTATAAACTTCCCGACTACCGTTCCGTTCGGATTTTCCAACAGTTGTATGGTGGTCACTGTATTCTGTATAAGGACTGAATTATGGTGATGTGAATGGTGGACATCATAAAGTGGAAAGGACAATACTGGTTGTTATTTGGTGTTCCATTTTAAATGACTGATTAAACTTCCAGAATATTTGTGTAATTGATGCATAAAATAAATGTTTTATATGTATAACTTCATTTTTTCACTTCTTAAATTTTCGTTTATGGATATATAGATGTGCAGAGAAATGGCAAACTGAGGACAGTTCAAAACATTTACCTGTGCTTGACTTTTAAAATAGAAGAAATGGGTAGACAGCAGTCTCATCTTAGTCTGTTGTCCATCGTGTTTTTCTAACACAAAACATAACACGTTTGTGTGACATACATAGGTTTTATATTGGCCTTTTTGCTTATTGTTGCATTTTAGCTGTTCGTGGTCATATTAAAGTGTCCGCTTTCCCTGCCTTTAACTAAAGCGGAGCAACTCGAAAAAAATTATTTAATACTAATTCTGCTCGAAATCAAAATAATTTGACAATCATTTTGTACTTAACAAGCATGACCAAATATTTTTTCAAACACGTAAAACATTATCATCTGGAAACCTCGAAAGACAGACAGGACAAGCATGATGCACTACATAGGTAGGGAATAATTTATGGTGACTTTTGTTTGTTCATATTATGATGCATACGTGTATAAAGTTTTATGATGATCTCATAGTTGATCATAGTTCTTACATAGAAAACATCGCCTGTAAATAACCTATATAGCGTTGCGCGGGCGTAAAACACCAACTCACTCACTCACTCACTACATAGAAAACCATTTTAACTAGCATAACCAAATTAACCAAACAGCATATCCAAATTGGATTTTGGTATTGTATTTTAACAAGAAGGCCGTAAGTCTGATTTGGGACTGACGGACGGACAAATAGACTAGGACCTTATATATGAACCTCTTTCGTAGGTGGGACATACAGTTACTACATTTACTCTTTACTAAAAGAGAGGCTCACAGAAGCCTGAATCGATCACCTGGGTCTCTTTTTATGAGCAATAGCCCTAATAAGGGTCCATTGAAAGGGACTTTTGAAAAGCTAATTGAGATAAAAGGTTAAGCAATGCAATATTTGTCAATCTTAATGACAAAAAAACATAAAAAAATGCTTTCTTCCTACCCCAGACATAGGTTGATCATCTTAGTTATAATTTGGTTCCCCATTTTGGTAATTTTGGTTTTATTGTTCTATGCTCTTTATATTCATATAGTGTTTGGCATTTTCAATATTTTTGGTAGAGCGCCTCTGATGAGTCTTCAATAGACGAAACGCGCGTCAGGCGTAGCAAAATTTATTGTCTGGAACTTTGTTGTCATTTTTATTTCGAACACACGTGAAGGTTAGCACTGCTGGTGGAGTTTAAATTCCCCGAGGTTAGCCCGCTCCGGCACCAACACTTTTGTGTTGGAGAACACATCAAAGCTTAAAATTATCTGTATAAATTTCAAAATTGTCTAACCCTAAGGTTCTTCCTACCCCAGACATAGGTTGATCATCTTAGTTATAATTTGGTTCCCCATTTTGGTAATTTTGGTTTTATTGTTCTATGCTCTTCATATTCATATAGTGTTTGGCATTTTCAATATTTTTGGTAGAGCGCCTCTGATGAGTCTTCAATAGACGAAACGCGCGTCAGGCGTAGCAAAATTTATTGTCTGGAACTTTGTTGTCATTTTTATTTCGAACACACGTGAAGGTTAGCACTGCTGGTGGAGTTTAAATTCCCCGAGGTTAGCCCGCTCCGGCACCAACACTTTTGTGTTGGAGAACACATCAAAGCTTAAAATTATCTGTATAAATTTCAAAATTGTCTAACCCTAAGGTTCTTCCTACCCCAGACATAGGTTGATCATCTTAGTTATAATTTGGTTCCCCATTTTGGTAATTTTGGTTTTATTGTTCTATGCTCTTCATATTCATATAGTGTTTGGCATTTTCAATATTTTTGGTAGAGCGCCTCTGATGAGTCTTCAATAGACGAAACGCGCGTCAGGCGTAGCAAAATTTATTGTCTGGAACTTTGTTGTCATTTTTATTTTTATCTCGATCTTAACCCCTATTAAGGGTCATCTGACAAGATCAAACCAATGCAGACTTTTGAAGAGCTCCGTAAACTGAAGATTCTCGATCTGCAATATATTTTATTCTGTAGGGTAAAAACTTGAAAATCCGCTATTTTTTTTTTATCTTTAAAAGGACCTTAACCCCTATGAGAAGTCATTTGACACCTTCGACCAAAGAGAAACTTTTGTAGATCTGATGAGGCTTAAAAAGGTAGGTTGCATCAGGCTATTTCTATATCTTAAAGGGTTTTTTATTTACAAGCCAAAACAGTAATCTGACTCTCCGAGTTAATTTATAGCAACGGCAGCCATGTGTTTTCAGTGCATGGATCAAAAATCAGAACTCAACTGTTATGCAGCAGGACACCTTAAGAACCAATCATACAAAGTTTCATTGAATTCTGTTCAGAAGTTTCAATGGAGAAATTCTTTTTTTAAATGTTAACGGACGACGACCGACGACGAACAATTGATGGTACAGTAATAGGTCACATGGACTTATCCTTGTTTAGAATGGGGTATATCTGTGACTATTTCAGGACTGGATTTGAATTATATGCATTTCATTTAGACCATGGACCAATTGCAGAACCACGAGCAGCACCTACTGGCCTCGTTGAAAGCTGCTGGCGGTTGTCCATTGTGGTTATTCTAAATTGTCGCTTGTTATGGGAGCTGTGTCGCGTACACCTATTCCATATCTCATTATTTTCTATTTTGTGGTTCCAGATGAGCTAAAAAACTGTTCCTACAATTCTGTCTCTAAACTGAACACTAATGAACGACATTGAAATTAATTCATATTCATACAATTTTAATAAAATTTAAACATCTTCGGCACACAAGACACTACTCGTCAAACACCAATAGTCTTTTATAGTAGAATTTTTATTTCATCTTTTCTATGGCTTTGTCGAACCGGCAATCAAACTGGAAGGTTCAATCTGCTTTGATACAAATGTACTTCCAAATTTGATATTCTTCTCCTTCGCAGCTTTTTTTTTACTTTATCAAACGAATCATTTCTGAAAAAAAAATGAAAACCATAACTATCATACTTTAGTCTTGGAAAAAAAAATAATTTCATAATATGCAAAAATAAGTACTTCTTATCTTAAATAACAGATAATTAGATCAACCTAACTTTTTTAACGACAATCCAAAACAATATGCAATAGAAAAGTGGGAGTTCATATGACACAAGGAATTACAAATGAACAGAAGGCAATGTATTCTAAAGACGGTGCTATGGAGCAAGAAATGGCAACTACGTATATAAGTGGGGGTGTCAGGCAAGGACTGGGAAATCTACAGATATCCTTGTGCATACAAGTGGTGACAATCAGATGCAAGGAATGACAAACGAGGTGAAAACTCGGAATTTTGAGTGGGCGCAGTAGACATCCGGAGACCAACTGGATAGGGGGCAGAAGCCCGCAGGATATATGCGTATATTTATTTGCTCTTCGGCCCGACAATGCATGGACGGGAAAAATATCAAAGGGATATAGGCAATGTGATTAAAGGTTAAAGGTTGGGGTTTAGAAAGAACTGACACTTTCTACCGTCAATACATGTATCAAGCTGTCACAGTTGATAATACAGGTTGTAATAATTTTCAAGGTTTTGCAATTTATTTATTCGTATATCTGGGGATCAGGATCAATGAGGGCGTTATATATTGCACGAACGACTAGGTAATGGAAGTTTGAGCAAGGGTTTGGAAGTTGTGGGAGTCCTTGATCTTAGACCTACAAGTATGCTGTTAACGTGGATAATGTAGGTTTTGGTATCAACACGTACAATAAAACCATAACATAATCTTATGAGGCATTTTTTTTCAAGATTTTGCAACGTTTGTTGTTGTAAACTTGATTGAAAGCCAATATAATGCAACTCTCTCTTATGTTCACAACAATCCGAATCGACTCTCCCCTACGTTCAAGACAATTCGAAACGACTCTCCCCTACGGCACTTACGTTGTTGTTGAAAAATTAACGAATAAAATTGTATTATGACTTTGTATAAAAGGGTAACGGTGAAGTATCTCTTTTAGATATCAATATTGTGCATATACTGAGTGCATGCAATTGTCATATAATGTATTTATTGTGGAGAAAATCAGATTTTAAGATGCGATGTCACAAAATTTACACTGACCGCCCGGAAAAGTTCGAGGTGTTTGGTATAAAATGGAAGGTTCTAGGGGGTAATTTTAGCGTGTACACATTCTTAAATAATTCTAATGTTCCGTGCAATATTTATTTGTAACATTTGATCAATGAAAATAGATGATTTTATCATTTACATACCTGGTGTGCTTCGATCTAGGTCAAATATCGACTCTCCCCTACGTTCAAAGCGACTCTCCCCTACGTTTTAGCGACTCTCCCGCGGTAACGCTTATACCCGGTGAAGTTACATTTTCTGGTTTATCTTTGCTTATTTTTCTTTTTCTTATAAATTGAGCTGTCACATTCCTCGTCAGCTTATGACATGGACCATATTTATATGAGAAAGTAGTGAATTAAATTATTTATCTTTAGAATGATTTTGCATTATTCATTTATTTATTTAATAAAAACGTTTTTTTTTTCTATCATTATTTTAATGATTCACAAATGGCCTTTAATACATAAACTAGTTCACTACATAAATCATTAATTAATTACCAAGTCAGTGTCCACATTGATTTATTAATTACCTAACTATGGGTATCACCGGAAGAAATCATGGGGTTTTATTGCCTTTTTGCAAATACACATTTACAGGAACAATAAAAAATTTGACAAAATTTATACAAGTTTATTTTTCAAAGTAAAAATTTGATTTTTAACTTTAAAGAGCGAAAATATTATTTATATAGAAATTGCGATTTAAATAATTTTTAAGTGTTTCAATTAAACACAAAATATGTAGAATTCTTAGCCACATAGTATGCGTTACCAGACAGGGATGTCCAAAGAATCAGTTTTATTTAATCCCTGTACCAGACCAGCAATTCTTGTTCGTTTTTAGGGAAATTAATTGTCTTCAAAAACTAGGGGAAGGTCAGGACTTGATCGGATTTCGTCTATCAATTCACGCTCCTCTATGTTAGGGGGTCTAACTTCAGATTCTTTTTTGAAGAGGAGATGGGCTGAACCTTTTTCAAAGATGACGGTTTTGATTTTTTTATGGCAGAATAAAGACAGGACGCTGGTGTTTTGGGGTATTTAAAATATAAACTGAGAGTCAAGAAAAAGTTTTTAGACCTTTGCTGTTTTCGTCCTGATTTTTTGTCAATTCTGCTCTTTGCATTTTTGGAAAGAATGCAATAGACGATATTGAGATGTGGAATAAGTGTACGCGACACAACAAACATAAACAAACAGCAATTCAAAAAATCACAACGGAAAACAGCAAGCAGTCTTCAACATGACCATAGGTCACTGCTTACCGTCTTGCATTGGCCCAAGACTTATAATACAATACAAAAGATTTAAGTATCAAAACCAATCCCTAAATCATCAACGAAAGACCCAATTCTTGACATATAAGACAGTTAACACAGAATGACAAGGACATACAAAGGCTTTGGCAAAGTTTTCTGGCTTAGGACAGGCACATATAAAATGTGACGGGATTAAACTAGTTTTTTGGATCCAACCTTCCCCCTATTGATAAGCTTGCACAAAGCATACATATAAAACACACTGTAAAACTCAATCGACAAAAGTTCAATTCAACAAGAGAGAACCTAAGACAAAATACTGTACGAAAACACCAAGACAAGGAGGAACTCTCTTGAGAACACTCGAAGTTACTGACAACTAGCTAAGAAACATTTATCGATTGATGTAAAAGAATCAAATACATCAGTTCTGAATCCGACACCCTACGTCAAAACAATGAATGCTTTAGAGTTGTATCACCACACAGAACCGACATACTTGATCGCTGTGGTGCTTATAAATAATACAGTGGGTACAAAGTGAAAATTTAACGTTTTAAAGTTACTATCAAGCTATCAATATTTCTGCCAAAACATACCAAATGCAAATATTTTACTAAAACATTGAATTCGTATCCTTTTTTCAAAAGGTTTTTAAGCCAGTTTTTAATTTCCATAAGGTTGTTTTTGAATTTTTGTGCTTTATAAACTACATTGCTATAAAAATCAGGATGAGATATTCCTTTAACAATCAGAAATCTACGTGTACAATTAAATTTTTCGATGAGATGTCCATTTTTATGTGCAAATTTTGTAAAAGATTTGACTAATTTGTGGTAATGGTAACCTTGTTTTTGCAATTTTCTGTAATAAAACGGTTTTTATCATTAAAATCAGACACATCACTGCAAATGCGAGCATACCTGACTGATTGTGAAATGTATACCCCGTAAGCTGGAGCTAATGATACGTCTCCTTCAAGAAACGGAAAATTAACTATTGGGGATGAAAAGTCATCCCGTTTATCATATACTTTAGTGTGTAATCTACCATTGATAATGCTTAAGTCCAAATCTAGAAATGGACATCTACTGTCGGTCGAGTTTGCTTTATTTAGGGTTAATACTTTAGGATATATATCAGTTATTAAACAACTGTTCTTTTTTTCAATGGGTTCTTGTTGTAGATGGACATTGGCATGTTTCACGTGGAAAAAGGGTAACACGGTATTTTCCCGATCTTCCTTGAACAATGAAAGCACCTTGAGAAGGAACAAGCGTAATTAAGTTAATTATTATCAATTACGTATTTGGCTAATGCATGTTGACTGTTCAGAGATGGTGGATATTGAGGAATTACTTGGAATGATTAACATTATTTTCATAATTTTGTTCTGGGACAGGAGATTCTTGCATAGAATTAGCGTCTCAGTGACTCGGGGTTGGGGGGGAGGGGTAACTTGTAAGGGTTTCGTTTTACTGTAAAATATAATTTCAGCTGAACCTACTAACTTTTTGGGTACAACAATCTCATCAGTAGAAATTGCTGCTCGAGAAAACTCATTCTTAAGATGCAGGTCACCAGCAGCAGACAACCCCCTCAAGCATGATTTCAAAATAGTCAAAGTTTTGCAAGAAGTGGAAACGAAGAACAAGCATGTCAACAGGGAGTTCTTTCCAGTCGTTTTCCTGCTTAATGACAGCATTGAAGTTGTAACTTTCCGAGAGATTTTTCGTAATGCCTGAGTAAGGATCATAAAGACCATCAAACTGCGATATTTCTTCTTATAAACTACGATGAAAGTAAGAAGCACGTGGAGGTTAAAGATGAAGAAATGTCATTAAACTCCTCGACAGTATCACTCGTAAGCATTCTTTTCAAGTGGTCAAGATAAACTCTGATGTTGTCTTGATGACAGTTGTTCTGTTGGAGCCAGTATTTAAAAATCACTACGTAAGTGATTCCAACAAACTAAAAGGAGACACTCTGGCAAAACAGTTTGTAATGCCTTTTTAATACCAGGTTCCCTAAAAACAACAATAGGTACTCTTTTCTTTGAAAGTTAAGGAATTGCAGATTTCAATTAGTTGAAAAAGCACTCGTCTATACACTACCAAACTTTCTATTGTGTATTACAAACTTGTTTGTCATATTGGAGGCTTCATTAAACAGTCTATAGAACTCAGGGCTTCAGATCCTTGTCAGGCAGGTTCATAACATGTGTGTGTGTGTTAGTTTGTTTGTTTGTTTTTGTTTTTTTTTTAATTTGCTGTCTAATTATGTTTTATGTTACGCTATTGTATGATATGTTGTATTGTTTAGTATTCAATGTTGATTTGACCCTTACGGGTGTAATTTCATCAATAAAAAAAAAAAGATTATTACAAACGCAAGAGAATTCTAATGTAATCTATGTTTAAATGTTTTAACTGAAGCCTTGTACTTCAGTTGGAGTCAGCCTGTTAAACTGACAACATCCAGCTAGTTCGAAAATAAAGTTAAAGTCATCCTGAAAATTGTCTTTGTTTTGCGAGAAAAAGTGGTTTAGCCAAAGTTGATAATTTTGTTATACAATTGTGTTTCTGGCAAAAGATCCAGGGTTCAGCAACGGGACAAGTTGCAAAGTAAAAATAGAAAGTTGTGCAGTAAATTCATTTAAGTAACCAGGAAGGTTGAGTTACTTTCTGTGTTACATATACTTCTTTCTGTCTTTAAACACTTTCCTGTATATATTTAAAAATTTTTCAGAAAAGATCTTTTTATATCTCCGTCATATTAGCCATAGTTTTGAAAGATCAACAGGAACAATTTAAAATGTACAAATTGTTTAATACTGTTGGTGCCGGAGCGGGCTAACCTCGAGGAATTAAAACTCCGCCAGCAGTACTAACCTTCACGGGTGTTCAAAATAAAAATGACAACAAAGTTCCAGACAATAGATTTTGCTACGTCTGACGTGCGTTTCGTCTATTCAAGACTCATCAGAGGCGCTCAACCAAAAATATTGAAAATACCAAACACTATACGATTATGAAGAGCATAGAACAGTAAAAACCAAAACTACCAAACAGTGGAACCAAATTATTACTAAGGTGATCAACCTATGTCTGGGGTAGGAAGAACCTTAGGGTTTAGACAATTTTGAAATTTAAACGGATAATTTAAAGCTTTGATGTTTTCTTAGATATGGGTATTAAAAAAAAATACCCATATCTATGATGTTTTCTCCAACACAAAAGTGTTGGTGCCGGAGCGGGCTAACCTCGGGGAATTAAAACTCCACCAGCAGTGCTAACCTTCACGTGTGTTCGAAATACAAATGAAACGGATAATTTTAAGCTTTGATGTGTTCTCCAACACAACGTTGTGAAAAAGTCGCTTTTATGTTACTTCATATATGCATTTCTAGTTCATGTTTCACAAATTGAGTTGTATCAAGTTTTGTTTGAAAAGAAATATTTTTTTGGTATTTATTGCATCGGTTCCAGGTTCCTTATAAACTATGATTTTGCATTAATATAGTTGTAAGTTGTTATTTATCAAATTTTAATTATTATTTTACATTATTTATTTACTTGATATTTTTAATTATAAACATAAATGATTTTCCAACTACAGGTATTTACGATAAGGAGGAGGTTGTAAAAAGATTATTGTCTCCTAGTTGTTTATTCAACTGGTGTAGGTGGTAGAGGTGTCAAGCTGTTCGAAATAACGATCGTGTCAGCTTGTTTTTAACATTTTAACCACACCTTTAAATTTTATTTTAAAATGTTTTGTTTTTACAAGTTTAAAAACAAACAAACAAACAAACATACAAACGAAAAAATAAAAATTCATATATAAATGAATAAAAACATAAAGAATAGAAATTTAAATAGGAATATTACAAAACAAGTTGATTAAATGATAGTAGAAATTGATGCAAATGTAAAATTCCTGACCAGTACGTATATTAAGATTGATATTTTAAGTGATTTTCAACATGTATAAGAAAAAAGTTTGCTAAAAAATAATATTTCTATGCAAATATCGTACTGTAAAATCTTTGACCATATGTTTGACACTGACTTAAAAAATACTGAAGAACGATTTGTTTTCTTATCCCGATCAACGGGATGATTGTAACACAAATGCATGGAGCTTCAAATGCAGGATTTGAGAAAAAAATAAAATTAATTAAAACCGACATTAAAGCACAATCATTATATTGTTCTTTGAATATTGCAACCCAACGTAACGAAACAAAAAATATTTATTGATACAGTGAAAATAAATAACCGGTCAAGATACCCTCAAAACCGAAATATTTCAGTCACTTTCAAATCTGATTCATTAATATTGTTCACACTTTGGTTAACAAGTGACTTTATTTGCCACATTTGTACATTCATGTATATCTGAGACAATAATTACAGAGATTAGTCTCCACGATAAATCCAAAATAATAAACAGTGTCTCCGCTCTAATTCGTAAATTCAGATTTGGCCTGTTGAAATAGGCACTTGCATTACAAGCGAGTAAACTTTTTCATAATGAATCTTACATATGAAATATATACATTGTTGGAAAGATTATATTTTGCTGCTTTGTTTAGACTATTTTTCTTTTCATTTCTATCACACATTTTTCCAAAGGAACAGTTAAAAGTCAATCGTATATTTTATTCCAATTTCAAACTTGGAAATAGACCTTTTGGAAATCTAATACATTTCATATCAAATCTTACCTTATAGTATCTTATTAAGTACTGTTAAATAGCAAAATGTTTTGAGAATATTCAAGTGAAATTTGAAGGTAATTTGATCTATTCAGGTCAACTAATTAACAATTTGAAATTGGTCAATTTCCTGTTTTAACAGGACGCCCGCTGGCCGATAACTCTGGTTAAGGAAATTTGTTTATTGTGACAAATATCAGTCTGTTCGCGTAGTGTTTGATTTTTTATTTTTCACCATCCTTCAAATTTTATAAAATTACAAACAAAATAATATATACAGCACGGACCATTTGATTTTTTGTGGGGGGGGGGATTTTTCGTTATGATTTTCTCAGTGTATACATATGGAAGATATTATTATTTGAATATTGTAAGGTTGCAAAATTACCGATACATGTACAAGCGGATACTGACCGTGACATTTAGTCCGTCCGGTCAAGATTTACAGAAAACTATTGAACCAATTTTGGAAAGCTACATATCAAAATGTAGCCCTAAACATATGCTTTTAGAATATATAAACATATTTTGCCAAACTATTTTACAAAAAGGAATATTGTACTTTAAAAAGTCTAATGTCGTTCAAATTTGGATAATTTGCAAGTGGTTGAAGGTCCGTCCGGTCAAGTTATTTTAAAAACTATGAACAAAATTTTGTAAAATTTGTAATAAGAATATAAAAAAATATATATTCTTTGAGAATATATAAAGTTTAGCTTGTTTGAAATCTGTTTTATGCGAACATTTTACGTTTTTATTGTATAGGCTAGAATTTTTCTCCAGCCAATTACGCCGTTTCTTAGTAGGCAAATTGTCCGTCCGGTCAAGATTCAAAGGAAACTACTGAACCAAACTTGAAAAGCTGCATATCAATATATAGCCCTAAACATATGCTTTAAGAATATATAAGCATATTTTTCCCGACTATTTCACAAAAATGAATATTGATCCTTGAAAGGTCCGGTGTCGTTTAAATTTGGACGATTTTCATTTAGTTAAAGGTCCGTCCGGTCAAGATATTTTTAAAACTGTGAATAAAATTTTGTACAATTTTGTATAGAAATGTAGAAAAATATATATACTTTAAGAATAAATAAAGTTTAGCTTGATTCAAATCTGTTTTATGCGAACATTTTACGTTTTTATTGTATAGGCTAGAATTTTTCTCCAGCCAATTAGGCCATTTCTAGGCCGTCCGGTCAAGATTCTGTTTTCGTTTTTATACGAAAATTCAAAAACTATGCATCATATGATAGATATTTATTTTTTCTTTTAAAATCACTTTAATTTTTTAAAACCAATGCACTACAACGAAAATTACAACACAAAACGTACTAAAAAATACCTGGCCGGTTTTTTCCCGGCCGGGTTTTAGACCTCCCCCCGTCATGGGTGTCATCTACCGTGTTATGGTCACTTCCGTTAAGGGCATTTTTTTTTTTTGCCAATGCGGATATTGAATACACAGTCACATCATCAGAGTACAAGATTAAAAAAAAAAATATTTGTACCGGTAAGTTATTCGTTTCGTCGTAAAACCTGGTAATGTTCATGCATTAGATTCGAGGACATAATGATTTACATGTAGCAAATGGTTTTATGCTTTTAAAATATCCAAGCCACAGGCATGTACAAGTACATGAGACTCTACAGGAAAACTTTCTAATTTATAACGGTCACCCAATTCCATTTGATTTCATTTTTGACAATGCATGTATTTGATATCCATATCTGAATTCAGAGGCCTACCCAACTTGTCCCAAGCTACCATGGACAAGCCAACAATAAAATTGTTTCGTATCCCTTTCAATAAAAATTCTCCTTTTACTTAATAAATAGAAATAACTTCTTTTGAAATTATTTGCAATATGTATTATTACTAATACTAATATACTAATATTTATTTGTTTAACACATTTACAATAAATATTATTACATATCAATATACTGTCTCCTAGATTTTTATCAACCCTCACATATCTACTGACCTACAGTGCATTTACTATAATAAAATCATTGACACTAGAATCTATTTTTTATATATGATGGCCTAATGATCAAATACTTGTACATGTTGTTATTGTTTTTACAACCTTTTGATCACATGTCTAGTCTTTAATTGACACTTATATGAGACTTTATATGGTTCATTATATTAGTTTAACAGGGATAAATTGCAAAATAAACCGATTTACCTGTCTAATTGTTGTATCATTCAATAATTAGAAAGATTAAAGGGGAATGGAAGTACATTTTAACAATAGAGAAAATACATTTAATCAACAATTTATTGATAAAACTTTTAAAGTGTAAAAATGATGTAGAATATTAAGGTAATATGGCGAAGGCATTAGCCTAAAATCGGACGAAGTAAAAAATAATAAAAATAAAAATTTGAATAATTATTATGCCAATGATTAAAAGCTCCTTTTATTTTAGTCTAAGATTTTAATCAACCCAGACAATCATGGCATTTGCATTCTTGTTAAAATATACCTTGGATCAGTAATTTTGCAGAAAATAAAGGCATGAAGGTTTTAGGATATCACACAGGATTGAAAACTAACAAGGATACATCTCAGCATCTGAGGTAGTACCCTTTCTTTCCATTTTTAAATTTCGTTTTGTCATAGGCTGAGATTAGCTAAATCAGTGCAAGGCTTATTTATGATCATGGTGCATTATTGGCCCCATCCCTGTGTGCGGTACAAAAAAAAACATAATGGAGATACTACTTACATTACCCCCCTTTTCTTTAATTCGATTTTCTTTTAATAAATCATTGATCTCATACCTTTTCCTATATAATTCGTTTCATGGATGATTTTTCTTTCCCAAACACCCAAATATGTCTTCATTCATTGCGTTTGGCCTCAAAATCAAGCTTTGTTTGGGCAATTTTGCAATCCCTTAGACATAAAAAAGAAAGAAAATTTGTAGACATTCTCAGGTGTTAACCAATAAATGTAACGTGAAATGAAAGCAGGACCGTCATAAAAATTCATTCGGATTTCTCGTGTTTTTTTTGTACCGCACATTGACTCTAACAGAATATTAATAGAGGGGAGCAAGTCCCTGTGAGGAAATCAAATTCATTGCTTTGTGGAACTGTCAAACACTAAAAATTCATTTGTACGTGTACATATGTTCTGACATGTAGCTCAAAATTGAGAGGCTCATCTTAAAAGTTAGAATTACTAAAAAAAAGTCCTTTACTAACTTGTATGTATTCTGAGATATTTTGTTGAATATGTCATTTTCGAGTTTATTGCATTTCCGGAAAAATCCCTCAATTATAGACAGAAATCATCATGTGACTGTACTACCAGTTTGCAAATCAAACTTGTTTGCTGCCCCATAGATTTATGCAAAGGCCTTTGTGGGATTATGAAAACACTTCAATGGAATGAAAAAATATTCTTACATGTATAGAAATTTTCCAGAATTGAAAAGTTCATTGTTAATAAACAAGAAAGCAGTATTTATTTTGATCTATTGCTCTTACTTGCACCGGAAGTCCTCATGCCCAGAAAAAATCATCATAAAAGAACTGACTCCAGGTTCACCAGCCATTCTGCGCGATCTTGAAAATGATGTATTTCTATCAGCATTTTATAAAAATATTTAAACTGAGTTTGAGTTCTTGCTGATCATCTTCTTTTGCATGCTGATCAAGTTAAAGATGTTGAAATATAGTAAACTGACCTTATCCTATAGTGTGTCATGGGTGTTTATATAAAATAGAATAAAAACATGTATAATAAAGTGTTAAAGTTATGTCAGACTGACTCCAACAACATTTTGCATGTAGGTTGGATGTGAGCTATTTTTGGACTTGTTGCCATCTATTTCAGTGTGAAACTTCTTATTAATATTGGAGTACATGTCAAATATCCTTTAACATTAAATCTATAGTCATCTTTTTTTTTTATAATTTTTCTTTCTTTTTTAGGAATATAAAAGAAGAGTTGACAGTCTCCTTATTGGTAATTTTAAATCAAATTTTGCATAACTAATAGGAGGCTAATATAATGTCATTCATAAGATTGTGTCAAGCAGTGCCTAAAAATGTCCAGAAATTATTATTGATATCAGCAGTAGTGTGTTTATGTATGTACCAATACCATTATTTCTTTGGAAGTGATGATATTAGGAGTCAAAATGTCCAAGAATTTGACCAATCAAATGTGGAAAGATCTTTTGTTAAATCCCGCTCTTCATCATTCTCTGACAAAATGGCAGACACATCTAAATTACTTAACAACCCATCTGCTAGCAACGAACAGGCACCTGCTAAACAGGATAGACAACCCTCTGTTGCCATTAATTTCACGTCCAATGATCCAGAGGTACGAAGACTTACTCGTCAGCTGTTTGTTCTCCTAGAGGATCTCGATATAACCATACTAAAAAAATCTCCACCAAGTAAGATTTATGGCAATATATTTAGTGGTAAAGGATCTCAACAAGTTGAAGGATATATAGCAGCAGTTAGAGATTTCGAGAAAAAGCATCCCATTAAAACTATATGCGAAATCGGCTTTGCTGGTGGACATAGCGCTACTGTTTTCCTAAGCACTACTGAAGGTGCTAGTTATACGGCATTTGATATGTGGGATCGTCCAGAATATGAAGATGCTGCCTTAGCTTGGGTTAAGCAACAGTTCCCTGGGAGAGAAATTACGCTCGTCAAAGGAGATTCTACAAAAACAGTCCCAACATACCAAGGAACATGTGATCTCATACATATAGATGGAGCTCACCATGCTAATTTTCCCATTACTGATATGAAAAACATGGTACGCCTAGCATCTGAAAATAACTTGCTTCTGATGGATGATTGTTCAAAATCTTGGCCTGCTGTCCTGAAGGGTGTTGACTTTCTTAAGAATAATGACCTAGTCCACACATTAGATATGCACATCGCTGAGGGTTGGATATTTCGAGGAGCCCAGAAAGGATGGTGCATTGGAAGTTACAAGAAAAGTCCACCAGTTAAAGTTTGACCTGGCTATTCATATTAGATATAATCATTGAGTTTATTCAAATACTTTGTATTTTTATGCCCCTGTGACGACATGTCGGGGGGCATTAAGTTTTACTCATGTCCGTCCGTCTGTCCTTCCGTCCGTACGAATTTCCGTCAAGCTTTTCTCAGGAACCATACATGAGAATGATTTGAAACTTGGTAGGATGGTTGAGTATGGCAAACTATACGTCCAAAGCGATTTTGAGACCTGTCCGACATTTACTTCCTGTTTGGGACTTAGGCCAATGTTAACATGGTTAAAATATGTGAACATGACTATGAAAATTTCCGTCAAGATTTTCTCAGGAACCGTATGTGAGAATGATTTAAAACTTGGTAGGATGGTTCAGTATGAAAAATTGTATGTCCTAAGCGATTGTGAGACCTGTCACACCTTCTTCCTGTTTGGGACATAGGCCAGTGTTTAAATATGTAAACATGACTATGAAAATTTCCGTCAAGCTTTTCTCAGGAACCATACATGAGAATGATTTGAAACTTGATAGGATTGTTGAGTATGACAAACTCTATGTCCTAAGGGATTTTGAGACCTGTCAGACATCTACTTCCTGTTTGGGACTTAGGCCAATTTTAAAGTATGTGAACATGATATGAAAATTTCTGTCAAGCTTTTATCAGGAACTGTATACCAGAATGATTTGAAACTTGGTAGGATGGATCAGTATGACAAACTGTATATCCTAAGCTATTTTCACACCTGCCAGGTATCTACTTCTTGTTTGGAAATTATATTAGGTCAATGTGAAAATATGTGATCATGATATGAAAATTTCAGTCAAGCTTTTCTCAGGAACTGTATGCCAGAATGTTTTGAAACTTGGTAGGATGGATCAGTATGACAAACTGTATGTCCTTAGCCATTTTCAGACCTGTTAGAAATCTACTTGCTGTTTGGGGCCAGCAGGGGCATCCCTGTCCCATGGACGCATTCTTTCTTTATTTTACAAAACGTTTTGGGGAGAAATTTGTTCATGTACCTTATTAAGCTGACTTGACTTGGGCAATGTCTTTAATTATAGTCCATAACTTTTTATTTTTATGCCCCCGCGACGACATGTCGGGGGGCATTAAGTTTTACTCATGTCCGTCCGTCCGTACGTACGAATTTCCTTCAAGCTTTTCTCAAAAATCGTAAATGGGAATGACTTGAAACTTGGTAGGATGCTTCAGTATGACAAACTATATGTCCTAAGCGAATTTTAGACCTGTCGGACATCTACTTCCTGTTTGGGGCTGGATCGATACCAATATCGACATGAAAATTTCCGTCAAGCTTTTCTCAGAAACTGTACATGGTAATGACTTGAAACTTGGTAGGATGGTTCAGTATGACAAGCTATATGTCCTAAGCGAATTTTAGACCTGTCGGACATCTACTTCCTGTTTGGGGCTGGATCGATACCAATATCGACATGAAAATTTCCGTCAAGCTTTTCTCAGAAACTGTACATGGGAATGACTTGAAACTTGGTAGGATGGTTCAGTATGACAAGCTATATGTCTTAAGCAAATTTTAGACCTGTCGGACATCTACTTCCTGTTTGTGGCTGGACCGATACCAAAATCAACATGAAAATTTCCGTCGAGCTTTTCTCAAAAACCGTACATGGGAATGATTTGAAACTTGGTAGGATGGTTAAGTATGATTAACTATGCGTCCTAAGCAACTTTCAGACCTTTCGGACTTCAACTTTTTATTTGAGGCCAGCGGGGGCATCCGTGTCCCATGGACACATTCTTTCTTTATTTAAGATATGTAATTTATTTATTTGGCCTGCAACATATTGCAAAGCAACATATACATGTAGGAGTCACTAAGACAATATCCGTTGTCTTGCATGTCCTCCTGCCTCTTCGCCCCATACTTGCACAAATTGTCAACTTTATACCATATCAATAAATTTGATGTACAATGTAATTAAGTCATCAGATAATCCAACTTTACATATTTAATCGATTCTACATGCTGACAACATAATGCATGATATTGTGATGTCATAAACGTGATGAAAACTCTGAAAATATCAATATTTGCTTTTTTTATTAGGGTTTACAAGAGGTGTTCCTTGAAATTAGTATAGAGCACATTCGTCGACAACATTAATTCTTCGTCCATCTGCTTGTCTTTAAAAAAAAAGCATTTCATAGCAAAATTGTTTTGTCGACACATGTGCTTTATGTTTCATTAAGTGATTTCTAACCAAAAATGTTAAAAAATTGCCAAAAATTTATAAATTTCATGAAATCAAATGATATTTAGCCAAGTTTTCGCCAAGCTGCTGAATAATTTAATCTAGTTTTTGTTATCCATTACATTACACCTTTTTAAAACATATTTGGCAGTAATTTCAGAAAGTTAATTCGAGTTGAAATTGGGACCAATTTTGATTTTAACCGAACCTACTCCTTTCTGTCAGTTTTCCAGACAACCATATAACACAGCTTCTTGATATTTGGCATGTAGCTTCCTCCTATAGTACTTTATGGTGTAAAGTGATCTGATAGCTGTTACTCATCTACTGCCTGTTTACTGAATATTTTAAGATGCAGGAGACATACATGTACCGCTTCCATGGAAGACTGCCATTCAAGTTTGTTATATTTTGTAGAATTCTGTTATGTTTGTACATAGTATATAAGTTTTACCATATACTTCAAACCCTTTCATTTTAGAAAAAAACCTTGCACGGGAAAGCAATATCCATTACACTTTAAAGACTATTTATTAGAGTTGGATAAGAGAAGGCTCAATGAGGGTCACAGTTTATGATAAATATTATTCTTTCACTATTTCTCTTAGCTTTTATAGATTAAGAACAAATTTTGTTCTTAATTTGTCACATTTGTTAAAAGTCTGTGATTTCATTATCTACATATTTTTTCTCCAAATAAATATGTTCTATTTGCATTTACATGTATATTATGTTTTAAGTGCTTGGAAGGAATTTCTGAGTGTTAACACCTTATGACATGACTGCATTGTTATTTTCACACTCTGTATTAATATAATGTTTTATATTTGCTAGAAAAAAATGAATCTTTGTGTTTCTGTCCAAATTTATGTACATTCCAACTAGATATTGAAAGCGAATCAATTTAAAAAAACATTTTTCATGGTGTAAATTGTATACAGGAACAGAATAACCAGTTATTATCTTCTGTCCTGGAATTTAGGATTTAGATTTATCATGTTTATAGGACCGAATCCATGATTTTGAAATATTTTAACTATTTATTTTATTTTTCAATTGTGTTTAATACTAAAATTGCTAAAATTTACAGGATGGAACAATTTTTTACAGGTCACAGGCTGTCGGTTCTGTGCTAATTTCCATGACTGATTTAGTTTATTTATTTAGAAAAAATTTCTAACAATAACTACATGAATGTTTTCCACTCATATATGCCTGTAGTAATTTTATTTATAAAGTGTGATATTTTTTTAGTACAATTGAGATTAAATTTTGTTATTAGATAGCCATTTAGATATACCTTTAAAAGATACATATCAAGTCCTGCTGAGAGATGGACCAAAAATTTGCAGGACTGGTGCAAATAGCTTTGATGCTGATGGAATGATCTCTTATAATATTATTATACAGTTCTTTTATATTTTTTGTTTAAACATTGTTATATGCTAAACTTTTATCTAAATATCATGTTTTTTGTAATAAATATTTCTACTGCAATATATTTTTTTCTCTCAGTACAACATTCAAACAGGTATAAAGTCAATGTGAAAAGTAAAATTGCAAAGATACACATTTCTACTATGTAAGAATCATATAACTTCATGTATCTTCAATAGGTATATTTACATTTCTTATGTTTCCAAACAATTTTTCCGCCAAAAAAAGTAGCTCAGGTTCCCCTGGGCATTCTGTTTAGATCTGCCCCTGAAACAATCTTTAAGACGACATAACAAAACTGTGTAGCACTTAATACATACCAGTAAGGCAAATACTTGGTAGCTAAAATTGCTGAAATGTTTAATTTTTTTACTTTATTACAAGAAAATAATTTTAGTGTTAATGATGAAGGCACAACAGTCAAAACTCTCACTGATACTGGTACAACCATATAATGCTGCTCCTGTTCTGCTAAATTACTTCTCAGAATAAGTACATGTAGTAAGAGTTAAAAAGGAATAATCTCATGTTTTTGGTGCCTTAGGAGCAGGCAATGAATCTCACCAAATGAAAGGATATTGGTCCCTCTTTGTTTGATTATAGACAATTCAATTTTTATGCCCCTGCAATGATGAGGAGGCATTAACTTTGACTCATGTCCATCTGAACGAATTTCCGTCAAGTTTTTGTCTCGGCTGCCTTTTGTCTTTACTGGCGGTGGCATTAACTTTTGTGTTAAGGTTTTGCGAGCACCTCCATATCTCAAGAACTATAAGTCCTAGGTTGGTGAAACTTGGTATGCACATGCCCCAGTAGAAGCTTAGCACAATTGCATCCTAATCTTCTGACCTTGACCTTGATTTTCCGGTTGAAAGACTTTGACAATTTTCCATACATATAAAAAATTTACAGGTCTATGATAAAAGCAGTGTTAAGGTTTTATGAGCACCTCTATATCTTAAGAACTATAAGTCCTAGGTTGATGAAACTTGGTATGCATATGCCCCAGTAGTAGCTTAGCACAGTTGCATCCTCATCTTTTGACCTTGACCTTGACCTTGATTTTTCGGTTGAGTGACTGACAATTTTTGGCCGGATTTCACAAGTGAAAAAACGGATAATAAAATGGTGAATGTCGGGCGGGCGGCGAAAAAAAACTTTCGTAACAGCTTTCTCAGGAACTTCCAATCACAACCTCTTGATATTTGGTATGCAGCATCAGCATGGGCTCCCATAGCGTGGGATTCGATTTTAAGTCTGTCGCTCACCTACTTTCTGTTTTCCGACTTCGTTAATTTGTTGTAATCAATGTTCAATCATGATATAAAATTTTCGTAACAATCGTCTCAGCAACTACTAATCAAAGCCTCTTGATATTTGGTATGCAGCATCAGCATGGACTCCCATAACGTGGATTCGATTTTAGGTCTATGGCTCATATACTTCCTGTTAAACGAAATCCGGCCATTTCTGTCTTTGACCCATTTTCAATACATATAATAGCAATGTTAAAGTTGTATTAGCACCTCCATATCTCGAACACTACAAGTCCAGGGTTGCATATGTTCCAGTAGTAGCTTACCATAACTGCATCTCCTTCTTTTAACCTTGACCTTGATTTTCCAGTTGAGTGACTTGGACAATGTCTGGCCGGATTTCATGGAGTGAAAAATCCGGGTTATTTATAAAATGGTGAATGTCAGGCGGTCGGGGAAGACATTTTCGTAACAGTTTTCTCAGCAACCACTTATCACAGCCACTTGATATTTGGTATGCAGCATGAGTATGGGGTCCCACGACGGGCTCACTTACTTCCTGTTTAACGAAATCCGGCCGTTTTTGACTTTGACAGATTTTCAATACATATAATGGCAATGTTAAATTTGTATGAACACCTACATATCTCTTGAGCTATTAGTCCTATAGGTTGATGAAACTTTGATAGTATGCATATGTCCCAGAAGCAGCTTATCGCAGTTGCATCCCCATCTTTTGACCTTGACATTGACTTCCCGGTTGAGTGACTTTGACAATTTTCCAGTACATATAGCAATATTTAATGTTAAGTTTTTGCGAGCACCTCTATATCTCGAGAACTATAACCCAAGGTTGATGAAACTTGGTATGCATATGCGCTAATCATAGCTTAGCACATTTGCATTCCAACTATTGTCCTTGACCTTGAATTTCCAGTTAAGTGACTTTAACAATTTTTAATACATATAATAGCAATGTCACATCCATATCTCGGTGTTGATATGCCAGATAGTAGCTTTGATTGTGTTTGAGAAATAACAAGGTATTCCGATTATACCGGCAAGCGAGACACACTTTAGTGTTTACTCTTGCTCTCAGAAACCGTACTAAAGAATGATCGTAATTTATATGTCCTAAGTGACTTTCAGACCTGTCAGACTTCTACTTCTTGTTTGGGATTGGGCCTGAAAGGAAATTTGCGTCAAGCTTTTTTTCAGAAACCTAAATTCGTAGTGACGAAGCAATACTGTACGTTCAAAGTGATTTTCAGACCTGTCCAACTTTAGGGCCCTACGCGAGGCTGCTTCAGCATGAAAAGCTGTACAAAAGTCTTCATTGGGTCGAAGCTATCAGATGAACCCTTGCAAAGGTTATGGCCCTTTAAGGGTGAAAAATAGTGTTTTTCATGGATCAGGCATATAAAATGAAACCTCAGTATTGCTGATAGAAGTTTATTTACCTCTTAATACAAAAATTCCTATTGTTGAAAAATTGCCGGATAGCCCTTGAATGTCAAATAAAGGTAATAACAAAATTGACGAACTTGGAGGATCAATCCTAATGTCCAAGAGAAACGACAAAACATAGAAGACACACCGGAACAGTTATAGATCGCAATGGTCCTGACTTGGTACAGGCATTTCAAATGAAATCGTGAGTTAAACCAGGTTTTATGGCGCGCCAAACCTCCCTCTTCCAAATGCGATGTTAGGATCCGGTAGAAACACATATAGCGTTTTTAGGTGTGCTATTGTCATCGTTAAGCGTCCGTCGTCCGTCCGTTAACTTTTCTTCAAACATCTTCTTCTCTGAAACCACCGATGGGATTGCTTTGAAACTTTGTACAATTGATCTTTAGCATGTCCTCTACCAAGTTTGTGAAATTTGTGAACGTCGACCAACCAACATTGCCGCCGTTACTAAAAACAGAACAGGGGAGTCAGACCATAGTTTTTAGCTTATAGCTCAAAAAGTAAAAGGGATAGAGAAAATCCGAAGCAACCCTTCTTCTTCAGCATCAAAATCTCTACAAAACTCTTCATTGAGTCAAAGTTGTGGGACGACGCCTTATAGGAGTTATTTCCCCTTAATCGTCAAAATTGACCATTTTCACAGTTTTTGGACTTTATCTTGAAAACTGTAAGTGCTAGAGGAAAAGTTAGCATTGCCGCAAAATTGTTCAGCTTATTGAGATCTACAAAAATGATTCAGGGTCAAAATTGTCAGATCAATCGTTTAAGAGTTATCCCCCTTTAACTGATTTTTCTATCAATTGTAAATGATTTTTAAAAATCTTCTACTCTTAAACCACTGATGGGATTGCTTTGAAACTTTGTACACTTGATCTTTAGGATGTCCTCTACCAAGTTTGTGAAATTTGTGAACGTCAACCAATCAACATGACCGCTGTTACTAAAATAGAACAGGGGGGTCAGATCATAGTTTTTAGCTTATTGCTCAAAAAGTATAAGAGAGAGAAAATCCGAAGCAACCTACCATCTTCAGCATCATAAGCTTTACGAAACTCTTCATTGTGTGAAAGGTGTAGGACGACTCTTTATAGGAGTTATTTCCCCTTAATTGTCAAAATTGACCATTTTCACAGTTTTTGGACTTTATCTTAAAAGCCATAAGAGCTAGAGGAATAGTCAGGGTCAAAATTGTCAGATCATCCTTTGAAGAGTTATCCCCCTTTAAGTGTTTTCAATCAGTTTTAACTTGTTTTTTTTTCAAATGGAAAGCTTTATAAATTTGTATTCTCGATCTTATAAGTGTTTCTATCCTAACTAGTTTCTTTAATGTTACTTACCAAGTACATGTAGACCATGTTACACACTAGGTAAGAAGCTTTAGCATAAGAGATCAGGTGAGCGATTCAGGCTTCTGGGAGCCTCTAGTTTTTTTTTCAAATGGAAAGCTTGTAACTTTGTATTCTTGATCTTCAAAATGTTTTCTATCCTAACTAGTTTCTTTAATGTTACTTACCAAGTACATGTAGACCATGTTGCACACTAGGTAAGAGGCTTTAGCATAAGAGATCAGGTGAGCGATCCAGGCTCCTGGGAGCCTTTAGTTCATGATTTGCCCTATAAAATAAAATCTATAGATGTTGCTGTCTTATTCAAAAAAGTCATTCAGTTCAACAAAAATCTCCTTTGGGTCATAGTTGTGAACGCGTAGGGTATGTGATCGCGCTCACTAATATAAGGTTATTACGTCTTCATTACTTTTCAAATATGTTAACATGAAACGAATTAGCACAGCCTTCTATTTCTACATGTATATCTCATATTTAGCTCACCTGGCCGAAGGCTATGTGAGCTTATGTCATCACTATGCGTCCGTCGTCGTCTGTAAATTTCAAAAATCTTTTTCTTTGAAACCACTTACCAATTTGACTGAAACTTAGTAGGAATGATATATGACATGTTGGCTACAAACGGTACTCATTTCAAATTGATCAGATAAAAACATGGCCGCCGTTTCTAAAAATAGAACAGGGAGGTTAGACAGCAGTCTTTTGCAAATAACTCAAAAATGGTGACAGATATAAAAATTCTGGCAGAATAAAAGTGATCGGCACATCAAGATCTACCTGCTCAGAATTTTTGAAGAAATTCCAACAAACCGTGTGGGAGTAATTGTCCTCTTTCTAATTTTTTTTTCTGCTTTTTGCACTTATTTTGTCTTAATTATATCGCAAGAACTATATAAGATATTGAAGTAATTTCAATTGAACATTGTTCAGCTAATTTTAAGCTCTACAAAATTGTCCATTATGTCGAAATTGTCAGATAACCCCTTAAATTATATTTGTCAGATAACCCCTTAAATTATATTCTTCTTCTCTGAAACTACTGAACCAATTTGACTGAAACTTAGTAGGAATGATATATGACATGTTTGCTACAAACGGTACTCATTTTAAATTGATCAGATAAAAACATGGCCGCCGTTTCTATAAATAGAACAGGGGGGGGTTAAACAGCAGTTTTTTGCAAATTAGTCAAAAATGGTGATATATATCAAAATTCTGGCAGAGTTAAAGTGATCAGCACATCAAGATCTACCTGCTCAGAATTTTTGAAGAAATTCCAACAAAATGTGTGGGAGTTATTGCCCTCTTACTTATTTTTTCTGCTTTTTGCACTTATTTTGTCTTATATCCCAAGAACTATATGTATATAGGATATTGAAGTAATTTCAATTGCATATTTTTCAGCTAATTTCAAGCTCTACAAAATTGTCCATTATGCTGAAATCATCAGATGACCCCTTATGGGAGTTGTCCATCAGGTTGACATTTTTAAATGGCTCCTCGTAGGGGTTATGGCTCCTTAAAACAGTGGTTTAAGCTTTATAGATTGTGAACGTTAGTAGATAGAGAAAAAGTTTTTCTTGCTTAAATGTTTAGCTAATTGAGCTCTACAAAATTCTCCATTAGGTCGAAATTGTCAGATGACCCCTTTTAGGGGTAACAGCCCCTAAATTAGCATTTCATTATGTTTTTTGCCTATAGAATAAAACTATTGCAGATAGAGAGAAGCTGTTGCTTGCTTAAATGTTCAGCTAATTGAGATCTACAAACTTGTCCTAAATTATCAGATGAGCCTTATAGGAGTTATGGCCCGTTAAATGAAAAAAAAAGTAGATTGTACATGATATTTAGATTGTGTTTCATAGAAGATTGTGCCACCCATTTGCTTGCTCAAATGTTTAGCTTAAAAGAGCTTTCCAATGGTTTCATTGTCATGATGGGGTGATGGCAAAGTGAAATATGAGTGATTCGGGCTCCCGGGAGCCTCTTGTTTTATATGGCCGACAACGAGTTTTGATTATTCTTTACAAAACAAACCATAGGCGGATCCAAGGGGGCCTGCCCCCCCCTTTTGGCGGAAAAATTTGGTAGAATATATAGGAAATCATTGAAGCGTGACCAAAGCGGGTCCCCTCATAGGCCAGTCAGTGGGCCCCCTCTTTTCAGAATTTCTGGATCCGCCTCTGCAAACTACTTAAGCAGTTTAGAAATTTTGGTAATTTCCAAAGAGGTTGAGCTACATAGCCCCTTTGTTTATTTGGAATACAGACCTGTACTTGGCTCAGTAAAACTGCTCTATGGATATGAATTGTGCATATAAGGTTGCGGCATTTTGATAATGCCACTAAGGGCTTGGCTACTCAAGTAGCCTAAGGGTTCATTATTCCTTCGTCACACAATTGTCCTTGGTTGTTTTGGCTTGCATTCACAACTCTCATATGTTATTTTGAATCTCAAATTGGCATAGTTAAACCGCAGTATGGATGTAGATTGTGGCTAAGCCGGATTCGACATTTTGATAATAACCCTAAGAGTTGTGCTTTATAGGTATCCGGCTATAGAGGGCACATTACTTATATGCCCTCTAAAGCCGGCATTACCTTTGAGGAGTTGCATGACAAAGGAATTATTCATTTGTCATGCAATTCAAGGTAATTTGGAATACAGAACTGAAACTTTTTAAGTTCATTTTGTGTCAGCCAAATTTTACGATACCCTTAGCTTATTATCTTTTATTAAACAATTTGCCGATAGATATTACTGTCAATACCAGCAATAAGTCTTAGCAGCTACATCTCACCATGATTAATAATGCTCATTCAATTTGGTATAGATATAGTCCAAGTATAAACACAAGAACAGAGCGGAGATATGCAGCGTGGCAGCCTACTTTGGCTAGGTTTTTTTTTCTCACTTTCGTGTCTATGAAAAGATCCTCATTAATTTTAAACGCTATGTTTTACCAGGAACATTAAATAAACATGTTCCTGGTTTTACTCAATGTTTAAACTTAATTTCAGAACATATAGATATCAGCAGTCGTCAACACAGACTATTAATCGTCTTGATTATTAGCGGAGATGTGTCCTTAAACCCAGGACCTACCAAATTTCCTTGCGGGGGATGCAGTAGACCAGTTGCTAAAACCCACAGGGCTATCTTATGTGAAGCGTGCTATTATTGGTGGCATATACAGTGTGCCAATATCACACCAAACAATTATAATGAACTCAGCAGATCAGAAGATCCCTGGATCTGCACAGAATGTTCATCGTTTCATTTCACAGACTCTTTCTTTAAAACATATGTAGACTTAGACACGACAAATACCACCACAAGTAACTCAGATGACACCAAATATGACATTTTTTATGGCTTGACAAACATAAGATCAAAACATCCTATAGTCGATTCGTGTGTGCCTATCTAAATATAAACAGTGTTCGAAATAAAGCGTGTCACATCAAAGAAATTCTCAATAGAAAACTAGTTGATTTGCTTTTCATTGCTGAAACGAAATTAGACTCTTCTTTTGTAGACTGCCAATTCAAAGTCGACAACTAAAGACTACTGAGGGGAGACCGCACAGCTAGAGGGGGCGGCTTAATGGTGTACCTAAGATCTGACATCGCAGGAGACAGGAAGAAGAACCTGGAATTTGGACTCACAGAATCTATTGGTGTTGAGGTGATTTTAAATAAAAGAAAATGGTTTATATGTGGGGCCTACAAACCACCCAATATGAAAGATGGTGACTTTGATAACGATTTAGACAAAATTACATGTATTTATGACAATTTTATTTTTTTAGGAGATATGAATTTTGATTGTTTAGATTTTGAAAATGGAAAAAACCTTATTGATAATTTTGATACTTTTTGTTTGACAAACCTTATAAAAGAACCAACCTGCTTCACCAAAAACTCAAAACCTACACTCCTAGATGTTATCTTAACTAACAAACCAAACTACTGTGCAACAACATGCAACTTTGACACTGGAATAAGTGATGTACACAACTTAATAGCAGTACAACTGAAGACAGAACTTCCATCAAAATCAGTCACTAAGAGAACATACAGAAGCTACAAAAACTTTAATCAGGAAAGTTTTCTCTTAGACCTAGAAAACTCCGGTATTAAAAATGTCTGTGAAAGTACAAATGATGTAAATGTATATGCTACAACAACTTCAATGATACATTTTTAGAAATCTACAACAAACATGTACCATTGAAACAAAGAAAAATAGTACCAAACCCAGCACCATTTATGAATAGCAAGCTTAAGAAGGTTTACAAAAAAAGAATGCATCACAACAAATATAAAAAATACAGAGATGATAAATCTTGGGAAATCTATAAAACACAGCGCAACCATGTAACCAAGATAAAAAGACAATCAGTCAAAAAATATTTTTTACAAAGGTGTGTAGGCGGACCTAACAGCAAAGATTTCTGGCCTACTATTAAGCCATTTCTCACAAACAATGGCTGTCATTTCCATACAGACATTATACTTAATGAAAATGATAATCTTTTATCAGATCAAACTGAAATAGCTAATGTATTTAATGACTTTTTCATCAATGTAGCTAAAGATATTGGTTCAAACTCTGTAGCTGTAGACCAAAATCATCCAAGCATTGTAAAAATTCATGAAATATGTGAAGGTAAAAATGTGGATAATTTTTGTTTTAAACCAGTAGAAGAGACTTTTGTAGAAAAGCAGATATGTAAATTGGGTATAAAGAAAGCCACTGGTTTTGATCATGTGTCTCCAAAAATTTTGAAACTGGCAAACCAGTTGTTGTGCTACCAATTACAAATATGATAAATATGAGTATATCTACCTCTAATTTTCCAGATAAGTTAAAGGTTGCACAAGTTGTACCAGTGCACAAAAAGAATAGTGTATTAACAAAAGGTAATTATAGACCTGTGAGTGTCTTGCCAGCAATTTCAAAATTTTTTGAAAGAGCAATGTATGTTCAAGTTAATGATTTCTTTGAAAACTTTTACAATGTTTATTTGTCTGCATCTAGAGAAGGCTATAGTTGCCAAGATACATTAATTAAGATATTGGAAGATTGGAGACATGAACTTGATAATAATAAGTTTGTTGCTGCCATTTTGATGGATTTATTAAAAGCTTTTGATTGTCTGCCACATAATCTTTTATTGTTAAAAATTAAATCATATGGTGTTTCTGACAATGCACTCAAACTTTTTTTGATAGCTACTTATGTAATAGAAAACAATGTGTTAAAATTGGTTCAACCTACAGTTCTTTTTTGTCTTTGTATAACGGTGTCCCGCAGGGATCCATTTTGGGTCTTCTGCTTTTTAATATTTTTATTAACGATATTTTTAACCATATTAAAAAGAGTTATCTTTACAATTATGCAGACGATAACACCTTGTCTTACTCTGACGATAATATTGAAAATCTTGTTAAAACGCTTAAATCTAAAAGCAAAATACTTATAAACTGGTTTTGTAACAATCAAATGCAGGCTAATCCAGATAAGTTCCAAGCCATATCTATTGGAAAGAAGACTTTTGATAAAGATATATCTTTTGATTTGGATGGTAACACTATTAAATGTGATGAAGAAGTAAAACTGCTGGGAGTAACTTTTGATTTCTGTTTAAATTTTAAATCTCATGTTTCAAAAATTTGCAAAAAAGCATCTCAGCAGCTAAATGTATTGAAAAGGATTGGAACTCATCTGAATAGACTAGGCAGATTGACCATATATTATTCTTTTATTTTATCTAATTTTAATTACTGATTTTAATTTTAATTTTTAATTTTAATTATTTTTGTCCACTAGTATGGCATTTTTGTGGTGAATCAAGCACTAAGAACATTGAATACAGTCAAACCTGTCTATAGTGACCCTTCAAGGGACCTTGACAAAAAGGTCACTACAGACAGGGGGTCTTTATATAGAGGTTGTCGAGATAAAAGTATAATGTTAGGTATGTGTATTGGTATTAGCTGATTCACAGTTTCCATAGATCTATAGAAAGTACATGTATACTGATTTGTTCATGACCTTTTGAAACCAAACAATAGACTATTTAACTTGCAATATTTCGTGAATATTTTTTAACATTCTATGTCTTGAAAATTTATCTAAAACTTTGTTAAATACATGTTTGAATCTAGGTTTACAGTATTTTTTATACAATTATGTAGTTTTGAAGTATATTTCTAAAACTCATTTTATCTTTTTATATCTTATTCATAAGTAAAGGGAATGTTGCTAAAAAAATTCTCATATTAAAATCATTAAAAAATATCTGCATTTGCTTACTATGGTATTACATTTCATGAATGTAGAATTAACAATATTATTTCTTCCCAACTTTTTAAGACATAAAAGTTAAACTGACCCTGACACAAGTAATTAGTGATAATTACTTCTTATAACTTCCTCAAATTTACCTAAATACTAATTACTAAAGATTAAAGAAAGGTGACACTTCCTAATTAGCTTTGATCTGACAGCTAACCCAAGCCAATTAACAATCATTTGCACTAATTTTAGGTCCTTGTATACAGGTTTTGACACTTCAAGGGACGGTTTCTGATGGTCACTAGTCACGTTGGGCAGGTGGTCACTATATAGAGGTTAAATATATAGGAAAAATTGTTGGGGGGACTGAAAATAGTCTTTATGGACAGGAAGTCTTTATATGGAGGTGGTCACTAGTACAGGTTTTACTGTATATACAAGAAAGAGCTCTACGGTTTATTTATAATGATGTAACATCAACATATGAACAATTATTATCTAGATCTAACTTGCCACAATTGAAAATCAGGCGCTTAAGATCACTAGCCATACAAACCTTTAAGATCATTAATGGAAATTCACCAGCATATTTAAAGGATTTAATAACACCAAAAGCCAATTTATATTCTTTCAGATATACAAATACACAGTCGAACAGCCTAGGGTAAGAACCACCAGATATGGCCTACATTCATTTCGGTATGCTGCTCCTAAATAATGGAATAATCTTCCACAGGAATTTAGGGAGGGGATGTCTTTGGAACATTTTAAGGGTCTCATTGGCAAGTGGGAAGGGGATGTATGTAGATGCAGTTTTTGCAAATAGCACTTACCCTTTGAAACTAGGTCATAACTGATGGGTCATTCATTCATATACTTTTATGTTTTTTTATGTTTCTGTCCTTATTTTATTGTTTACTTGTTCTTAGTTTTGCATGAAATCTGTTCTATCATTAGCTTTAAGTGTCCTAATCATGTTATAATTATGTCTGTGTCTATATGTGTGCTTATACCTATTAGTAAATAGCTATAGGGTGCTTTGCATGTGCTTATTTTATAAATGTACTCACTGTTTGCATGTTATAATTATGTCTGTGACTATATGTGTGCGTATATGTGTGCTTATATCTATAGGAAATAGGGTGCTTTGCATGTGCCTATTTTATAAATGTACTGTTTCCGATGTGCTTCAACCTATAGTGCTGTCTTTAATTATGTTTATTATGTCATTGTTATATAGAAGAAGAAGAAGAATGTTTTATTAACCAAAAGCATGGGCCCACAAGGGGCACATTTATATGTGTGTAATGTTTGTGATGTAATGTCGGTTTTAAAAGCTCATTAGAGCTTGTGTTATTTGTTATGTAACTGTACCGACTTTATAAATAAATATTACTTGACTTGACTTGACTTGATCTAATTTATTTGTCAGTAGACACAAACTAATTCTAAATTAAGAATGGCATGTAAACATATCAATTCTTTGCAAAGTAAAAATATAAGGGACGGACCATTTAACTTGAAGGGGGGCTTTGCCTTTGGTTTTTTGTTTTGGCCAGAAATTTTTTAATGCGTCATGACAGAATTTTTATTTTTTGAAAGCGTCGTGACAGAATATTTTTTTTTTATTATTAGCATTATTTTCTATGGCAGAAATTCTTCTTCAGAATACTTTTTTTTCTTACCCTCTGCTGCCAAAATATTTTCAAGTTTTCAGCAAAAATCATTTTCAAAATATTTTTTTAGGAAAAAACCAAGGCCCCCCCTTCAAGTTAAATGGTCGGTCCCTAAAACGACAAAATTGTGAAAGTGTATTTTTCTAATTCGTTCATGTTGATTAATACATTACAAATAAACAAGGAATTAGATAAAAATTACTTGAAATAAATAGATCTAACTCTTTCCAGGGATGTCCAAAACAATTTTATTGAATCCCTGCTCTTTCAATTTAAAAAAAAATCAAAAATTCAGGTCTGCGTCGGTTAAGATACTCTAAGATTTTTTTAATCAAATTAATGATTTATTTTAATAAAATAAATCAAAATATCTAAAGTATGACCCAAATCTAATTGAAATCCGCAACTTATAGGATCTATAATCCGTCAGGATATTGGCGACATCACCAGGAGTATGTAAGGGCATTAGCGTAACCCTACCTGTTGTTGTAACTTCCGTTTGCTAGATCCGGTAACCTGCCAAAAACGAAGAATTCCTCCAAATTTTTAAGGTATAATGCAAAAGTTTGACATAAAAAGCTTCATACAAAATAAAAATATATTCATCTTATCCTTTTAATAACGAGAAAACATAATAGTTGCATGGTCTCTGGGGAAATTAAATCAATACACAACAGGCTTCGTTCAACATGCACAGGGGCTTGTGTACTGTAAGAAAATAAAAAATCCCCCTATTATGTGAAAAGGTATATAGGGGGATTTTTATTTTTTACTGTACACAAGCCCCTGTGATCTAGCACTGCCACTGGGCTGTGCACTGTATTGTTCAGGTTAGGTACAACTTGCAAAACGAGCTAGGTAAGCTCGATCGAACTTAAAATTATTATCTCCCTTTGCTGTTTTTGACTAAACATTGCATAACTTTTTTCGATCATCCCTGTGCATCATGAAATTGTAGATTCTCTTTTCAAAGATACTGTTTGTCAATATGCAACCATAATTTTTCATTTCTACCGTGGAAATTATTTTTGTGAAAATTTGAATTTTTGCATTAAGTTCAATGTAATTTGGATTTTGAAAAGTCGACGCTAAAACATTGATATTTTGGTGTTGCTTTGTTTTGGTATATTAACTTATAGTTAATAGAAAGTTTCATCTTGCACTGAGTGATATAAATTAAATTGGATATAGATCTTTTTGTCAAAAACAGCAACAGGTATGGGAGTATGCCCTAAATCAAGGATAATACCCATTTCTGGGTATCCTTGTTTTCAAGGATCGTGTGATCCTTGATTTCAAGGATTCAAAACTTTAACTTGATATTACTCACTAAGTAGAGATAGGCGGCTTCCGTTGCAGTGCTGTACACTTCCAATTATAACAGTTCTTTCTTATTTTGCATCCAAGAAAAACATTCAATGGGTGATTTCTGCCTACTATTGCAGAAAATGTTTTCTTTTGTATTCTAAACTGACCAATTGATCAATCAATTAAGTTTTTCAAAACATTTAAATGACCAATGATTGGTTTGTCACATTGCATGTCATCATTCCATGGAAAGTAAAAAGTGTTTATGTCACACCTGGATGGTCACAGACCATCTAAGTGAATATGAGTGCATTTTAGTGATTGATTTCAATTTTTAATCACAAATTGAATTTAAACACTAATTTCAGAAACAGGTAGTAATAATAAATCTATTTGTTTCCTCCACATTATAAAAGTGACATTTGGCCACAGAAGCTCATGAAAGCGGTTTAAAGTTTCAAATACCCAAAAACAAGGATAATACCCGTTTTGGGGCATACTCCCCAACCTGAGCAAAGGGAGATAATAATCTAAAGCTCGATCGAGCTTACCTAGCTCGATTGATCTACCTAGCTTGTTTTGCACTTGTACCTAACCTGTTGTTTCTATCAATAAAGTAATAATGTTGGCAAGTAACATCTTTTCCCTCGCAATTTAGAGTAAGTGTGCCATTTATCAGACACACTTGGAGGTATGTTCGATTTGTGCAATCATGTGGGGGTCTATTGAAAAGGGGACCATGCTACTAGATTTGACCAATCAGAGTGCTGGTCTTATTTGGTGGTCTTTTTAATAACAACACCGTACTATATTGGACAAAACAAATGGCCATGAAGCAGATCAGGGATTTGTGTGATAATGTTTTCAACGGAATGAATGTTAATGTAATGTAAACCGAAGTGTCTGAAAAAACCTGCATGTCCGATACATGGCACACTTGCTCTAACCTTTGTCCAACATGTAATCATCAATATTGATGGAGTGCTGAAACAGAAAGAAGAAAAATGAACGAGGAAATCGACTATCCATGACATACATTGTAGTTACCATAACCTTACCTTTACTGAGGGTTACAATTCCCTCCCATTGACCTCAACAGAGCACAGCCAAAACCAATTGGCGGCGCTGGAGTACGCACTTGATTTATTACCCACATGACCCAGACGGTGGGACCCTCTATTATTTGTTTATATTAGTATATATTGTTTTACACCAAAATAGTTTACCATAATAACTTTCCAAATTCAAATGTGTAATTACTTAATAATCAACGTAATTAAATTTTTGATCCTGAACTTGTCTTCATAAAGTTCAATATCAGTGTGAAAGTGAAAATATCATCTATAGATAAACCGAATTACATGTAGGTTTTACAATATATCTGAAAATTTATCTACACACTCGATTGAGCTATCCTTAAACACATTGTCTTGTGAAAATATACAAATAGATTAGTAAAAGTGTGAATTAAAGAAAATTGTTTTGCTCTGTTGAGGTCTATTGGCGGGATTGGTAACCCTCACGGAGAGTAATGTAGTAAGGGTTACGTTATCGTAACTATCCATATTAAAGAAGGAAGAATTATATGTATAGTCACCCCTTCATTCTTAGACACAAGTGGATGTGTAACAGAAGTGAGAACTAATTGAAAACGAGTATATTATGATATCTTAATCCTTTTTGGGATCTTGTATTTGGAGATATTTTTGGTTGTGTAGCTACAAGGGGCCTGTAGGCAGCACAACCAAAATTATCTCCAAATACAGGATCTCAAATGGCAGGTAGACATCAGGGATGCCAAGCTTTTATCTTTTACAAGGGCAATTCCAGGATTTTTGTTTAGGGGGTTTAAAAAATGATTTTTCGCTGAGTGAAGTGAGTTGCAATTTTTTTAAAGTGTTTTTTCATTATATGCCAAAAGCATTATTTTAAAGGGGATGTGTGCCTGGTACACCTTTTCTTGGATCAGTGCCTGGGTTAATCCATGCATGTATTTTAGGCCCAGGATTTTAGGCTTAATCAAAGACAACCAATGATGGCAAAAAAGTGACATTTTTAAGCCACACTCATTGAAGTATAGTATAAATATATATGATGTCTGTATTTGTAAGGCTCTTTTTTTATTTTTTGTTACGCCTTCCTTGGACAGCATCCAATTCAAGACAAAACAAAATAAAAGTGAGCCTTATGTTTCTCCTGATGACTAATTACATGTACATGTATTTGGACTAGATCAGGCAGTGATACATACATGTACATGTACAAATGTATATCAGAACTGCATATTTTAATTTTTGCATCTTTGAAGTTAATATGTTGTCTTTTAAATGCCTCTTACAGTCATCACGGTTAACTAATTGAAGCACAAATTGCAAGCCCGAAAATTACTATTTTTAGAATTTTTCTTTACATATAATTGGCTTGTTATTCCATGTTTAAAAGAAATTTTACTGGTCCAAAAACTATTTTACTGGCCAGGGCCGTCGGACTTGAAAGACTCTTTAGTTACAAAGTTTTTCTGTTACACGTTTCATTGTATCCAATTTTTCCTTCTCTATTGTTTTTATACCCCGCCACACGAAGTGGCAGGGTATTATGTTATACCCTCAGTTTTTTTCGGTGTCTGTCCGTCCGTCCGTCCGTCTGTCTGTCCATCCCCCGAAGGTTTCCGACCAATAACTTGAAAACGCGTCAAAGGATTTGAATGATATTTTGCACAGCTGTTTAGTACAATAAAATACAGGTCAAGTTCGATTTCCAGCATGATCCAAAAAATAGTTTTTGAGATAGGCCACTTTGAAAAATCAAATTTCATGAAATTTTGAGTTTCCGACCAATAACTTGAAAACGAGTCAAAGGATTTGAATGATATTTTGCACAGCTGTTTAGTACAATAAAATACAGGTCAAGTTCGATTTCCAGCATGATCCAAAAAACAGTTTTCGAGATAGGCCACTTTGAAAAATCAAATTTCATGAAATTTTGAGTTTCCGACCAATAACTTGAAAACGGGTCAAAGGATTTGAATGATATTTTGCACAGCTATTTAGTACAATAAAATACAGGTCAACTTCGATTTCCAGCATGATCCAAAAAATAGTTTTCGAGATAGGCCACTTTGAAAAATCAAATTTCATGAAATTTTGAATTTCCGACCAATAACTTAAAAACAGGTCAAAGGATTTGAATGATATTTTGCACAGCTGTTTAATACAATAAAATACAGGTCAAGTTTGATTTCCAGCATGATTCAAAAAATAGTTTTGGAGATAGGCCACTTTGAAAAATCAAATTTCATGAAATTTTGAGTTTCCGACCAATAACTTGAAAAGGCTTCATGGGATTCAAATGATATTTTGTACAGCTATTGAGTACAATAAAATACAGGTCAAGTTCAATTTTCAGCATGATCTGAAAAACAGTTTTCAAGATAGGCCACTTGGAAATCAAATTTTATGAACCTTTGATATTATAACGTGGCGGGGTATCATTTAATGTCCCATTACATGCCCTATTTTTAATTATTCAATTGATAATTATTTTCTATTAATAATTCATTCTTGTGCCTTGGTCTGCTTGGGCCTTTGCATGATTATTAGCAAAAGTAATGGTAGGAAATTTAATGTAGATAAGATATACATGTATTGTAGATGTCATCTGACCTTTTTTGAATTGTTCACATGTGTGAAACCAGGTGTGACTATTATGTTATAAAAAATTGGCATGTGCCTGTGGCAAAAAGACACATCACCTGACTGAGTACTAATGTACATGTACATTAAATTAAAGGCATATTGTCTACGGCAAACTCATTTTTTTTACCACCCAATTTTTTGGTGTCAATTAGACCGAAATGCAATAAAATAAATATTGAAAAATAAATTTTCCACAAATTTTGCCTCAAAAGTAGTTTATTTTGATCAAAATAGCTCGACAATATTGATTGATATTATATTTACCGCATAACGTCACATTGACACAGATTTTAACCGAGTAGTTTTAACGCAGGCACTAATCGGAATCTCGGGTTTTGTCCCCGAATACCTTGATATGTTGAAAAAATACCAATATTTTTCGTGTTTCCCTTTAAATCACATTCAAAACTTAATTCAGGCAATAATTGTCAGTTTTATTCATTAAGAAGCTCTAGTAATCGGTTGCCGTTTTAATTTTCTTCCAAGCTAAAACTTCGAGAAACAGATTATACACCACGTGCAAGGACTATGGAAGTTTTCAATCAAAGAAAGAAATGTGTGCATGCTTACAGCTCATCTACATCTCATGAATATGAATTTTTGTAAAGCTTTACAAATATTATATATTTTTCAATTTTTGAAGTTATAAGGTACCCTAGTGGTATTTTGAACGTTTGTATCTTTCAAAATAAACAAAACAAATAGTCTGACGACAATTTTTTGGTTTAACAAAAAAATAATTTTTCGTTGACAATATGCCTTTAAGTGGCATGTGACCAAGTTAACAGTGATAATTTCAATTTCTTTTGAACATATACACATGATATAAATTTGCTGTCCTTGAGCATGTTCAACTTGAGGTCAGTTAAATCAACATCCAAAAGAAATAAGTACATGTAAAATTATGCAAAAAACCTGAATTTGACTGAAATTGTCCTAATTAATCATGTTATGGAAAGCAACTTCATTTTTAAATTGTAAGAAAAAAAATTGGGGGGGAAATTTGGAAATATGGATGAAGTTTCTTATGATAAAAAAGATTTACCAAAATATGTACTTTAAATAAACATTATTTTGGTGTAATGTCATAATCAACAATAAATAGTTTTGAAAAGTCAGGCAATGAAAATAATTGTTTTTTTTTTAATATATATATATATTTACAATGTAATCATGTTAATTGTATTAAAATGCAAATAACCAGCCCTCTGGAGCTCTTTGGGCTATTAAGATTTTTAAGAAATACGTAATTACACATGTACATGTAGTATAGTAATTTTGGAATGAAGCATCACTAGTAAGGACATGTACAAAAATGATTTTACAGATTTACAGCTCACAGATTTACTTTTATAATTATATTGATTCAGAGCATGTACAGTCAATCATCCAGTCATCTTGGGACAAACCTCTAATTCTGTTCTGGATGCACCCCCTGAATTTTAAGTGTGCCATTACTGGTACATGTATCTCTAGAATACATGTACATGCATGCAGATAAATATTTTCACTGAAAGAATTTTAAAAAAAAGGAATACACTGAACTTATTCTCCTGCCAAAAAAGATGTTTCTACAATTAATGTTATATGTGTCATGTAGCTCATGTCAGATAGCCACAAATTGGGTTTTTTTCTAACAAACTTTGTTATTTATTTTTTAGGTAGATAAAGGAATACTTTGGATAGATACCATATCAGGAACACTTAAGTTAAATGTTACATATTTGGAAGGAAGCTAGTATTATTTAGAATGATGTCGGTGCCAAAAAATGTCCAGAAATTATTAATGGTATCAGTAATAGGGTCTTTATGTTTGTACCAATACCATTATTTCTTTGGAAGTAGTGATGTCAAAAGTCAAAATGTTCAAGAATTTGAACAATCTTATGAAAAACTGGGCTCTGCATCATTCTCAGACAAAATTGCAGACACATCAAAATTACAAAACAACCCATCTGCTAGCAATGAACAGGCACCTGCTAATTATAAACAGGAAAGACAACCCTCTGTTGCCATTAATTTCACCTCCAATGATCCAGAGGTACGGAGACTTACTCGTCAGCTGTTTGTTCTCTTGGAGGATCTTGATATAACCATACTAAAAAAATCTCCACCAAGTAAAATTTATGGCAATATATTTAGTGGTAAAGGATCTCAACAAGTTGAAGGATATATAGCAGCAGTTAGAGATTTCCAGAAAAAGCATCCCATTAAAACTATATGCGAAATCGGCTTCGCTGGTGGACACAGCGCTACTGTTTTCCTTAGTACTACTGAAGGTGCTAGTTATACGGCATTTGATATGTGGGATCGTGCAGTATATGAAGATGCTGCCTTAGCTTGGGTTAAGCAACAGTTCCCTGAGAGAGAAATTACGCTCGTCAAAGGAGATTCTACTAAAACAGTTCCAACTTACCAAGGAACATGTGATCTCATACATATAGATGGAGCTCACCATGCTAATTTTCCCATCACTGATATGAAAAACATGGTACGCCTAGCATCTGAAAATAACTTGCTACTGATGGACGACTGTTCAAAATCCTGGCCTGCTGTCCTGAAGGGTGTTGACTATCTTAAGAAGAATGACCTAGTCCACACATTAGATATGCACATTGCTGAGGGTTGGATATTTCGAGGAGCCCAGAAAGGATGGTGCATTGGAAGTTACAAGAAAACTCCAGTTGTAACAGTCCCAAAAACATTAAAATTTTTAGGGAAAGAAATTTGTAACCCTCCTTCATATGGCAGCAACTGTGAACAAAAGTCAAACGAGCCCTGCTCCAAATCTAGTGATCGCTGCTTCTATAATGATGAATCTGGTACAATATCAGTCTCCTGTGAAAGATGGCATGGTGCCCAGAGTGTAGAACAAGTCACATGGGATACTCGCCCCACAGCAACTGACAGAAATGAGGCTCATGCAAAATCTTTTGACTACTATAAGTCTCTTCCTTCTGACCTTGGTGATATGATTGAACTTGGAGCTGGGCCTTTCACACAGTCTCAAACCATACTGCAAGATAGATCAGCATCTAGTATTACATTGATTGAACCCATGGCTTTCCATTACATCACAAATGTCAAACTCTGTTACTATAAGAATGGAACATTTAAAAACTTGCCAACTACTTTATTGTCTATACCTGCTGAAGAATTAGACAATTCAAGGAAATTTGACACGCTTGTAATGATAAATGTCATAGAACATGTTTATGATGCTCTCTCCATTTTAAATTCAGCAGTTAACCTGATAAAAGATAATGGCTTGTTTATTTGGCATGAACGGTTATGGGACAATTACAAAGGAAAGGCCAATTATGCTGGTGATAGAGAATTTCAACTGCATCCTATTCGCATAAAGAAAACGATAGCTCAACATTTAATGTCCGTCTTTAATGAAGTTTATGTAACATGGGACACAGAAGAGTTAAGAAGATTGAAAAACCAAGGAGTTTATTTCATCGGGAGAAAGAAAAGTGGAAATTTCAAAACAGAAATTCCTAAACATCCAGCATGCTTCAAACAAATCACTGGAAAACAATCAGTGGTATTTTTTGTTTCTAATCAGAATGTCACCGATGTAGTCAACCAGCTAGATGTTGTGAAGTCTTCCCCCAATGTCAAATCAGTAATGCTGATTTTAACCGAAGCCATGCTCCATGAATCTTTGCAAGGTCTTCTAAAATTTGATAAAATTAAAGCCATGGTGTCCCATCATCATTTAGCAGACTGGCAAAACCAAGTCCGATACTACACCCAGCCTTGCATGAACATTGTAAATAAACTGACCAGTGATATGTTAAATGGATCTGAAACTGTTTGTGTTGGTAGCTCCTGAGTGGAAAGGGAAAATTGTTAGACAGTCACATCAAACCATTGTAGCATTTACATGAGAAAAGGGGGTTGGGACTTTCATAATTTTTTTCATCAATTTATAGATTTGAATTTTTTATTCAAGTGTGGAATTTAACTGTGTTTAAGACAATTTTGTTTTATTGATACTTTTAAAATTATTTGCATAAAACTTTGTTGTACATTGTCATATTTTTCAAATCTATTTGGCTTTTAATATTTTTACACTGCTTTAATTTAAATTAGAGAAGGGGCATACTTTTTGTCCTTATTTGTTTTTAAGTTTAAAAATGTATCATTAATATCAGACATAGAAAGAATGTGTCAAATAATCCAAATTGAAATTTCATTTCATTTATTTAAGATGGTTGGAACATTTACAATTTTTCCTTTAAACTTTATAAATGTCAAGAACATGTATGTAGAAATTATTATCTTGTCATTCATCAAGTGGGTAATATACATGTAGAAGCAGTCTTAAAGATTGCCATGAACATTGTTATTTTGATTTATCATGCTTATGGTAGGTAATCTTAATTAAACTCTTAATTTGTTGATCATGAACTTACATGTAATATTCTTTTTACCAAGAACATTATTAAGATGCTTGTTCAAATTTTTTTCTTCATTTACCTATTGATATACATGTATTATTTCATTAAGAAGGTATATATATGATCTCATTTATTTATTTAATTTGTCTAAACATGTAGTTGCAGTGTTTTACATGCTTTTAACAACATCAGACTTTGTTTGGTGGGGGGGGGGGGGTTTCTCACTTGATTCTACCTTGACACTGGTTTCATTTTTTTTTTCATGGGGTTCCAATTTTTGTGATGTTTGTGAATAGGGGTAAGCCACAATAATGAGAACCCAATGAAGTATCAATTTTAAATTTGTTTTGTATAGGAACATGTATGAACCATAAAATCAAAAATCTAACTAAAAGTCTTCTATTTTGGGGGGAAATCATGAAAACTGATCCTTAAAAAAACGAAATGAATCCACTGTACTAAAATATTAATAGTTTAGAGTTACCACCCTTAGAGTATATTGATTTTGAAAGGACAAGATATGCTAAGGCCCATATTTGGCTCCCTCTCTGATTCAAAATTACAAAATTGATATGGAAAAAAATTCTTATGCTTTTTAGTAGTTCAAGTGAATGAACAAACTTGTTCTAATAATTTTTAAAGCGGAGCATCTGACATTAGTAAAAAATAGGATGTCAAAACAAACCAAATATGTAAGATTCCTGTCAAATTGGCTGAAAATGGACGGATTTATTGTCTTTTTTTTCAATCCGCCTTCTTGACCCAGACATTTTGTAACTGATCTTTAAAACTGACTTCAATTAAAGTCTAAATCAGTCAAGAAATCTCTGGGTCACATAGGCGGAGGCCTTTGAAAATAACAATGTAAGCTAAAAAAAACAGCATTTTTCTCGATTTTGTTGATTTTACTTTGTCTTAGGTCTCTATGAAATTGAGAAACCGAAAAGATTATTGAAAATTGAAAGCATACTCATAAATTTGAACCATCTTACTCCATATATAAAGTGCATTTTAATAATTTACTAAAGATTTATTTGTTCATAAAATAGGGGGCCAAATATGGCTCTTACCGTACCATGTCCTTTATGTATATATCATGTATGTATTGTTTATAGTTTTACAACTCTGTATTCATGGTACATTGTGTACATATTTTTGTACTTCATGTATGTGGAGAACTTATATTAGTAATTAAGAATCTCAATTTTAATATATATATTTTGTACATTGATACAAAACTACACTTTTTTACAAACTTTTTAAGTTTTAAACAAAGTTTTGCAAGTTTTTAATTTCAGTTAAAAAGGCTTAATCAAATTAAGAAATACATTACATGTTTATTTATTGTTTTCTCCCACCTTTTTTCAACTACTTATTCAATTATGGAATCAAATTTTGTTATTCTGTCCATTTTTTAAATAATTATGTAACATTAAAGGACTAAAGCCACGAACCCTCATATTTGGCCCTAAATCGGGCCATTTTTTCAAATTCCTTCGATAGATAGGATTTTTGTGGCCAAGTAATCTAGAATGATTACTTGTTACAAAACAAAATCAATTTTAATGTTTTCTGTACTTGTGACGTTGTAATGGCGTCATAAAGTGACACTAAAATTGAAAATATGCTTATTTCAGCTAAATTTCACAATTTTCCACCTGGTTTTGATGAAAATGACATGGGCGCCACCCCTCGCCCATAAATATTTTTGCTTAAATTTTATAAATACATTATTTTCTTCATATTTCAACAAAAATTTCAATGGGCGAGGGGTGGCGCCACATAGAAACTCACAAAATTGTGACTGAAAAACAAGTCATTTTGGCCAAAAAGTGAAAAATCACTGATTAAGGCTATTTTTGAAAGGTTAGGGTACTTGAAAATTCATTTATACACCATAATCAAATCTTTTCTCTTTTAACACAGACATCCAGCTATACAAACACAAATTTTGGTGTAAAACAAACCAATTTTGATATTTGAGTATTAACAGGGCCAATTATGGGGGTTCGTGGCTCTAGTCCTTTGTTGCTTTTTAGATTTACATGTATATTGTTAGAATATTATAGATTGCATAATAAGGCCATAATGTTTAGTTGTTTTGAATTTCAAAACCACATTTATTTGTTAATTATGAGCACTTTATTTTATAATATTTATATTTTAATGTATTATCACTAATTTTGCATAATTTTTTTCATATCTTAGTGGATTGTTGGCATTTGGAACGCTTTAATGCATTTCAATGAACATAATTTCATCTCATCTCAAATATAGATTAGTCAAATTTATTTGATTCTAACTCTGTTTAAGGAGGCTCGCGGGTCTAAATTTAGGCATATTTTTAGCGGAACGGTATTGTATCGGTCAATCCACCTAATGTCTGTAGCATCATCACTGATTTCATTAAACAACAAAGCTTCTGTCCAAATTTGAAGAAATTCTATTGTTCAGTTCTTTCGGTTTGCCATGATTTACATTGAAATCCTCATTTTCTTTATATTTTGTGTGAAAAATGTCAAAATTTCAACATTTTTTTTTAATTTCATTTTTTTATTAGTACGGTGACCCCAAATTTTTATTGATTCAATTTGAAGAATGCATTAAAACACACATTCTTTACAAATTTGAAGAAATTCTGTTGTTTAGATTTTTTCTATTTCATTTTTAAGCTTTAAATTATCATTTTCCTTATATACATGTAATCTATATAAAATACATGTAGATGGGTAATAGCCTATTTTGAGGACCTCAATAGCGGGCTTAAATGAACGGTGACCCCCATTTTTTATTGCATATTTTTGATCCATACACAAAGGAATACAAATGTGCCAAATTACAGAAAAATCTATAATTAAAAATTTAGACCCCTGAGCCCTCTTAAATCATCAATTTTTTCACAATACAGCATTACCAGTTTCAACTTCTTAGAATTTAGCAATATAATTAAAGCTAACAATTCTCAATTGTTCAAGCTGAAAGATTATTCTTATCTTAGACCAACGTTGGTGTTAAGTTTGCATTGCTTCCCATGTTTTCTGCTAACGCTATTAATATTCTCTATGTTTATTGTAATATCCCACCATTTTCAACTACTTATTCCATCTTTGAATCAAAGTTTGTTATTTTATCAAAATCTTTATCCATTTTGTAACATTAGAATTGAAGTTTTCAATGAGCTTTAATTTAAATATTGTGAAAAAAAATTATATCGATTGTGTGATAAGGGCATACAGCTGATTTTGAATTTTAAAATCACATTGCATAAAGTTTAGCTTGGAAATATATGTACATTATGTATATGTTTTTTTATTTCAACATGACTGTGCTTGTTAGTTCACATTGTAAAAGTCTTTTATCAAGTATTTGTTTCTTTGTAAGATAAACCGATATATGTTATATGAAAATAACAAACATTCTAAATTTGTAAAGCTGTAGAGTTTCTAGAATACATGTAGGACAACAGAAAGCAATGGCTTTAAAATTTTGTATTTGAACTCATTTATAATATTTCTACTCAATTTCTTAAGGGCTGTTCCATAATTTTACGTGGGGGGGGTCGGGAGGAACTTCTATTACATATTTGGTGGGTGATTTAGAAAGATTTTGTTCAGAAACAATGATAAAATATTAATTTTTATTAGATGGGTGGTGGGGTAAAGAAAAAAGTGCCTCCTGACCCCCCCCCCCCCCCCCCCCCCCTCCACACACAGAGTTAATTCCGGAACAGCCTTAAGGCTTTCATGCTGTTTTATTATTTAAATTTTATGTATATTAAAGTATGTACCTTAATTATAATATTACTAATCTTTATAGTATCAGTATTTACTCATCAAATGCAATTTATACTCACTGAAATCCTACGCAATACTAATTTGTTTACCACCTATATTTTTGTGTATATGCTCATATTTATTATGTTGATAATTTACATTCTTGTACTTTTTTTTTACCTGCGTTGCCGAAGGCGAAAGCAGGTCTAGTAGTCGGGTCACTCCGTCCGTCCGTCCGTCCGTCCGTCTGGCTATTGGGTGCCTGTCTTGTGTAATCTGAATCTCAAAAACCAAACACTAGATCTTTCTGAAATTTTACACAGTGATTACAGATATATTGAAGATGTGCACCTCCCCTTTTGGGGTCATTTTATAATTTCGTTTAGAAATTAGGGGCCCAAAAGGGGCCAAAAAAGCAACTTTTTAATTTTTTTCCACAATAACTTTTGTTCTTGTTGACCAAATGCTATGAAACTTTACAGTAATGTTACTTACCATAAAAGGAAGGATTGGGCTGATTTTGGGTGTCCCCTCTTTTTTCGTTTAGAAATTAGGGGCCCTAAAGGGACGAAAAAAGTGACTTTTTTATTTGTTTCCACAATAACTTTTGTTCTGGTTGACTAAATGCTAAGAAACTTTACAGTAATGTTACTTAACATAAAGGGAAGGGTTGGGCTGATTTTGGGTGTCCCCTCTTTTTTCGTTTAGAAATTACAGGCCCAAAGGGGGCAAAAAAAGCGACTTTTTAAATTTTATCCACAATAACTTTTGTTCTGGTAGACCAAATGCTATGAAACTTTACAGTAATGTTACTTACTATAAAAGGAAGGGTTGGGCTGATTTTGGGTGTCCCCTCTTTTTTGGTTTAGAAACTAAGGGCCCTAAAGGGGCCAAAAAAGCAACTTTTTTATTTGTTTCCACACTAACTTGTTTTTGTTGACCAAATGCTATGAAACTTTACAGTAGTGTTACTCACCATAATTTAAAGGTTGGGGATGATTTTGGGTGTCCCTTCTCTTTTTGTTTAGGAATGAGGGGCCCATAAGGGGCAAAAATGTGACATTTTTTATTTATGGTCCGATTTAGAAATTTTTTTTTTACAAGTTAATTTTGGTCAAATATTGGATACAAATTGGAGGATACAATTTTTTCTTGACCCACCTTTTCTGTTTAGCAATTAGGGGACCAAAAGGGGGAAAAATAGAAACTATTTTTTTGTCTATTTTTACAATATTGGGTGGCATGTGACAAATACGCTTTGTAAGTCCACCATAGGATGCAAGTGTCAAAATATTTTGACTGTCCATATTGGGCCTAGAACGTACAGGGTTCAACGTTTTGCCGTGCGACGCAGGGCCAGACATCGATTGGTCTTGTTAATTTACAAAACACAAATTGTGCAATTAAAGGGATGAGGGACAATAATGCCAAATTATATTTGACTTAAGAAAATGTTGTTGCCAATGTTGGTTGAAATTTTATGATTTATATGATTTCATCAAATAGGAAGTTGTTCAGATGCAACCACATTTTTCCAGAAGGATAACTAAGTGAAAAACAGCTATTAAGTCAATGAAATATGGACAATTTCTCTTAATATAATTTTAAGTTCTTGGGTAAGTTTTTGGTCAAAAATACGCATTATTGCCCCTCATTCTTAAATCTGTAGAAATCCAAAGTATTTCATAGCAGCTTTAAATATTGATGTAATTAATAAAGTCGTGATTTTATCTGTTTCATGTTTTTGCCCTTTCCCAACTTTCATGTTATTCAATATAATGTTTACATTTTAGATTTAAGTCTATCGCTATCAGTATCATCAAATAATACAATAATAACAACATTTTGTAAAACTACTGTGGATTCATTTATTTTCGTGGGTACTAATTTTCGTGGTTTGATGAAAAATATCAGTTCGTGGATTCCAAAATTCATATTTTTGAAGTGTACAGCATTGAAGTCAATGTAAAATCTCCTTTACGTTGAGTATCAAATTTCGTGGGTCAGGACCACCTGAAAACCATGAAAATTGATATCACACGAATAATAATGAAACCACAGTATGTGGATTTTTTTTAAAGTAAATACTGTTATCATGTTTTTGTCTCAGGTATTATTAGTCTACATTCCTACTTTTGACTTTTGTTAATATTATATATAACAAAAATGAACTCCTTTTATTCGCCAAAGATGTTCTTTGTGCAAATGCTGAGTTAACTTGTATACATAACCAAAATATGTGTCTTCAAAGCATTTTAATGGTTTTTTTTTTGTGAAATTGAAAAACAATTTTTATAGAAATATATATTTCTTAACATTTTGTATTTGACAAATTCAATTATTTACTTGTATTTAGAAGTTATCTAATTATTATATCATACTATACTATTAAGTCTTTGAATTATTATGAGATGTATGTTTTTCCTGTCTTCATCATAGGTGGATCCAGGGGGGGCCTGGGGGGGGCCTGGGCCCCCCCTTTTGGCGGAAAATTTTGGTTGAATATTTAGGAAATCATTGAAGCGTGACCAGAGCGGGCCCCCTCTTAGGCCAGTCAGTGGGTCCCCTCTTTTCAGAATTTCTGGATCTGCCTCTGTTCATTTTCTTTGAAACAAATATTTTTTTCTTGTTCTTGTTAAGAAATATAGTTCTTTTTTAAATTTTATACCCAGCCACAAGAAGATGGGAGTTATTTTGTGATATCCTTTGCTCAATTCACTCTTTGTCCCAAAAATTTCTGAATGATAAATTGAAAACACTCCAGAGATTTTGCACAATTTTTTTTTCAACCTTATTAAAACTAGATTAAAATTTGCTTTAACTTGCAAGATCAATAGTCTCAATTAGATTGAGCTGTGAAGAACAATAAAATGAATCTTAAGTTTCCAGCAAAATATGTAAAAAAATTGAGTAAGCCCACGTTGGCAATGTTTGTGCCCTGAAATCTTTTGTTATTATGAAAATATTTGTTTTACATGCATCTAAATGTTTTGAAGTTATCAGCTGTGGGATTTTTTAGATGTGATTTGTATTCTTTTTTTTTTATAATTCGTTTCCTTATTGTTGTGGGTTATTTTGTATGTCTTAAAGGAGATTATTGTTACACCTTGTTTAGATAATTAAAATATTTAATTTACAAGATGCTTTTATTAGCAGGGATAATCCCATAGGGATAATCTCTTTATGTGATTAGCCATGGCTATAGATATTATTGGCTTTCAGTAATTGACATATCAAAAGCAAGCTTGATGGTTGTGTTGTTTCATCATATACCAATTCAAATATCAATGCATGCTCACAATATAGTTCTTTTTCAGATATTTTATATTATCTTCCTTTACCAAAATCCAATATGCAATTACTAAAGTCTAAGCAATCTTTAAGATTTGTTAATTATCATGTTACTAGTACTTTCAGTACTTGAGACAAAGAGAGGGTCAGTCTGCCCATCAGGCACGCACCTACAATTGTATTGTGTTATCTGAAAATGTATAAATCTGAAAATCATTGAAAGAATGTACATCCCTTTTGGAGATGTTCAATTCAAAAATGGAATACTGGTGGCAGATTTTTTGTATCTCGTATTTTGAGGGGTCTGTGTAGCTGAGGGGTGTATTTATGCAGAGACACTGTATACGTTTTTAGCTAACCTGGACCGAAGGTCAAGGTCTAGGTGAGCTACTGCCATCACTTGGCCTCCGTCATCCTCGTCTATCGTCGTCTGTTAACAATTTTTATAAAAATCTCCTCTGAAGCTACTGAACAGAATTCAATGAAACTTGGTATGATTGATCCTTAGGGTGTCCAGAACTAAAAAAAAGTGTAAGAGATAGATCAATCTGATTAAAATCAGCTGTTATGATACGCTTCTCTCCTCTAACGTTAGAGGAGAGAAGCGTATCATAACAGCTGATTTTAATCAGATTGGAGATAGATGAAATCTGATGCCTCCCAGCTGCTTCAAGATCAAAAGTTCTACAAAATGCTCCATTTCTTTGGTCGAAGTTGTCAGATGACCTCTTATAGGGGTTATGGCCCCATAAAGGTGAAAAATAGCATTTTTTCATGTTTTAGCCCTATAGTATGAAAACTATTGCAGATAGAAAAAGCTGTGCTTGCTTAAATGTTCAGCTCATTTATCTCTTCAACGGTCTTTATATGGTCGAAGTTGTCAGATGACCCCTTATTGGGGTAAAGGCCCCTTAAATAACGTTTTTTTCATGTTTTTAGCCTAAAGAATGAAATTAAAGCAGACAGAAAAATAAAAAACAGTTGCTTGCTTTAATGTTCAGTTCATTCAGCTCTACAAAAGTCTCAATAGGGTCGAAGTTGTCAGACGACCCGTTATAGGGGTTGCGGTCCCTAAAAAAAAACTTATATATGATAAATGGTGTTGCGTACAGCTCTGTAAAGTAATTGGTATAATATCCATTCTATATTATATATAAACATTTGCAAACCAATTACACCATTAAAAGACAAAATCATGAATTTGTTACTGTTTACTAGAAAAAGACATTTATAAATGCCCTTCACTCTGGAGCGCGCGCTAAAGTGCCCTCTTCCTGCGCCCCTCTATTTTCAGATCCTAGCTAGAACACTGTCATATATATGCTTATATAACTATATCAGTTGCGATCCAATTCTCTATCTTTCTCTCCCTACCCACCTAATGTTCATCGTGTACTGTGTTACAACCTTAGATTGTCTACGAGGAGGCTTAACTAGGCAACCGAAAGCTAGATTTTTATCTAGCCTAGGTGGTCTAGTGGTCTAGGGCGCTGGACACAGTGCAGGCGAAGTTGCCATACATGACAGAGTATGGGTTCGATTCCAGCTCAACCCCATGCTGGATTTTCCGGTGTCAATGGCTTTAAAAAAGATGATTTTCATCACTGTTAGCACACGGACACCCTTTCTAACTTTGCAGCTCACCATATCCATTCTATATTATACCTAAAAAAAAAACGTTTGTCATGCTTTGGCCTATAGAATGAAAACTATAGCAGATAGAGTAAAGCTGTTGCTTGCTTAAATGTTCAGCTCATTTAGCTTTTCAAAAGTCTTCATTAGGTTGAAGTTTTCAGATGACCCCATATAGGGGTAATAGTCCCTTAAATAATAGTTTTCCATGTTTTGGACATACAGAATGAAAACTGCAGTAGATATAGAAAAACTGTTGCTTGCTTAAGAACCAGTCTTTCTAAAAATCATGCAGAGGGTGATTCATGGTAAAAAAATAACACATGGTTTTGAACATGGTTTCTAATACAGAATGGTCACCTTTTAACAAAAACAACAGCCATTTGTTTCTATGATGTTGGTCATAAGAGATAAAAATTACCTAGATTGCATTAAAAATATTATAAACAAGGGAGATAACTCTTTTCTTGCTATGCATTTCAATACAATTCAAAACACTGATTTCTCCAATGACCAAGACCTTTGTGGAAAACATACTCGATTTTCAACAATAACACTATATCTTGATTCAGAAAATGTAAAGAAACCCATGTGTTATTTTTTACCATAAATCACCATTATCATAAACCCTGCATGATTGATAGAAAGACAGATACTTAAATGTTCAGCTTATTTAGCTCTACAAAACCTTTATAGGGTCGACATCAAGACCAGGTGAGCGTTTCAGGCTCCTGGGTGCCCCTTGTTACAGTCTTTGGTCTAATGTTCTATTTCAATACCTGGTAATTAACAATGCAACGGAAAATGTCAGTTCTTTATTGTAATTGACAAACACATATTTAGTATTTATCCGTTGTCTGTCCAAGGCTGGTTCTTAATGCCCACCATTTTATCGGGTAGCGCGTCTTGGACCACTTTGTACTTAATAGCGGGCACGAAGTGCCCGCGAGAGCGGAGAGCTCTACAGCAAGTTCCCGCAAAAAATTTGCCTAATGCTGATATTGATTTTTTTCGTCCGGATATGCTTGAACAGCTTCTCAAAATTTCACGTGCACAATTTATACAGGTTCGATGTGAATTTGAAAATAATTACCATTTTTGTACTCGCCTCCCTAAAAAAAATTCTATGTAAATATAGAACAAAGAGAAAAATATTCTGATGACGATGAGTTACTTCATTTTTTAAATAAAACAAATTTTATTCATTTTTTTATACCCCGCCACACGAAGTGGCAGGGTATTATGTTATACCCTCAGTTTTTTTCGGTGTCTGTCCGTCCGTCCGTCTGTCTGTCCGTCTGTCTGTCCGTCCCCCGAAGGTTTCCGACCAATAACTTGAAAACGCGTCAAAGGATTTGAATGATATTTTACACAGCTGTTTAGTACAATAAAATACAGGTCAAGTTCGATTTCCAGCATGATCCAAAAAATAGTTTTCGAGATAGGCCACTTTGAAAAATCAAATTTCATGAAATTTTTAGTTTCCGACCAATAACTTGAAAACGCGTCAAAGGATTTGAATGATATTTTACACAGCTGTTTAGTACAATAAAATACAGGTCAAGTTCGATTTCCAGCATGATCCAAAAAATAGTTTTCGAGATAGGCCACTTTGAAAAATCAAATTTCATGAAATTTTGAGTTTCGGACCAATAACTTGAAAACGCGTCAAAGGATTTGAATGATATTTTGCACAGCTGTTTAGTACAATAAAATACAGGTCAAGTGTAATTTCCAACATGATCCGAAGAACAGTTTTAGAGATAGGCTACTTTGAAATCAAATTTTATGAACTTTTGATATTATAACGTGGCGGGGTATCATTTAATGTCCCATTACATGCCCTATTTTTACATTTTCTTTTTCAACGCTCATTCGCACCAAATACCTCGTCCCAAACTGAACGTTCTAGAAAATGAACCGATTAAAGTAAAAAACAGTTAACATTTGCATCAAAAGTGTCCATGTCTTAACGGGAATGGGGTCCTCTAGATCTTATATTCTAAATTCTAAACGATTTTATTCCTCAATTGAAGCGTGGAACTCCGTCATATGAGGGCCAAAAAGAGGATCCATCTTTGAAGTTTCATGGTGTAGGGGGTAGCCTTCTTCAACTCAAAAGGCATGTAAAAATCCTGGAAAAATACAATTAAGCTGTTCATTGACATCTTATATTTTTGCTGTGAAAAAAAGACAAAACATGGAAGACACACCGGAATAGTTAAAGATCGCAATGGTCCTGACTTGGTACAATCATTTCAAATGAAATGATGGGTTAAACCAGGTTTAATGGCGCGCCAAACCTCCCTCTTCCATTGCGATCTTATAGACCGGTAGTAACACACAACGCAACACGGTTATAAAGACAATCGGTTTAATAAGATGATCATTTTAGTACAACAATCAGTAAATCAATAACCAAAACAATAACTAACCAATACGTTCAACTTAATTTTGAATTTTTCCACCAGTGGCTGATAACGAAGGAAGAATTTTCTTAGGGACCGTACGAGACGCATTATCTTGTAACCTTGGTCCAAGAGTCGGTCACGGAGACAGTGGTGTCGTATCAAAAATCAGAAAAAAATTGTACAAGCCCTGGCATATCGAATAAGTTGTGAAATAAAAACATCGTAAGCAGGTGAGGTAGGTATGTTGCTTTCAAGGTTAGGGAAATTAATAATTTGAAAATTAAAGTCGTCTCTTTTATCGTAATTTTTTGTACTGAAATGACCATCTTAGTCATATTCGAGATGCTTATCCAAGAACGATGTGAAGTGATTGGATTCAGTGGTGTCCTTAATCTCTAACTATGGAGGATATATCAAAGGAATCCATCTTCCAAACGAAGCGTTGTTTACAGAGAGGACATCGTCGATATATCTGAAAATGAGATTAAAGGACCTTGCTTCTTTTATCTTCTTGTTCTTTATGTGTTCTTGAAGAAATTCAGTCTCGTAAGAGTATAAAACAAATCGGCGAGGACAGAGGAGCACAATTTGTGCCCATTGGAATGCCAATTTGTTGTTGAAAAATTTCTCCTCTATATGTGACAAATATGTTGTCAATAAGAAAATCAAGCATACTACAAACTTGGTCCAATGGGTAACAGAGTTATCCTTTTTTTTAAATGTGTAAAACCATAACAGTCATTATTATATCTAGACATTCTATGGTCATGTTTTAGACGTATATCATATATGAAATTGAACATGGGTACCGGTATTGTAACCCTCATTGTCAACATACGGTTTTCAGGTTATAACTCAAAAAGAATTTGTTTTTGTCCCGATGATAGCTGAAAAATTGCCGAAAAAAAAACCAGCCCACAATCATAAAAAAAGTTTTTAACCGATTTCAATGAAACTGTTGGATTTTGCCACCCGCCAGGTTAGGAAGGAACCTTATTGATTTGGGGAAATTGGCAAAGAATTTGTTTTTGTCCCGATGATAGCTGAAAAATTGCCGAAAAAAAACCCAGCCCACAATCATAAAAAAAGTTTTCAACCGATTTCAATGAAACTGTTGGATTTTGCCACCCGCCAGGTTAGGAAGGAACCTTATTGATTTGGGGAAATTGGCAAAGAATTTGTTTTTGTCCCGATGATAGCTGAAAAATTGCCGAAAAAAAATCCCAGCCCACAATCATAAAAAAAGTTTTCAGCCGATTTCAATGAAACTGTTGGATATTGTCACCCGCCAGGTTAGGAAGGAACCTTATTGATTTGGGGAAATTGGCAAAGAATTTGTGTTTTTGTCCCGATGATAGCTGAAAAATTGCCACAATAACAATCATTAAAAGAGGTTTTAACCGATTTCAAATAAACTTTTGGTTTTTAAACCCCCGCCTCGAAGAAAAAAGCAGCGATGTTACGATTTTACTCAAAATTAAACAAACAATCTCTATTTTGTTTTCTTTTTACTGGATTTTATTTCGTTAAATCGGCTGCAGAACAGCTCGACAATAATGTTTTGAAATTGTTTCGATTTGCATTAAACCTACGGGGAATTTTTTGTCTATGCGTAACTTTTTTTGAAGAGTATATATTGAATTTTCAATTCTTTTAATTTTGTTAAAAAAAATATTGTTCCGTTCCGTTCCGTTAAATACCAATAGCCGGGGGATATTGGTACTTAACGGAACGCCCCGGCTATTGGTATTTAACGGAACGGAACGGAACCATTTTTTTCTTTGCATTTCTATTAATGGTATTTTTTTCTATTTCTTTGCTGGAATGCAGGTAGGTGGAAGGTAAGAAATGTGATATGATATGAACGAAATGATATGGGATGAAGAACTATTACACATAATGGTCCCTAATGAATTTTTAAAAGCAAAGATGCGCAGTATACACGGACGAATAAAGCTGCAAGTATATGACCAATTAAGTTCGTTACATCAGTCATACACATATATTCAATTTTTAATTAAAAAAAAAAATACGCGGTTCCGTTCCGTTCCGTTTGACGATAAAATGTTGAAATCGGTTTAGCACTGAGCGTTCCTTTTTTGCTATGTTTGACCACATCTCGCATCCGTACAAGACGGTTGGTAACACAACTGATTCATAGAGTTTCAAAAGTACTTGCGGATTTTTCCTTTGGTTACTGATATTCGATATTGCATAGAATACGTTTTGTCCTTTTCTGCACATATTAGCGATTCTATCTCCTAATTTAATATTCGAGTTTAGTTCGATTCCAATGCCTTGAATTGGAATGATATTGTTCGTTATACGCCAGTCTAAGTTAATAATTGGTTTGTTTCTATTCCGACTAAACTGTCATGACTGTACAACACACGATTTCTTTGCATTAAATGAAAATCGCCATTTAGATGCGTAAACAGTACAAACGTCTAACATTTTCTGTAAAACAAAAGGGGTCGTTCCAATGCATGAAACGTCATCGGCTAGGGCAGGGCAACATGGGTTATTATTAATTACACCAGTATTATAATTACAGATTTGCAATTCATACAATAATTCATTTATGAAGACAAGATATAATAGACGCGTTGATTGGGGTTCAATTAACCTTCTAAAGACGCTATTTTTTCTCGGTTCACAGATCAAATTTTAAAAATGACAAAATTTTGTGAACTGCTTAATTAATAAATTTAATTCAAACAAATTCATCAACATCAATCTGTTTTACGATACTTTCTAAATCTTCTTTATTAAAAGTTAATGGTTATATGGTCAGGCACAAAATGCCTGATTCGGATTACAATCTTCTATAATTTTTTTTCAAGATTCTTAATGAAAACTTTGATTTGAATTTATTACCGAATATTTTTCAATTGGTTTTGAAAATATCGAATTTTCTCTCCGATAATGATATTTGAAAGAAAAAATTGGATTTGTAGTAAAACTGTTTTGCATCTTTTTAGCTCACCTGGCCAAAGGCCAGGTGAGCTATTGCCATCACTTGGCGTCCGTCGTCGTTAACTTTCCTTCAAACTTCTTCTCCTCTGAAATGGCTGCACAGATTCAAACCAAATTTGGTCTGGTGGTACTTTAGGGTATCCTCCACAGAACTGATGTGGGAATTTTTGATTCGTCGAAAAACATGGCCGCCATTGCTAAAAATAGACCAGGGGGGTCAGACTACCGTTTTTGGCTTGTAAATCAAAAAGTATAAGATATAGATGAAATCTGATGCCACCTTACTGCTTCAGCATCAAAAGTTCTACAAAAGTATCCATTTGATCCAAGTTGTCAGATGACCCCTTATAGGGGTTACAGCCCCTTAAAGATGAAAAATAGCGTTTTTTCATGTTTTTGCCCTATAGTATGAAAACTATTGGAGATAGAGAAAAAGTTGTTGCTTGCTTAAATGTTCAGCTCATTTAGCTCTACAAAAGTCTCCATAGGGTTGAAGTTGTCAGATGACCCCTTATAGGGGTTGCGACCCCTGAAATAATGTTTTTTCATGTTTTTGGCCTATGGGATGAAAACTATTGCAGATAGAGAGAAGCTGTTGCTTGCTTAAATGTTCAGCTAATTTAGCTCTACAAAAGTCTCCATAGGGTTGAAGTTGTCAGATGACCACTTATAGGGGTTGCGACCCCTGAAATAATGTTTTTTCATGTTTTTGGCCTATGGGATGAAAACTATTGCAGATAGAGAGAAGCTGTTGCTTGCTTAAATGTTCAGCTAATTTAGCTGTACAAAAGTCTCCATAGGGTCGAAGTTGTCAGATGACCCCTTATAGGGGTTACGGCCCCTAAAATGATGGTTTTTTTTTATGTTTTTGGCCTACAGAAAGGAAACTATAGCAGATAGAGAAAAGCTGTTGCTTGCTTAAATGTTCAGTTCATTTAGCTCTACCAAAGTCTCAATAGGATCGAAGTTGTCAGATGACCCTTAATAGGGGTTACGGCCCCTAAAATAACCTTTTTCATGTTTTTGGCCTATAGAATGAAAACTATAGCAGATAGAGAAAAGCTGTTGCTTGCTTAAATGTTCAGTTCATTTAGCTCTACCAAAATCTCAATAGGATCGAAGTTGTCAGATGACCCTTAATAGGGGTTACGGCCACTAAAATAACCTTTTTCATGTTTTTGGCCTATAGAATGAAAACTATAGCAGATAGAGAAAAGCTGTTGCTTGCTTAAATGTTCAGTTTATTTAGCTCTACAAAAGTCTCAATAGGATCGAAGTTGTCAGATGACCCTTAATAGAGGTTACGGCCCCTAAGATAACCTTTTTCATGTTTTTGGCCTTTAGAATAAAAACCATAGTAGATAAAGAAAAACTGTTGCTTGCTTAAATGTTCAGCTTATTTAGCTCTACAAAATATAGGGTTGACATCAAGACCAGGTGAGCGATTTAGGCTCCTGGGAGCCTCTTGTTTCTTCGTTTTATTCTTTAGTTGTTTGGGTCAATATTCTTTATCGGTTATTCTATTTGGCCACCATTTTCTATTCTTTAGTTCTACTATTGCTCAAAGGTCATAAAACATATGATTTTAATCATAGTGTGTTCAATGTATGACTGCAGACCATAATTGCAAAATTGTTGAGAAAGATTTTTCTGAAACACCAAAATTACAATTTTTCATATATATAGACCTTGGATATTAGGTATTGCACGACGGGTATATCATGCGTTCTTGGTATAGCAATGTGTATGAAGCTGGAAAACTTTGGGCGTATATTTTCTTCTCGAACTACGTGACTTCTGCCCAAAAGGATGTTACCCGTACTGCTAGAGATTTAAGTATTTCATGACATGTTTCCATTAGTTCTTTTAAAGTACACTTATACATACAGGATCATTAACACCAAGAATTTTAACACAAATGAAGATAGTGAGAACGTAGATGTATAATAAATGTAATTTATTAAGGCCAAATAAAAAAAAAGTATTTAGCTTCTCAGGCCCCTGTTTCATCTATTCTGAGTCAGCCTCATTGTCCCTTTTTATTGCTTTTTCATAAAATAAAAACAATCACTTGCTTGAACTTTTTTGTAAAAAGTTGCCTCATCTACTTTTCGGAACAACAAATAGATATATTAGGAGCCTCCCTTACTCATTAGTTTTTGAAAATAAATGGCATTAGAAGCTTAAAATTAATTTTTATCATGGCCTAATCATATTTAAATCCTGTTTGAAAAATCACTTTCATGCATTTAAAATAATTTAAGTTTGAATTTTTCAATCAAGGTTCATTTGTAAAAAAAAAACCTTTCCGGATACATTGTAATTGATTTAGATCAAAGAACGAAACTAGCTTTCTGAAAATAGATGTTTTAATTTATAAGAAATATTTACTTTAATCAAATTATTCATTTTCAATTAACTGAGTAGGAAACATCGCATATTTAGTACATAAACTACAACCAGGGTTCATTTTACAACAAATCTAAACAAGCATTCATTCTAAGGGCATTGTAAAACAATACACAGTCCCCTACCGGTCGAATATAAAGGTCCAACAATTTAACAAAGCACAAAGTTACATAGACGGAAAACAATCATTACTAATAAAATAAGCGGAGCAGGATGAAAATGAAAATGAAATATAATCTTGGTCTATTAGGGTTGACTCGTGTTCAAAAGATCAGTTAAATATCTGTATATAAGCGTTTTCAGACAAAGAATCGTCGAATACTGAAATCAGGAATTTGCAAAATCCAAATGACCGTACGGTAAAAAAAAATAGCACGTAAAATGGATCTGTAACTCTTAAGAATTAACTGTAGTAATTTTTGGGTTTATCGAACCATAAACTAAATTTTCCATGGTGCACATTGAATAATCCGCGAAGCGGATTATGTAAAATGTGCACCATTAAAAATTTAGTTTATTGTTTCTATAAACCCAAATATTAAGCTCCCGCACAGCGGGAGCTAAATTGACTGAGTATGATGCCTTAAACCGGAAGACATAGCTAGTCAGAAATCTGCACCCAATAACACGGAATGCAAAATTAAATTCCTTTTTTTGAATTTTCAATTTAAAAAAATAATAAACATATTTATTGTATTAAATAAAAATTATTTCAAGTATTTCCAGCTATGAAATGTTTTAAATGTAAAGAATTCGAATAAAAAATTAGGACTTCAGGTGGCTTCTATCACTAGAGGTCGCGTCCATCAAAACAAAAATGACAGAAGCGCGGGAACCTGTCATTCTAATTTTCGCGAAACAAAACTCCCCAAAAAGGCTTTAAGCGGTGCACTGTCAACCAAACGAATAACTTGAATACTTCAGCAGACAAATTTCATTCCCAGTACATGCAGTAGCCATTAAATTTACTTTGTCCTCAGTGAACAAATTTGTTTTTGTTATTTTCTCTCGAAAAAGTAGAAATATTCTTTAAAGGATGCGTTCTTCGAGGTCCGCGTCCGAAGAAATTCACTTCCTTGTTCTGTTTGCAGGTTCGCTCTTTTTTCAAAATTATGGATATGAGGCAACTATATATATAAGAAAGTTACTTTATCTGCGGGAGCTTATCAGGTTTAACCTGTATCATATTATTACAGTAAATTCTTATAAATAAATTTATTTATACATTAGGCGCAAAAATTTAGTAAATTAATATAAAATTTTAAAAATTCGGTTAATTTAATCGGTGTATTAATATTTACACCCGTCAATCACATTGCACGTGGCGTCCGTGCAACTGCAAAGTGTATAAACTTCATTGTTGTATTCCGGTTTAAACTGGATTCGATAATACTTTCTTTACGATTTTAGGCGTAGTTTAAATTATCGTTAATCCAATCAAATTCTTTGGACTTTTAAAAAGTTTACAAGAAAATAAACCCATTTTTCTTTCAATACAAATGCAACTAAAAATTTTCTAAAATTTATTTATATTGAAGTACACTCAAGCTCACATATAAACAAAGATAATCTATTGCTTGAAAATCTCACCTCCTCAAGCAATATTGTCAATAAGCGGGTATGGACTTAACCTTGCAAAATTTTAAGTGTTCATCCATGCAAAAAACGGTCATAGCCAGGATCCGAAGCATGCATTGTACTAAACATCCCCTAGGTGCTCTTACCATACCAGTATGGTTGATTTGGCATTTGCCGGTAAGCAAGAAGAGACATTAATCATTTTCAGTATGTTATCATTCATGCTTAAGATGAAGGCCATAACCAGCACCAGAAGAATGCATTGTGCTCAACGTCCATATTTGCATCTACCGTATGTATATACTAGTAGTTGATGCTGCAAATGCCAATTAGCGAAGGTCATTCGTGTAGAAAATAAAGGTCATAGTCAGCATCCAAAGCATGCATTGTGATAAGCAATAATTAGTGCATTTACCATACCGATACGTTTGCAGTATCACTCGTTAGTAATTGCGTATGGATCTTAATCATTATCCTGTAAGTGGATTTGGATGCCAGTCGACGCCGACGTTCAGGGTTTTACATGAGTATGCTCACTTCGTGAGGTGAGCTTACAACCAGTTCAGTTTTAAACAAGAATATGTCCAAAAGACATAATGCCCCATCTCGCAACATTTATTTTTTTATTCCAAAATCACTATAGCATCACTAGGTGCACCTACCACAACAAAATGGTTGCTATGGTACTTGTCAGTAAGAAGGAATGGACTTATACCATTCTTCTATAAGTGGTCATTCATGTGGAAAATATAGGTCACATCCAGCATCTGATGCATGCATTGTGCTAAGCATCAGTAGATGCACCTACCATACAAATATAGTTGATGTGGCACTTGTCAGTAAATTGGAATAGACTTTAACCATTCTTCTGTAAGTGGTCATTCATGCAGAAAATATAGGTCACATCCAGCATCCGAAGCATGCATTGTGCTTAGCATCACTAGATGCACCTACCATACCAATATAGTTGATGTGGCACTTGTCAGTAAGTGGGAATAGACTTTAACCATTCTTCTGTAAGTGGTCATTCATGTAGAATATATAGGCCACATCCAGCATCCGAAGCATGCATTGTGCTCAGCATCACTAGATGCACCTACCATACCAATATAGTTGATGTGGCACTTGTCAGTAAGTGGGAATGGCATTTAACCATTTATCTGTAAGAGGTCATCCATGCGGAAAATATAGGTCACATTCAGCATCCGTAGCATGCATTGTGCTTAGCATCACTAGGTGCACCTACTATACGAATATCATTGATTTTGGCATTTGTCAGTAAGTGGTAATTTGGAAATATGGGGATTTGGGACGGACGAACGGACAGACGGATGGACGGACGGACGGACCCGAACACTATATGCCCCTCTACTTTCGTAGATGGGGCATAAAAAGTGCGAAAGCTGATGATTGACTGACACTCAAACGGACAGAGTGTACAAAAACTTTTCCTTCTGCTTTCGACGGACAGGTAGAAGACTAATATTCTGAAACCCAATTTGTCTCGGAAGGGGCCCCAAACATGCCGTATGTCAATCACGACTCAGAAATGCATTAAACGGATAACGTGACGTCGAAAACTTAAAATTTGCTGTCCATAGTATATTTTACTATCAATATTAATGCTAGCTAGTTAATTAGAACCAACACATATTGTATCATCTCCGTTTAACATATCTGGGGATAAAGTAGAAACTTTATCATCACATGGAGTTATATAATACCCGATTTGTGTTTTCCAGTCGGATAAATGGTGGTATGATATTGTTGCTTTAACATGGTCGAAATCTAATAGTTCCGAGAGAGATTCACGAGTCATAGCCTCAGTTAGAACTAATATTACTGATTTAACATTAGAAGATGTTGCTACAATATCCAATTGCTCGTACAGTTTGGTGGAGTTTTCTTTAGATACGAAGAAGACAACTGACTGTTGTCCTGGCTTTTGTTTAAAGCATGGTAGGTGTTTAGGTATTCTTGTTTTGAATTCCCCGGGACGTCTTTTCCCAATATAATAAACCCCAGGAACAGGCCACACTTTAAGTTCTTCTGTGTCATTGGTGTAAAACATTTCATCAAAAACAGATAGAAGTTGATCGACGATTGGTTTCTTGATTCGAATGGGATGTAGTCGGAATCCTTGATCTTGTTCTGTGGCTACTTTTGCAGTTTCAAAACCACTCCAGAATCTCTCATGCCAAATGAATAACCCACCATCTTTGATTAAGTTAACTGCCGAATTCATGATCGACAAAGCATCATATACATGTTCAATCACGTTTATCATCACTAAAGTATCAAATTTTCTGCCATTTTGTATTTCTTCTGCAGGAATAGACAAAACAGTTGTAGGTATATCTTCCAAGGTACCATTTCGATATATACAGTGTTTAACCGTTGTAATATAATGAAAAGCCATGGGTTCAACCAGTGTGATGCTAGATGCAGTTCTCATTTTAAGAATTGTTTGGGACTGGGTAAATGGTCCTGATCCTAATTCGATAACATCTCCAAGATGATTTGGTAAAGATGTATAATAATTAAAAGACTGTTCATGGCCCTTATTTCTGTCTGTGGTTTCAGTATATGGGTCCCAAAATGCTTGTTCTTCTTTTTGAGCCCCTCGCCAACGCTCGCAAGGAATTGATATTGTTCCAACCTCATCATTATAAACACAAAGATCACTGGTTTTTGAACAAGGTTGACGTTTGTTTTGGGTACAATTTAAACCATACCACGGAGGGTTACAAAACTGTTTTCCCAAAAATGTTATTTGACGTGGTGGCACCTCTGATTCTTTAACAATAGTGATATCTGAATTAATATTCCAGCCAGAACCTACATTCCGATTTAGGATGACAGATTCATCTAAAACCGTTACTGTGGTACAGGTATTTTTACCATTAAATAAATCATTAAGATGAGTAATGCACAAAATCAGCAAGACCACGATAACTAGCCGTTTTGGTGGGTTGAATCGCTTTATCATTCTTCTTATTCAAATTTAAACATCAATAATATATATTTCTTAACAAGATGTCCCAGCTTTTAAGTTGTACTCTGAAGATGGTATTCTTTATTCCCTGCAAATGTCAATAAAAAGATTACAAAATATCAATTTGATACATACATCTGTGACTTTGATTAGGATGTGTCATGGTTTTAAAGTCATGCTCTCAAATAATACTAGGTAAACTACTAAGCTCACTTTATAAGCCTTCAACTTTTAACAATCGTTTTTGCTTATAATACATGTAATACAGAAAAATTCTTTAAGCAAACAAGCGTTGACTCCTGTTTGTGCGTAATAATTATTATCCCCGCGCTAGCTAAAGAGTGGGGATGTTTTGCTTTTCGATGTACGTACATACGTCCGTATACATGTATGTCGTCAATGTCCAGGATAATATGTGTAACCACTGGGAGTAGAAAGATGAAACTTGGGTCGTTGATTGCATTGTGGGTAGGGGCTGTTACGAAGGTTTCAGAATTTTTATAATGCCTCTTGGGACTGGGCTGCATAGGTAGCCTAAGGGCACATTATTCTTTGGTCACACAACACCTAGGTTATTAGGAATACGAAACTAAACTTGGCTCAGTAGTTGCTCTAGAGATGTAGATTTTGCGGAAGGTTTCGGAATTTTGATAATGCCCCTAGAGGCTGGGCTGCATAGGTAGCCTAAGGGCACATTATGCCTTTGTCATGCAACTCCCTTAGATTAATTGGTTGTACACTATCGATGTAAATTTGCCGAAGGCTTCGGAATTTTGACAATGCCCCTAGGGGCTGCCCTGCATAGGTAGCCATAGCGCACATTATTCCTTTGTCACAATTTCCTCGTCATACAAGTCCATCTGAGTTATTTGAAATACAGGACTGAAACATGGCTCAGTAATTGCACTATGGATGTAGATCGTGCAGAAGGTGATAATATTTCTCAGTATCAGAGCTGAGCTAAATAGTTTTCCTAAGGGCACATTATTCCTTTATCCTTTTGTCATGCAACTCATTCCAGGTTATTTGGAATATGGAACTGTCACTTTATTTTTAAGTCAGTCAAATTCACCTAAGAATTAGTTTAGATACATGTACTTACCCCTAAACCATATATAAGTTATCTTAATTCCTATAAAACAATTTGCAGGTTAATATCATTGCCAATACCAGTATAGCAAGTTGAACAACAATATCTTACAATTATAGTCCCTGTTCATTTCTTTCTGTTATTTGCATAGGTCTTCTTTATTTTAATACCAGGTACAAAATTGTCAATGCCTAATAGTAAAAACTTTTTGTGGCGTAAAAATCTTCATAGAAACAGTTCAATCTTATTGGTGATACAAATAAAGAGAATTTCGACGCAGATGTTTACCCACAACGGTAAATTTGCAATACAAGGAAATAAAATTGAGTAAATAAAACAATTTTAAATAAAAAAAAGAAAATTTATATGAAAGAAAACCGGTAGATTCGTATCCATAATTCTGACGACTGACGATTTCCATCGGGGACCTATAGTCCGCCAACAGCACAAAGTTCTTAAACTAGTATATCAAAACATAGAATATGTACCAAAGATAAGTTAGCGTCAATAACATGAATAAAAATGATTAATCTAAGCATCCTAAGAATGCAACATTTTGACCAAATATTATAACAATTAAAAGTATTTAATGAGAAACACCCAAAAGTCAGCGTTCGAAAACGGAAAAAAGACAATAATGTATAATTTAGTATTCACCTGAATATACTTGTCCATGCAGGTTTGATAAAAATTATACCCAGCGGTCGAGTAAGAAATAAATATGATATTTACTGTAGCATATGTTGTTTATGTAAAAATTCAATTTTAGAGATAATGAGAAAAGGGTAATTATTCTTCATTTTTTACTATCAATAACACATGTGACACTTAATCAGAAAATAGAGATGACCATAATCTAAATAGGAAGAGGGGAATATAAAAAAAACATCCATTTATGATAATTTTAGAGGGGAAATAAAGGTAATAACAAAATTACCGAACGTGAAGAATCAATCTCAAATGTCCATAAGACAACACAAAACAAGGAAGACAGACATATCGGAAACATTGAAGACCGCAATGGTCCTGACTTGAATAAGAAAATAATAAGATATGAAATAAGTGTACGCGACACAGCCAACAATCAAGCGGCAACTCAGAAAAACCACAATGGACAACCACCAGCAGCCTTCAACGAGGCCATTTGGCGCTGCTCGCGGTTCTGCAATTGGCCCATGGTCTAAATAAAATGCATATAAAAACGAGAATAAAACATTGTTTGTATTTTGTTATTTCAAACATGGTGTTTCCATGTACCTGGTTTTGTCGATATCGATCCCTGCACTGATCATTCCTCGATTTTGTGTCTTGTTCCATCTTACATACCCACAGGCTCTGAAAAAATGACGGATCTTTCGAAGTCTGTTTCATACTTAAATCATCCTTTCGGCATTGCCTGTAAGGATGCCCTTTACCAAAGATTTATTACAAATATTATGATGACTTCATCTTTCCAATCCAAACCTTTCACTTTATGTAGAAAAACATTCCGTCTGATCATGTTGATCGAGTTTACATAACAAACTCTTAACTGTGACACGAACTTTATATAATGTTCAATTTTCAATATCAATTGAATTTAAACTTTTTCAACGCTATTTTGTCTTGGGTTTTTACCCTTTTGAATTTAATAAAGTTGGATTTTCATGACTTTCAAACATTTCTGATAAAACTTGTTTAGTCCATTACACAATTGGAGTCTATACATTGAAGTGATTACTTTTTTTTAGTTTCCCTCATTTTGTATTATGTGATTTTAAAAAAAAAAAAGAAAAATTGGTGTTGCCTTATTTATGGCGATGTGTATATATGACTCTTTTTATCTGTCATACCCATAAAGCAATAAAATTTTGATACTACATGTATCCAGAAGTTTGCAACTCTAGTATACATTTCGTCTGATTTCTTTGATAAATCATCACGATTGACACAAAAATTGCGAACACTGGCTTATGTTGCTCATCTTCACTTTAAAGAATTTACGGTAGACATCATGAGCTCATAGACAAATATTGGATTTCTATCTAAGTTGCCGCCTTGTCACAGAGTTTAGTTTTGTCTTCCTTTACCGGATTTGACACGCTGAAATGACCATTAGCAACGCGACGGTTGCCTTGACTCCTTACCCTTCCTGAGCATCTGAGTTTAATCTCGTAACGATGTGATTTAATTTTGTTGCTGAATCTGAATATGGAGTTTCTCATACACTTTCGTAGAGTCTTACGACGAAGTGAAACTGTGTTCTCCTATAAAACTCTAGCAGCCGATAGCACATTCGTAGAAGTTGCTACAACCTGAAGTTGCTCGTACATTTATGTGGAGTCTCTTGAGAAATGAATACGACGACTGACTAACGAAATGTGGTCTTCTTCGAGCATGGTGACATCATTTACTTGTTTACTTTAGTGGATTTTTTTAACACGAAAACAAAAAAATTGACTTTTGACCTGTGTGTGTGTGTTTCTTTTGGGTGTTCGTCAGAACATCTTTTCTCTATAAAATAAACTTCAGAAACCGGCAAATGGTTCTTCTGTATCTTTAAAGAAAAACATATTCATCAAGCATAAAAAGAATATGTCGACTATTGGTTTCTTATTTTGAGAGGAATGTAGGCTGATTCTTTCTAGAAGTTTTATTTCAATTCCAAATAGACTTATCAGTTTGAAATTCACAGATTTTTTTTTTAATTTCTTTTCTTTTGGCAAATTATTCTATTATATAATTGACAGAGAGAAGAAATTAGCGAACATTCTTGCTTCATCATCAGTGGCGGATTCAGAGGGGATTAGAAATTTTAATTTTTTATTTATAAATTTTTGATATTTTCATAAAAATCTGACATTTTTAGCAATTACGTCCCCCATTTTTCATGGACCTCTGGATCCGCCTCTGTTATCTCTATCTCGTTTTTGCAATGCGGAATTGGTAATTAGTCGTGGAAATAAAAAGGATTTAAAAACAACACAAAAAACAAAAATAGTGAATAAAGATAATAAAAATATTCAATTGTGAGATTTATAGTGTAATAATAAATAAAAAGAAATAAAATTCTTCCTTTCCATCTAAGAAAAATTCAACTTATTCAAGTGACTGCATACATGTATTAAGAAAGCTGGATGCTATAATATTTTGACATATATATCAAATACCTCTTATTTAACCTGCAAAAAGAGCTTGTCCATCTGGTCCGAAATTTATTTCCACAGTCCCCCCTTTCAAGTTAAATCGCCGGTCCCTAAACAGTCTGTACGATTAAATAAGACAATAAACGTTTTTCCATCCGATACGAAGGTCGAGGAAATATTTTACTTAGATATAAGTCACTGCACTTTTAGAAAGCAGGAAGCTATGATATTTTGACATATATCGATGAATACCTCAAAGCAGACTACTACACGATTGGTCTAGTTCATTTTTCCCCACACGTTTAAGGTATCGAATGAAAAGGTAGAAGAAATATTCCATTTATACAAGTCATTGCACTTTAAATCTCAAACAGACTGCCACGCAATTAATTGGCGTTATAACGTTTTTCCTAGCGCTACATAGAAGAGGATTTAGTCAAATTTTGAATCAAAAGGTTAAACGAAACAAATTTTAAATTTGAAATTACCCCCCCAAAAAACTTGTTTTGACATACCAAAACAGACGCGCTTTGCTTAGCATGATTCGCATTGTATGCAAGAAATGGGGAAAGGTAAAAAAAAATGTATGTATTTCGACATGCTTCTCATGATGGACATGGGCATTTGGTCGGACTGGCAGTGCATCGTTGCCCTTTGACTTCCATTTTTTTAAACATAAAGATGAGTATGGGGTACTTGAGGAATACAATGCACATAAATGAAAGATAATGTCTACAGCAATATACACATTTTGCCCATTTAGGTCATAGCTGTTACATTGTGGGATCACAAACACCCAATCCAAAAGGGGCTTGCTTAAGTTGAAGATAATGAGATGTGGAATAAGTGTACAATATAAACAGCAATTTAAAAAATCCACAATTATGGAAAACAGCCAGCAGCCTTCAATGTGACCAGTGGTCGCTACTCGCAGTTTTTCAATTGCCCCTGGATTGAAATTAAACTACATATGATTCGAGCCCAATTCTCAAGTGCAATGAAAGACCCTCTTCTTGACAAAAAAACAATTAACATAAATTCGACAAAATACAAACATAAGCTTTGATGAAAATTCCTGGCTTAGGACAGGCACATTTGAAATGTGGCGGGGTTAAACTAGTTTTTTTGGGGCAAAAACCGTCCCCTATTGATAATCAATAACAAAGCACAAACTAAGGGTAGGATAAGTCAAATTAAAATTTTCAGAACATCTAGACAGCTAACACAGTATAGATATCACACAGAAAGACGTTTTACATGTAAAATTGGTATTTAGAATTTTTCGATCCATATGGTTCCAGCGCAGTCAGTGTTATTTATCAGAAATCTAATAAAAAATCAAAATCAGACCAATTCATAAATGGAGTTTTTTTTTAAGAGTATGTCGTAACTTTAACCTCCAAACATGAGTAAAATGCATCAAAATCGTTGGCAGATAGTAAGAAATATACAAAAAAGAATATTATATATTTATGTTTTAATAAAAAGCTTCTCTGAGTGCAGCATGATACGACCGCAACATATTGAACAATGTTGAACCCTGTAAATTTGAGGCTTACTATGGATAGTCAACTGCTCTTGACACATGCAGCCCATGGTGGCCAGACAAAGTATTATGGCACATGCATTCGTTGGTGGACTTTCCACCCCCATTTCAGTAGGAATCGAAGGATTTTGTTTTCAAACCAGACCCCAAGAAATTACAGTAATAAAAAAATACCACTTTTGGACCCTAATGGAAGTGGGGGAGTCGCAAAAACTAATCCCTAATCTTGTAAATCAACTTTTTGACAAGATTTAATTAGTAACAAATTAATTTGGATAATTGATAGGAAAGTTTAAATTTTGGGTCCTTTTGGTCCCTAATTTCATAATAGAAAATCCTCCATTTTGTATCCACTACTTAACAAGATTCGACTTGCAAAACAGATTCCCAAAATCAGACCGGAAATGTTTTAAAAAGTCGCATTTTTCCCTTTTTAGCCTGTTTGGACCCCAAAATTCAGTTCCATCTTTGGTTTCATGGTAAGGAACATCATTGTCAAATGAAACATTTAAAAATTAAAGTCGTGTTTTTTATCGTATTTTTTTGTTCTGAGATGAACAAATTGGGTCAAAGTCGAGATTACGTGACGCAAGTGGATTTGGTGTTGGTTCTTTTTTTAGATCGTTATAATGTTGCCTGTGCTATATTAATGATCAACAGTATCATTACATAGTTAAAAGTATATAAGTAATACACGTAGGTTTTAGGAACAGCAGTAGAGACTAGTTGATTGGTCAATATGAAAGTTTCCAAAAGGTACCCAATCTATCTCGAGGTGCGCAGCGCCGAGGAAAATGGTAAGCACCAAGGGGAAACCAATGTACTTTTATAACAATAATCATACATAATTTATGATATCAATTTTTCAATTTTTCAATTAAATCCCATTAGTGAAAATACCTACACGGATACATACTAATTGAAAAGATTCAAGACATTTATTGGTTAAATATATCAAATAGTTTTTAATTTTAAAATTTTTGAATTCAATCCTAGGGGTCATAACTATGGTAAGAATTAGCAGAGAGGGAAAAAAAATGTGAATTTAAATGTAATATCTATAAGCTTAAGTGATCAAAAAAGTTAATGTATGAAACTTCAGTGGATTGGTAAAACGCCCTTCTACGACAAAATCTAATGTGGTTTCATAATTTTTCGTGGTATTCGTGGGTGGGCTTTACCGACGAAATTTATTTCTTACCCACGAAATCTATATCCTGAGGACTTTAGAACCCCGAACTTAAACATCCACGAACTGATCTTTTTCGTCAAAACATGAACATTAGTTCCCACGACAATAAATACAGGTTTCACAACTATAAGTGATGAGATACGGATTTTTATCTCATCGAGTTAGATAGTTGTCAAATTAGGAAACGAGCATTTGCGAGTTTCATTTGACAAGTATCTAACGAGTGTGATAAAAATCCGTATCTCATCACTTGTAGTTGTGAAACCTTTTTCTCTAACTGTCTAACGTGAAAGTATAGGCCCAAAATTGCTTATATAATTGTAACTCATAGGAAAATAATCCTATATGTATATTGTTTTGCAAACATGCCGAAAAAAGCTGACAATTGAAAAAAAAATCCAGCTTTTTATTATAAATTTTAAATATGTAGACTTTATAACATAAACAACGTTTTTGTGCATTTTTTATATATTTTGTTTGTCTTTTTATTCAAGCGAGATCAACAGGTGTTCAAACAAAAGTAAGCACGCTTTCCACGAGACGCGTATCTAACTGCGGTGTCTCGCGCGGACAGCCAATCAAATTTCATGAAATTGAATATCACATCTATACGCAAAATAGTCTCATCTCGCGAGAACTAGATAATATAGCACAACAGTTAAACAAATATATTTATTAATGCAAACATGTCCCAATTAGGGATAACAGCATACATTTACAATACAATTGAATCCACAGTAACACCGAAAAACGAAACGTAAACATCACAGTAGACTCGCATGTAAATAGATACGAAAGGGACACATAAGTTTCCTTCGTCGTTAGAGGATTAGTAAAGACTAGAAAATGTGCCTATGAGCCACAGGATGGCCCTTTCGTTCTTGAAATATAATTGACCCCCAGTGTGTATAACCTGGGTTATGGACCTTAACCAACCACTTAACCAAAGTCGTTCATGCATAAAAAATAGGTCACAGTGACTTAATTTCTAGTGGGTGGTGTAACCCTACCCAAGACCCATTTAGTTCTTGAAATATCGGCATTGACCCCCAACATTTAGTATCAGAGTAATGGCCATTAACCAAGAACTTTACCAAAGTCATTCATGTGTAAAATATAGAACACAGTTACCTAATTTCTAGTGGGTGGTTTCACCTTACCCAAGACACATCTTGTGGTAAAATATCATTAACCCCGAACATCTAATATCCAAGTTATAGATTTTAACCAAGAACTTAACCAAAGTCGTTCATGCATAAAATAAAGGTCACAGTGACTTAATTTCTAGTGGGTGGTGTAACCCTACCCAAGAGCCATCTAGTGGTGAAATATCATTGACCCCCAACATCAAGTATCTTAGTAATGGACCTTAACCAAGAACATTACCAAAGTCTTTCATGCATAAAATATAGGTCCCGGTGACCTAATTTCTAGTGGGGAGTGTATCCCTACCCAAGACCCATCTAGTGGTGAAGTATCATTGACCCGGGGGCAACATCCAAGTTAAAGACCTTATTCAAGAACTTAACCAAAGTCGTTCATGCATAAAAATAGGTCACAGTGACTTAATTTCTAGTGGGTGGTGTAACCCTACCCAAGACCCATTTAGTTCTTGAAATATCATTGACCCCTAACATCTAGTATCCGAGTAATGGACCTTAACCAAGAACTTAACCAAAAGTCTTTCATGCATAAAATAAAGGTCACGGTAACCTAATTTCTAGTGGGTGGTATATCCCTGCCCAAGACCCATCTAGTGGTAAAATATCATTGACCTTCAACATCTAGTATCCGAGTATTGGACCTTAACCAAGAATATAACCAAAGTGTTACGGACGTACGTACGTACGTACGGACGGACGGACAAGGGTAAAACTATATGGCCGTGGTAGGGCCATAAAAATTGTAGCAAGGTCCTGGACCTGTTTCTTATTTCCTCTCAAGACTATAGAATGCATATTAAACTTTTTAAAAATTTATACTAGCTAATTAGAACCTATACAAATCGTATCATCTCCATTTAACATATCGGGCGATAGAGTAGAAACTATTTCATCACATGGAGTTATATAATACCCGATTTGTGTTTTCCAGTCGGATAAATGATGGTACGATATTGTTGCTTTAACTTCATTAAAATCCAATAGTTCAGAGAGAGATTCATGTGTCATAGCTTCTGTCAAAACCAATATGACTAATTTAACATTAGAAGATGTTGCTGCAATTTGGAGTTGCTCAAACACTGCGGTGGAGTTTCCTTGAGACACGAAAAAGACAACTGACTGTTGTCCTGGCTTTTGTTTAAAACACGGTTGGTGTTTAGGGATCTTTGTTTCGAATTCTCCAGATCGTCTTTTGCCAATAAAATAAACCCCAGGAACGGGCCACACTTTAAGTGCTTCTGTGTCATTAGTGTAAAATATTTCATCAAAGACCAAAAGAAGTTGATCGACTATTGGTTTCTTGATTCGAATAGGGTGTAGTTGGAATCCTTCGTCTTTTTCTGAAAATACCTTTGCAGTTTTAAAACCGCTCCAAAATCTTTCATGCCAGATGAACAAGCCGCCATCTTTTATTAAGTTTACGGCTGAATTCATAATAGACAGGGCATCATAAACATGTTCGATCACGTTTATCATCACCAAAGTATCAAATTTTCTGCCTTTTTTTATTTCTTCGGCAGGAATAGACAAAACAGTTGTAGGCAAATCTTTCAGAGTACCATCTTTATACGTGCAACCTTGTACACTTGTAATATAGTGAAATGCCATGGGTTCAACCAGCGTGATGCTAGATGCATTTTTTGTTTTGAAAATAGTTTGAGACTGGGTAAAAGGTCCTGATCCCAGTTCGATTACATCTCCTAGGTGTTGAGGTAAAGGTGTATAATAGTCAAAAGATTTCTCATGGCCCTCATTTCTGTCTGATGATCCTGTACTCGGGTCCCAAAAACCCTGTTCAGCTTTTTGAGCCCCTCGCCAACGCTCGCAAGGAATTGATATTGTTCCAACCTCGTCATTGTACACACACAGGTCACTGGTACTTGAGCATGGTTGATTGTTGTTCCTGGCACAGTTATATCCATACCATGGTGGGTTACAGAATTTTTTATCCAAGAAAGTAATTCGTCGTGGTATGATGAAATCTTTCAGAGAATACTTATCTAGATTTGGTGGTTGTTTCTTTGGAACTGAAGTCTTGGTTTTAGGCATGTTTATGCTGGCAGAAATATCAGGTGGATTTTTCGGTTGCGAACTATCTTTTATTTTAGCCTTTGCTTCTTTTATTTTCGCGTCCAGTTCCATTCTTTTCGCTTCCTGGTGAACAATGTCCATAATAGATGTAGCTTTATTTCTTTGATCTTTATTATTGCCGTTAAATAAATGATCATGATTATAGAAATATACAATACACAAAAGAAGAGCTACAACTATTATGAGCCGGGGAAAGGTCAGTAACCGAGCCATGATTTTTCTTGTACCAATCATTTAGATATGTAATTTGAACTATAAACCAGGTCAACCATTTACGGAATATTTCTGATCAGGTTGTTTCATAAAAGTTCTATTGACCTTCCTGAAAAAGAAATAAAATTAAGGTGAATATGTTTCCTATACGAAACGTCGGTGGTTATTTTCATCTAATCTTATATAAATACAGGGCCATGCTTGAAAATTCTGACTATCTTCTAGCCAGACAGTAGATGTTTACATCTTTTTTATAAATAATTTAACAATATTTCGAAAAAAAAATATATATTTCCGAACAGAGACCAAGTCTACTTGTATGAAAATTGCTTGTTTATTTCTTAAGGTATATTGTTCTTGTTTTGGTTTTGGTTTGCTTTTAATTGTTCAATTTTCGCTTGGCACATCAAGTTTAACAAAAAGTTTAAAGAGGGGAAAAAAAATCTAATAAGCGATCATGCTTTTTTTTATTTTGTAACTTCTTCTTTTTTCAATAAAACACTTATACAAAATTTGTAGTCTTTTATTTTAAAATTAGACGGTAATTTTGGATCTTTTGCTATTTCTATTTTTAGCGATCCACATTTGGATCGCCGAAGAATAGAAATAGCAAAAGTCCAATTTTAATTAGATTGCAATAAAATCATGAATTTACCTTCGTTAACTTCTTTCATCCGAAATAATATTCCAATTCTACATCTGACTTTAGTGGGTGTCTGTATTCTGACAAATATGATGAAATGCTTCCTGGAACCCAAGCAAACTACATGGTAAATTGAGTCAATAACCTTTTGTAATTTGCTACATGATCCGTGTAGATCAGGAAACCCATTTGCGGTATGGACTAAAAACTAAAATATTCACCTCACCAATTGAAAATTAAGCAACACCCACTTTTTCAAACATATCATTTTTATGCACTCCAATGGATCGCATCATACAAACGATGAAAAAGGGCTCACTGTTTCACAGTATTGATCCTAACTGTGTATAGGAATAACCATACTCCATAAAAAAAGTCAAAATCAGAACAGAAATAAACTATTGAAGGGTCACTATAATTTCTATAGGGTAAAGTTTTTTTTATCCGATTTCATCTTCGCAGGTTACACAGCGTGTGCCACATTTTATAGTGTCATATTGTGATTATTCTTTAATGAAATAAAACACTTTTTGAAAAAATAATCGAAATATTGTCGGAACATATGACTAGTAATAAATTACACCCTAAGATATCTATTAGACCTTTAATCTTGTTTTAAACGGTTTATATAACATGGCCGGCGTACACCCTTTTCTGCAGGCGTATTCAAGTCTTACCGTTTTTTTTTACAACCAATCAAAATTCGAAGATCAGTATTTTTTAACTCAATTTCTAATAAACAACCAACACCCATTGGGTCAAGTGAGTACACAGATCATGGAAGTAATATTGATATTACTTCCATGCTGCGATTAAGGGTGCATAGACCATATAACCCCATCTGTCTGTATACCAAAATACTTTTCAACACAAAAGTCTGCCGCCACAAACTGTTGTCTCGCCTTCTGCAATAAATTCGTCCAAGGCGAGACAATAAAAATCAGTACCATTCAACATTATTGTGAAATTTAACAGCATTCGGTTTACCAGAACAAAAGTTATTGTGGAAACAAAACAGTTGCCTTGTTTGTCCCCTTTTTCTAAACGGTAAAAGGGAGACGCCTAACATGATTCCATCCATCCTCTCATAGTAAGGAACATCATTGTCAAACTTCAGAGCAATCGGATAACTAGAACTTACTAGTAAGTAATTAAGGGAACACATAAGTGACGACAACGACAGCATCATCTGCATTTTTATACCCCCGCTTGAAAAGTTTGGGTATATAGTGATAGGGGTGTCTGTCCGTCCGTCCGTCCGTGTGTCCATCAGTCCTTCCGTAACACATGAGGGTATCCATCTCTTATCCACAACTCCTCCTAAGCCCTTGGTGGACTTTCATGAAACTTTCACACAATCTTTTTAACATAATGTAGATGTGCACCTCATATTTGGCCATAGCAAAACATTGACTGCATGGGGGTACCCATCTCTTATCCATAACTCCTCCTTAACCCCTTGGTGGAATTTTACGAAACTTTCACACAATCTTTCTTACATAATGTAAATGTGCGCCTGTTATTTTAAAACTTGATCAAAATGATTTTTGTGGTTTCCAATAGCAAAACATGGACTTAGCTGTTTGACTACAAGGGGGTACCCTTCTATTATCCGCAACTCCTCCTGAACCCCTTGGTGTATTTTCATGAAACCTTTACACAATCTTTCTGGCATGATGTAGATGTGCACCTCATATTTTAAAATTTGATCTGAATGATTTTTTGGGGGTTTCCATTAGCAAAATATGGACTTAGCTGTTTAACTGTAAGGGGGTATCCATCTCTTATCAACAACTCCTCCTAAACCCCATGGTGGAGTTTCATGAAACTTTCACACAATCTTTCTAACTTAAGTTAATGTAGATGTGCACCTCATATTTGGCCATAGCAAAACATTGACTTAGCTGTTTGACTGCAAGGGGGTACCCATCTCTTATCCGTAACTCCTCCTAAACCCCTTGTTGGATTTTCACGAAACTTTCACACAATCTTTCTTACATAATGTAAATGTGCACCTCTTATTTTAAAACTTGATCAAAATGATTTTTGTGGTTTCCAATAGCAAAACATGGACTTAGCTGTTTGACTATAAGGGGGTACCCTTTTATTATACGCAACTCCTCATGAAACCCTCGATGCATTTTCATGAAACTTTCACACAATCTTTGTGACATAATGTAGAGGTGCACCTCTAATTTTTGATTCTTCCGTAAATGACTCTTTTCAGTGTGAGATGACCAGGTTGAGATGCGAGCACGTGCAGCAATCTCACGCTGGTCAATTATCCAATAAAAACCGCCGGTACTGAAATTGATCGATGATGTCGACCAATGAAATGCACTGTTATTTTATACTTTCGGTTTTTAGAAAGTCCTCTAAGGTTTCAGAATATAAAATTTAATTTTTTACGGAAGAAATATGTACTTACACGCGTTCTTGGAAAACCGGCAATGATCTTTCACTCGTGATAGAATTTTTTGGGTCTTTTGACTCGTTCCGCTGCGCTCCACTCGCAAAAAGACTGAAAAATTCTATCACTCGTGAAAGATCAGCCGGTCTTTTCCAAGAACTTATGTAACCTATAAATCTTTTATGATTGTTTTTTTGGGGTAGGGGTATTTATTTGTGAGCTGCTGCTCATAGTTTTTTTAGTTTTTTTTTAGGTTGTAAAATATCCAGCATAATTGGGAAGGCACGGTTTTTAAGTTTTACAGTAAAACTTAAAAACCGTGCCTTCCCATTTATGCTGGATAACAGTCGTGTGCTAAAAGTATCAATGATTAATTAATTAAAAAGTTTAAGTTTCCCCAGTCCAATTTCAATCTATAGATTAATTTCATGTACCATGCTGTCTTTACCTTTAAGGAAACACGTATATAAGGGGTCATCTAACAACTTTGACCAACCGAATCTTTTTGTGATGAGTAATAGCAGCTTTTATCTATCTGCAATAGTTTTCATGGTAAAGGTTAAAATCGTGAAAAAATACTTTAAAGAGCCATAACTGCATATAGCATGACATCTGACAACTTTGATAAAAGAGAAACTCCGTGAGCTGAATGTGTTGGCAAGCAACAGCTGTTAGCTATCTGCAAAAAAGCTTTATTTTATAGATAAAAACATAACAATGCTATGTTAATTTAACTATAACAGGCCACCAATTTCGATCATATGGAAAGTTTTAAGTTTGAAATTTTTTGTTTATAAGCAAAAAGTAGTTTTAACAACAATGGCCATGAAGTTGTGTTCGATCTGACTGCTCAATACTTGTTCTAGAATATAGGAATAAACAGAACACAAAACCACCATCAGAGTGATGGGTAATCAAGTTTGTTATACTTGGAATGGAACAAACGAAACTCACCAGAGGTGGTCTAGTCAAAAAGTTAAAATGTTGATCCATGCAAAATTAAACTATAAAGATGGTGATCAGGTTTATCTTTGGTCACTGAAAACTATGATAAACTTAAATAAATACCTAAGAATTAAACAAGGAATCTGTGAGCTACTGCTTACTCAGTATACCGCTACCCCCAAAATGAACTATGTTGGTATACAGGAAGTAGCTATTATACAGACCTAAGTTCGATACTTGCAAAAAGGACCTCATACTGAACTCATATACATGTACCAAATTTCAAGTCACTGTGATACGTAGTTGCTGAGAAAAATGTTACGAAAATTTTCAACAATTGACTAGTAATGTTGAAAATTGACTAAGTCGGTAAACAGGAAGTTGATATACGACAGACCTAATTTCGGTATTCGCGATAAAGGACCTCATACTGAACTCATATACCAAATTTCAAGTCACTGTGATACGTAGTTGCTGAGAAAAATGTTACAAAAGATTTCAACAATTAACTAGTAATGTTGAAAATTGACTAAGTCAGTTAACAGGAAGTAGATAACCGACAGTACTTATTTAGGTACTCGCGATCAAGGACCGCATACTGAACACCTATACTAAATTTCAGGTCACTGTGTATGTAGTTGCTGAGAAAAAAGTTACGAAAATTTTCAACAATTTACTTGTAATGTTGAAAATTGACTAAGTCAATAAACAGGACGTAGATATCCGACAGACCTTATTTCGATACTCGCAATAAAGGATCTCACACTGAACTCATATACCAAATTTCAAGTCACTTTGATATGTAGTTGCTGAGAAAAAAGTTACGAAAGTTATGTTACGGACGGCTGGACAGAGGTAAACCAGTATACCCCCCTCTTCTTCGAAGCGGGGGTAAAAAAATACCAGTAAGCCTTTAATTTGTGGTTTTTATTGAACATAATATAAAAATACAAAAATACATGCATATTGTCATAAGTGAAAAGAAGAAAATACATGTATATAAAATCTACACATTTTGAATACTGTAACAAGAGAAAGCATGAATAGCTCACCTGTTCCTTAAGCTATAAGGGTCTCTTTTATGAGCTATTACGGGCTATTTATGAGCTACGAGAAGTTACCTATGTGGACTTTTGTAGAGCTTAATGAGCTAGGGTTAAAGCAAGCAACGGCTTTTCTCCATCTGCACTTTTTGTTCTACATGGCAAAACATGAAAATCGTTTTTTTTTACCTTTTAGGTAGAACTCCTAAGAGGGTTCATCTGACAACTTTGACCCAATTGGAACTTTTGCAGAGCTCAATGAGCTGCAGGTTTCAGAAAGCAGCAGCTTTTCTCTACAAACTACAATATTTGAATTCTATAGGGCTAGAACCTTAAAGGGGTCGTCTGACAAACTGAATCAATGAGGACATTTGAAGAGTTTCATATTCTGAAGAGCTTAAGGTTAATGTGGACACCTATATTGAAAAAAATTCTGTCATTAAACATTTGATTTTATGGTCTAAAATGAAACATGTTATTAATATCCTTTATTTAAAATAAAAATAAGGATAGGTCACCATGCTCGCTTTTGCATTATAAGTGGTTAAAGTATGCCTGAATTACAATAGATTATATAGGAAAGGCCAAATTTTAGGCATAAAATCATGTCTCAGAAAAAATCCTTACAATAGGATCTTGTTTTTATTTTGTCAAAAGTTATATTTTTATCTATATATTAAAATAAAACATAGAAAACAAGGGGTCACCAGCTTAGATTTTTGTCTACTATTCAATTCCATTGTAAATTGAGGGTAATTTTGAAGTGAGTTATCTCCCTTGTTTTTGTCAAAAATTGTGTTTTTCAAGAAACAATTGATGCAATTGTTAAACAATTGAAAATTTATTACTCATTTCAATAAATTCAAATATTCTATTTTTTTATTATTGACTTTATAAACACTGGTCTTAAATTTTGCATTTTTAAAGGTACAAAAGTCATGTGACACCTGTCTGCATTAACCTTAAGATCTTTTTGATTTTCATTTTTGTTATGGTTTTGAGTTATAAGCCAATTAAAGTGATTTCACCATTTGTTTTATTTCTAGTAACTGCAGCCATGTTTTATACCAGATCAATAATAGAAACAAATCCATTGTGAAGAATATCTAAGGATCAATCATACCAAGTTTTGTTAAATTCTGACAAGTAGTTTTAGGGGAGAAGATTTTTGAAATATTGTTAACAGATGATAGATGACAGATGCCAAGTGATTGCATAAATTCACATGGACCTTCAGGTGAGCTAAAAAATGTTAAATCCATGAAAATAATATATGAATTGACTTTACATGAATATAGTGCTAAAACATTATTGTAATTCATTTCATCAAAACATTTAAAATCACATGCGGAAACTCCAACATATGATAGAATTTTTCTAAAATTATTATTCTTGCTAACATTCTGATGAGTGAGGAATCAATTTGGAGGCGTCTTAAAATAAGGTAGTAGTTTATTCAAACATTTTCATAGATTTATTACATAAAAACATAATATTAAATCTGTATCATTATTTTTTTTTAATATCACAGATAAAGCAATGTCAAGGAATGTGGCTGTTCTTATAATGTAAATTTCACATGGATGTAGTTTTGGCTTAGTTGTCAATCACAAAATATCCAGGAAAATTTTCCCTGTGCAAATGTTTATTTCCCTTTAAGCATAATATATCATTAACTAGTATAGATATATGATAAAACACAAAAATATTCCCCATGTAAAAATATCACACCATGAATCAAACTCCTCACAGTTCCAGTTCCTGTCCCTAACGGTTCGTACACTAATCACTGGACCAGACTTTCCGGGCTTCTTTTCAATGACATCTTTTTGACCCCTACTCTCTAAATTAAAAACCATGAAAAGTACTCACATATACCTAAATGCATTACGCTACCGCATTGTTTATAGTATAGTCTAAATACTTCTACTCAACTTCTCTTTAAAATAGTGCATACTCATTTAAACCGGTTTTACAACAAATTGAATTAATAATAACAGAAAATTTGAAGTTTTCATGCTAACTATAGCAAAATTTTGAAAATTTATTCAAATATTTTTTTTTTACCAAGAATCTTGATGGAATTCATACAGGCCATAGCAGTTGGATATTCCTGACCTATTTTTGTCAGGAAGGATAAACCTACTGGGAGGGAGTTTGACCATGAATATTTCCACATTTTCAGGATAATCCTGACATAGTCAAAAGAAATAAAATGAAATTATATGACTTGGACATTAATCAAATGCTGCTGATGATAGGTTACTCCTTGAGATATGAATATACACCATAATCAAATTACTTGTGTTATACCCCTTTATTATTTTTATTTTGAAGGAAATAATTTGATGCCATGACAATAATGACCTTGACATAATTTAAAAGAAATACTCTGTTGGCATGGCATTATAAGACCTTGACATACAGGTTGAAGAAGATACTTTGTTGTCATTATATTAAATGACCTTGACATAGTTTGAAGGAGATACTTTGTTGTAATTATATTAAATGACCTTGACATACAGTTTGAAGGAGATACTTTGTTGTAATTATATTAAATGACCTTGACATAAAGTTTGAAGGAGATACTTTGTTGTAATCATACTAAATGACCTTGAAATAAAGTTTGAAGGAGATACTTTTTTGTCATTATATTAAATGACCTTGACATAGTTTGAAGGAGATACTGTGTTGTCATTATATTAAATTACCTTGAAATAAAGTTTGTTTGTTGCCATGACAATTAGGGCTTTGACATAGCAAAATTGAAGGAGATACTTTGTTGTCATTAAATTAGATGACCTTGACATGAACTTTGAAGGAAATACTTTGTTGTCATTATATTAAATGACCTTAACATAAAGTGTGAAGGAGATACTTTCTTGTCATTATATTAAATGACCTTAACATAAAGTTTGAAGGAGATACTTTCTTGTCATTATATTAAATGACCTTGACATAAAGTTTGAAGGAGATACTTTGTTGTAATCATACTAAATGACCTTGACATAAAGTTTGAAGGAGATACTTTGTTGTCATTATATTAAATGACCTTGACATAGTTTGAAGGAGATACTGTGTTGTCATTATATTAAATTACCTTGACCTAAAGTTTGTTTGTTGCCATGACAATTAGGGCTTTGACATAGCAAAATTGAAGGAGATACTTTGTTGTCATTATATTAAATGACTTTTACACAAAGTTTGAAGGAGATACTTTATTGTCATTAAATTAGATGACCTTGACATGAACTTTGAAGGAAATACTTTGTTGTCATTATATTAAATGACCTTAACATAAAGTTTGAAGGAGATACTTTCTTATCATTATATTAAATGACCTTGACATGAACTTTAGTTGGTATGGCAATACAGAAATCTGACATACATTGATGGAAATACTCGGTAAGCAAGACATTTTATGACATTGACATGGTTTAAAGAACATTTATATTTAAATGCAATGACATCATATGACCTTGACATAGTTTGAAGGAAAGATTCCTATGTGACCATGACATTCTCCTTCCCACCAATCAGAATCTGAGGTAGTCTGTGTAATCACATTTATCACATCACCTAAAATAATAAATCAAACTTACATTTAGTGCTTTATAGCAAAAAAACAATGTTAAATTTTATCCATAATGTGACATAAATAAAATCATTTACTTTTGTAAATTCAAATATTTTATATGCTAAATATATTGTACATTCTTAAATGCATGTAAATTTCTTGAAACATAAATCATACTTTTTGTAAGTTTGTAAAAATTACTTTTACTTTTCTTATAATCATTTTCATTCTTTACTACATTTTCTTAACTTACAGAAAGTTATCACTATTTATTCTCTTCCTTCACTTTAAATATTATGGTATATACCTGCATTAAATGATAAGTCACAAGGTAACTGTCCCTTGTAGCTAAACATTGCCTCCACTTTTGCTGCCTTGTTCTGCAGTTTAATTCTTTGTTCTGGAATTCCATGCACTTAAATAATATTATTTCAACATTACTAAAGGGGTCTGATATTTTGTCCATAAAATCATCCCATAGAGAGTAAAAACATCAATAATAAAATTCAAGTCACAATTGGTATTAAGGGTAAATGAGCTTTGAACAATGCAATATTATTGATTATTTTTATATAGTGGTACAATGAAATACATTTTTCATCCAATCTTAATAGATTTTTGCTGAAAGAACATATGTTTATTATAGCAAAGAATTAGCCCTGATTTTTTGCATTTTTTTTTAAGTAATAGGAATATTTCAAAGTAATTGTTTATGCGACATGCCTCAATATTTTTAGGAGACACTGTTGTTGGACTATGCACATGCAAAAAGGATAAATCTGGCAAATGCAACAAACTGAACTCAAATGGCTTCTAACTCCTTTAAAACTCACCAAGTTATTCCACTGTACATACATTTATTTATTTATGAATGAAAAAAATGAACTCATATTTTTCAAAACACCAGTGAAAACTATCAAAGTAACCTAACTGGAAACAAGGTCAAGGTCGAGAGATGAGGATGCTGTTGTAACAGTCTAACACTGAGTAATAAGCATATCAAGATTTATAAACCTACATATATATAATAACCTGTACTTAGTTCTTGCTAATAAAAAATAACACTACTAATGTTATGTATTAAAAATGTTGAAAGTCGCTCAACCGGAACGTCAGGTCAAGGTCAAAAGATGGGGATGCAACTGTGCTAAGCTACTACTACTGGGACATGCGCATACCAAGTTTCATCAATCTAGGATTTATAGTTCTTGAGATATTGAGGCGTTCATAAAACCTTAACACAAAAGTTAATGCCATCGTTGATAAAGTAATACCTATGTCACGCTCCGTTTCGTAGGCGAGACAAAAATTGTATCTTTAGTATTTTGTTATTGTTATGAATACACTTAAGAATGCTTGCTAACTCAAATTCAAATATATTTTACAGGAAAGTGAATACATATACCGGTATCTACCTGATAGAATAGTACATCCTAGGATGAGACTAATTTTTGAATTCATTATGATTCTTGGAAGTTACTTAACTTCCAAAGAAAAATCTGCATAGAGAATCGTTTATGCTAGTAATATTAAAACAATTTTTAACAGAGATTTGTAGCCAGTCCAACCAATACAATAAGGGCTTTGTTTTGCATTGGGTTGCAAAATTACATGCACTACCTGAATAAAACATAGATCCTTTTAAATTAACATATAGTTGTGTCTTGCCTGAAGCATTTACTAACTTCATGTTTGGCTGAAAACTAATTCAAGCCTTTGGAATTTGTAAATCCTCTTGTATATGCCAAAGGCATGACAAAATACATAAGCAAGTAACAAATGCCTAAGGATAATCTATATAAAAGTACTATTCCACATATGGATCAGGCTGGGGTGGCACATTGGAAATTTCCTATTTTGGGGTATACATATAGATGTTTTCATTTTACCCTTAAAACAAACCAAATGCAGTTTATACATTTTACGGTATAAGTTGGTGCCTAGATATGTTTTGAATGGTTATATGGGAAAAAAATATAATGGGCAATTTTCCTGTACTTTTCAATGTACAATATAACTACATTTATTAAATTTTGACTTTTGTTTTTTGGGGTATTGTTTATCGATGTGCCACTCTATCAATGGTATCTAATATATTCTTAGAAATGATAAAATTAAAGAGACAGTGTCATTCAGTTTGAAGAAATTATTCAATAAGTAATTCTCCGACCATTTAAAATGCATTAAGTTTTCTTATCTATTCCTTTAACAAGATTTCGATATCAAAATACATTGGCAAGTACTTGGCACCAATGTTTACAAGTTCAATTCAAAACATGTTCCCCCTAGGTTACACCTAACATGTTGAAAACTGTTGTTTAGGGACCAATATAAACAGAAACAAGGCAAAGACAAAGGCAATCCTTGGAGGACTAAGAAACTGTATTTGTCACATGCAGCAAAGGGCCCATGGGAAATTGACAATGCACCATTAGTTCAGCATTTTCAAACCCCTTTAAAGTTTCTGGATGTATATTTTGACCTATCCATCCATTTTACCTGATGTATTTTTTCTAATTGCTAAGAGATATTTTTCAGATTTATGGCATGAAAATCTACTATGATGGCATACAGATTAAGTCTTTCCACTCTCTAAACAATCTTAAATTTCAATGATAAAAAATACATATTTAAGTTAATTTGTGTCAAGTCTGAGGACAAGGCTTGTAATAATCCTTGGGGACCCCTGGTCCATCAGCAGTATTTAAAAGCTCAGTGGTAAATCCATATAAAAACAGTTAATATTTAAGTTTTGTTATGCTGTATATGCATATATTTCCAGAAGTCAGCAGCAGTAATGATCAGTAATGGAAAATAAGAAGTTCTTCAAAATTTATTTGATCTATTCTTTTTTGGTATAAAAAAAAATTCTATAATTTCAGAGTAAACAGAAAAAAAACTAAGGTTTAAAAATAAAATAAACATGGAGTTCATCAAATATATTACTTTTCTTACTATGGTTCCTTATCTTTAAATATAATTGGACAAAAAATTTCAAGGCTGCATTTTCATTTTGGGATTCTGAATTCCTTATTGGAAAGGATGAGAACCCAAAAATTATTCTGATGCATCCTTTCATGGTAACAAACAACATCATAAAATTTCATATTCTTATTTGGCAATTAGTTTTAGCTGTCCATAGACTGAAAAAAGAGGTAAAATATCAGCCATTGTATTTAAAGCGTCAAGAGGGGGGTTCATCCTCCTGCATTCCCTTCAAAATAAACACAAAATTATGCTTTTCTGAGTTCACGTTCCTAAATGCGCTTTTTTGATATGTGGTTTTTTTTTTTGTTGTGATGATTTTTTTTGTCTACCGATTTTGTCTTTGCCTTTTCCAATAATTTTCGAATACCCTTTTGGTACACCTTTGCTTCTTTGAAGGGAAATAATCGATCCAAAAAATGTTAATATCCTAAATAACCAAAGTTTTATTGGTTTAATCCTGAATTCACTGTTAATAAATGAAAGAATCTTAGTGAGCACGCTCAAATACCCCACGGGTCCACATAATGGACAGAGAATATCTATTTCGAGTTAGGAATACAAAAGTCAGAGGTGTTGTCTTTCCAAGACGGCTCGTTAAACAGGGAAAAAAATGAGTGACAGACCTGAAAATGTATCCCACTATATGGGACGCCTACCTAAAACTAGTGTACAAAATATCAAAAGCCCTTGATTAATAGTTGCTGAGAAATCTGTGACGAAGATTTTCAACCCTGAAAATTGAGTGAAAAATTCAAGTCGGCTCGTTTAACAGGAAGTAGCTGATCAACAGACCTGAAAATGTATCCAACCATATGGGACCCCTACTTGAAGCTACATATCCTACCTAAAGCTATGTACAAAATATCAAAGCCTGTGATTAATAGTTGCTGAGAAATCTGTGACGAAAATTTTCAACCCTGAAAATTAAGTGAAAAATTCAAGTCGGCTGGTTTAACAGGAAGTAGCTGATCGACAGACCTGAAAATGTATCCCACCATATGGGACCCCTACTTGAAGCTACATACCAAATATTAAAAGCCTACATATTAATAGTTGCTGAGAAATCGGTGACCAAAATTTTCAACCCTGAAAATTAAGTGAAAAAAATCTAAGTCTGCTCATTTAACAGGAGTAGCTGATCGACGGACCTCAAAATGTATCCCACCATATGGGACCCCTACCTAAAGCTACATACCAAATACTAAAAGCCTTCAATTAATAGTTGCTGAGAAATCTGTGACGAAAATTTTCAACCCTTAAAATTTAGTGAAAAAAGCCTAAGTCAGCTCTTTACACAGGAAGTAAATGATTGACAGACCTGAAAACAAGTTCCACCATATGGGACCCCTACCTGAAGTTATATACCAAATATCAAATACCTACAATTAATAGTTGCTGAGAAATCTGTTAGGAAAATTTTCAACCCTGAAAATTAAGTGAAAAAAGTGTAAGTCGACTCGTTAAACAGGAAGTAGATAATCGACAGACCTGAAAACGTATCCAACCATATGGGACACCCAACTGAAGCTACATACCAGATATCAAAAGCCTAGGATTAATAATAGCTGAGATATCTGTTACGAAAATTTTGATCATGGACAGACGGACGAACTGGCGGACCAGTCAAAAACATTATACCCTTCGCAACTTCGTTGCATGGGGTATAATAAGCCTTTCCCTTTGTACTGACCCTCTTAAAATGAACTTTAAGTTTGGTAAAAGGTCACTGAGTGGAAAACATCCCATGTCATTGAACAACCCTACATGACATCTTTTCATATGTTTTCTTAATATTTTTTATATATAAATCTTTCATGAGTTTGCCTTAGGATAAGATATTTATAGAGACAGAGTCATATGAGGAATGATTGATGTAACAAGTTATTCTCAGATTATGTACTTTAAAAATACTTTTAAAGTACAAAAAAAAATTTCTGTCACTTTGTTACATTGGATTTTATACAATATTCCCAATAGTAAATTCAAAACACCTTTAATATCTAAGGGCTATTCCAGAATTAATTGTATGCGGGGGGGGTCTGAAAGGCACTATAATTAAAATTGCATGGGTGGTGGTATTTTTTAGATATTTCTCAAATGCAACATGAAGGGAAAAAAATTAAAATTTTATGCATGGTGGGTGTAAAACAAGACCAATCGATGTCTGGCCCTGCGTCGCACGGCAAAATGTTGAACCCTGTACATTCTAGGCCCAATATGGACAGTCAAAATATTTTGAAACTTGCATCCTATGGTGGACTTACAAAGCATATTTGTCACATGCCACCCAATATTGTAAAAATAGACAAAAAAATAGTTTCTATTTTTTTCCCTTTTTGGACCCCTTACATCTAAACAGAAAAGGTGGGTCAAGAAAAAAATTGTATCCTCCATTTTGTATCCAATATTATATATGACCAAAATTAACTTGTAAAAAAAAATTCTAAATCGGACCATAAATAAAAAATTTCACATTTTTGCCCCCTTTGGGCCCCTCCTTCCTAAACAAAAAGCGAGGGAACACCCAAAATCATCCCCACCCTTTAGTTTATGGTGAGTAACACTACTGTAAAGTTTCATAGCATTTGGTCTACCAAAACAAGTTATTGTGGAAACAAATTAAAAAGTTGCTTTTTTGGCCCCTTTAGGGTCCTTAGTTTCTAAAAGAAAAAAGAGGGGACACCCAAAATCAGCCCAACCCTTCCTTTTATGGTAAGTAACATAACTGTAAAGTTTCATAGCATTCGGTCAACCAGAACAAAAGTTATTGTGGAAAAAATTTAAAAAGTCACTTTTTTGGCCCCTTTAGGGTTCTTAGTTTCTAAACGAAAAAAGAAGGGACACCCAAAATTAGCCCAATCCTTCCTTTTATGGTAAGGAACATTACTGTAAAGTTTCATAGCATTCGGTCAACCAGAACAAAAGTTATTGTGGAAAAAATTTAAAAAGTCACTTTTTTTTCCCCCTTTGGGCCCCTTTTGTCTAAACGAAAAGAGAGGGGACACCCAAAATCACCCCAACCCTTCCTTTTATGGTAAGTAACATTACAGTAAAGTTTCTTAGCATTTGGTCAACCAGAACAAAAGTTATTGTGGAAACAAATAAAAAAGTCACTTTTTTGGTCCCTTTAGGGCCCCTAATTTCTAAACGAAAAAAGAGGGGACACCAAAAATCAGCCCAACCCTTCCTTTTATGGTAAGTAACATTTCTGTAAAGTTTCATAGCATTTGGTCAACCAGAACAAAAGTTATTGTGGAAAAAAATTAAAAAGTCGCTTTTTTGGCCCCTTTTGGGCCCCTTATTTCTAAACGACATTATAAAATGCCCCCAAAAGGGGAGGTGCACATCTTCAATATATCTGTAATCACTGTGTAAAATTTCAGAAAGATCTAGTGTTTGGTTTTTGAGATTCAGATTACACAAGACAGGCACCCCATAGTGGGACGGACGGACAGACGGACAGACGGACGGACGGAGTGACCCGACTACTAGACCTGCTTTCGCCTTCGGCGACGCAGGTTAAAACCCCCATGCATTTATTTCTGGAATAGCCCTAAACCTTAAATTTTTTATGAAAGTTTTAATTTTTATTCTCATGAAAAAAAATAACCTTCTAGTGAACAGTTGGGACCTGCTCTATATCTAAAATACTGTGGAATAACTTAGCTTTTTTGAATTCAATATTTTAATAGACATGTACCATACAATTTTTACCAACCTTTGTTATAGGACGTGACATGGGTAGTAACTGTTTTAGTTGTGACCATTTTCCCACCAGATTTGTGACTTTTCTCCACAACTGTTTGTGATTTCCTCACAGTGTTTTGTGAAGCTGGTTTCTTCCCTTCAGAAGGTTTGTCATCTTTAGACTTAAAGCTGAAACCCTATTAAAAAAGATGGATTTGATTTATGTTACCCCTTTAAAAAAATTGACACAATTGGATATTGTTACCTGGATACATCGTTTACCGTGGATTCATTTACTTTAGTGGGTACAAATTTTCATGGTTTGAAAAAAAAAAAGATGAGTTCATGGATTTTTAAATTTGTGGTTCTGAAGTCTGCAGCATACAGATCAATATTAAATTTCTTTTTTGTGAGGTATCTAATTTCAGAGGTCAAGCCATCCAGGAAAATTGATACAAGACAAATATCAATAAAACCATGATAGTATAGTAGGTTATAAACTTACAGGGTAAAAATGCTTTTGTATTTTAGAGATAAATGAAAGAAAACTACCAAAATTTATATTTCTATCACAATTTATTGGAGATCATTTTCATTATACTAAGCAAATTAAATACTGTGAATTCGTTTATGTTCTTTGGTACCCATTTTCGTCATTTTATGAAAAGATTAGTTTGTATATTCTTAAATTTGTGGTTCTGAAGTATGTTCAATTTCCTATTTTTGGGGTATTAAACTTTAATACCCATAAAAATTGATAACCCATGAATATTATGAAACCAAAGTATTGCTGAAATTTATATTATACTGATTTTATATAAAATCATCAAATTTTTTGTTACATCCAGATGGAAGGATGGACTGACAGATAAACAAGTTGATCAAGTAATACTGTGAGTGAGCTCACAAAAGGATGCTCCGCTTCATACTTGACTCTGTACTGCCAAAAAAAATCCAAGTCCAATTATCTCCCCTCAATGATATCCTAGAGCAATAAAAATTCTTTATGCACATCTACATGTGATGATCTTTCTTCATGTACAGTTTCATCAAAATCTATCATGGGATTTAGAAGGAGTTGTGTTACGATGTCTCCAGTTGAATACTATATTTAAAAAGTCCAATTGATATCTGAGAGCGATGAAAAAATATTCATGCACATCTACATATGATGTGCTTCCATTATGTAAAGTTTTATAAAAATCTGTTGAGCGGATTAGGAGGAGGAGCGCTTACGAGGTATGTGGACAGACGGATGGAAGGACAGAAAGGGTGATTCATTTATACCCCCACAACTTAGTTTTTTTTTGGGGGGGGAGGGGGTAAAAATATAGGGCTTTCACACCTTGATGCAGGGTCCATTATAACATAACATCAGGCCTGTGAAAATTTGATGAGCTGCTCATGTGAGTTTTGCCCAAAAATTGAATGATCAAAGGAAAACAAGAGGCTCCCAGGAGCCTGAATCGCTCACCTGGTCCATACGGATGTCTATTTTAAGGCATATCATCCTAAAAGTAATGCATGTATTTACAAGAATATATTTAGCAACATTTGGGACAGACGGACAGATGAACACACCAGACTATATGCACCTTTTATCATAGATATGGCATAAAAGCTTTCATTTAATTAATCCAGTAATTTCCTCTAATTGAAAGTTTTTATTTTGTGTGTGTGTGTATACAATTTTTGAGCGTTTAAAGAGTCATAATCCTGAAAGAGGTTATCAGACAACTTTGTATAACGAAGACAGACAGACGAACGCACCAGACACTATATGTACCTTCTATCATAGATATGGCATAAAAGCTTTTCATTTAATTAAGCCAGTAATTTCCTCTAATTGAAAGTTTTTATTTTGTGTGTGTGTGTGTGTGTGTGTATATACAATTTTTGAGCGTTTAAAGGGTCATAATCCTGAAAGAGGTTATATTATCAGACAACTTTGTATAACGAAGACTTTTGAAAAGCTTTTAATGAGCAACTACAGCTTTTCTCTATATAATTTTCAATCTATAAGCAGAAAATACAATATCTTAAATCTTTTAAAGGAGATAACCTCTCAAAAGGGATCATCTGACAACTTTGGTCTAATAGTCTTTCGTAGAGCTTAATGAGCTGAACATTTGTGTTTTTGAAATTATGTGCCTGCAATAGCTTTCATCATATTTGCCAAAAACACAATTTCAACTATTTAAAGGGTATACTCCCTAAAAGGGGTCATTTGACAGCTTTGGTCTTGTGGAGACTTTTATTGAGCTTAATGATTTATAGTCAAGTTCTAGTATACACTTGGCTTAATGAACAAAAAGATCAACCTGAAGTGTGACAAATAAACATAGAAACAGATTTTGTGAGAAAATTAAACACAACCTTTTATTTTATAGAATTTCAGAGTTGGTATTATAAGATTCATGAAAATAATGTGAAACTGATTTAAAACACAGACTGAAGAACTATATGGCATACAAAAGGAAAAGAGAATGTTATTAACAATGATACATTATAGTTTTATTTCATTTAATTGAATTGTACAATTAAAAAATCTATCAGAATGACTATCTAAAACTATCACAATAAATTATCTAACTTAGTTCATAAAATGATAATAATAACATTAATTTTCCACTTGCATTTTTGTTACACTTAACTGGAGAAAAAAAACACTATTACTATAATATCTCATGCGTAATAAGACATAAAAAATACAATAGGATTGTCTATCATTAAAAAATACACAACATTTTAAGCAATTAGCAGAATAAAACTAAATATTTAATTTGTTGATTCATCTGAACCATTTTTTGTGAAAATTAAATGGTATGTACACATGTATCGAATTAGTACTGTTCCATTAGTATATGTTGAACTTTTGGAATAGTTAGTTGATCATCCATAATATTCGAAGTTTTAGAGTCAGTTTTACTCAATTGTCCCATTTGGAAGTCCAAACTTTGTGGTAACTTTTTGTCCCATCACCAATACAGTTTATAGAATAAATGTCCACTTTGATTGCACGAAAAATATTTTTCATCCATCCGGAATTTTTACAAAGGTTCTATAAGTAATACAAATTACAATACAGTTAGAGTAAAGTAAATAATTTCTTGCACAAATGGTTAAAACAAAACTTTATTTTATAAATATAAGAATCCTTTGCTTGGTGTTTTAAGACAATTTTAAAAATGTCAAATCTGCAAGTTTAAACATTTAAGAGAAATTGTTGCAAGGACTTAAATTGGAATAATTATTTGAGCATCATGGTTAAATCTGTCCAGTCTTAATTATCATGATTATCAGGGTTTTTCATATAGTCTACTTCTTTCTAGTTTTTGTTTTACTTTAACCCTGTTTTTTTGTTGATTGCTTCAATCATATACAATTGATAATTCATCCCATGAATGCTTATTGTTGTAAATGTTCATACATTTCACTTCCCCAAAAAGTCCTTGAAAACAATTCCTTGAAATGAAATGTCTGAAATCTTGCAAATATAACAGTTTAATTTATTTCTTATTCAGTATACGACATCCAAGGTTTTACATTTACATTGTATAAAAACACAAATGAAAAATGCAAATCAACTTGCAAAAAGTATATATATGTATATAGTTTGATGGATATGCCACATGTGCAAATGTGTGCATAAGAAACAAAATATTGGTTTTGAAATGACATGATGGTACAAGTGGTCTCTACATATACATGAATCAATACTTCTTTGCAAACAGAAGAGTTTAAAAAATTGCAACTTCATTAATTGGGTATTTATGAAAATCACAGTTTAACTAACAAAAGTTTATAAGCTGATCTCAAGATAAAAATTGAAATGCCCAGCAAGTGAGTAATAAAAATGGCGTAAACATGTAACAAAAATGCAAGCAGAAAGAAACAACTTGAAACTATAAGTAACAAGGTTTTTTTTTGCATTAAATAAGCATCGAAAGACGAAACGGAAACAGGTTGGGGTCAGTAAGGGGGCATTTAGGTACTCTGTATATACAGTTAATGAGAAATATAAAACAATTGAAGAAAAGATTAATGCAACCCCCATTTTAACCCCAACCTGTACAATTATTTGAGTGGAAACCCATCAATAAACAATAACCACTCTAAGAACATTTGAGGTTGTTAAACAACCTCAAATGTTCTTAAAAATCTTCAGCGGGTTTTACAATTATTTATTTATTATCCACTTTTTACATTGAATCAGCTGCTATATAAACAATTTGATGATCAGACCAATAAGCATCTAGCACATCTGTGTGGAAGCGAAAATCTGCACTTTTATTAACAAAAATGTGATCCAATAATGTTTTATACAACCTAGTTGGTTTGGTAACAATTTGTGAGCACATAAATGTTTCAGACATAAAATTGAGGAAGTTTGTTTGCCCTGACAACAAATCAAAATTAAAATCCCCAATTATAAAAAGATTTTTGTTTTGAAAGTCCAAGATAGGGAAGAGATTGGAAAGAAAACCATCTTTTAAATTTTGAAGAGAACATTCTGGTCCTCTGTAAACAACCACTACTTGAAAGAGTCCTTTGCTGGGTGATATAATTTCCACTAGTAAAAATTCTAATGTAGGTGTTGAGTATGATAATTCTCTTTGAAGAACACAATCATTTTTTATGTAGACAACAAGGCCATGTGGAGGTCTAGAACCTGCATTTGTTTGATGTTGATCAAGTCTTATGGGTGGTTGAAATCCAGCTATCAAGTAATCCTTTGTATTATCTGAATGAATCAATCTTGACTCTGCAATACCAATGACATCTGCATCAAGAATGCTTGGATCTGCTCTTACATCTTTATAATGTGCATGGAATGATCTGGCATTGTTAAAAATTACCTTGAACTTTTCACTTGGTAAATTATACAGTGGTGTAAAACACAGAGAGAGAACTGCTTCAGATTTTAACCGATCAATTTCATCCTTAACATTGTCTGAAACAGAGATTTTTTCTTGGTTTAAACTAAGGATCTGTAATCCAGACAAACTGGTAACTCTGCTTAATGCAACATAATGGATGTGAGGGATTTTTCCTTTACATTTTGAGTCAAGACTGACAACCACTTGTTTTAAAGTATCACCTTGTGACTTGTGGATGGTTTTTCCAGCAGATGGTCGAAGAGGCATCTGGATACGCTCAAAGTTTTTTAGTCGATAACCAAACGATCGCTTAATGTCAAAAACTGGTGTCCATGTTTTGTCTATATTTTGATGGAACAGATGGCTATACTTTTTTCTTGTTTTTATTCCAACTTTTTCATCATCAAATTGGACCCATACAATACTTGGTCTTGGTGTCTTCGTCTTGTATTCAAATGATTTCACTTCACAAGAAGAGCCATTGGTCAAACCATCTGTAACATCTATATTTGCTGTAAGATCATACTTCATTCCAACTGCAAGCTCTACTTCTTGTGCTAAATTTGCTGTGTCAGATTGCTTTTGAGGTAATGAACTGATGAGTTTTGCTTTGACAGCTTGGGACAGGTCTCCAACCACAGAGTCAACAGCTTTAACAGTCACTTTCTCAGATGTCAATGAAGTAATAAACCTTTTGTTATATTGATCAACAAGGTTATTTTCTACAAATAAATGAGTGCTGTTTTTTTGGTAAGATGCATCATCAGCTGTAACCACCCTAGTATTTAAAATTGCAAAATCATTGTCATTGAGATTATTTTGTCTTAATCTGTTCAGCAATTCTGCAAACTCGAGATCATCTTTCTGTCTCATTATCTGTGTAAGCTCATGCATCTTAAACAAATCTTTCCACAAATTTGGAGCAAGAGCAGAGATGCCTTTGCTGAGATCCTGAAAAATCCAACCATCAAATACTGGCTTCAGTTGGAAAAAATCTCCGATCGCAATAACACTAACACCTCCAAATACCTGATTGTTTCCTTTGATTTTTCTCAATCTAGTGTCTAAAAGTGAAAACATTTTGTTTCCAACCATAGAAATCTCATCAATCATTACCATTGATAAATTTCTGTACTTCATTCTAAGTGTATTCAGAACATCACATGACAGAGATTGATCTAACCCTTTATTCGGCTGTATCTGAAAAGCATTATGAATTGTCAACCCATTAATATTATAAGCAGCTTTACCTGTAGGAGCACATAAGAGAATTCTAATATCATCAGGGTCCTCACCTTCTTTAGAACACAAATACCTATGGAGAGCTTGAAACAATGCTTTTACAACAACTGACTTTCCTACACCTGCACCACCTGTCAGAAACAGATGCAAAGGGTCAGACTTTGATTTAATCCATGTAAGTACATGTAAGAAGAATTCTCTTTGCTGTTGATTTAAAGATCTAACTAACTCATAATAATCAACATCATCCATACGATTGGCATGATTCATGACTTCTACTGTTCTAGCTGCTACACCAACCTCTTCTGATAGGTCATAATGTCTATGTTCTGTTGGTCTATCTGGGTTGAAATGCACATACTGATCTGCTTCTTTTGATCCTTCTTCAGCATCTTCAAGCTCTACTTGCTGAGTTCCAGGAGCTAATTCATCGTACTGATGGCAGTCACTTTCTGCATCTGCTATGGCTTTATCCAATTTTTCAGCATTATGCTCATACTGTCTTGCTTTGTTCTCTACAATTCTATGAACACTATTGTACATACTTTCATAAGTTTCCTTTCCTGCCTTTAAATCAACTTGCTCATTTCTCCAAGGATAAAAAAGAAGTAAACGTTCTCGGAAATAGTTTTCAGAGTCTGTTTTTCTGTTGTATCTAACATACCTGATGACCCTTGGTGATTTTCGTTGTCGAATAACTATTCCATTTTTTAGAGTAATGTTGATCTTTTTATCATTCTCTTCTGTAATTTCTAACTCTTCATCAGTTTCATACTCATTCTCTGACTGGCTTTTGTTTTGTTCCTCATCTGAAGTTGGATATTTCACTTCAAGTTGGGAAATGTAGTCAGCAAGACACCAGTTTTGCAGCTGAGATGGGCGCTTTGCATAACGTTTTATGTCATTGTTAGATTCAATATCAGTAGAATCGGGTGACAGTTTCTCTAGTTGTGATGCTGATTTTAGCAAAAATGTCCTTTGATCAGGTGGAGAAGTATTTATAAAAACAACTTGTCTAGTTGCCTTTGTCAGTGGTATTTGTAATGTCAAATATACTGCTTCTTGGGCACATGTTTCAACTGCATTGGTGAAATAATTTCCAATGTGACGTACTTGTCGCTTCAAGTCAAAATTACCCTCTCTTGCCTCTTTTGCAGCTTGGTCAAGCAATCCACTCATTCCTTTTTGTGATTTGCTTATGTATGAAACAATGTATACAGCACATGCATATGGATCTAAAACAAACTGCAGATCATGATTTGCTTTCCATGCTGGCAATAGAGCTTTCATGTAAGGATTAACCCTAACTTCATTAGGCTTTCTCTTAAGGAACACTTTTGCACATGATAAATTGCTTCTGATTGCTTTCAGATAGTCTTCCCGACTTAATTGTAAAAGATCAAGAAATTGCTCAAAAGACATGTTGTCAATATTTTCCATTGTATGAAGTGAATCTATCTTGATTTGAACTTCCTTATAAATTGCTTTATACTTTTCAACATCTTCAACTAATGGTTCTAAAATAACTGTTTTATCTAAAGGCGGCAATGGGAACCCAAAGCGACATATTGGTTGACCTTTTGATCTGCATGTCTTTGAATGTTTGTGAACTTGCAAACTAACCAAATCAGATGGTGCAGATGACAGAGAACAACTAATATATTTGTCAATGAACTGAACTATGTCTTCATTGGAATTTTGTTCATAAATAGGTGCATTTTCAATCCACACTAACATATGAATATGGGGAGAACCTCTTTGCTGAAATTCAACACGATAGAAATAGTCTATCACTCTTCCTATAGGGTCATGATCACTCATCAACACAGTGTTTATGAATTGTTTGACCCTATAATCAAAAAACCTAGAACAAGTCACTGGATCTTTCTGTACCAGTTTGGATTTTGTATTCCAATCCATTTGGTCTAATTCTTCATCAGAATAGCTTTTACCATCATTTAACTGTCCAAGTATTCTGAGCAAATCCTTCCAATTAGTATCTGCAGAAGAAAAAGAACCAAACCATGTGGGCAAACCTAACTGTCTTATCATTGCAAACACATCTTTTTTTCTCTTCTCCAGGTACACAGGTGAATTTCTCAATGATCTGAAAATGTAGTATCCTTCATCCAACTTGACAATATCATTTACAGTTGAAGGGTTCAAGAAATCTCTCACAGTCCATTTCTTTCCTTCTGATTTACATCTCCGTAAGGCAAGGTTTACTCTATCACTAATGTGTTTCATTTGTATTTTTTTTAACTTAAAAAATAAATTTGGAACTGACTGAGCAACCCTCCTATCTACAGATCTCAATTCCCATTTCACAATATCTGTATAATGCACAGGAACTAATCTTTCTTTGTTATCAGGTCTTCTTTGACCACAAAATAGTGTTGGGAATGCTAAATACTCAGCATCTGTATCACTATATAGACTCAATGGTCTCTGTCCTTCTCCTGGAGCAAAAACATACTGGGAACCACCTGCGCTACTTTCATCTAGAACTTCATCTAGTAGTGTGTCAGTATTTCCTGCATGAAGATTGTCCTCGTTTATTTCATCAAAGCCGTCATTTTGGTCTGCATGTTCATTTTCATTAATTGAATTATTAACATCATCACTTTCATCATTGTTTTGTGCAGCAGTGATTTCTTGGAGCCAGTTTTGATCTATTTGTACACCTGATTCTTTGTACATGTTACTTGTTTGCATAAGATAATGCAATGCTCTTAGTACTGTGAAAGGTCTGACATTTTCACTGAAATCACACTTGTTATAGGACAGCTTTTTCTTAAGTTTAACTGCTATTGTACCGGATGATTCAAAAGTATGAGGAAGTGAATTAATTGTTGGTTGTACGTCTACAGGTACATTAACAACATTTCCCTTTACAGAAAGTTGGCCTCCTCGAGGTAACATTCGAATTTGCATAAAAGGTATCCTCAAAGACAATAACCGTTCTTCCAATGGATAAAGATTCAACTCTATTGGTTTTGCAGGAAATCCCATTTTATTGGCAATAGATAGTCTTGGTACTTTATTTTGCCGTATTGATTCAATACATGTATTGCAAATCCACTCCATGTCATTAACAGATTTTCGGTTTGTGAAACATTGCTTCATATCATCTTTGGCAGTCTGTTTTATCCTACTAGCATTTGTGACTGAATCACTGAACCATGTCTGATGGCATGATGTGCAAATATATGTAGGACCATGCAACATTTTTTGGTGAAATATATCAATACAATGTTGTAAAGAAGATCCAGTTTGTCTTTGCTTCTTCAGTTTATTTTCACGACAAACAAAATCTTTGTTTTGTCTTTTCTGACTCTTGAAGAGTGTTTCATATGTTTTATTCTTCAATCGATTTCTATTTCTAGAGGATTGCTTGGAAATCCTTTCTTTTTCTTTCACTTGATCATTTTCTCTTACTTTCCTTTTATTTTCAAGTTCTAATTGCCTGACATCATCATCTTCTCTAGCTTTTCTTTTCTTGTCTAGTTCTTTTTGTCTGACATCATCATCTTCTCTAGCTTTTCTTTTCTTGTCTAGTTCTTTTTGTCTGACATCATCATCTTCTCTAGCTTTTCTTTTATTTTCAAGTTCATTTTGCCTGACACCATCATCTTCTCTAGCTTTTTGTCTTGCTTCTCTGTCTCTTACTCTTTCATTTGATCTATATACTAAATCCTCTCTTCTTAACCTTTTGTGTTCAGCTTCTTGCTGTCTGACATCATCATCTTCTCTAGCTTTTCTTTTCTTGTCTAGTTCGTTTTGTCTGACATCATCATCTTCTCTAGCTTTTCTTTTCTTGTCTAGTTCTTTTTGTCTGACATCATCATCTTCTCTAGCTTTCCTTTTATTTTCAAGTTCATTTTGCCTGACACCATCATCTTCTCTAGCTTTTTGTCTTGCTTCTCTGTCTCTTACTCTTTCATTTGATCTATATATTAAATCCTCTCTTCTTAACCTTTTGTCTTCAGCTTCTTGCTGTCTGACATCATCATCTTCTCTAGCTTTTCTTTTCTTGTCTAGTTCTTTTTGTCTGACATCATCATCTTCTCTAGCTTTTCTTCTCTTGTCTAGGTCTTTTTGCCTGACATCATCATCTTCTCTAACTTTCTGTCTTGCTTTTTTGTCTCGTGCTCTTTCACATGATCTATATATTAAATCCTCTCTTCTTAACCTTTTGTCTTCAGCTTCTTGCTGTCTGACATCATCATCTTCTCTAGCTTTTCTTTTCTTGTCTAGTTCTTTTTGTCTGACATCATCATCTTCTCTAGCTTTTCTTTTCTTGTCTAGTTCATATTGTCTGACATCATCATCTTCTCTAGCAATTCTTTTAGCATTAACATCCTTTTGTCTTTCTTTTTCCCGAAAAATTGAACTTTTTCTCCTATTTTGCATGTATTTTTTCATGTATTCTTTGCGATTATTAATTGTTTCAGGTTCACCTTGCTTATTGTCTGAATGTTCCACAAGATTTCTTCGGTTTTGATCTTCAAAATACTCTTGAATCTGTCTTTGAAGTACTAATGTGGCATCCATGTTTATAAAATCGACTGGCAGAATTTCAAATTGTGACTGTAAATCAATATGCATGCTTGTGTAGTAAGAATACATGTAATAAATAAGACTTTGTATGTTTTCAAATCCTATCAGTATTGATGTACCTTTGGTTTCATATGGCTCATACAGACCAGATTGACCATGAGAATGTGAATCAAAGAAGTAATAAATATTGCCATCATAGTAGACACCAGAACATATTGAACCAATCATCACTAAAAGTGTCTTTGTGTGTTGAAATCCATAAGCAAGTGCTTCTTGTAATGTTAAAAAATCATCAGTGGAATCAGACTGAACAGCACTACCAAACAAGACATCTTTTTTTTGTATTTGTAATTTATTACCTCTTATTTCAACTATATTTGGAATTTCATCAAAAGACAGTAACATGTTTCTGAATCTACCCTCATTACGAAGTTTCTCTACAGTCCTTAAATATATATAGTCTCCTATGTTCAAAATACTGTCTAAATCAACCCGTTGATCTTGCATTTTTGCGGAAACAAAAGCCAAATAAACTAAGCAATTGCATGTACACTGATTTCCTCTTGTAAGACTTGAAAACTGTGAATCAGATTGATCAAAACTCCCAAACTTCAAATAAATGTTATCAAAAATGTTTACTTCATTGACTGTAACTTGATTTTGAATGTCTTTATTAGGGTTTTCGAAGCATGGGTTATCTAACAAAGTGCTTTCAAAGTATGAGTTATCTTCAAAGCATGAGTTTAACAAAGTATTTTCAAAGCATGAGTTATCTAACAAAGTGTTATCTGAGATAGAGTCAATTGTGCAATCATTTGAGCAGCCATGTATGTAATCTTGTGAACAATTTTCTAAGCAATCTCTTGAGCAATCATTTGAGCAATCTCTTGAGCAATCATTTGAGCAATCATTTGAGCAATATCTTGAGCAATCATTTGAGCTATCATTTGAGCAATCATTTGAGCTATCATTTGACCTGTTGTTAAGGAGGACAGGATCCCCCGCCACCTGGTCATGGCAGTCAGAGTCATTTGACCTGTTGTTGGTGACACTACAAGTAGTGTCATCGGGGCCAGGATCCCCAGTCAAATCCGTTCGTTTCTTCTTAGACATCGGGTTCGCATCACCAGACTTGGCAATACTCTTCTTCCAATTACGTCTGCGTGGCATAGCTACAGTCTGCAAATAAATATATAACATCTTTAATAAATCTTATAAAGCTCTGCCAAGCACAACATGAAATGACAGCAACATGTTGAACTATGTACATTTAAGGCCCAATATGGACAGTCAATTTCTCTGGACATGTGCAGCACTTGTGAACAGCAAGGTTTTTTTGCAAATGCATTCATTCGTGGAATTTCTACACACATTGAAAGGATTGGAAATAATCCAATAGCATTTTCTTCAAAAGCAGGCTAAAACAAATTAATAAAAAGCTATGCCTAGGGCAGCATGATACAACCACAACATGTTGAACCCTGTACGTTTGCGGCCAAATATAAATTGTGAAATGCAGCCCATGGTGGACTCACAAAGATTTTTGACACATGCATTCTTTAGTGGACTTTCAATGCATATTTGATTTTTTATATACATTTATAATATACAAACCTTCAAGGAAAACTCATAAGGTGTTTTTTTTGTGATTTTGCCCCATTGATCCCAAAATGGTTGATATTGCAAATATTATCAAAAAACACAGGCAGGGATTTTAACAAGGATTCCAATGAAAAAAATTTTGAAAATTGGTCCACAAATAAAAAAGTTGATTTTTGGCGTGTGGCCCCTTTTTGACTCCTAGTTGCAATATGACAGTGCTGTTGTTACATATTGTTGACAGAATTTATTTACCCCTTTTGTCCCCTTTTTCTCTGAAATTGTAGGGGCCACAATCCTTTAATGCATGAGGAAACTTTCTCTAGTTGTTAAGAAAATGGTTTTAAAACAAAGTAAGAACTGGGCAGCCCGCTAATAAAATTTGTAATAAAACCATATTGCCAAGACAAAACTCTTATAATTGGTGTTTTTGGACCCTCTGACCTCTTAATTTTCGAATAAGTAAGGATATATTGCAAATCTGATTATAATACACAGGCAGGGATTTTTACAAAGATTCCAATGAAAAAATATTTTGACCACAAATAAAAAAGTCGATTTTTTGGGACTGGCCCCTTTTAGACCCCACATAGCAATGTAACAGTGCAAGTTACATCAAAACTGTTGATACATTTTGCTGACATAATTTATGAGGGGGGGGGGGGTAGGAGGGGGTCTGATCCCGGAATCCTGAACTAATTTTTACAAAACCCGTCATCCCGACTTAAAAATGAGAAAATCCCAAAGCCCGGTTTAGTTGATATAATTCTATCCCCGAATCCAAATCCCGGAATCCCGAGCTTAAATATGGCTAATCCCGGTGTCCCGAAAATGGTCCTTAGTACCTCCCTCATTTATTGTGGAATACAATTAAAAAAGAATGATCAAAATCAGATGAAATTTAACATTCTACAGACATCTTGTCAAAACAGCAATTAAAGCCCCTTTTGCCCTTATAATTATTTTTGAAACATTAAGGGCCAGAAACCCTAAATGCAATACCGCCCTTCCTTTAGTTGTTATAAACATCATATCAAAATTTTTATTTCAATTGGTTCACTGTAACTAAAGCTGTGTACGGAAACCAAAGTGTCTGTAACATGACAACCAACAACATCGCCATAACATAATACGATCACAAAAATTTGCAGTCTTTTAAAAATGTTGGCTTTTGGCCTCCAATTAAGAGGTTTGTATCTGCTATGTTTCATTTTTCCCCCAGTTTGGTCCCTGCATTTAAAACGGAAATAGGGGGTTTAAAAATTAATCCTCATTTTTTTTCTCCACTACTTACCAATAATTAATTAATAGCAAAACATTTTTTTTCTAGAAATTGGACAACAAAAGAAAGTTTAAATTTTTGTTCAATATCTTAGTGGAAGAACAGGGTTGAAAAAATAAATCCTCCATTTTGTATCAACTACTTGCTTGAGAAGAATTTCATTATCTGTGCTTAACTTAACTTTCTTAATGCCTGTACCATTAAGTCAGGACCATTGGGATCTTAAAATTTTCCAGTATGTCTTCCTTGTTTTGTCTTATGGACATACGAGTTTAATTCTCCAAGTTTGATAATTTTGTTATTACCTTTTAATATTTACAAAATGTTTTTTTAATTGGACCAGGAAAAAGTTGATGTTTGCCCATTTTTTGGGGGTACCATATTTCTAATTAAAACAAGAATATGTGCAAAAGACATAATGACCCATCTCACAACATTTGGGATAGGCAGACAACTAGACCTGAACACTATATTTTCTTTTGTCAATAGAGCATAAAAATAGGGACCCCCAAAATCAATCCCACCTTAATGGTAGGGAACATCATTGTCATATTTCATAGCTACTGGCCAACTTAAACCAAAGTTATTGTGGGAACAAATAAAATAGTAGCATTAATAGTGTCCCTTTTCATGCTTTTGGAACTACAATTAAACAATAAAAGGGGGCATAATTGCAAAACTTGTCAAATTTCCATCTTTTCAATGAAAATTTAAAATAGGAGTAGGTTGGTCAATTTAATACAATTTTGTTTTTTTTAAATTCAAATAAAGGGGTTGGGTGCTTACACACTGTCACCCTCTCTGTTCCCTCTGGATCTGCCTTTGAGCTTGTTCGAGTAAAATAATTTAGTGATTAGAAGCATGCTGTGTTACAATTTTAGCAGATTTTGTTTAAAAATTATGACCCATTTATATATGTATGTTGTTAGTTAGATACCACATCATATATTTCAAGGCAAAAAAATCAGGCCCATTCCTGCAGCAGGTCTGTATATCACTTTACATAGGAAGTGACCCCCTCTCTCGCACAATGCAAAATTATGATGCTATTAATTTAGCCCTAGCAAATTGATTTGCTTATTCATTAACTATTGTTTAGTTACATACTAGCCATTTGTTTGTTTGTATGTGTGTATCTAAGCATATTATTTCATTTTAAAAAAATTTATATTGTCAAACACAAAACAACAAGAAAACACTACTACGACAATAACAAAGTTGAAGAACATTTTGGCCCAATAGTGTTTTTGACAGACTGACAGACCAGAAAGTCAAATTGTGTTGCATTGTCAAACCAAATGTCAAGTCTACTCCAAAAGAATTTGGCTAAGTCTGTAATTGCTGTTGGTTCATAATGTTCATAGGCATGATAGAGGGTAAATACAATGTATGTGTAAAAGTTTAAATATCCTTTTATAACACAAGACAATTCCATTTAATATACCTGCTTATAAGATGTCTGTTTTTACAAGACATATTTTAGTCTAAGAGGGCAGTAAATGAAAAACAAAAAAAATACACACACAAACCTAAGAACATTCAAACTTATATTTTTTTACCGAGTTTACTTGTTTGACACTCAAGCTGTATTAAATGTATAACGTTTCTTTTTCTTAAATACCATTTAACATGGACAACTGACAAATTTTGTAATCAATATTTTATAATTCAGAAAATCTGTCAAAGTCAAAAATGGCTGGATTTAGTTGAACAGGAAATAGATGAGCAACATACCTGAAATTGTATCCCATGTTATGGAACCCCACCCCCACCCTGCTGCTGTATACCAAATATCAAGTGGCTGTGATTAGTAGTTGCTGAGAAAACTGTTAAGAAAATTTCCCGCCCGCCCCACATTCACCATTTTATTACCCAGATTTTTCACTGCATAAAATCTGGCCAAAAATTACCTAAGGAACAACCATATAACTTGAATGGGGTCTTGATTTTTCCTAGAAAATATTTGGAAAACAATTTTTGAAAATAAAAATGTTTTAATTTGGCAGCAGAGGGTTAGAAAAAAAATATTCTGAAGAAGAATTTAAATTATTGTAAAATTAACATTAAATTAATGTTAATCGAGCTTAACTTTAATTTAACATTAAGACAAATTGCCTATGTGTAACAAAATGCCAAAAATTGAAAAGAATATTATGTCATGTATGTTGCAATGTATTGAAATAATAAAATGCACCCATGCCCCCTATCAAGTTAAATGGTCAGTCAGTTTTCAAAGCCCGACATCTACAATGTATTTGGTGTGTTATGTACGCTTCAATATGTTAATTATAATGTTTAAAATTGTTCCATCAGTTTTTAAAACCTACATGTATGTACAATTTTAAAAGCATTTCTAAATGATTTCAACAAGTTGACCTACTATACATGTTGACTTGGTTTCAGCATGTATGTACTTTCACTTTTGGGAAATGTACTGGAAGAATATTTATCACAGGACTTGCAGGTGCACATTTAAAAATATAGTTATTACATTGTAAAAACTCCTTGATATGAGACCAGACATAATTTGTAATTGTTTAGTTTTTTTTTTACATGTCTGAAGCCAAGATGTACTCAACAACTGGGATGGAATATTTACCGGCCTTTCATAGTAATATGCCAATTTTGTGTTGTGTATTCTATATATTTTGTTGTGCAGTGATGGATAAAAGACGACGGGTAGAATAAAAATATGTACAAAATTGAAAAGTGAATTGCACAAATGGAGTCAGAGATAGGGAAAATCACATCAGCCTTTAATAGTAATATGCCTTGCTAGTTTTGTGTATTCTGTATATTGTGTTGAGTGTGCAGTGATGGCTAAAAGGCGACGGATCAGTAAATACATGTACAAATTATGTACTGTAGATGGGGAAAAATCACACAATCTGAGAAAAGGACTGTAAAATATGATATACATAAACGATATCAATGTTAAATCAAATTTGCAAATCTTCAAATAACGTTCTAACATTAACAACAATTCAGATAACAATTATTATTGTCTGAAATATAAGAAAAGTTTTTAAGAAAATTTGATGAATGTCAGACTCACATGTTTATAACCGGAAAAGGAAGTAGGACGTGCGCCATTCCTGTTACTGTAGGTTCCTCCATTCGTGGGAGCACCACATTTAAAGAATTTAAAGTTTAAACCTATGTCAGATCAAATGCATGCAACTATCAAAAAATGTTTTGGCCTAGAACTAGTTCATAGTTTGACATTTATAGATAAATTATACAAAGTATTTGAGTTAGAATATTAAAATTGGGTGTGGAAAGGGGGAGGGATTTAAACATTTTGAACAATGTTTGCATGATCTTAAAAGGCCATTTCATTAAAAAAACAAAAAAAACAAAAAAAAACATATGCTACTTTGATTTGTGTAACTGATTCAGGCCCTACTGAAGGAATAAAGGGGGTGCATTTTTACTCACTTAAGGAGACAATATTCAAAATTCCAAGAGATATTAATTTGTCAAAATCCCAGTTGCACCGGCCATCATATACCCCTTTAATTTTTTAAATTCATTTTTAAATGCATTCCCTTCCACAGAAATCTGTTTCAGATTCTTGATGTATATGTTCAATGTCACAACTATGGTCATGAGGTCTGCTAAGTTGATTGCTTCTGTGCATGCATTGTCATGGTAACAACAGAACACCTTTTAATCCAGGGCAATTCAGAATTGTCCAAGGAACTTTTCCCTAGGAGATCCTGGATTCCAACATGTCATGTGAGAAATATATCATAAGTACAAAATATTTCCATATTTAAACTATATAAGGCCATATATACAAAAAGATTAGGGACAGAACATTTGATTTTTATGGGGGGAGGGGGCTATATAAAGGCAGGAAGGCAAAAATCCAGAAATAAATAAAAATAGACAGGACAGTGCTTTTAATTAAATGAAAAAAGCAAGATGGAAGTTTAGGCAAAAAATATTAAAATAGCTTTAAAAATAAAATACAAAGTGCGCAAAATTAAAAATCCAGGCTCAACTTTTTCCGATAATAAATGAGCTGCATGGGTCAGATTCAAAGAAAAAATTAAAGATCAAATAAATTTGCTGCCAAATTAATGACAAGATGTCACACGCGAGTTGAGTGACACTTGAGAGGTCTGTGAGGCACATTTTGTTATCCAGGTTGCAATTTCAAAAAATTGATACTGTTTTGAATCCATATATACACAATTAAAAATTTCCTCTATCTCAGAGTCAAGAGGCTAAAGATGAGATTGTCTTCAATTTTTGATTCTTCAAATCTTAATGTAAATTATAAAAGCTTGTAGTAGAGGACAGCCTACAGGATGAATTACATATACAGACTATACAAACTGTCAGGCCTCTGCCTTAGAATCAAATTGTCATCCCTTGACATGCCTGAGGGTTTGTCTGACAGCTTTGACCCAAATTAAGACAAGCTACATCTTTTTGCAATAATTTTCATATAATAAGACAAAAACATGAAAAAATTCTATTTTTGACCATCAAAAGGCCATAACTCCTTTAAGGGGTCATCTGACAGCTTCGATCCAATGAAAACTTTTGTAGAGCTTCAAATGAGCTGAAGTTTTAAGCAACCATCAGCTTTTCTCTTATCTGTGATAGTTTTCATTCCATTGACCAAAAACATGAAAAAACGTTATTTTAGGGGCCATAATCCCTATAAGGGTCATCTGACAGCATCGACCCAATGATGACTTTTGTTGAGCTTAATGAGCTGATTAACATTTAAGCAAGCAACAGCTTTTCTTTATCTTCTATAGTTTTCATTTATTGGCCAAAAACATGAAAAAATGTTATTTTAGGGGCCATAATCCCTAAAAGGGGTCATCTGACAACTTCAAGCCTATGGAGACTTTTGTAGAGCTTAATGAGCTGAACATTTAAGCAAGCAACAGCTTTTCTCTATCTGCAATAGTTTTCATTCTATAGGCTAAAATCACTATTTTTCGCCTTTAAGGGGCTGTAACCCTTATAAGGGGTCATCTGACAACTTCAACCCTATGGAGACTTTTGTAGAGCTTAATGAGCTGAACATTTAAGCAAGCAACAGCTTTTCTCTATCTGCAATAGTTTTCATACTATAGGGCAAAAACAGGAAAAAATGCTATTTTTCACCTTTAAGGGGCCACAACCCCTATAAGGGGTCATCTGACAGCATCGACCCAATGATGACTTTTGTTGAGCTTAATGAGCTGATTAACATTTTAGCAAGCAACAGCTTTTCTTTATCTTCTATAGTTTTCATTTATTGGCCAAAAACATGAAAAAATGTTATTTTAGGGGCCATAATCCCTAAAAGGGGTCATCTGACAACTTCAAGCCTATGGAGACTTTTGTAGAGCTTAATGAGCTGAACATTTAAGCAAGCAACAGCTTTTCTCTATCTGCAATAGTTTTCATTCTATAGGCTAAAATCACTATTTTTCGCCTTTAAGGGGCTGTAACCCTTATAAGGGGTCATCTGACAACTTCAACCCTATGGAGACTTTTGTAGAGCTTAATGAGCTGAACATTTAAGCAAGCAACAGCTTTTCTCTATCTGCAATAGTTTTCATACTATAGGGCAAAAACAGGAAAAAATGCTATTTTTCACCTTTAAGGGGCCACAACCCCTATAAGGGGTCATCTGGCAACTTTGACCAAATGGAGACTTTTGTAGAACTTTTGATCCTGAAGCAGTAGCGTGGCATCAGATTTCATCTTTTTCGTATACTTTTTGAATTACAAGCCAAAAACAGTAGTCTGATCCCCCTGTTCTATTTTTAGCCAGGGCGGCCATGTTTTTTAACGAATCAAAAATCGAAACACAACTTTTATGCAGGACACCCTAAGGATCAATCATACCAAGTTTCATTAAATTCTGTTCAGTAGTTTCAGAGGAGAAGATTTTTGAAAAATTGTTAACAGACGACGACGACGACGACGACGACGACGACGGACGCCAAGTGATGGCAATAGCTCACATGGACCTTCGGTCCAGGTGAGCTAAAAAATTAAAGAAATTTGCTGCCAAATGGCCAATAAAAAGCCTGATTCTCATGGGAATTAAGGGGCACTTGACAGGTCTATGACATGGACCAGGAAAAATAAAAAGCTAGGCTTGACATAAACATGTATTTGTAACATATACTTACACTGAACTTGTCTTGTATAGTTTCACCTATAGAATTGGCCTGTTTGTGAGCTTTTCGTTTAGCAATATCTAACATCTCTTGCTGGGCTATCTCTCTGTGCCTCTCAAGGACTTTATAGAGTGGCATACATTCTATCGGTGGGCTTACATCACCTGATAAAATCTGGTGGGCTCTTATTTCCTGTCCATAGAATCTGAAAACAAAAACAATTTGTGGCGTTGGATTTGGTTGCGCTGATGGGCTACAAAGTGAGACAGATTTAAATGTGAGAGAAAAACCAGAGTAATTGTACTGGGAATTAGAGAAAACTATAGACCTTAGGCCAACATTAATAAATTGTTTGTTTCCCCTTTTACTACCCTACTTCTCAAGTGGTGGGTAGGTAGGTAGGTGGGTAGGTAAAATATTTTTATCACCTTACATAACTTTTTATAAACATGTATAGCTACACAGCTACTGAGTAACCAAGAAGCATTTAGAAACATACCTTTTTTGCAAGTATGAAGGGGTATTTGAACAATAAATATAATTAAAAAATTGTCAAAACTTTATTGAATGAGTGAACATAGTCATATCCATGCATAAATTAGATAAAAGAAATAATTTTGAATTTGAAAAGTTCAAAAAATATTTCAAGTAAGGCTGATTTTTCTGGGTAGGTTGTAAAAGGGGAAATATACAATATTTCAATTTTGGCCTTATCTTATTAGCTGACAACTTTTAACTATATTAAGATTGTAAAGATGTTAATTTTTTTTTATAAATAAAAAGCCATGGTTTGCATATAATATATGATGGGAGCAACAAAATTAAAGGCACCACGGTTCATATCATATTTTGAAAATATAGCTATTGACAACCATTTAAATACAAAGTAGCTATATACATAATATACTAGGTTGTCAATTTAGGATACACATGAAATAAATATTTCACATTTTTTAAGCCCTAATGGTTTAATCTTTTAATTATCTTACTTTTTATTAGCATCTTTTCTTTCAATCAATGCACTGCCTTCCACAGATATTCCTGCAAACAGTCCTTTAGTTTTGGAGTAGGTATAAATAGCAGCTGGACTTCTAACAGCAACATCAGCTTCAATATTCCTCCCCAGGGGGCCTGCAGCAATGGAAAAGTTACCACCTAACGTCAAATTACCTCCCTTTGAAAATGCCTCTACAGAACTTTTGCTCATCAATAAGATCACAAAATCTGTCACCTATTAAAAAGATACATGTATTTAAAATATGTTTAACACATTTTACATTTTTGAAAAACATTTGACAGATAATAAGTTTTAAACACAATTTTTTTACAAGATAGTCAAAAGGGCTTTTAAATGAACAGTGACCACTTTTTAAATCTTTCCTTAAACATCTAAAATAAAATTTGAATGCCCTACCCACAGACATCTTAACTAAAGCTTATGCATGCAGTAAAAAGCAAAGATGTAAAAAATTGACAGTCAGATGTTAAAACTCCCAAAAGGCAAAGACAAAATTAATAGCCATTAAATCATAACAAGAAGCTCCCAGGAGCCTGAATTGCTCACCTGGTCTTGATGTCAACCCTATTAAAAACTTTGTAGAGCTAAATAAGCTGAACATTTAAGCAAGCAACAGCTTTTCTCTATCTGCAATAGTTTTCATTCTATAGGCCAAAAAAACTATTTTTCACCTTTAAGGGGCTGTAACCCCTATAAGGGGTCATCTGACAACTTCGACCCTATGAAGACTTTTGTAGAGCTTAATGAGCTGAACATTTAAGCAAGCAACAGCTTTTCTCTATCTACAATAGTTTTCTTTCTATACGCCAAAAACACTATTTTTCGCCTTTAAGGGGCTGTAACCCATATAAGGGGTCAACTGACAACTTCCACCCTATGAAGACTTTTGTAGAGCTTAATGAGCTGAACATTTAAGCAAGCAACAGCTTTTCTCTATCTGCAATAGTTTTCATTCTATAGGCCAAAAACACTATTTTTCGCCTTTAAGGGGCTGTAACCCCTATAAGGGGTCATCTGACAACTTCGACCCTATGAAGACTTTTGTAGAGCTTAATGAGCTGAACATTTAAGCAAGCAACCACGTTTCTTTATCTGCTATAGTTTTCATTCTATAGGCCAAAAACACTATTTTTCGCCCTTAAGGGGCTGTAACCCCTATAAAGGGTCATCTGACAACTTCGATCCTATGAAGACTTTTGTAGAGCTAAATGAGCTGAACATTTAAGCTAGCAACAGCTTTTCTCTATCATCAATAGTTTTCTATAGGCCAAAAAAACTATTTTTTGCCTTTAAGGGGCTGTAACCCCTATAAGGGGTCATCTGACAACTTCGACCCTATGAAGACTTTTGTAGAGCTTAATGAGCTGAACATTTAAGCAAGCAACAGCTTTTCTCTATCTGCAATAGTTTTCATTCTATAGGCCAAAAACACTATTTTTCGCCTTTAAGGGGCTGTAACCCCTATAAGGGGTCATCTGACAACTTCGACCCTATGAAGACTTTTGTAGAGCTTAATGAGCTGAACATTTAAGCAAGCAACCACTTTTCTTTATCTGCTATAGTTTTCATTCTATACGCCAAAAACACTATTTTTCGCCTTTAAGGGGCTGTAACCCCTATAAAGGGTCATCTGACAACTTCGACCCTATGAAGACTTTTGTAGAGCTAAATGAGCTGAACATTTAAGCAAGCAACAGCTTTTCTCTATCATCAATAGTTTTCATTCTATAGGCCAAAAACACTATTTTTCGCCTTTAAGGGGCTGTAACCCCTATAAGGGGTCATCTGACAACTTCCACCCTATATAGACTTTTGTAGAGCTAAATGAGCTGAACATTTAAGCAAGCAACAGCTTTTCTCTATCTGCAATAGTTTTCATTCTATAAGCCAAAATCATGAAAAACCGCTATTTTTCACCTTAAAAGGGCTGTAACCCCTATAAGGGATCATCTGACAACTTCGACCAAATAAAGACTTTCGTAGAACTTTTGATGCTGAAGCAGTAGGGTGGCATCAGATTTCATCTATCTCTTATACTTTTTGATTTACAAGCCAAATACAGTAGTCTGACCCCCCTGGTCTATTTTTAGTAACGGTGGCCATGTTTTTTGACAGATCAAAAATTGAAACACAAGTTTGGTGCAGGACACCCTAAGGATCATTCATACCAAGTTTCATTAAATTCTGTTTAGTAGTTTCAGAGGAGAAGATTTTTGAAAATTGTTAACAGACGACGACAGAGGACGACGGACGCCAAGTGATGGCAATAGCTCACATGGACCTTCGGTCCAGATGAGCTAAAAACACACAAAACATTTCATTTTTATCTACTAAGAAAGTACTGTAGTTATATTCCTTGGCAAAAATTTCAGTATATTGGAAATAAAACATCTTAGTGCATCGTAACCCTTGGCCTGCCAAGATGGAAATAAAATGACTACATAAGAATCAATTCATGAACATGCACTTTATTTCCTGAAATGTCCAATTGGATATTTTTTTCTTAACAAATTTGATATCCTATTTAGTGGACTCCACTGTATTATCAATTTCCATATTTGTGATATATTCACTATAGATAACAATTTTAAGATTTTTGATTTTATTGGGATCAAATTTTGCAGTTTGTGGCAAATTGCCTGACCCACCAAAACATCCAAAATTAGTAACAATTGAAATAAAATGTTGTGGTTTCATTATAATTTGTGGGTTATTAGTTTTTTGTGGTTTATTGGGTGTCTGTAAACCATGAAAATAAGAATCCAACAAAATGTTATTTTTACATTGATTCCTAACAGCAACAATAACATTGGTAACTATGAAAAAAATAAATCCACAGTACTTTAACATTTTCTCATCCTATCTGCATTGTTGTAAATATTGCATTTATTTACATACCGTATAGCGGGTTATTTTCACGGTTTTTGAGTAAAAAGGTGCGTGAAAAAATTTGGCGGATTTTATTTTCGCGATTTGTGAATGTGCTTGTATATGATTTGCATTAGATGGATATTTTTGTGGTTTCAGTTGACCCGGGAAAATAAGCGAAAATAACCCTCTATACGGTAAGTAATATTACCTCAGCACCTATCTCAAATCCACCCCCAAGACCAGCAATTCCAATAGCTGAGGGAGCTGACCATTCTAAAATAAAAATAATAATCCTTATATTCATTAGTCAAAAAATTTTGTTTATTACACATGTTACATGTAACATGTTAACTTTCTAATATTTTGAAGTTAGTGTTTACCATTACAGTCAGTAGATTCAATTTTATTTCCATTGAAATCAGTTTACATGGTTTCCCTAAAAAGTTTTTTTTTGTTACTTCAAGAAATCAATATAAAACTTAGTGTTAGATTCATATTCTCCTGGCATTCAGTCACCCATGTCTTTTAACTATATAATTGTTTCAAATGTTCAAGTACAAGTATATCCCATTTCATGACAATAAGCACAGACAATGACAAAAACAAAATAAGGAAGGTTTCATCAAAAATTTTTAAAAATGACAATTACCTGCTTCAAGTAGCCCTTCTGATAGTTTTGCTATAACTATCCCACTCCCTGCTCGAGCTGTAACTAAAAATCCAGCCTTTACCACAGTCAATATGGCTAATCCTTTAGCTTTCAATAAAATTCCACCTGGAAATATAAAAGCAGACATAACAGCAATAAGTTATTTCAAGAAATCACTGACACAATTTACATAGGCATTATATTCATGTCTGAAACAAAACTAAGATGATTGGCACCAACAAATTATATGTGGAGTTTTAAGTTGCTCTTAAAATTTTTGTCACGAAAAATAATCATCTACAGGCCTGTACATTGTATTATGTCTATGGCAGTTGAATCTCGTTCATTATAAATTATCTCTCTATACATTTGTACATCTCTTGATTCCTCTCTTTAACTCTAGGCTTGGCTCAGCCTTTTTCATGGTCTTATGTTTGTCAGTTCCCCCCCCCCCCCCCCCCCCCCGAAAAAAAAAACCATAACCACTAAAAAAAAACCCTTTCATATACAATAACTTACTGGGTATAAGTTTATCTGGCCCTGCTTTAGCTGTTGGTACTGTAAACTCTTTTAAGATCTTTGCTGCTTTCTTTGCCTCTGACTTCAAGCTGTGGGGAATTGGTGTATTAACCATGATTTTATCTCAATTTATTTATATTTATATGTCTCAGTCCTATTCAAGTCATTTTTGGGATATTGAAAGAAGCTTCCTGTGTATCTGTACGCTCCACCTGTCTATAAAAATAAATTTGAAATTTACAAAAACTTTTGAATGTACATGTACATTTACATGTCATGCATGTAAAAAGGAAAAGAATATGCAAATGTTACTATGTTTATCATGCTACAAACTTGAATTGATTTGTATGTACATGTACATTTTGTATATCTTGGTTTAACAAATTAGGTTTTTTTTTTCGATAGATTTCCTTTATGCTAGATTTACATCGTAACAAAGCTTAAAGCCAATTATGGTTAAAGTCATGATACTCTGAAGTGATGTCCTACTTGCCCTAAGGTGAGGACCCCAGGCCAGTCACCTTTAAAAACATTCC